>PVHT020000066.1:10638504-10703181 GCA_004024745.2 Catagonus wagneri | reverse complement strand
TTTTCTCTTTTTTTAAACAGTATGAATAGCCAGGTTTAAATGTAGAAGCCAAATTGTTTTGTCTGGGATTCAAATTTGGTCAGTACTTGCTGTCTGCTGTCAACTGGAAAAAAAAAAAAAAAAGCACAACCTAAAAGCTGAGAGTTTTGTTTTTTAAGAATTACTGAAGACTTAAGCCCGGGATATAGCCTCTTAGATAGACAGCTCCAAAAAGATATCGGGGAAGCCAGTATATATGGATGTTTTATCAAAAACAGACAAAAAAGTAAATAAAAACAAAGGAACAACAACCCCCCCAAAAAAAAACAGATAGTCAAAACATCAAAAGATCCCTGCCAATTAAAGAAAAACCAGGCATCTCAAGTTAATGAATTTAGCTCTTTTCCATATATGGGAAAATGCAAACATCTAGGCTTAATGAAATTATTTTTCTGATTATACCTTAACTATCTAGGGCCAGTATTCTCTTTTCTCCATCCATAATCTCCTGGGGTGCACCGTGGTGGGGGAGGGAGGGCAGGTTGGAAGGGGGCTACAGTGGCTGATGGCTTGATGGCTGCAACATCTTTTGTTTACTGATATGGCATGTGACTTTCTTTGCCCACACTGCCATCCAGTGCTTCTGTGGCTGTATGGAAACACACAATTCCAGGAGGTGCAGCCCCCCACAAGCCCATATAATAGATTGTGACTCCAGAGTCCAGGAAGATGAAGTGACTGCCTGACACATGCAGAACTGTTATCAGGTCCAGTTTGCAGATTTCCTCTGCACTGGGCTGCTTTCCTGGGATGGATGTTCTCTGAAAAAATGACTAGTCCGGAACTTCCATGGTCACACCAAGTGCTGGTGTACAGCAGAGCATAGATCCCCTGGTGTGGCCCATGAAGCTGCTTCACAAGGATCCAGCTAGTTCTGGGAAGAGAATGGATCATGGCCAAGGGCCCGTTAACAGCAAGACTGATAGCAATGATTCAGACATGCGTTTTTACTTTATTTTATTCTAGTCACAAAATGCTTTCATGTTGTTTAGGCCAAATGGTTGTTCTGGTGCTTCCAGTCTTTGCCAAACTGAGGACGGGACCATTTGCTTGTGTTCCTTACTAAGTGAGCAGCTACAGATGGCAAACAAATTGAACTTTATTCTTTATCAGTAAAAAGTTAAAACTACATTCCCTGCATTTATAGCAAAGCTCCTTTGTTCAGTAAACACAAAGACTTATTTACATTTCCTTTGTTCTCACTGATTTCAAGATGCTCTGAAATGCTTGTTTTTGTTTTTAGATAGATGTTATATAGAGCTTCATGGGCAAATCAACCACTCCTGTCTGCAGTGTTAAGTTATGTGATCTTGGGCATGTGACCTCACCACTCAGATCTCCTGTTCTTTAAAGTCAGGGCTGGATTTGGCCAGGAAACTAATCAGTTGGAGGGGTAGTTATCCCCTACTTTTAGGCATAAGTTATTTGTGAGAAAAATAAAAGAAAAAAAAGCTAATACAATAACAGACATACTTGCACATGCTGCTTGGTCTGTGCCAGACCCCATTCAAACCACTTTCCGTGTATTATTATTAATTTAATCCTTATGATAGCCTTGTGAGGAAGATAGGATTATTGTACTAATTTCACACGTAATGAAACTGAGACACAGAGAGGTTAAATAGTTGCCTAAGGTCACACAGCTGAGAAGTAGCAGGACCAGGCTTTGAATTCAGGCATACTAGCTCTAGAGTATGTGAGTGTTGATTTCATTCATACAGCAGATCAGCCTGTACTAATTTGTTTTCAAGAAATTTGTGTACACCTTCAGAGAATAGTTGAAGTCAGTTACAGAACTCTTTGTCCCTTGGCTAATTTATGTTCTTAGAAGAAAAGAAAAAAAATAAATTGAAGCACAGTGTGTCTATAGTGTCCTGCAAAGTAACTGGGGCTTGGAGGCCAAAGAAATAGTTTAACGTTCCAGCTTACCTTTTTATATTTTATGCTTTGAGGGCCTGGCCAAAAAGCTTGCTGGAATTTCAGCAGCAACTACTTATGGGGGAAAACCAAAGAAATAAAGTAGAGTTGACTTTGGTTTCCTTGACCAAAACTCAACAGTCACTTTAAACACTGAGGTGAGGGACTGGAAGCTGTCCTGGCCTCTGAGGAGTGTGGTTGATGTTGGCTGGTTTTGATATTTAAAGAAGGTAGGAATCTGGGAGGGGGGAGCCAGGCTGTGGCATCTTTTTACACCATGGAGAACCCTTCCACTTCAAGGCTGGACCCATGCTCTTGGAAGGACAGGAAACAGGACGTAGCCTCAAGGAGAAGGGCCTGCCAGAGGATAGCAGGTCAGGTGGTTTCTGCAGGGAAACCACCACACCAGCTAGAAAGCATGGCCGAAGCTGAGACCCATTAACCAGACAGTCCTGGCCAGAGTTAGGGAAAGATCACAGCCCGGAGTATGTGTGGACATGTGTAAACTCCAGAGCTTCTTGGAGTCCCCTTTGTCCCTAGTGGGTTAAGAACACAACTAATATACATGAGGATGCGGGTTCGAGCCCTGACCTCACTCAGTGGGTTAAGGATCTGGCGTTGCCGTGAGCTGCATGAAGATCACTGATGTGGCTCAGATCCGATGTTGCCGTGGCTGTGGCGTAGAATGCAGCTGCAGCTCTGATTCGACCCCTAGCCCAGGAACTTCCTTATGCTGCAAATGCAGCTTTAGAAAGAAAAAAAAATAATAATTAATATTTTTTAATTAAAAAATAAAATAGTAGAACATTGATTCCCATTTTTGAGTGCTTACTTTTTTCCATGTACTAGCTTAAATGCTTCCCACGTCTTGCCTGATTAAACTTTCGTCCTCTCACAGTTTTGCCAGGTAGCATTATATTTATTATTTTCTGTTTTTCAGTTGTTTAAACTGAGGTACAGAAGTTAAGTAACTTGCCCAGAGTCACAGAGGACAGTGGTGTCAGATGCTGGATTCAAACCCAGTCAATCAAATTCCAGAACCTGCCCGATGGAATATTAATCACTATGCTTAGATTGGCATTGTTGTGTGATAGCTGTTTTCATGTTTCTTTTCTGCAAAGGGTACATAGCTGTCCATTTTCTGGGTATGCTGTTTGCACATGGGACTCACTCCTGTGGAAATGCCCAGACTTTGACAACATAAAAGCAAACGATGAATCATATATTTTTGGCATTTGTGAAAGCATTTTACAGTCATCTGGCTGGTGAAATTAGCCAGCTAGATATCTCAAAAAGAAATTATTTGTCAATAAAGTTATTTGTCAATAAAGTTTTCTTAAATGCAACACATTTGCTCTGCTCTGCCTGTGCTCTCCACACACTTAGGCACATATGGATGTTTCACTTAGCTTTAAAAATTCAGGGAGTTCCTGTCAGGGCTCAGCGGAAATGAATCTGATTAACATCCATGAAGATGCAGGTTCAATCCCTGCATCCCAGAAAACTGACAGAACACTGTAAATCAGCTATAATGGAAAAAATAAAAATCATTATAAAGTAAAAAAGAAAATGTACATGTAGTATGATTCCATTCATGTGAATTCTAGATCAGTCAAAAGCCATCTCTGGTGATAGAAAGCAGTTGTTGCCTGGCGTGGAGGCGGGCAAGTAAGTGGGGACAGGGATTGACTGCTAAGGATCTTGGGGGTACTTTCTGGGATATTGATGATGTTCTGGTGTTCTATATCTTAAAAGGGGCATTCATTACATGGGTACATGGATTTGTCAGTACTCATGGAGCTGTGTAACTAAGATTGATGCATTTCATAGAATGTAAATTATATCTCAATTAAAAGTTAAATGCATAGAATTAGGTATCGTAACGTGTGGCTGTTGACATGAGTAACATTGTGGGAACAATTTCGTTTTAGCATCACTTTGGCTGCCAGACACCTGGCCTCCATAACCTTTATTATATCATCACTGGCAGGAAGATTTCCAGCCTGCCTCTCAATCTCAAGTCATATGGATAGAAATATACTGCTCCTACTTTTCCAGTTTTTCGTGATTTCTCTCTTATCAGAGGTTCGGGGAGGGGGTAGGATATTTGTCAGAATGTTAAGAATGGTGTTATTTGGGGGTTAAAAAATTTGAAGTGAATTTTGCTTCTCTTTCTTCTTCACTGTATAGTTTGAGTTTGTAACAAGGAGCGTATGTATTTTTTTATACTCTGAAACACAAAAGCTCATTTCGTCTTGGTCTAGAAAGTATATTTATCCATGAGTATTATAGTCATTTGAAAACTTGGGGTTTTATACCATGTTTTGTAGTTAATATCCTTCCAAGCGTCAGGCCCCACGGGTGACTGTTTAGTAGTCCCGGAGTCTCAGCAAATGGATAATTTCATGACTTGTCTGTCTCTGCCATCCCGCTCCTGTTCAGTCTCTCGGTGATCTAGGGCACACGGAGTGAATTCGGGTTTTTGGGAGGTGCTCTCCAGCCGTCCTCCCCTCTCACCTACCTCATTGCCCACCCTGTGCTCGCAGATTCTTTCCTGACCCTTGACGAACCAATGAATAATATCACCACGTCACTGGGGCAGACGGCAGAACTGCACTGCAAAGTCTCTGGGAACCCGCCTCCCACCATCCGCTGGTTCAAAAACGATGCACCTGTGGTCCAGGAGCCGCGGAGGATCTCCTTTCGGGCAACCAACTATGGCTCTCGGCTCCGAATTAGAAACCTGGACACCACAGACACCGGCTACTTCCAGTGTGTGGCGACAAACGGCAAGAAGGTGGTTTCCACCACCGGAGTCCTGTTTGTCAAGTTCGGTAAGCAGCTTCCGACTGGGGATGGCTTCTGGCCCTGAGTCACCCTGGGGGTGAAGAGGGAGAGAAGGAGCCTGTACCGGGCGTGCTCAGCAACACTGAAGCCAGTAAAATTGTACCCCAGTTTTAGAAATAAGTAAACCATGGGCCCAGCTCTTAAGTCCCATGTTCGGGTCCTAGCAGATCAGGGTCCATCGGTCTGATCTCAGCCCCAATTCTAAATCACACGGGCCAGAGAATTCTTCTCAGCAAGGATGTCCCTTGTCTGAAAAAGTTGGAAAAGTTTCTGGCACACATGCCATCCCCTTTTTCCGTCGAGCTGCCATCAAAGGCAATTGGTATCCTCATGCTGGCTCAGCCTCCCACTGAACCTCCCAGCATCTCATGAGCCTGCCTGTTTTATCAACTCTTTTTTTTTTTAACCCCTCATCTTAGCATTTTTCAGGCTCTGAACTGTGGGATGTAGGCTCATTCTCACGGGTATGTTTTTTTTTCACAGAGGTGGTTGGGGAGCTGGAGCCAAATAATAAATTCCAGACAAATAAGTATCTCCTGGGGGTGGTTGGGAACTTTAGTCAGTACCGGTTTAACTGTACCGATGCTCGCCCTCCAGTAACCCAGACTGACCATTTCTTTTGTTTTTCTTTCATTTCTTCAGGTCCCCCTCCCACTGCAAGTCCAGGATCCTCGTAAGTACTTACATTTCCTTTCTTGTCCTCTCTAAAGCGTTTCTCCAGAGTTTTCTAGAGCAAAGGCGGTGCTGTCCTCTGCTGGGGTCAAAACCCTCTGTTTCCAGGTTTCATTCCATTTTTGCCCTGCCCTCATTCCATTTCGCTTTTTCTTTGATAGGAAGATTCACAGGAGAATCACAGCATTGGCAGCGATCTCAAGCGTAGTAATGTTGATTTTGAACAATCAAGGCAAAACTCTTCTTACATGTACTCTTTGGAAATTAAGCTAACATTTAGTTACAATAGATTTGGTAAAATCAAGCAAAACATCAAAACAGTGCTGGCTTACGAATATATACTCTAGCCTTTGCTTAAAAGGGTCTGTTCTACATTTCTGCAAGAATTTCTGATGCTTTTAGTTATTGAACAGGTCAACTGTTATGCAATCATTTTATTCTTAGTCCCTTTGAAGAACTCAGAGGCAGTTCTGACTCATCTAGAAGAAAGCCCTGTGTCTGGATTGAGAGCTGCATGAAAGTTTGATTCATTTTGAGTCCCTTATTAATAGAATCTCAAGATCCAGTTTCTTGAACTGACACTATTATTGATGCATTAATTATTCTGGCTAAGAGAATCGCTTCTTTCATTCTAGGAGCATTCACTTGGGGCATTTTTCTTTATGTATATTTTTATTGGGGGGAAAGACCCATTTATTAAAACCCTTGCTCTGAGGGGGTTCCCTGGTGGCCTAGTGGGTTCAGGATCCGGTATTGTCACCATTGTGGCTTGAGTTGCTGTCGTGGTGTGGGTTCAGTCCCTGGCCTGGGAACCTCTGTATGTGGCAGGCTAAGCCAAAAACAAGAAACAAGCAAAAACCAAAAAAGCAAACCTTGCTCTGCAAGTAAATAGATTCCATACTGTGTAGATTTCTGAAGTAAAACTCACTGGGCTCTGCGTCAAAATGCCTGACCTAGACTAAATCAATGGCAAATACAACAGCCACTTAATTTGCTCTAATCCCCTCTGTGCCTCTTAATTACAGTGTGGTATATTTTAATATATTTGTGTGTGCCTGGAGGCCCCATGGCCCACAATCCCATTAATAAAACAGGTAATGGGTAAAAATAAACATTGGCTTTCAGCCACACTGTTCTGCTGTTTCAGCCAGCTAAAGGCAACTGTTAAAGAGTCTTTAAAATCAACCAAGTGCTAATTACATTCTACTCGCCCAGGTAGAAGATGTTGATTGATCTTAAAACAGGTCAAAAGTGTGGTCACTCTGCTTTGCATTTCTATTTTTTTAAATGAACTCACTATTGGTTGATATGTGGAAATCTTTTGAAGTCTTATTTAAACAAAGATGAAAAGTTTTGTTACAGGCTGTAAAAATACTTCCCACTCTGGTACCTTATTTGTTCCTGTTAATCTGAGTTTCAAATGTGACTGATAATCTGTATCCTAGGTTGATTAATGTGGTTCATTAATCTGCCTTTGCTGTTAAGCACTGGGCTTTCTTTCTCTTGTATTTGCACTGGAGTTCCTTTTTTTAATTATCAAAATTATTTTTAAATCCTTTTTATGTCCTTGAGTTTTTATTCTTTCTTCACTGCTACCTTTCTGATGAACTCAGTCTTTTATGGCTTTTAATTTCATACAAATAGTATACTGGTTTTGTGAACTCATATCTATGAAGGGGGTATTGAAGTTCCTTAAAGATGCCCAAGACAGCTAAAAGTATTCTTTGATGTCCAGCACGTCTGTTAACATTTGATCTTCAATTAGATTACCCATCACATTAGTCAGCGGTCATGTGAAATGTGCAGTTGCCACGTTTGCTTGGGGGGAGTTGCAATACAGTCAAAGTTGGAAATCCCGCAGGGCCTTCTGCAGTTTAATCTTCATCCTCATTTTGGCATTGCTAGTTGACATTTTGATACGTTTTCTTCTTACTCTTTTACAAGCTGGTGGTGTATCCTCCTTTTTTACCCTTTCTCAGCTGCCACCACTTGCCCTATCTCCAAGAGTTCCTCTCTTCCTAAGACTAACTCCCCGCTGGAATGCTAGTTCCCTTCCCTGTCCTCATGGCCCTCCACAAGCAGCCAAAGCTCCCTGCAAGGGGAACAGGCAAACATAACACAATGATAGTGGTGGGGAATAGCACCACGTTGAGGAGAGCTCTGAAAGCCTTTGGTCAAACTGCACAGTCCGTTCCCAAGGTAGGAGTAAAGTGCAGTTCTAAGATTGCTCTGTTTGCTTGAAAGTGGCCCAACAAGAGTTATGGCAAGGAAATCAGGTGCAAGTCCATGACACCCTTTGACATTTGGACTGGTGAACTGTATTAGGTGTATGAAACCTGCCTAGAGCTGAGTGCTGTTTGAAGCCGTGGACTGGAATGGGCTTGTAGGGTCCTTGGGACTATGGCCCTGTTAGGTACTTGGCACTCCCTGTAGGGGCTGTATCAGGTCTTCACACGAAGCTTACAGAATGGCATTTTCATTTGTAATAGCAGCAAGTTTGAGATGTTGGTTTGGCTTCTATTCATAGCTTCAGGCTTGCTTTCTTCTTGTCATTGCCGGGTCCTGGCCCACCTCTAACAGTAATCAGGCCTGGGGCGTGAGTGCAAGTGGAGGCCCACATACTACACGCCTACATATTTAAATGTTGTAAATCAAGTTATCAGACTCTTCAATGAAATATGTTCTGTGCTCCCACGTTGACACATATATGCCTCCATAATGACAAAACTAGAAAATACGTGCAAAATTATGATTTTTATGTGGTGAAGCCAGGAGCCATCAAGACTGACTACTTTAATCACTCTTCTTCATGTCAGGATGTTCTGTGCACGGGCCCGAGATATTATATATAATTCATAGATTGTTATGTAGTAGTTCCATTAGCAGTTTTTTATTGCTTTCATCATGGCAGAATGAATACCAATGTTGCTTTACACAAAATTTTCACATGGCATATATTCTTTGGACATTCTTCGGCTATGGTTGCATCACCCCATTTTCTGCTTTGATACTCATGTGGCATTCTGTGTGTGTGTGTGTGTGTGTGTGTGTGTGTCCAAATTTCCTCTCTCCATAGGGACACCAGTCATATTATATTGGTTATATTGGTATCCATCCCTCTTTTTAACTTGATTGTCTCTGTAATCAAGTCACCCTGTTTCCAAAAAAAGATCACTCACGTTCTAAGGTTTTGGGGATTAGGACGTCAACATATGAATTTGGAGTCTGCGGAGTTGGGGGGGGACACTATTCAGCCCATAACACTTAATATTATACGATTTTTCTCAGGCACGTAGCACTCTTGCAAAGAGTACTCTAATGCTCCTTTCAGAAGCACTGATTGCAATACAAAGAAAAATAGGAAAATGGATCCTAGGTTATACTGGGAATGATAGGTTGCTGTACAAGAGTCTGTTGCATTCAAACTGGGAAGGAGAATTTGACAAGTTGATTAATGTTTTACTGAAGTGCTTTCGCCACTGCCATCCTACCTACATTCCAAGCAGGGTCTCTCACTACCACTGGCAGTGACACAACACACAGACCTTCACAGGATGCAATCGCAGTTGTCTTCTGCTGCAAGAACATAGGGTAAGATATGTAGAGAAACGAGCACGTGGTGTTAGTCACGGGAGTGGATGTTTAAGGTTTGGGTAATTGTGGCAGCACTGAGTGCTAGATCCCAAGAGACAGAGAATCCATGTGTACTCTACTCACTGCATTTATTTTCTGAGTGCTTTTTGTGTGTGGGCCCAGGCCAGGGGCCTTTTTCTTTTTCTCTTTTTTAATAACACTTTTACTGAGATATAGTTCACACACCATAAAGTTCACAACTTTAAAGTGTAAAACTCGGGAGTTCTCTTCGTGGCTCAGTGGTTAACGAACCCAAATAGTATCCAGGAGGACACAGGTTCGATCCCTGGCTTCGCTCAGTGGGTTAAGGATCAGGCATTGCTGTGAGCTGTGGTACAGGTCGCAGATGCAGCTCGGATCCCACGTTGCTTTGGCTGTGGCATAGGCCAACGGCTACAGCTCTGATTTAGCCCCTAACCTGGGAACCTCCATAAGCTGTGGATCCAGCCCTAAAAAGACAGAAGAGAAAAAGTAGAATAAAATAAAGTGTAAAACTCAGTGTTTCTGGTATATTCACAGTGCTGTATAACCTTCACTACTATCTTATTTTAGAATGTTTTCATCATCCCATAAAGAAACTCCTCCCAGCCCCCAATAACCTCTCATCTACTTTCTGTCTTTGAGTTTACCTGTTTTATATATTTCACAGATGTAGAATCATACAATATATGCCCTTTTGTGTCTGGCTTCTTTCACTTGGTATAATAGTCTTGGGCTTATCTACATCATAGGATGTGTTAGGAATTCGTCTTTTTTATGGCTGTATAATACTCCATTGTATCCCACATTTTGTTTATCCATTCATCTGTTGGTGGACTTTGGGCTTGCTGCAACTTTTTGCCCATTCTGAATAATGCTACAGTGTTCATGTATAAATTTTGTGTGTTTTCAGTTCTCTTGGATATATACCTAGGAATGGAATTCCAGGGACATATGGTAATTCTGTGTTTCACTGTTGTTTTTTTTTTTTTTTTTTGTCTTCTTGCCTTTTATGTAGAGCCGCACCCGCGGCATATGGAGATTCCCAGGCTAGGGGTCTAACAGGAGCTGTAGCTGCCAGCCTTCACCACAGCCACAGCAATGCGGGATCCGAGCCGCGTCTGCAGCCTACACCACAGCTCACGGCAACGCCGGATCCTTAACCCACTGAGCAAGGCCAGGCATCGAACCCGCAACCTCATGGTTCCTAGTCGGATTCGTTAACCACTGAGCCACGAAGGGAACTCCTGTGTTTCACTTTTTTGAGGAGCTGCAAAACTGTTTTCCAAAGGGGCTGTTCCATTTTATACTCCCACAAGGAATGCATGAGGGTTCCACGTTCTCCATATCTTTTCCAACACTCATTTTCCTTTTATTTATTTTGAATCATTATAGCAATCCTAGTAGGGGTGAAATTGTATCGGGTGATTTTTTTCATTTTGATTTTGATTTGCATTTTCCTAATGCCTAACCATGTTGAACATCTTTTAATATGCTCATTTGCATTTGTATGTTTTCTTTGGAGAATAAATATAAGTTCAAATTCCTTACCCATTTTTAATTTTTTTTAACTTTTTATTCTTGAGTTACGAGTTCTTCACATATTTTGTATACTGTACCCTCTTCAGATATTCAATTTGCAGGTTTTTCTCCCATTCTATGGATGTCTTTTCATTTTCTTAATAGCAGTCTTTGAAACATTTTTAATTTTGAATGTCCAATTTATTATTATTTTTTATTTGGTTGCTTGTGCTTTTGAGAAACCGTTGCCTGATAGAAGGTCGCAAAAACTTACCCCATCTTTTCTTCTAAGAATCTACTTTCATAGGTTTAATTCTTACATTTAGAATTAAATTTGGTTCATTTTAGTTAAACTTTGTGTATGGTATGAGGCAGGAATCCAGATTCATTCTTTGGCATATGGAAATTCAGTCTTCCTAGCACCATTTGTGGAAAAAGATTATACTTTACCTGAATTTTCTTGGCACTCTGTTAGGAACCAGTTGACCATAAATGTATGTATTTATTTCTGGTCTCTCAATTCTCTTCCATTAATCAATGTCAGTTTCCTTATGCCAGTTCCACACAGTCTTGATTACTGAAGGTTTGTAGTAAGTTTTGAAATCAGAAAATGTGAGTCCTCTCTTTCGCTCAGTGCTCTGTTAGAGAAACAGCCAGTAAAATTTTATATGTATACGTGTATAAAGAGATTTATTGCAAGGAATTAGCTTATGTGATTGTGTGGACTAGCTAGCCAAGTCTGAAATCAGACTGTCAGAAGGGGCAGGCCTGGAGTTCCCTTGGTGGCTCAGTGGTTAAGGAACCTGACTAGGATCCATGAGGATGCAGGTTCTATCCATGGCCTCACTCAGTGGCTTAAGGATCTCGTGTTGCCGTGAGCTGTGGTGTAGGTCACAGATGTAGCCTGGATCCCGCATTGCTGTAGCTGTGCTGCAGGCTGGCAGCCAAAGCTCCAATTCGACCCCTAGCCTTGGAATTTCCATATGCCACAGGTGCAGCCCTTAAAAAAAAAAAAAAGAAGGGGTAGGGTAGACATTCTTTACCAACCAGGTGCTCATGCTGTAGCCCACAGGTAAAATTTCATCTTCGTCAATGAAACCTTCCTTCTGCACTGAAGGCCTTTCAACTTATGGGCTCGGGCTCACTCGTTTATGGAGGATGATCTCTTACAGTTAGTCAGCTGACTCTAGATGTTAATCACATCTACCAAGTACCTTCACAGCCATACCTAGACTAGTGTTTGGCTGAATAACTGGGAACTGTACCTTGCCAAGCTGACACATGAAACTGACCATTGCATCCTCCAACATCATTCTTTTTAAAGATCTTTCATCCCTGTTTTGAGTCCTCTTGCATTTCCATATGAATTTTAGGGACAGCTTTAATTTCTGCCAAGAGCCCAGCTGAGTTTTTGATATGGATTGCATCAAATCTATAGATCAGTTTGGAGGGTATTGCTATCTAAACAACATTAAATCTTGCAATGCTTGAATATGAGGTGGTGTCTTTTTATTTAATGTATTTCAATAGTGTTTTATAGATTTCAACATTTCAAGTTTTATTTTTTGTGTTAAAATTTATTCTTAAATATTTTATTAATTTTCTTGCTATTGTATATGAAATTATTTTCTTAGTTTTCAGACTATTCATTGCTATTCTATAAAGATACAATTGATTTTTTTGAACATTAATTTTATATCTTACACATCTGCTAAACTCCTTTTTTTTCCTTTCCTTTTTTTTTTTTTGGCCCTTTAGGGCCACACACATGACACATGGAAGTTCCCTGGCTAGGGGTTGAATTGGAGCTGCAGATTCTGGCCTGCGCCACAGCCACAGCAACGTGGGATCTGAGCTGTGTCTGCGACCTACACCACAGTTCACGGCAACGCCGGATCTCTCACCCACTGAGTGAGACCAGGGATCAAACCCGAATCCTCATGGATACTAATCAGATTTGTTTCCACTGTACCACAACAGGAACTCGTAAACTCATTTATTAATTCTAATAGTTTCTGTGTGTGTACATGTTGATTCCTTAGTATTTTCTATCTTAAGGTCATGCCATCTACAAATTGAAACTGCTTTACTTCTTCACTTTCAATCTAGGTGCTTTTTATTTCTTGTCTGATTACTGTTGCTAGAGCTTCCTGTACAGTGTTAAATAGAAGTTGTGAAAATATTCTGTCTTTTCCCGGATCTTAAGGGGAAAACTTTCATGATGTTAGCAGGTGGGGTTTTTATAGATTCTCTTTATCAGGCTGAGAAAGATTTAACCTTTTTCTATTTTGTTGAATGCTTTTTGTTATGAAAAGGTGTTGGATTTTGTCAAATGCTTTTTCTATATCTATTGAGATGATCACAATTTTTTGGTCCTTTATTATATATAAAATAGTAGTGTGCTATATACTACATTGATTAATTTTAATGTTAAGTCAAACCTAACATTCCTAGAATAATTTCCAGTGGGTCATGACATTTATATGTTGCTGGATTCAGTTTGCCAGTATTTTTTTGAGGATTTTTGTATCTACGTTTATGAAAGATACTGGTCTGTAGTTTTCTTTTCATATGGTGTCTTTGTCTAATTCCGATGTCAGGATAATACTCACTTTTTAGAATGAGCTGGGAAGTATTCCCTTCTGATTTTAAGGAAGAGTTTGTGAAAATTCTTCTTTAAATATTTGGTAGAATTCACCTTTGGGCCTGAAATTTTCTTTGTAGGAAGTTTCAAAATTACTGGTTTGACTTCTTTGCTTGTTATAGATCTATTCACATTTTCTATTTCTTTTCAGTCAGTTTTAGTGGTTTGCATCTTTTTAGGAATTTGTCCATTTCATCTAGATTATCTAAGTTGTCAGCATGTAGTTGTTTATAGTTTCCCTTATGATTTTTAAAATTTCTGTAATATTGGTTGTGACGGGACGTTCAATCACAACTGCTTCATTCTTGATTTTAGTTAATTTGTATTTTCTTTTTTCTTCTTGGTGAAACTAACTAGTCTAGCTAAAAAGTTTGCCAATTTTGTCTATCTTTTAGAAAAACCACCTTTTACAGAAAATTGGGCATTTAAATAATGTAATGTGGCAAGTCTAGCAATCAGATCACTTCCCTTCTGACATTGCTGTGCATTGCTGTTTGTTTTTTGGAATAATTCTGAATAGTCTATATTCCCCATTGTGTATGACTACTGAAGTTTCTGCTCAGTTAGCTTAGTGATTAGCTAATGATTGGACAGAGATTTCTTGAAACCAATAAGTCTCCCACCCTTTGCCAAGGGGCTCCATGTGTGTCTTGGGACATCCCTTTAGCACTCCAGCAATTTATAATTATGCCTTTGCTTTCATTTCCTGCTTGAGCAGGGCTTCAAATTTAGCCAGAGGTGAGAGACTAGGGCTTTCTCAGGTCTTTCCTGGGCACACACACAGCCCCTCATGTGAGTGCATCCTTCTATATCCCCAAGAGTATGTCCGTCTGTTTGCAAAACCCCTGTCAACACCCCATTTCACAGATCCTCCCTTTGAGCTTTTACGCTTTTTGGCCAGGCTTTTGTTTTCCCCAATTAGTGTTGTTACCTCAGGCAACTCTGAGTTGTTTTTTTTCTTCCCCCCCAATAAATGTCCTAGGGCTAGGGCTTTTCCCACTGGGGAGATCTGAGTCCAGTCAAATAAAGACTAGCCCTGTGAGTGGGACTTTTCCAGAATGCTGCTAGACAAGTCAAATCACGCCCATTCTCTGGAGATGCTGCTCCAGGCCTGCTGCCTCCTCCAGTGACGGCTAGGCTGCTGACTTTCACAGCTGCTGTGATGGGGGAGCTGCTGGATTTCAAGGTTACCGCAGATCTCAGGAGAGGGAGAGGAGAATAGAGGAAGTTAGAATTCCACAGGACTCTGATCTTACCAGATTTCAGCATTTTTTTTTTCTTGAATAAATGCTCTTCAGAGTGTTGCAAGACTTTGGCTAATCTCCAGGGTTCTGAAAATGTTGATTTTCACATTTTTTTTTTTTGCCAGCATGTCTGCTTTTATGGAGGAACAGATTTTTGGAGGCCCTTACTCTGTCATTCCATATTTCCCACCTCCACGGGGGCCCTCTTGTTCATGTCCAAGGACAATACAGGGTAAGTGCTGTCTGAGGAGGCTTTTGAGGCCCTAGGGTATTATTCCATATGATGACAGCTTCCCCTTGTTAAATTTCTTCCCCAAAATAAGGCAACTGTTGAGATTTTTTACATATATCACCTCTCTGCTCCAAAATGGCTCTCCAGCAAAGATGTTTTGATCCCTATATTATTAGTTTTTAATTGAAATATGGTTAATTTACAATGTTTCAGGTGTACAGCAAAGTGATTCAGTTATACGTGTGTGTATGTATATGTATATATATATGCTTCTTCAGATTCTTTTCCATTATAAGTTATTACAAGATATTGAATATAGTTCCCCGTGCTATACAGTAGGTCCATGTTGTTTATGTATAGCAGTGTTTTCCTGTTAATCCCAAACTCCTAATTTATCCCTCCCCACACATTTCCCCTTTGGTAACTATTAGTTTGTTTTCTATGTCTGCAAATCTATTTCAATTTTGTAAATAAGTTAATTTGTATCATTTTTTTAGATTCCACAAATAAGTGATATCATATGATATTTGTCTTTATTTGACTTACTTCATTTAGTAGGATAATCCTTTGGTCCATCCATGTTTCTGCAAATGGCATTATTTCATTCTTTTTATGGCTGAGTAATAATCCATTGTGTGGTATATACCACATCTTCTTTATCTATCCCTTTGCTGACGGAATTTAGGTTGCTTCCATGTTTTGGCTATTACGAAATAGTGCTATTATGAATACTGGGCTCCCCATATTATTGAAAAGGTTCGTAAAGTTTAAATGGCTTTAATTTGACCAGTTCTTATCTGACTTCTTCAGTTTTAATGTTTTGGGGTCATTAAATTGATTAATTGACCCCAGTGAGACCCGGGGAGCACCTATATTATATCACTCATGTTTGCCTGCGGCCTTCTCCTAGTATATCTCTTGAACTTTCCAGTAGGCAGACAGAGCCAGTCCAACAAACACTAGACATCAGTGCAGTCCAACAAATTACTATTATTATTATTTTTGCTTTTTAAGGCCTCATCAGTGGCATATGGAAGTTCCCAGGCTAGGGGTCGAATTGGAACTGCAGCTGCTGGCCTATGACACCATAGCAACGCCAGATCTGAGCCACATCTGTGACCCACACCCTAGTTCATGGAAATGCCAGATCCTTAGCGCACTGAGGGAGGTTAGGGATGGAACCCGCATACCCATGGATACTAGTTGGATTCGTTTCCACTGTGTCACAATGGGAACTCCCCAACAAATGATTATTAATCTCCTACAAAATGCCAGGCTCTTGGCCAAGCTCTGTGGAAACGACAAAGACTAAGCTTTGCCCTTTAACTGCTTACCGTGGATCCTAAGAAAAACAGAGCTTCTACAGCATCAGCAAGTGCTTCCCACCCACCGCCCACTCTTCTCCATCTCCTCTGCCACCCTCCTCTCAGCCACTCAGACCTCGTTTGAAATTCTGTAATAGCCTTAGTACAGGTTTACTTACCTTTTTCTGCCCTTGTCTCCTACAAGTTATTTCTCATCAGAAAAACCAGAGTGAGCTTTTAAAACTATTTTTTGTCCTGTTAGGCCCCTCACCCTCCAGGACTTCCCATTTGGAGTAGATTCTCAGTGCCTCAATGCCTTGCCCTGATGTGTAAGGTTCCCTGCCTACCTCTGTTGCCTCCCACCCCCATCATTTGGCATTGGCTGTGGTTCTGTTCCTTGGACACTCAGGCTTGTTCTGCAGGCCTTTGGATTTCTGCATGAGCCATTTTCTCACACAGATCTTGGCATAACTCACTCCTTCTTGTCATTCATTGCTCACCTAAAATGTCACCTCCTCCGAAATGACCCCTGAATCTAAAGTAGCTCAGTCACTTTCTATCATATAACCCTGCTTCATTTATATCAGAGTATCACTGAATTTTTTTTATTTATTTGTTTATATGTCTGCCAGATAAGCTTTGTGAGGTCAAGATACTGTCTGTTTCATAAACCATTTTCTCCCAGTCCTGGAACATAGCCAGAATTCAGTAAATACTCACTAAAAAAAGAAGGAGGAGTTCCCTTGTGGTACAGCAGGTTAAGGATCCAGTGTTGTGACCACAGTGACTTGTGTTACTGCTATGGCATGGGTTCAGTTCCTGGCCTGGGAACTTACACATGCCATGGACATGGCCAAAAAATAAATAAAGGAAGGAAGGAGGAAGAGGGGAGGAGGAGAAGGGGAAATGAATGAAAAACAACATCTAATTATCCTCTCCTGTAAAATGGTAATAATAGTACCTGTCCCAAAGGGCTGCCATTGGCAGTAATGAGACAATGAATATGGAGTACTTAACACCTAGCAGAGCTCAATATGTTTTCCTCCAGTGAATGAGATAATATTTGTCAACTGACTGACTCCACCGTTACAATGTCTTATGACACAGGAAAAATTCTAGCATGGGGCCTGGTATATAATTCAAATTCAGTGAATTTAAATTACATTTCTTTTCTTTCATCCTCTGAGATCTCCTGTAGAATCAGTCTGTAGAGAGATCATTGTCAAAAAAAAAAAAAAAAAAGTAAATCTCACAGGATTGTTGTAACGATTAGATGAAGAAATAAGGTGATGTATATAAAGTAGTCAGCACTGTGCCTGGCACGTATTAGAAACCTCATAATATTGACCGATGTCACCATCATCACTGTTGCTGTTTCAGCAAAGAGGCTCTGCCTTCTTTCCAACTAGAGCCCTTCTGGACCAGTTATCCTGCCCTGAACCTCAGCAAAAGACCTTGAAGCTTTTATTTCCTTTTCTCTCCTTGGCCTTTGGCTCCAGTTCCTTTCTGCAGAAAGACAAAGTGACCAGCTTTTGATGAATTCTTTCCTTCTCTTATCTGCTTCCAAGTCTCAGCCACAGTGAAGAAGTGTAGCTGGGCTCCGGCCCAGCCCAGGAAGTGATAATGTAATTTTCAATTCAAGATAAACTCAAGGATAACTTTCAACACAGCTACTCAGGCAGCTCAGGGGTGGAGGTGCCTTGCAGAGGAGAGAACGGGAAGTCACTCAGCAGCTGGCCCAGAACACAGGGGACCATTGCTCCAGTGGAACAACCAACCTCCATCTCTTCATCAAGCCACTTGAGACTCAGCACTCTGCAGAGAAGGGGCAGATGGAGGGAATGTGGAGAGATTAGATAAGAAGGATTTCCCACTCCCAGTGGGGGATGGATTCAAAAGTACAGAAGGGTGAGAAGCCAAGCTCTTGCATCCCAGTCCACCCCCATCACTCAACAATTCCCACTGAATGAATAGGGTGTGGAAAGCGTCCAATTAAAACGATACTTGTGAATATTGGCAAAGTGAATCTGTGTGTGCAGGGTACATTTCAAGGGAGAAGAGGACAGATAAGTCTTTGCTTTCTAGGAACACATGTTCTGAAATGAGCTTCTCAGTCTGTGTGTTAATCATAAATGTCTCCCCATAGCTAACACAACCTGGCACGTAGTAGGTGCTCAACAAATATGTGTAAAATTGAACACCTTAGAGTCTCTGTTCTAAAATCTTTTCTCCACATATGAGAAGGTTTTATTCATTTGCTTAATGCATTTTTATCAAGTTCCATCTGTGTTCTAGGCCTCTGATTCTTAGAAGCTGTTTTTAAGTCATATGAGTGGGTACCAAGCAGCAAAACCAATTTTAAATCCTCATGCTACATCATTTAGACCTTCCTGTCCTGTATCTATGACTTCTTCTATCAGCTTCTGCTGTAAGTTATAGAGCAAATACTTTTCAATAAATGGAGAACATCTCTACCCCAGTTCTGGCTGTGGGTAAACAGAAAACTCCAGAGGGATCAGAGTGTGGTTTCAAGCACTGCAGCTCAAATTGTCATGTGCACATAAATCACAGGGGGTGTTGTTAAAATGCAGATTCAAAATATGTAGGTCTCTGGTGGGGCCTGAGGCTCTGCATTTCTAACAAGCTCCCAGCAGGTGCTGGTGCTGCTGGCCCACAGACTTTGAGAAGCAATGATCTAGAGAAAAGGTATCTGTCGGGGCTCTAGTCCTTTCTGTGTCACTCACTAGACAGTGACCCTAGATAGAATGCTTTACCTTCTTTGGGCCACAGTTTCTTTACCTGCAAACTGAAGAACTTGAGTATCATCCAGGAGTTCATCTACCTCTTAATTGTATGACTCATTGAGACTCAGTTTGCTGTTTCTTCTATAGGATCTCTTCAAGTTCTGAATTTCCCCGCAGTTTGCTCTTGGGTATTCTCTCTCTGCTTGGAGGTGTTAATTGTCCTAATTGATCTTAAATGGGTTCCCATTCTGCCCATTCCAAGCATGATGGCATGTTACAGTGAGATTATTTTGTAGAGAACTACAGAGGCACGCCAGCCATCACTCCTACCAAATTCTGCAATGACGTGCGATTGTTCTTGGGTAGATGCTGGGTGAGAACACTGAACCCTAACCACCTGATGTTGGTCCCCAGAACTTTGTCCCTTTGGAGAAAGAATTCGGCAAAGAGAATGAGAGTATTGAGGCAATTGTTTATTTAAAGCTAGAGAGAAGACAAGTGTTGAAAAAAATATAGGCATAGGCAGGCTGTGGAGTCGGGGTTTGGGGACAGGGAGAGAAAAAGAGACACAGAGAGAAAAAGCAAGAGAGAAAGAGAGCAACATGTGTTTTGGAGGCCCTTTAAATCACTTGTACGGGGGGCAGTCCTTCCGGGCTTCCTCTGGCCAATCATCTTGCTTCATCTGGCTCTGGCCTGTCTCAGAGTCCCGCCCTTAGGATAGGTTTTAGCACAAGGGTCTCCGGGAAGTTGACAGGAGGTACTGTGTCCTGGTGCCCCTCCTTTCTCTGACCCGGAGGCATCTTTCTGCAAGCATGTAGTTCCAGGAGGTCTCCTTGACCTCAGGAATGAGAAATAGATGATCTCTGTTTTTTGTCCAAACAGAATGCAGCTTTTATCTTCAAGTTATCTATGTACAGGGAACAGATTACAGTTGCTTAGCCTGGGGCCCATCTATCTCCTGCTTCAGTATTTTGCCTTTCTAAGGGAAGGGAAATTACTAATCCTTTGCTGGTCAGTAGCAGCCTCTGCTTGCCTCGTGTTAAATAGAGCAGATTTTTCCTCCCATGTTTCTTCTCCAGACTCCTGTCCTGAAGACAGAGTGCCTCTGTTTGAAGTTGAGTAAGGGGAAAGCAGCAGGAGGTAGTGTGATGTGGTGTTGGAGATGGGCCTCTGGTGTCTACACATGGGTGTTTTTAAAGTACTGATCAGATGACCTCGTTACCTGACTGGCAGGCCCTGAAGGCTCATAGGAAAATGAGAACACTGGTTTGCCTGTGTGACTTGTGAATACAGGTTCGTTACTGTATTTGCTCATAGAGCTTTACAAGAAAAATAGCCGAATCTTAACACAAGCACAATAAATGAATAGTTATGAATAATCTTGCCTATGCTAAAGGGTTGATGGGGTTACTCAAACAGATAGAAGCCACAGCCAAGCCAATACTGTTGTGACAAAGAGAAGGGGTAGTTTTGCTGGAACCCAAGTGTACCATCATCTGTAGAGGCTGGATTGATGTCAAGCCCATCCTGTAGGCACTGGGGCCATGAGAGGTATTCCCACTGATGAGCCAAGGTAAAAAGAAGGGGGGAAGCAAACTGGCTACTCCCTTCCTCCCCACTTCGAAATACCAGCCATGCCTCCATCATGGGAACCCTACAAGAAGCCCGCTGACACAGGAAGCCTGAGAATTGCAGCCTGCAGAGGTCACCTCCCTTATGGATGCTGAGCAGAGCAAAGGAAGGGCAAGGAATGAATTTAAGGGCACATCGTACCAGCATTAATACCCCAGACTGATTTTCATGACACTAAAAATCTGCAGGTGGAGGCAAGCTAGGAGGAAGCTGTGAGTCAAAGATGGCATATTCCAAGCTGCTGTTCCACTTGGCCTTCAGGTGGAACCATTCCAGTGGACAGTTTGGGTTGTAGAATTGGGACCCAGGACAGAGGTCAAGACTGAAGGGGTAAGCATGGGAGTCATTTTGCCTAAGTCTATGGCTAAAGCTTTGCAGAGGGAGAAATTCCCAAAAGAAATTGTAAAAAATGCCAAGAAAAAGAAGACCTTTTATATTTGTAGGATTGTAATTTTCAGGACATTTGTTCCTTCTGTTTTTTGATCTCACAGCCATCCAAGAGCATGAACAAGATAGCCTAGTACTTTGTTTTCCTGCCTAAAAAAATGATAAATGATCATGTCTATGTTCTTTCTTATCATAATAAATTCTTTCTAATTGTGTAGAGAGGTGCTGAGTCTAGACCTTAATATTTATGAACTCTTGGAGGATGAAAACAAGAACAGAAAACTTTTAGGAATTTGCCTCTTGGGACTCTAGAGAATTTGCTAACTGTGGTAAACATGCACTAAGTGCTATTCTGCATGAGGCATTTTTCTAAAACCTTACATAAGGATAGATTCATTGAATCCTCTGGAGTCAGCATTATTAGTTCCCCGTTGTGCAGGTTAAGTAACTTGGTGTCTTAATCACCCAGTCCAGGCTGCTGAGGCTGCTGTCACAAAGTACCATAGACTGGGTGGTTTATAAACATCAGAAATCTGTTTCTTACAACTCTGGAGGCTGGTAGTCCAAGATCTGGTTGCTAATATGGTTGGCTTCCACTCAATTCTGCATCAGCATTATGGCTTATTATTTTTTTTTAATTTTTAAACTTTTTTTTCTTTTTCTTTTCTTTTCTTTCTTTTTTCTTTGTTTTCTTTTTCTTTTTTTTTCTTTTTTTTATGGCCATACTCATGGCATATGGAGTTCCTGGGCCAGGGACTGAATCCAGGCTGTAGCTGTGATATATGCCGTGCCTTTTAATATATGCATGCTGGGTGGGGTATTGAACCTGTTCCTCCACAGCAGCCAGAACCACTGCAGTCAAATTCTTAACCCACTGCACCACAGCAGCAACTCCTATGGCTTCATTTTAAATTTCAAAATCTGTCCATAGTTATGTTTTAACTAGAAAAGTGAATTAACTATAATGAAAATAACAGTATTGCAATTTAATTACCAGCTATGATTCACATAGGTTTTACCATAATTCATGCTATCTGCACAAAATATGCAAATAGACACATTACAGTGTTACATGATATACAAAAAACCCCAATCATTTGAAATTAATCAGTCTCTTTATACCTTATAGATTGATGATGCGTTAATATGTAATGTTGGAAGCAGTGCGTGTGCTTGACACATGAAGTTCAGTAAAAGAATAAAATCTTAAGTGGTACCACAAAGTAAAATGGAGTCCTACCAAAACAATACAGTTGTGTTTAACAGAAAAATACCTACAGTGCTTCAGTTTTTAATTTCAATTAATTAAAACTAAATGAAATTAAAATGTCATTTTCTTATTTGCATCAGCCACATTTTGATTGCTCGCATGCCACATGTGTTTTGTGGCCACCATATTGGACAGCGTAGCCCTAGAATCTAGACAGATCATCAACTCTGGCAGCATCGATTTTGCTCACCTTATTCACCCTATTCCCAGGGCATAGTATAAGCTGAGTGATCATTTGTCCCATTAAAATGAAATAACGGATTTACCCAGTGACTGGCACTTAGTGGGCCTTTGTTGAAGTGCTCATTGAACGAATGATGTGCCATTTGCTCATTCACTTACTAGTGACCTGGACCCAGGCAGCCGAGGCCACTAAGCACAGGTGAGCCGGAAAGGCAGTCACACTAGCACCGTGGTGGCTTTATTCCAAACAGCCCTGAAAACCCCATCTCACTAGTGTTGTCAGCCTATTTCATTGAATTCAGTGAAAACAAATCAAGAAGTCAGGATTTCTTACCCTGGTAAGCCTCTCTAATGGTTAGAACAAGGGGAGAGTTGATATTTGGGGGCAAAATGAGAAGCATTCTGTTAAACTGGGGAAGTGGATGGAGTTCTTGCTTTGGGGTTGGGAAGATGTGTGAGGCGTCTTCCAGCCTAGACCTCCACTCCAGTCCCCACCACATCCCCTCGGTTTTGTTTAAGAGAGACTCCTTGGTAAAAATACTACAGAACTTACAGCTTCTCCAGAATGGTATTGGTTTGGATTAGTTTTCTGTTTAGGGCTAAAAAATAGAAATTCAAAAAAGAGAAGCAGCAGTTGAACAGGATTTCAAAGCAGCATTCAGCAGGCTACATTCCCTCTTGGATTAAAAAAAAATTATATATATATATATATATATATATGTATATATATATATATATAGTGTTTGGTTGAACATCCTGATTAAAGAGAAAGGGTAAATTACAAAGAGAAACACTACAGAGTTGCAAAGTAAAATGTTATTCTTTTTGATTAGGGTTAATTGCGAAAGGGTCCACCTTGCTAGCTGGCAGAGGATCAGGATAACAGGAGGGGGGAGCACAGCACTTGAGGGACCAAGAAGACCGTAGGTTCCAGGTTCAGCTTCCAAATGGCTGTGGTTACCTGGCTCTCTTGGAGAACCTTCCTTGTTTTGATGATGATGATGATGATGATGATGGCAAAACATTAACATAAGCTACTATTTGTAGAGTTCCTGTTGTGGCTCAGCAGTAACGAACCCAACTAGTATCCATGAGGATGTGGGTTCAATCCCTGTCCTCTTTCAGTGGGTTAAAGATCCTGCGTTGTTATGAGCTGTGGTGTAAGTTGCAGATGGGGCTTGGATCCTGTGTCGCTGTGGCTGTGGCAAGGGCCAGCTGCTATAGCTCCGATTCGACCCCTAGCCTGGGAACTTCCATGTGCTGCAGTTGTAGCCCTAAGAAGCAGAACAAAATAAAACAAAAAGCAGTTACCTTTTGATCATTTTTAAGTACAGTTCGGTGGCACTTGTGCAACCATCACTGCTATCTAATTGCAGAACATTTTCATCACCCTGAAAGGAAACTCCGTACCCATTAGGCAGTCACCCCCCATCTCCCCTGCCCTCTGACAACCACCAATCTGTTTTCTGTCCTCATGGGTTTGCCTCTCCTAGACGTTTTTTATAAACGGAATCATGCCATATGTAGCCTTTGGGGTTTGGCTTCTTTTTTTTAGGCACGTTTTCAAGATTCATCCATGTCGCAGTCTGCATCTTCCTTGTGTTGAGATGACCTTACGAGACTACCTGGCATAGTAACAAGAGGCCTGGCCTAAGAATGATGCTGGCCAGGCTTCGACTTTCAGGCCTGTCTTGAGCCTCGGTTTCTTGGGCTACAAAATAAGAATGTCCCGAGATGTCCACCTTGGGAGGGTTCATTTGCTAGTATTGCTAATCCAGCAAATATTTATGGAGCACCTGTCATGTGCCAGGCCAAGGCTTCAGGAGCATCTGGGCAAACAGCACCAGGCAAGTCCTTTGTCCTTATGGAACTTGGTTCTAGTGGGAGTCAGACAAAAAAAAGGAGAAACAATTAAATAGGAAGAATACTGGGCCATGAGTAATTGTCTGAGGGTGGGAAAGGGATGGCTTTAACAAGTTCTCCCCAAAGAGTTGACATTTGGGGAGTGGAAGGAGCCAGCTTTGCGAAGAGCTGGGAGAAGGGAGACCATCTCAGCAAGTGAACAGCCAGAGCAAAGGCCCTGAAGTGGGAAAGGGTTTAGCACAATTGAGGAATGGAAAGGAGGCCAATGAGGCTGAAATTGGGTGAGTGAGGGGTGGAAGGAGTGACGTCATGTTGCAAAGGTCTCACGGTGCTATATGGACAGCTAAACCCAGAGCAATGAGGCCATGGGGGTGTTTTCGCTGAAGGAAACGCATGTTCTGACTTTCAGTCGGAGGAATACCCTGGTAGGGGAGTGTAGGTGGGGCGGGGATGAGCAGGAGCTGGAAGGCTAGTAAGGAGATGTGTTCGTCCGTATGGGAATAAGAGGGGGTTTGGTGACTTGGCCTAGGATGGGAGTAGGTAAGAGGATCTGAGATGGCCTGGAGAGGAGGACACAAGTATGAAAGATTAAGTTCAATAAATAAAGCTAAACAGGGAGCTCCTGTTGAGGCTCGGGGGTAACAAACCCCACTGGTATCCATGAGGATGCAGATTCGATCCCTGGCCCTGTTCAGTGGGTTAAGGATCCAGCATTGCTGTGAGCTGTGGTGTAGGTCGAAGATACAGCTCTGATCTGGTGTGGCTTTGGCTATGGCGTAGGCCGGCAACTGTAGCTCTGATTTGACCCCTAGCCTGGGAACTTGCTTATGCCTCAGGTGCAGAGCCCCCAAACTCAATGAATAAACAAATAAATATAAACAGAATGAGTGAAATCAAAATGAGAAAATGGAGCAAAATGGCAAACGGTGCCTAGGACAGAGCTGGTATTTAACTCATGCTCCCTTCTCCCCCTTCACCCCACCCCCACCCCGTGCACAGACCCATAAACCTCAGTGGCTGTTTGATGGAGCATATTATGGATCTCAGCCGTGAGGGGATTTTTCCATCATCAGGCATGAGTGGGGACTGCAGGGAGAGGCACATGAATATACCTCTGATTTCCATGTGAAAATCATCTTTGTGTTCTCTACCACTGGCACAGAGAGGGCATTTGATTAACAGCCAAACAATCAATGAGTGAGTCACAGACACACCAGCGCTGCCTGGCTTAGAGCGGAGAAACCTCTGGGTTTTTCTGCAGAATAACCTGTGAGGTTTTCTCTTCTATAAAAACGGGGATCATAATAGTATCTACTCAAAGGATTGTGAGGATTAAGTGTGATCATGTGTGTGATTCATTTTGCACAGTGCCTGGCACGTAACAAGCCCTCGATGGAAGTTAGATATTATTCCAAGTATTAGGGGTCTGCTTTTCTGTGGCTTCTTCTTTAGGCTCGTTGAATATAAATGGCCCTCAGGGACTCCCTTTGGGGCCCTGGATTAGAGCAGGATATGGGCCGATCTCTAGGAAAGAGGGGCTCTGGTACAGGAACCTGACCATGCTCTCCCATTCTCACTGTCACTGGGGACTTGAAAGTGGAATTAATAAAGTGCCTTAGGTTTACTGCCAGGTCCTTTACAGCCTGATTTCCTGCGTATTGTGTACCAGATGAGGCATAAGGGATTGCAAATGCAAATGGAAAGTGGGATATTCCTAGCTGGGGCCAATATAAATATACTTGCGGAGGGAGGGCAGAACAAAGGCCTACGGGCCTGATGTTGACAGAAACCATGTTATTGTTTAATATATGACTTCATCCTAGTAAAAATGATAGTTTCCCCAGGCCTGCCAGGGAATGGGAAGGCTGGCTTATCTGTACCCACACATGCCAGGATCCTTGAAGGGGGTTGGGAAACCTGCATGTGACCGTGACCCATTCCCCCATAACCCTCAGGGCGTGTCTAGGGAGGGGCTCGGTCACATCCACCTTGGAGTCAGTAGGCTGGATCCCAGCTCTGCCTTAGCTGCAGCTGGGAGCCCCAGTTCTCCCTAATGTGAATTCAGAAAACCACTGAACCCCCGAAGAGGAGCTGTGATGAATAAACAAGATCAGTAAGGTCCACAAGATGTAAAAGAAAGGCTAAATTAAAGAGAGTCTCTGGACCTTGCACCAACCTCACCTGTGTCGAGCGCCCTCTTGCACCACTGCAGCAAAGCACGGCTGTGCTTGGCTTCCTCTCCAGCCTCCCCCTCCCCACCCTGCCCCCACTTTGCTTAACTTTTACCTCCTCTCTGTAAATCTGTTTTATTTCATTAGGCTGGTGGCAAGATGTGTAAAGGTTGCTGGGCTGAGAAAGAAAAAGGCCGGGGAAACCTCGAAGAAAATATTGGCCACTTGAGGTCCTTCTTCTTGCTCAGCCAACCGGAAGAGCTCAGCTACTCCTCTCCCTGCCCTTTCATTTTACCCATTTCCTCCATCAGAAATGGAAGCATGATGCCTCAAGGGGCACCTCCATGAGTGGAAATTCTTAGCCAGTAAGTTGAAGAGTTTCTTCAGTTTTAGGACCCAAGTAGTGGGCTTGAAACCCTCCACTTGGCCACTCTGTACCTTCCCTTTTCCTCCCCTGAAAGTTTCCTCTGGAAATCCCCCAGCTTTGGTATGAGTGCATGGGTCTGTAATCTTGGAGACATTCAGCCCGCACCCCACAATTAAGACTTTGCAACTCCACGCAGCGTTTCTTAAGAGAAAGTTATAGTCAATTAGATCATTTGAAGATGGATTAGCCTGCCGTCTGCACAACATTAAGAAAAATCACGTTGGCAAATGATGGGGCCCCTTTGAAGCACTCTAAAGGAAAGCCACTAATGAGCTCTGCACGGGGTTTCCCTTCTGTTCCCGAAGGGTTAACACGATTTGTGGGAAAGGGAAAAAAAAAAATCCCTGGTGGTATTAAAATGCTGTGTCAGAGATTTGTAAGCTCTCCTTTGTAGCTCTGCCCCTAGGCCTGGCTCACTTCAGTGGAGATCGGGTTAATAAGAGTTCTGTTGCTGCCTGGCAGTTCCTAATGGGATTGCAGTCTGGTGCCTGACCAGTGAAGAACCGTTGTTATTAGTAGTGGTATTAAAGTGCTGAGGCATTTGATTCAATAAGGTAAGGGGCACTGCTTGTTCTTTCTGGTCCCGTAGCCATTCCTCCTTCCAAAAAGAGCCCCTTGCTGTGCTTTGGGAAAAACCATCTCATGACTACTGTCATTCTGGGTGGAGCCGGCCCAGTCCCCATGTTGGGGTGAGCATGCCCACGGCAGCTCAGTTGGTGTATTGGAGCATCCAGCTGTTGGCCAAGCTATGGGACTTGTCAGTTACAGGAGCATGTAAACACCCTTTCCCCCCACCCTCACCTTTTTTGTGTATAGCTTCTGCCAGGGGGTGTTTTTTGTTATTTGCAACCAAGTGTCCTGAGTAATACAAATATTAAAGGAACTCATATTCTACTAGGCACTCTGAAGGAGTGGAAAGAAGCATCCATGAAATCGCGTTACTCGCAGGACCCACCAACTTTAGAGTCAAGTCTTAGGTACATTAACTATGTAAAGGATTAAACAATATGGAGTACACTTAAATGATAGAAAATATGTTCTGTGGAAAGTCCAGAGAGGGAGAAATTCATGAGGGTTTGTGGACTTCCTGGAAGAGGCTGAACTTGAACTGGATCCTAAAGGATGGAGAGAATTAGGTGAGACTGAGCAAGGCAGAGCCCTGCAGGGGGTTCTGGGGGAACTTAGAAGGAAGGTCCTTTGTGGACAAGAGATGGAAAGTGGAATTTTCCTTTTTTTTTTTTTTTTTTTTTGGTCTTTTTAGGGTCATACTTGCGGCACATGGAGGTTCCCAGGCAAGGGGTCGAATCCGAGCTGTAGCTTCAGGGCTACGCCACAGACACAGCAATGCAGGGTCTGAGCCTCATCTGCAACGTACACCACAGCTTACGGCAACGCCGGATCCTTAACCCGCTGAGCGAGGCCAGGGATGGAACCTGCTTCTCATGGATGCTAGTCAGATTCGTTAATTGCTGAGCCACAACGGGAACTCCCTGGAAAGTGGATTTTGACACATAGTCAGGGCAGTTACCAGAGGACTTGGTTTCCCAGGATGAAAAGTTCCTACTTACCTGGATAGTTCTCTGTTGTGGGTTTAGGTTCGAGTAGGGAAAATCCACACCAGATTGGGCTTCCAGGTTAGGCAAGTTTATGGCACCGTATGTGTTTCATCTGTGTTGGAGAGAAGCTGGTACAGGGAGGGGACAGACTCTTAGACTTGGCTCTACCACTTCATAACTGAGGGACAATGGGTGAGTTCCTTAACCTCTCTTAATCTGTTTCCTCATCTGTAAACTGGAAGTAAGAATAGCTAAGCACTCAGGATGTTTGTGAGGACTAGCTAGGATAGTACCTGGTACATGAAAGTAATAGTAGATACGATCTGTTGAGTATTTACCTCTATCCACCGGGCACTGCACTGAACGCCTGACATGCCTTATCTCAGTTAATCCTCCCAATAGCCGGGGCTCCAAAAAATGTCTGCTAAATCTGATTTTGGGGTAACATTTTCAATCCTGTGCTTAATCAAACAATAGATCTTATCAGAGTTCACTTTCACTGTCCAGTGAGATTTGAGTATAATATCTGAACATTCTTAGAAGTTACAAGTTCTAATTTAGTACACATTTTTAAAAGGTTTTAAATTAATATAATCACACTATAGAACATTTGGAAAATAGGTCAAAAAGAAATGTACAGGAGTTCCCATTGTGGTTCAGCAGGTTACGCACCCAACTGGTACCCATGAGGTTGTGGGCGCGATCCCTGTCCTCACTCAGTGGGTTAAGGATCCAGCGTTGCCATGAGCTGTGGTGTAGGCTGCAGACACGGCTCGGACCTGGCATTGCTGTGGCTGTGGCTGTGGCTGTGGTGTAGACCAGCAGCTGCAGCTCTGATTCAACCCCTAGCCTGGGAACTTCCATATGCCACAGGTGCAGCCCTAAAAAAATAAAATAAAATAAAATAAAGAAAGAAAAAAATAAGGAAAAGAAAGAAGTGTACATGTAGCCCTCCTACCTACCATACAAACATGATTTCCTATTATGCCAGAGAGGTCAGGCGTGTCTGTTTCTACCAATTAACCGTAGTGTGATCTTAGGCAAGTCACGTTAACATCTCTCAGCCTGTTTTCTTGTCCTATCCGAAGCATATTGATAGGAGCTTCCTCACAGAGTTTTTGATAAATATGAAATTAGATAATTCATGCTTTATTGGCACAGAATACACACTCAATAAGTTCTATTTGTACCTTTAGGTCATTTTCCCCGTACATCTTCCATATGATTGCAGTAACTGCGTATGTAGAATTGCTTCCATCTTTTTTTCCCATTTCCCATTGTACCTTAGATATATTCTCTATAGTGACTTGATCTCCCAGTCTCTCATTACTAATATGTATGTCCTCCTGTCTAAAATCACTGTCATTTATCAACCTTTTCCCCTTTTTTATTTTTATTTTTTAAAAACTTTATTGGAGTATAGTTGACTTACAGTATTGTATTAGTTTCAGGTATACAGCAAAGTAATTCAGGTATATATTTATGTACATATATATGTGGCTATATATAGATATATGCATATCTATATATAGTCTCCATTCTTTTTCCTTCTAAGTTATTATAAACTATTGAGTAGATTTCCCTGTGCTATACAGTTGGTTCTTGTTAATTATCTATTTTATACAATAGTGTGTACATATTATTCCCATCATCCTAATTCTTCCCTCCTCCCACAGTTCTCTAGTATGGTAACCATAAGATTGTTTTTCCCTCTCTTTTTAAAACATTTAGAAATAATGCTGCAGTTCACATCTTTTGTACACGTGATTGTCTGTAACGCTTTGAGTGTCCACACCTTTTCAGAAAGTGGTAAGAGTCACAGCCACGTTAGCAAAGACATTTTTGCATGTGTGGATTATGCTGGTTTGTTGGGCTGCCACCAAAAGAGAGGCTTGTTGTTATTTCCCCAGCAGTGTATTCCCTGCAGTGTGATATTCCATGCCTCATCTTTAAGGAGGTTTTAGTGTGGGTCTGGGTGTCCAGGCTCGCTGCCTTTCTTGCTGACAGCAAGAGGAGTCCTAGCACCTTTTAACCAGAAGTTATTGCACTGGTCTCTCTGAATCTTGTTTCTTGGAGTAGGATGCACTCTGCAAAACAATTTGAGGGCTCTCTTTCTGATGTAAATCAAATCCTCGAGCCCTTACTTGGGTCCTAGAGTAAGCGGTCCCTAAGTACTTTGAAATCCGACCCTCCTGCTTACACCTGGAGTCACCGGTAAGCCTGGCCCCCAGATCCCCCGGCTGATGGACACACAAAGCTAAGGGCAAAGGTGAGCTTTTCATTTCTTCCCGAGGTCCTAAAATTCCTTTGAAATCTTTATGATCTGTACCTTCAGGGATGGTGCAAACAGCTTGAGGAAATCCGAAAATTGTGTTTTCTCCAGATAAGCATTCAAGTCAAAGGAAAGACCTTTGCACGCCTTCCTGATGGATTTTTCCTAAGTTTAGAAAAGCCCACCAAGCACAGAAATGGCATTCAGCATGCATGCAGTCCATTGAGAAATAGTTTTCTAAGGATAAGCAACAAAGAATAATACCCTAGAGCAGTGACACCATCCTACAAGTCAAAGACCCCACAGATACTTGGAATGAGAATTAAAAGTCCAAGAACTATCTGTGAAATTTCAGAAGTCCTACTGGTAATGTCATATTGTTATTATTATTATTATCATTATCATTTTAAACAGCACAGGTTAACTAGGGCAGATTTGTCACAAATTGGATTAACTAAATGAAAAGATATTTGGATTCTCTTGCCATTTAGAAACTTTAATTGACAGTAGTTCTTTTGGATATACTCACGGTATTTATATGTTATATTTTAATAAATTTTGGTTGACTTTTTTATATTTTACAGAAATGTTTAATTTAATAACAATAAGGAGAACCATTACCTTTTTACTTAGGTAGCTATTAGTTAATTGCGATCTTTTGAAAAGCTGTGTAACCTTAAACAAACTGGTTAAGATCGCTTACACGGTGTGTGGTCCTAAACAAGTTACTTAAACTACTTGAACCTCAGTTTCCTCATTTATAAAATAGAAATAATAGACTCTTTGCATAAGGTTGTTAAAGAAGTAAAAGACAATATACAGTGTACAGAGTGTAGAGACAAAGTACCTGGCACACAGTAAGCTCAATATCTGCATAATTTCCTCATTAAAACTGCAAATTCATATATTAGACAAAAATATTTAAAGTGTAGGTCCTTGGGGGCAGGGAGATATAAAATCTGAAAAAGATTCTGAGAGGGGTGAAAAAGTTGGAGGACAACTCTTTGGATACTGAAAACAATTAGCAACACTAGGGCCAGAATGAAATGTCCTCTAAAATTCATCTCTCCTCAGTAGCTACCAAGCCACGTTCCTCTGAGTGCTTTCACACCTGGCATGACACACCTTTCCTCCCTGTGTTGGTGGCTGACGTTCCCCCAGTTCCTGAAGGCAGAGGTAGAGCTGAGTGCTGTGTCTGGGAAGAGAGAAGCAGACAGGCAAGTCCTCCGTTCCTTGCTTAAGGGCTAGCTTGGAGTGGTGGCATCAAAGCCGCTTTTGTTCCACCATCAGCAGTTGACCCACAGCTGAACCTGGAGAGGCTGGGCTCAGGGTAACGCTGGCCCTCCAAGGACAGACAGCATCAGCCAGGGCCAAGACTTAATTCAGCCTCTGAGATCCCACACAGCGGTTCCCCCACTGGGGAACCCATCTCAGGGAACATTGCCTCCACCTTTAGCACTGAGATCCTTTCCAACTTTCATGGAGGCCAGTTGGAGGTTTGAAGTGTGATATCACTTCTGAAAAGGCCAGAATCATCAGCACAGGGCCAGTGTACCCTTGTTAATTGTAAGACATGATAGTTGCCTTGCCCTCATGCAAGTGAATTGTCATTTGCTCATTCATCAGATTTTAATTGAGGTCCCTCTAGGCACCAGGCAAGGTTAGAGACAAGATTAAGGACATATGGATGAAAAAATGGTATCCCTGCCCTTGGAATTTGTGCCCTAGTGGCGAAATTGTCACCTGCTTGGACAAATACAACATAATGTCCTGGAGACGGGAATGCACACATAGAGAAAGGGAAGCAGAGACTGCCTAAGAGGCCAATAATAGTAATAGCTACAGTTTATCAAGCATTTATCCTGTGTCAATCACCACACCAAACACTTGATATATATTATCTTATTTAATTCTTAAAACACACCTATAAAGCTAATTATCTTCCTCCCTCTCCAGGGAAGGCCATGCAAAGGAAATATTATATAAGGGTCTCTCAAAAAATGAGTTTGCCAGCTAGACAAGAAGGAGATGGTTTCAGGCACAAAAAACAAAATGATCCATCCGGAGACCTTCAGATCCCTTGGTATGTGTGGAACCAAGGGAGTATAAAGGGAGTATTCTGATGTAAGGGTGCTGATTTCAGTGAGGTGAGAAGTGAGATTAGGCTTCTGATAGGGATATCTCTTAGCAGAGATAAGATATGGAGGCAGTCCTGTGGTTAGAAGAAGGGATTGCTGTGTTTGTTGGTTGGTTTTTGACATGGAAATCCCATACATATAAGTCGGCTGTGAGAAGGAGACAAGGAGAGGAAAAAGCTAAAAACACTGAATAATAAGAATGGTTGGTGGAGACAAGTCTTTACCCTCCTCGAACTGGAGGAAAGATAGGAAGAGACCTAAAGACATAGGTAAGTTTGTAAGAATAGCTTTGGGAGGGAGGACCCAGGTAGGAGGACGCAGAAGGAAAGGATCTGATTTTGAGAGGTAACCATCTGATGCCTGTACTGTGTGTGAGATCAAAGACAAGTCTTCTGAGAAGCATGAGAGGTAGAGGAGTCTTTTAGGGCCTTGATGACAGCAGTGAGGGTTTAGCCTCCTTGTTGACTGCAATTATGAGGTGCTGCTGAGGGCCCTCTGGATCCTGTGGAAAGAATCACTGTTCAGAGGAGGAAAGAGAGAGTGACTAGTGGGCAGAAATGTGATGGCATGTGAAAAACAGTTGAATGTACTGGGAATGGTTGACTGGAGTGGAGAAGAGAGAGGCTGAAGAGAAGACTTATTACTAGGCAACTTGGGGTCTTTTCTCAAACATCTAAATGAGGGAGTGGACTTATTCTATGTTACTTTAAGGTATAGAACCAAGTCCAACAAATGGTCATTACCAGAAGGCAGGTTGTACCCCAACATCAAGCTGGTAAGTAAGTAGTGCTGGCCAGTGATGGAATAATCTACCTTGTGAATGGTTTCAAGCATTTGTCAAGGATCTGGTGCAGAAAATTTGGTAAGCTTAATGAAATGGCTTCTTAGGTCATTTCCATACAAAGGTTTTATGGCTATGTACCATGTAAAAATAGAGGGAAGCCAATCTCGGCATTCTTGCTGGTTGCCCACTTTCTGAGCATGAGACTCTTGCTTATGATGTTCAATAGGGTTTATGCAGTTCAATAAATGTAGAAACAACCTTGGAATTTTTGTTAATTCCAGGGGGATTTTTTGTTAGGATTTGGCAGAAGCCATGCTCTGGAGAAGACCCTTAGCTGAGGTGACTAAAGGTGGACCTTCTGTTCTTATCTGATTTGAAGCCCTCTTCTCACAAGGTGTTTTATAATCTTCCATATGAAATAATTCTTTCCTCTTTTTCTTTTTTTTGCTTTTATTTAGGGCCGCACGCACAGCTTATGGAAGGTTCCAGGCTAGGAGTTGAATGGAAACTATAGCTGCTGACCTACACCACAGCCACAGCAACTTGGGATCCAAGCCATATCTGTGACCTACACCACAGCTCATGGAAACACTGGATCCTTAATCCAATGAGCGAGGCCAGGCACTGAACCCTCATTCTCATGGATACTAGTCGGGTTCATTGTTGCTGAGCCACAGTGGGAACTGCAATGTTGAATAACATTTTTTCATTTGCTCCCCACATTGAGATTGGCTGCTTTCCTTTTTAGAAACCATTAGTCTATTTCAGTGGTTCTAAACAGGGATGATTTTGACCATCAAAGGACATTAACAGTGTCTGGAGACATTCTGGTTGTCACGACTGGAAAGGGGTGCTACTGGCATCTGGCGGGTAGGAGACAAGAATGCTGCTAAACCACCAGCGCACAAGACAGCCCCCACAACAAAGAGTTATCCAGCCCCAAATAGCAGTAGTGCTGAGGTTGAGAAACCCTGGTCTATTTTTAAATTTTTCTTCTAAATCACTCGGTATCAACAAATTCTGTAAACCCCTAGATGCCTACTTTTATTTTCCAATTTAAGAATTGTTGCATGGCTGAATGCTCTCTCTCTCTCTAAACTGCATACCCGCCCATTCCTTTCTTGTAACAATAAGAGAGACATTTTTTTGTCCTTTTTTTTTCTTTTTTTTAGGGCTATACCCTCAGCATACGAAAATTCCCAGACCAGGGGTCAAATCGGAGCTATAGCTTCCAGCCTACGCCACAGCCACAGCATTGCCAGATCCAAGCCGCGTCTGCGACCTACACTACAGCTCACAGCAACACCGGATCCTTGACCCACTGAGCGAAGCCAGGGATTGAACGTGCGTCCTCATGGATACTAGCTGGTTTTCGTTAACTGCTGAGCCATGACGGGAACTTCCGAGAAGGCCATTTTTAACACTCTTTGGCTGGAAAAGTTGCTTCTTGGTTGGCATCCACACAAGACACAGATCTCTTCCTGGATAAGGCAGGGACGACTCTTGGAGTGATAGCATCAGATATCTCCTAACTGTAGCAGCTCTGGCGAAGGGTACGGGCAGAGGACAAGCCACAGATAGAGCTACATGGCACCATTTGTTTAACTAAGAGCTCGTGTCATCTTAGAGCTCAGCCACAAAAGGACTCCTGCAGCTTTTCCAAGCCCAGACAAGACCAAGGAGGTAATACTCATGTAAATGTGATTTCAGCACAGATACACACCAAGAAAAGAGTACCTGACTGGGTTACTCCTAATCTTCTGATTCTCAGATAGGACCCGTGTAACCTATGCTACTTGTACCTACACATCTGAATCCCATGTCACACTGAAGTTTTTCAGGGAATTAAATTATGAATTAGCCCTTTGTAGCTTCCAGGTCTTCTACCCCTAAAGGATCCTAGGACAGTATCCCTTTATGTCCCAGCATGGATAGCCTGACCCAGTAGAAATAATTAGGGCTGACATTATGCTTTTCGTCCTTTACCTTTTACAGGCTGAGTGGCCTTGAGGAAATCATTCAAACTCCCTAGAGCCTAGATTCTGTCATCTCTGAAGTGAAGATATATACCTTCTCATTTCTGGAAATCCATTCTGAGAAAGTATTCTTTAATTTGGATGAAACTTTATGTACAAAGCGATTTATTGCTTTATTATTTAACATTAGACGTCATTATAAAATAGATTAATTGTGACACATCTACAGAATGAAATGTGCCAATGAAAAAATAATATTCATGAAGAATTTTATTGGCTAAGAAAATGCTTGTGTTCTATGGAGTTCCCATTGTGGCACAGCAGAGACAAGCCTACTAATATCCATGAGGATGCCTTGTTCAGTGGATTAAGGATCCAGCATTGCTATGAGCTGTGGTGTAGGCCTGCAGCTGCAGCTCCGATTTGACCCCTAGCCTGGGAACTTACTTATGCTGCAGGTGTGGCCATAAAAAGCAAAAAGGAAAAAAAAAGGAAAATGAAGAAATTGCTTGTGCTCTAGTGTCGAGAATCAGAAACAAGATACAGCACACACTCATGCACATATAATATGATCTCAACTACGTAAAATGTGTGTAGAAAAAAGTCTGGAAGGAAACCAAAATGTGACCAAAAGTTTATATTCAGTTTTATGTTAGTACGTGTATAAAATTTACATAAATTAATGCTAGGGTATATAATATTTTTCCCCCTTTAAAGCAGAGCATGTAACATTCAAGTTTAAGAAACATCGATTTAGAGTTCTGAACAGAACTGAGACTGGAGATGAAAATTTTGGAGTCATAGGTATTTCCATAGAGGTTGATTAATGGATTAAACCATTTAGGATGAGCCTGTAGGGTTTAATGAAACAAGAGTCAAGGACTGTATCCTGGGAAACCACAGTATTTAGGGAGTGAGAAATGAGCCAGGGAGAGGAATAAGCAAGTTTAGGCAGTAATCGATATGGGATATTAATCTTTATGGATTATAACAGTGGCACTGAGAAGACAGAATGATAAAGCTGAGAAGCATTTTAAAAGAGTTTCACAGTTCAAAATTTGTTGTAAGGGATAAGGGTATGGGAAATGCCTTGAAGTTATCCAGTTTGGAAGATGGAAGAATGTTGAGACCAAAGGCAGAGATGGGATCATTTAAAAGGGAAGCATATGTGGTGGGAGAGGAGGAAAAGCTTAGTTTTGCATGGATGTTTGAGATTTCCTTTTGAGAGAGTAAGAAATGCAGTTAGCTGACAGCCTCCAGCTACAGCACCTAGGGGTCTGCCATAGTGTACAGGCGAGTTCATGCTCTCTCCGGGCAGCTAGGATCAACCAGTGAGTAAACTCGGAAGGGGTTATAGAGCAGAGCCTTTCTGACCCATGTTGGCCTCCTCTGATAGGCGGTCAAGGCTCTGGGGATCTCTGCAGGGCTGGCCCCAACTCAGAGCTGCACCTCTGTCTGATGCTCTTCCTTCTCAATCCTCCTTCCTTCCCCTTCTCTTTCCCAGATTTCAGGCCTGCATCACATCTCTCTCATGAAGCTCCTCTCCCTCTTTTACTCTTTCCCCCTTTTTCATCTACAAACATCATCCCCCATAAATCTCATTTACTTCTGACTCCATTTTAGCATCTGCTTCCTAAAGACTAGAACTGACCCGACTGATGGTTGCATATCCAAATGCAGTTCCATTAGAGGGAAAACAGGGTGTGTCCAGACGACAGTCAGGACTTTGAGATAACTGAATGCCGGGGGGCCTTCCCAGCAGGATGCTCAGAGGGGGGAATGGAGGACCAAGGTTTGAGCCTTACGTGACACTCATTATTGGGAAGGAGTATAGGAGAAAGAGAACTCAGGATGGGAAGGGAAAAATTATTGGAGATTTAGAAGAAAAACCAGGAAAGTACAAGATCATACAAACCATGGAGGAAAGAGAGAGCTTTTTAGGAACAGGTGATAAACAGATCAGATGTTTCAAAGGAAAATCTGAGTAGGACATAAGATCTTGCATTCAAAAACTGAACTTTGGTGAGTTCCCATTGTGACTCAGTGGGTTAAGAGCCTGACATAGTGCCTGTGAGGAAGCAAGTTCGATCCCTGACCTCGCTCAGAGGGTTAAGGATCTAGTGTTGCCACAAGCTGCAGCGTAGGTTGCAAATGTGGCTTGGATCTGGTGTTGCTATGACTGGTGTAGTCCATAGCTGTAGCTCCAATTCGACTTCTAGTCCAGGAACTTCCATACGCGGCAGGTGTGGCCATAAAAAGAAAAAACAGACAAATAAATGAATAGATAAATAAAAACTGAATTTTGGTGGGCCATCTAGAGAGGGTTGCAAAGAATGGTGCCATGGATAGGGTAATAGAGAGGAAACACAGTAGGAACTTACTGAAGTTAATGACAGTAGACCTCACATTTAAAGTGTTTAACTCTGAACAAGAGGAGGGAAGTTGGGCTAAGCAGAAGACTGCATGTGCAGTCTTTAGGAAGATCTGAGCATTTCTGGAAGAGGTCTTCTAAGATGATAAGGAGAAAAAACAGTCATTGTGGGGTTAAAATCCTAGAGGCAGTGGGAAGAGAAAGGCTACTTTTTTTTGTCTTTTTTAAGGGCCACACCCATGGCATTGGCTAGGGGTCCAATAGGAGCTATAGCTACTGGACTACGCCACAGCCACAGCAATGCAGGATCTGAGCTGAGTCTGTGACATACACCACAGCTCATGGCACGCTGGATCCTTAACCCACTGAGCCAGGCCTGGGATCGAACCTGAGTCCTCATGGATACAAGTCAGGTTTGTTAACCACTGAGCAACGATGGGAACTCCTAGAAAAGCTACTTTTATAGGGGTTGGGTGTCAAGAGGGAGAGAGAAATTTCCTCTCTGGAACCTGGGGGGAAGCAAGAGAACATGGCTGGAATGACAGAAAGATGGATGAGAAGAAGGGGTGAGAATGAGGAACTTCATAGTCACTGTGTCTTCTAATAACTAACACAATCAGGAAAGCCTCTGAATTAAGGGAATGGGTTGGGGGAAATGTTTAAAGAGAGGGGAGAAGTTCATTCTTTAAGTTATCCCTTAAGAAATGTGATGGGGGTGAAGGAAATTCTTGCCTAAAATACATGAAGTTGGGTGTCTGTAAAAGTACTAATCTAAAGGGTGACACTAGGAGTTCTCGTCGTGGCTCAGTGGTTAATGAATCCAACTAGGAACCATGAGGTTGCGGGTTCGATCCCGGGCCTTGCTCAGTGGGTGTTGCCGTGAGCTGTGGTGTAGTTTGCAGACGCGGCTCGGATCCCACGTTGCTGTGGCTGTGGCGAAGGCAGGCGGCTACAGCTCCTGTTAGACCCCTAGCCTGGGAACCTCCATATGCCGTGGGTGCGGCCCTAGATAAGGCAAAAAAAAAAAAAAAAGACAATAAAATAAAATAAAGGGTGACTAATTGACAAGAAAGGACAGAAGTATGAGTTTTCCCAGCTCAAATGTCACCTGAGTGTTTAGAGAAAGGGACTCACACTGTGAGATCTACTATTGTATTGAGAAAAGGAGACCCATTTGCTTTGTTTGGGTGGCATTGTACTTTATTCTTCATAACTGCTTGAGAGCTGCTGTGATCAAAGAAGTGTTGTTGCTCTTGAGCAAAAGCTGTATATCATCAGTCAGGATTTGCATGGTGTTTAAGCTTTATAGCCTTACCCTGGCCCCTCCACACCTTTGGCTATAAAGGAATCCTTTATTATTGACGTTCCTACAGGGAAAAAAATAATCACTGCCATTAAGTATGAAAATGCTTAACTCCCAAGAATTTTTTCCTATTGAAACAATTGTTTCAATAACATAACCTCTGCAAGCTTGTGATATCTTAGGAACATGGCTATACATTTAGAACCAGAGCCAGAGCCTGAAATCATTTGAACGGCAGCATCCCCAGCAACTCTCCAGGATGAGCCAGATGTGGCTCTAAAATCCAGTTCACGGAGAGACCTCTATCCCATTCACATGAAGAGAAAAGCATTGCAAAACAAAGAAATGAGCCAGGAAGTTTAGTTTTGCCAACGGCGTCAACTGATAGGTCTTCAAGGATGACTTAGGCTTGCTCATGACCCCCAGTGATCCTGCAACAAGGCAAAGGCCTTTGTTCATCTGACTTTGAAGCTGAACTTAGAGACTCCTTGAGAAGGTCAAAGAATGGGCCATCTTTCTCTGCATAGTGGGCTGTGCAGGTGCTGCCTGTTGGCTCCAAGCCTATTTCAGTCCCAGCCTGGCAAAGTTTGCAGGAATGTCATGTGAAGAGATTTATAATACTTTCTGATTCCATCCAGCTCCAAATCACTATATGAATAATCTTTCTCATAGCATACTAGTAATTCTCTTAGCCAAAATCAACGGAATGAGCAAGCTTAAGGAAAGATTTTTTTTCCCTTCTCAAGAAATTGTTTTGCTCAAGTTTTACAAACCTCATAAAAATTAAGAGTTTGTTTGAATTGGGGAAAAAGACTTGCTTTATCTCAACGCATTTGCCAAAAATATTTAAATGAGCACATGCTGGATGTAAAAGTGCCAAAGAAATAGATGCAATTACGCCTTCTCAACCTTCCAGACTCTCCAGATCCCTTGACATGCAGCATTTTCCTGCAGGTGTTAATGGGATCCCACAAAAAGGAAGGTGATTTCAGGTGGGGCTGTGACACGGGGGCTCGTGGGCTGGGTGCTCTGGAACCCACTGCGGACTCCTGACCACAGTCCCCTTTGGAGCTGACAATGGCTCCCGTTGTTACCAGCAAGCATCAGTCACGAAAGGGCTGCCATTACAGAGTAGGGCCTGGGTTTCCATATTCCCAACATGACCAGAGGTTTCATTCCTCGAGAATGTGTTTATTCAGCCTAGTAAAAACATTAAAAAGGGGAATAAATCTCTGCCGACCCCAAAATGCTTTTCACCACAGCTGTAAACCATAAAACATTTAGAAAGGTAAGCAGGGCTAAAGATAATATAGTTTCCCCAAGCAGCGTGGACCTGGAGGTGGCCCTTGCAGAGACAGCTGCAGTGCACAGGGCTTCCCTACAAAATCATTAAGAGAGGGGTAGGTTCTATAAGGTGTTAAATTATTAGTAGGAGGGTTTTTTTCCTTTGTAAGCAGGGGGAGGGCAATAATAAAAACCATGTGCTCAGCAGCCTGCTTAGCCATATAAAATAGAGAGGCCTGTGACTTTAAGGGTTATAAAAGGGGTTAATTGTCAATTTCTGAATGTGGCAAGTTTATTGATCTTGTTAACAGCAACGAAGCATGTGCTGTTGGTTACCATGGAGGGAAAGAAAAACAGCCTTCCATCCTGTTATTCTGTGGACAACCCTTACTGGGTTTGGAGCCCAAGTTAAGGGATATGTGGGTAAATGCAGCATTCAAACTGCTTTCTTTCCACTTAACGCACATTTGTGCCCATCCTTAAGGTTCCGGTTCCTCCTTACAGCTACATTTTAATGGCCATTTTTTTCAAGGACCTGCGGTGGATCAGTGCCTTTCGCGGGAAGTGTGTTCTTGATTTGTATGACAAACCCACAGACAGGGACCTGATAGCCATTTTATAGATAAGGCAACTGAGATTCAGAGAGGTTAAGAAAATTCTCCAGTATTATGGAGCTGTTGAGCAGGGATCTAAACCAGGTCTTGGGAGTCCAGAGCTTTTCCATAAATTCTTCAAACAGTTCACTTATCTAGTCACTCAGTGGGTATTTGTTGATAACCCAGAAAGAGCCAGGCACTGGTAGAGGTGCCATGGATAAACCAAGGGACAAAACTGACAGGATCTGTTCCACTGCAGGGTCTAAATCTTAGAAGCCATTTCCCCAGCTTTGAAGACCCATCCTCTGTTCTAAACTACCTTCACATGCACAGTCAGCATCTGCCACTTGATATTTTATTTTTGCTTTTGAGTACTGTTCGGTTGTTATTTCGTACAAGTATGTTCCTTCAGCTAAACAGTAAGCCCTGTGAGGGCAGGGCTGTTATCTAATGTTTCTCTTTTTCACAACCCATTAGATAAAGTGCATCTGGCGTGTTCTCTGCTGCAGAAAATCCTTCTTACTCTGATCTTAATATCATTTAGAGCTTTATTTAGGGCTTAACTATTGCCACATTAGTGATGAGTACTTTGTTTTACTTACATTGTCTCATTAATGCTGCAGCACTCCAACGCTAAGTCCCATTTTCAGCTGAGGAAATTGTGGCTTATGGAGGCTAAGAAACATGCTTGAGTTTTCATTGTCAAGAAGCAGCAGAGCTGAGATGCTGGTATGGGTCTGCCTCAAAAGTCCAATTTCTTTCTACCTTGTACTAGGGCCTGAGCAGTGAGAGCATCTTTGCCCACCCGAAACACAGGGAGAATGTCAAAACATTCTTTTGTATGATAGGCAGGATAAAAATAGGGTGGATTTAAAACTTGGGTCACGTTAAGTCTACCACCCATTGATGCATCCAGTCACTCAGGCCTTCACCACAAAGATTATGTTCTATGTTGGCTTCCTTTCCCACCCTCTATTCTGTGATCCTCTTAAACTGGCAGCTAACTTCACGTGCTGTAACAGAATGCTTTAGAGTGGTGACTTGAACAACAGAAATTTATTTCTCACAGTCTGGAGTCTGGGAGTCCAAGATCAGGGTGCCAGCACGGTCAGGTTCTCGGTGCAGTCCTTCCTCCCGGTTAGGTCTTCATGTGGCCTTTTGGATGCATGCACATAAAGAGGAATAGCCTTTGTCTCTTTCTCTGGTTGTAAAAAGGGGGCACTAATCTCTTCATGCGAGTCACACCCTCATGACCTAATCTAACCTTAATTCCCTCCCGAAAGTGCCACCTCACACTGGAGGTCAGGGTTTCCGTATATGAATTTTGGGATGGGCACAAACATACAGTCCACAACAGCACCCTTTTGCAAGAGAGCAATTTGCAAAGAAATCTCTGTTTTTTAGAAGGTGACAAATCAGAGGTTGGCTAAAGTCAGGAGGGAGATGTAGGTTCACACCTGCTTGTGATGACTGGCTTATTAAAAACATTACTATTAGCACAACAGATTGGCGTCTGAACCACCATGGTACACGAGCAGTTGGCATCCATTCTGAGACAAGACGGTGGGACAAAGCCAGAGCATAAGCCCACGGCTGTAAAACAGAACCCAGCTGGAGCCACCAGGGGTCCTGGAAACTAGGGATAGGCTGAGCTTTTTCAGTTTTGATAGCATAGTTTCCACCTTAAGTAATATGGGCTTAATCTTCATTTACATTCTTCGATCTGTACAGAAATGTATTTATTATTGCCTTGTGATAAGCGGTACTGTTGATGTAAAGCAGTGCTCCCTGAAACTGCCTGCAGTCTGCAGGATCTGAACGTAAAGACACAAAAATGCGGTGAGGAGAGCTCTGCAGCCTGACAAGAGTTTATTAAAATGAAAACAACAAAAAAAGAAAGAAATGAATTCTAATCCTTTTGGAACTTTTATCAATCAGTCTGTCAATGAGTAACTGATAATTTCTGAATGTGAAGATTTGGATAACAAATGAGTTACATGTGTAACTGGGTCTCGTTTGATTTCTCCATTGGTGAGGACGGGCAGAGAGCAGCAGGCGAGGAGACCAGGTCTCCTGTGAATGCGTATGTTTATTTAACCAAAGGCTACTGCTTTCACTGGGGTTGGCTGGAAGAGTGACACTTTGCCAGGCTGCATTTTTGCCACTTGTGGTTTCAAGAAAATGATTTAAAATTTGCACACCAGACTTAAAACCCACGGTCTTTTTCACTGGAGACACAATTCAATTCAGTCTCAGAGTTCCCGTTGTGGCTCACTGGTAATGAACTAGACTAGTATCCATGAGGATGCGGGTTTGATCCCTGGACTTGCTCAGTGGGTTAAGGATGGGCGTTGCGGTGAGCTGTGGTGTAGGTTGCAGATGCAGCTTGGATCTGGCGTTGCTGTGGCTGTGGCGTAGGCCGGAGTCTATAGTTCTGATTTGACCCCTAGCCTGGGAGCTTCCATATGCCACAGTGCGGTCCTAAAAAAGAAAGAAACAAACAAACAAAAACAATTCAGTTCAGTCTTCTTAATCAAAGAACAGGATGGTAGTTATTGCTTCCCAGTGCTATTGAGCGTGAGAAAATATATGGAATGATGCAGAAAGGAGTAATCTATCAGTATTATACCCTCACATGAAAGGATCATGGGCACATGTATTGTGCATTTGTCCAGAAGTTCTCCACTTACTTTGGAGGAGAAATGTCCCTTTTCACCGACTGTATGAGTCTATGGGCATGCGCATTAGAGTGCTTCACACACAGATCACAGAGATTGGTCCAAAGATGGGCAGAAGATACAAGCCAGGCCAATCCTCAACTTTCCACAGAATTTTTCAAATGTGGAGCTGTCAAAAAAAAAGCTCCCTTGTACTTCTAGGTGTGTTATTGTGGTATAAATCTGCAGTTGCCTGTGGCTAAAAAACCAGGAAGCTGAGATGAGAGGCGGAGAGGAATGTCTGACTCCTTGGGTCCAGTATTCCCTGAGCCAGCTCCATCCCCGCTCTTCCTAGACATTGGCTCCTGAGCCAGTAAACATCCCTTTATTGCTTAAACTAGATCAAGTTGGGATTCTGTCATTTGCAACCAAAAGTCCTCAGTGATACAGATAATTAGAAAGAAGATCAGGCCCAGAGAAATATGGTCCTTAGTAACTTGATGACTGGGAAGAGCATTCATACAAACCTTATGTTAAAGAGAACAGTGCATATGCAAAAGACAGTACCCTTCTAGTTTGAAATCTTTGAGAAGTACAGGCTGCAGAATATGAATCTTGTCTAAGAACCAATCTCTACAGTGTTTTCTATAGAGCTGAAAGAGCAGAGCCTAAAAATGACAAATCGAGTTTGTTCTAAATACAGGTTTTCAAGAACTCATTTTTATTTACCTATTTTAGCCACACCCATGTCATGCAGAGGTTTCCAGGCCAGGGGTGGAGCCCATGCTTCAGCAGTGACCCAAGCCGCTGCCGTGACAATATCAGATCCTCAATCTTCTATGCCACAAGAGAACTCTAAGAGCATTTTTTTTTTTACTATGTTTTAAAATATATTTCTATCATGCATAAATGCTATTACTGGTATTTTTCAAGAAGATTTTACTCCAAAAGTAAAAAGAAATTCCTGTACTCAAAGTTATGATGCAGGAGTTCCCATCGTGACATAGCGGAAATGAATCCAACTAGGAATCATGAGGTTGCAGGTTCCACCCCTGGCCTTACTCAGTGGGTCAAGGATCCGGTGTTGTCGTGAGCTGTGGTGTAGGTTGCAGACTCGGCTTGGATCCTGCGTTGCTGTGGCTGTGGCGTAGGCCAGAGGCTACAGCTCTGATTAGACCCCTAGCCCAGGAACCTCCGTATGCTTTGGTTGCGGCCCTAAAAGACAAAAAAAAAAAAAAAAGAAAATGTTATGATAGATTTTACCTTTGGTACATTGTTTTATTTCCCAAGTTAGCGGTTACCATTTTAACTGGTCTTGATAATAATAGCCAAATAATCAAACCAGTAGGTTAGGAAGTATTGTTAGAGACAGGCTCTGTTGAGGGATATTAACCAGAGAAAAAACAGGCTGGAATGTACACATCAAACTCATTTTTCATCTTCCTTGAAAATGGTGACAATGAATGGGATACCTTTCTATGTCCATATCTACACTTCTCATAAATAAGAAAAGAGTATATGAAAATCTGGTCACAACTTATACTTTTTGAATTTTGTGTGTGTGTGTGTGTGTGTGTCTTTTTAGGGCAGCATCCATGGCATATGGAGGTTCCCAGGCTAGGGGTCCAATCGGAGCTGTGGCCTCTGGCCTATACCACAGCCACAGCAACACCAGATTCGAGCCATGTCTGCAACCTACACCATAGCTCATGGCAATGCCAGATCCTTAACCCACTAAGCAAGGTCAGGGCTCGAACCTGCATCCTCGTGGATGCTAGTCAGATTCATTTCCCCTGAGGCACGACGGGAACTCCCACACATAATTTTTGAAGGAAGGAAAATATTTGATATTCACAGAGGCATAAGAGAAATGTAACAGCTCTTCTGCACATTGAAGAGAAAATTCCTACTGTGTTCTTCATGTCGGGATCAATTACATTGATCCCACATTTAGGTGTATCTCATGACCTGTTCAAGGAACACCCACAATGGGAGGCCTTTGGGGACAAATAGAATCATCTTCGTAAGTATCTATTAAAAAGAGCAGAGAATCTCAAAAGTCCCATTTGGATGAACTTTAGTTGACTCATTTAAACGTTAATTATGTCAAATATCTCATGAACCCTAAGCTGCCTTAGTGAAAACTCTTTGATGCTCTGTTTAGTCAGTACACAAGTACATCCAATTGTTGTTTAGTGTACACAAAGCGACAGATGAACAAATAAGTAAGTTGAGATATGATATCATCAGAGTGCAACAAAATGACCCCAAAGCTCATTGTTCTAGAATTAAGTGTTTTCCAAGAGGAAATCAGTCCCTATCCCATGTGTCTATTGTTACAGATGAAAATCTGGATTTTGTTTGCATTTGAATATACAGAGGAGGAGAGAAAAAAATATATTGTCCTTGTGAGAAGCAAAGGGTTGTGGTGGTTTTCCTCAGTGAAAGTCAAAATGAAGTCAGGCTTAGAAAAAGGTGAGGGAGTGGGAGAAGGGCTATTCTTTAGCCCAAGTTCCCTTTTTTCCCCTGGAAGATATCCTCCTTCTGCTCTCACAGCCAGTTCTGTCCAGGGGCTCTAACATCACCTTCTCAAATTTACATGGGCCTGTTGTAAAAATGGCCATTTTTAGGTATTAATTCAAGTAATCTTGAAAGCAACCCTGTTAGTTTGATTCATCTGTTCTCATCCCCATTGGAGACTCAGAAAATTAAATACTGGTCCAAAGATCCTGTAGCTGGTTAGAGGCACCTGGGATGTGAACACCAGTCTGTCTGAGTCCAGAGCGTATGTCTTAACGGCTAAACCCATTGCCCCAAGCACTTCACTCCCACACATGTAGGGTTGCTGCTTCTGACCCATGACTGCTTGAAAAGTTATTAAGGCTGAGCTAGGGGCGTACTTCCTCCTACCCAGACAGGCACAGTTTAGCATAGGGGTGTACGTTTGTGAAAGGTCTGCCTGGAGTATAAAATACAGATTGAGCCCAGCTGCGAAACCAAACCAGAGGCATGTTTCTTCCATATTTTGCCTGAACACACCTAGACAGCTGAGCAGACCGTAATACCAGCACTACAGATTGTGAAGAGGTCCCTCAGTTCCTGTTAATGTATTATAATTCAGCACATTTATAATCACATTCTATAAATGAGGTCATTGCTGGGGAGAAAAAGAAAGGAACAAACTTTGAGATCTTTGTGTCCTTGGACCAAAGAGCATCCTCTCAGCCTTGTTTCCAGTTTGGTCTTCAATCATCCAGGGCCCTTCGATCATCCAGGAGTGTTTCCGTGGAGCCTGGAAGCACTCTCTCTCATGCTCTATCCACCCGCACACGATGCCTACCGGGGATTCTTCCTTCTCACCCCAACCACTGCCCCCTGTAATATTCTCGCCTCTCCTCTTCTCCCTCCCCCACCCTTCTCTCCCTTCCTCTTGGTCTTTTCTTTCTTTCTTTCTTTCTTTCTTTCTTTCTTTCTTTCTTTCTTTCTTTCTTTCTTTCTTTCTTTTCTTTCTTTTCTTTCTCTCTTTCTCTCTTTCTTTCTCTCTTTCTTTCTTTCTTTCTAATTTAATTTTATTAAATTATAGTAGATTTACAGTGCTGAGTTCATTACTGCTGTACAGTATAGTGACCCAGCCATACATACATACATATATATAAATATATATATATATATATACATATATATATATATATACACACACATTCTTTTTCTCATATTATTTTCCATCATGTTTTATCCCAAAAGTTTGGATCGGTTGCTTTCTTTTCCCCAATCCCATTCCCAGCATAAGATTTAGCATCAAGTTGTGCCTTCTTCTCAAAACTGAGTTTCTTGAAGTCTGAGGCCACTCACCCCCATATCCCAGCCACAAATTATACCTCCCAGAAGAGTGGTGAGTTGAATGGTTGAGTCCATGGAGGTAGGGGGCCTTGGGCCATTTGGTTCTTCCAAGACTCATTGAAGTCGTTGAATTCAGTAAGCAAATAATCATTTTGGTATCCCGTTTTCTCCCCTTTCAAATTACTTATCCATAGTTTTCATTGTGACTCTAGGAAGGGAAGAGGGATTGCTCATGCTTTTAACGTTGAAATTTAATTCTCCCTCCCCTCCCCCTTTCCTTCCAAATATCCTTTACACAAGCAAAGGAAAAAAAAAAAAACTTCATTGAGACTTAAACATTTTGTATCTGACTGTGACTCCTAGGATGTCAACTGCTGATGGTTTCGAATGTCTTCTTAGAATGATTCCATGTTACATAATGGCCAAAACACTGGGCTGGAAATCAGGAGGCCAGGCTTTAGCCCCGGTCTTCGTTTTTATTTTGCCCTGAATTCTGGGCAAATCACTTGGTCTGTGTCTAGTTGCATCATCTATAAGTAGGGAAGGTGGGACTAGTGAGTGATTTTCAAGGTGCTCCTGGGAGCCCTCGGGTATTAGTGGAGGTGCTTGGGGTCTGCCCCAAGAAGGGTGCTGGGTTAGAGACGGAGACGGTTGTATCGAACAAGCAAGCCTATCCCCCCCCACCACCACCCATCTCTGCTTCATCAGAGTAAATGTTCTTGTGAAAGTGCTTTTACCTCTATTGCATTTTTGAGCTTCTGTTAGAAAATTTATTACAAAAGACTGAAGTAGGTCATCCTTAAAGTGCCCTTTGGCTTATCTGATTTCAATATATGACTTATCTGTTTGTGATCTCTATTTACAGAAAGAATGGAGACTTTCTTTTCCTCGTGTGGTTGTTGCTCTAAGAACAAGTTTCTGGAGTTCCCGTTGTGGAGCATCAGAAATGAATCTGACTAGTAACCATGAGGTTGCAGGTTCGATCCTTGGCCTCGCTCAGTGGATTAAGGATCTGGCTGGTATAGGTCGCAGACAAGGATGGGATCCCACGTTGCTATGGCTCTGGTGTAGGCAGGTATTTGTAGCTCAGATTCAATCCGTAGCCTGGGAACCTCCATATGCCTTGGGTGCAGCCCTAAAGGCAAAAAAAAATAAAAAATAAAAACAAAAAAAATTAAAAAAAATAAGAACAAGTTTCTTATCAGAAGAATAATCTTCTTTTCATCCTGCTTCCTACCTGGCTCAGTACAGCACAAAATGTACAAGCTAGAGCCATTATCCTCAGTGAATATTTTGTATGTCGACACGTCTGTCAATGGTGGGTTTATGTAAGATATATATGTTTTCACAGTTGCCACATGGGGCCAACTGTTTTGGTAAGAGTGACCATAGGACAGCTTTGTGCTCTTGAGCTGTCCTCCGTTAGCTGGGACGTCACAAGCCATCATCAAAACAGACCACAAGTTGTTAATTCACTTTGAAAGAGACATCACTGTGGTCCTGCTGACATTTCCTTCACTACATTGATAATACTTTTTGAGAAGGTGTGTTTGGTTTGTTTTCTGGAAAAGTTGGATGAGTTGCTCTCTATTTCAGCTACAACCATTTGTAGGGTTTGTTTTTCCTGCTGTCCAGGACAGACACCTTAATGGGTTGCTGAAAATGTCCAGGCTGCTTCTGGCTCTGAAGGTAGCTGGGCTCCAACAATGGAAGGCATTTAACAGAGCCTCGTGTTTTAGAACAGGAAAGACTCCAGAGGCCATGTCATCTGGCGTTTTTCAAGATGCTTTTTAATTTTTTAAGCAGCATACTTTACCCCACCTAAACAAATCTGGTGCAAAACCTCCATTTATAAAACAGATTAAAAACGCGGATGGAGGTAGGAGAATTCTATCAAACTGTACTTCCCTTGCTATTAGCCTTCCCCCACATTCAGCAACACTGAAGCGCTGATAAGGGAACCCTTCGACTCCTAGAAGCAGTTGTAACCTCACCAGTACAGCCCTGTCCTGAACCCCTTTTAGTTTGTGAAGAAAATGCGACACAGTGACTTTTAGTGACTTGACTAAGACCCCACAACTAGAGATGTCAGGGTCAGACTGCAAGGCTCCTGATTCTAATTTAATTTCCCTGCCCCAATTCCTACCACTGCCTTGACTTTACTATATTACCACCTCAGCTTTAACACTGGGAAAGAGCAGGGGAAAAAATTATGCACCAGGTAGTGTGCTTGATACTTATATATCTGTCTTTAATTCTCACAGCAACTTTATGAGATGGGTGTTATTAAAATTCCCATTTTACAGATGGGGGACCTGGACAAAGAGAGGTTAAGTAACTTGTCCAATGAAACTCAGTCAGAAGTGGTGAACTTGAATTGAAAGCTAGTCCTATCAGATTTCAAAAGCTGCTCTTTCTACTACACCACAGGATAAAGAATGCAAACCCGTGCCTGGCAGGAATAAAGCCCTTTCTTAACAGGGCAAGCTTGTAATAAAGCCAGACTCAGATTTCATGAGATACTTTGTAGCTCTTCTTAAATGACCACTGTAGGCCACCCCTCTCCAAAGTTTGTGTGTCTGTTGTAAGCACCCTGGAGGGTGTTTTCCCAAACCTTAGCCAACAACACCCCTTCTCTAGGAACTGTCCCCTGTCACTCCTCCACCCAACATCATTCAGAAACTGGGACTTCCAGAAGTCGTAATTTTAATATTTGATTCAAGTCCAGTCTTGAGTGGGCCAAGCTAGGAATAAGGACCAAGAGAGAGTCAGCATAGAAAATGAAGGGGCTTACCCACCATATGCATTGAGCGATGGAAAGAGAACCAGAGCTAGAAATAGAGACACCTCTTGTGATGGCTCACATCTTGGTTCTGTTACTGTCCTTCAGTTCAGTAAGACATACCTGTCACCATATACTACGGTCTTCCTTTCCTCTGTTACCCAAAATAAAATGGAACAAAGCAGTCCTGTTGACTGTCTCATCAAATCCCAGGGTCTGAGCATTCTTCAGGTGGATTCAGACTACCTTCCTATTGTAGTCGAGCTTATTGTACATACAAACCATCCAGTGCTGGCCTCATTATTAGAGGCCTCAGCAGTCAGCTATTTTCCTTCTTATTTGTTTACACGGGAGTAAGTGACTGTAAAATCCCCTTTTGCACAGATAAGGTACAAAATCCAGAGAAAGTTAATTTTACTCTGGCCCTATTGCCTTTGTCTCTTAGAGGTCTCCCCACTGGACAGAATATGTAAAATGTGTATATTCAAAATAAATAAGCTAAGAATACAAAGCTAAATTAAGTAGAATAAAGTGTTTTATATATTACAGATTAACTTAAGAAGCAAAATTTAAGTTATAATGATTTCCCAATGGAATTAACCCAAATTCCCATGAGCAATAGAATAGATAAATGAGTTATGGCATTACATCACCATAGCATATTGGAGAGCAATGAAAAGTAAAATACTGCATAGCAGCAAAAAATAATGAAGTGTAGCTATAGGCATGTAGTATAGCAACATGGCCAAATTCCACAAACATATTTTAAGAAAGTGGAGTGCAAAAAAGTACAAATTATATAATTAAGTTTCTCTATAAGTTCAAAAAAAATGAAAAACTAATATACACTGATAGAAGTCAGAACAATGGTTATTTTTGTGGGGAATGAACACGAGGGGAAGTTTCTGAGTTCTGTAATGTTCTATGTCTTTATTCAGATGGTAGTTAACTTCATGTAGTCACTTCGTAAAAATTCACTAAGCTCTCTCTATATAATTTGTACATATTTCTGTGTGTATATTATACTTCAATTTTAAAAGCTTATCCCCTCAAAAGTCTGAGTTACTAGAAGTTAGGCACAAAACTTACTTCTATTAGATCTTGGTCTCGCATTATATAAAATAGAAATTAAACTCAACAACATTCTTAAAACTGGATAAGATCTGAGAAAGAGTATCTGATTCAATTGTCAAAATATTTTACGAAAAAAGAGACCAGGGTCAAAGAAGTTAAGTGATATGCTATAAATTGTACAGCTTATAATTGGCAGAGCCAAGTTTAAGGCTTAGATCTTTTAGCTATATGAGCAAAGATATTCCAAATAAACCTCTTAAAGAATAATATGCTAAAATCAATTCACTCTGAAATGCACTCTTATATAAATAATGTGAACAATGCTATCAGTGTTTGCATAGAAACAATATGATAGCATTCCTAAAGATAAAAATCACTCTGCAACCCCCTCATGAGACAGCCATCTGGTTTAGCTTCTGAGAATTTTAGCAAAATTATATGTTGCTAGAAGTCTCATTCCCAGGCCATATTGAAACAAAGCCTTGACGATGATAATGATGATGATGATGATGTCAAGGATGATGACAGTGTCAACAATGATGATGAGAATACAGTCTTACACTTGGGTAGTGTATTCATATTTTAATTTGCTCAATTACTTTCCTAACTGCAGCTATAGCAAGTGATCAAAAACTTGATGGTTTGAAAAACCACAAATTTACTGTTTTCTATTCTGTAAGTCAGAAATCTGAAATGAGGCTCACTAGGCTAAAATCAAGGTTCCTTTTGGGGGCTCTGAAGGAAAAATCCATTTCTTTGCCTTTGCCAGCTTTTAGAGGCTGCCTGCCTTCCTTGGCCCCTGGTCCTTTGTATCTTCAAACACAGCAGTAGCCAGTAGAATTCTTCTTACACTGCATTAAACTAATGCTGACTTTTCTGTCTCCTTCTCACACATGTAAAGGATGCTTTGGACCCACCCAGATAATCCAGAATAATCTCTTCATTATAAGATCAGTTGGTTACTAATCTTTCATCTACAACCTTAATTCCCCCTTGCCATGTAATCTGATGTATTCAAAGTTTCTGGGAATTAGGACGTGAACATCTTTGGGGGCCATTATTATGCCTGCAACAGGTAAGATAGTATTTGTGCATTTTCCAAACACTTTTACATAGCTTTCCTTTTTTAAGCCTCAAAACAATGCTTTGGCTACAACAAAGTTATTCTGATCTGGATATTATTATTCTCATTTTAAGATAAGAGAGAGGAGTGAAGTTAGTTGACCGCATCTGCAGCTGGTTAAGGCAGACTCAAAACTAGAAGTAGCCAGATTTCCAGACCCACTGCCTGTGCCCTTATTCAGCCAAAAGTAGCACTCTGAAACCAGCTTTTGGCTCCTTCAAGCTCCACAACCTCTTGAGCCACAGTGGACAGTTTGAAGCATTTGAGATATGAAAGAATGGCAGTTGTTGCATAGTAATTGCTACTAGATGGATAGCTTTTCAGGAAGAGTGGGCATTCTCACTGAATCTATACACAATTGCTACTCATCCATGGGCTTATCATCTGTCTCCCTCTCTGTTATATTTGACCTTCAGCCCCAGTCACGTGCTTGTCACAAAGCAATATTTCCCCAGCTCTAGGGGAACTTCAGCCTTTGCAGATTGTTTCAGGTGATTTGTGGAGGCCCCAAGGCAGTGACGAAGTTAACTAGAAGCTCCCAGTTAACTGGCTCTGGAGGCGTGCACAGTGGGTGAGAAAGACCCTTATCACAAGCATTTGGGTTTATAAGTGCTCTATCCAGAGGCAGGCACCCCTGCCAGCTCATTTCCTCCCCTCAGTCATGGCACCTGCCCAAACCCTCTTCTGAAATGGTGGAAGAAGGGGTCAATTTGCACAATTCCAGCAGTTCAAGGTCTCGACTCTGACTCTTTCCGGGGTAAATAGAAAAGGGCTGTTCCTGACACTTCTCTTAGTTTGAGGTCTCTTGTAAAGATGCCCTTGGCCTCGGAGTTCCCATCGGAGTTGGCGTAGTGGAAGTGAATCTGACTAGGAACCACGACATTGCGGGTTTGATCCCTGGCCTCACTCGGTGGGTTAAGGATCCCTTATTGCTGTGGCTGTGGCCAATTCGACTGCTAACCTGGGAACCTCCATATGTTGCAGGTGTGGCCCTAAAAAGCCAAAAAAAAAAAAAAAAAAAGATGCCCTTGGCCTGCTATTCCATCCTGTGCCAGTACTTTCAGGTATCCTGAGCACAAACTGGGATTCTAGGCTGAACAAGAGCAGCGAAGTGGAAACACTTTGCTCCGCGTAAGTTGTTGAGGTTTCTTCCCAGTGATCATTCCTCAGTGGTGCTGTGGATGCTCTCTAAGGCTTCCTGGTCGTCAGTCTGGCCAGAGGGGATCGCTGTTCACACATGGCTACGTGCCTGATTCTTTCGTTCCAGCTGTATGTGGGGCAGAATAAGTTTTGTAGGGCTGTTAGAGAGCTAAAGCAGATCCCGTTTTACTTCAGGACTTCATCAGCCTGGAATAATTTTAGCTGTCAATAAATCATTTCCTCAAGAACTATGAGAAATAAATATGAAGGCCATGGGTGAAAAAAGTTGCGGGAGAGAATTAATGTTATAAATAATACTACTGGAATCTTGCATGTTTTACTGTTCTGGAAGCACTTTCACATATATTGCCCAAGAAATGTTTGCAGGTGGGGCCCCAGGGCTGTGGATACATCAGGAAGTGAGGTATAGTTTATGCTCACACAAGGCTTAGGTGCTTCTGGAATTACATGGTGAGTTTGCTGGGGAATGAACCTGTAGTCTTGAGCATCAGAGTACGCCTCCACCGCTAAGCTATTGTCTGTTCACAGTGCATGTGATTAAAAACAGCTCCAGGAGGCAGGCAGAGTTTTTTACCTCCATCTCAAGGATGAGGAAACTGAAGCTCCGAGTGGTTAAGGGCCTTGTCAGAGCTCCGCAATTTGCCTTCAACCCCAGCGGCCCTTCTGGTGCATGGGTTTGTTGTGATGCATAGCGCTTGGCTCCAGGAAGCCCTCTGTAAACGTTAACGTGAATGGCTCCTTACTGCTCTGTCTATACCAGCTGCCATTATCATTGTAGCATGAGAAGGGTGGGGAAAGTCATTTGAGCATCTGATCTCATCAGAGACCACTTGAATGAACGTTCTGCTCCAGAACATAAATTCGCATTCTATCTGGAATCTGTGAAAGCAAAAAGAAAGTGTTTCTATTTTCTAGTGGGTCGCAAATGGAGAAATAGTAATAACAACAAATTAGTTGCTTGACCCAGTGTTTTAAAAGTCTGCAGATTGGCTAATATTTTTTCCCTGAATTGAGTAATTAAAATCTCAAGTGACACCTGCTCTATTTTTTTGCTAAAATAAGTTCGGGGGTTGATTGTTGCAGTTTAAATTAGGTGTTTAGTGAACTGAACCATTTTAAAAATCGGAAAAAAGTTGTTGAAAAAAGTTTTAAAATGTTACCACAGCAGATGCTTAATAATTGTATCTTGAACTACATTGAATCCAATTGAATCTTTGGACTTGGTGATTTTTTTAAAAACTGTCCATCAATAACATTACCAGATATGAATATTGATAACATTGATTTAGAGATATTGCTCTCCAGTGATTTCATATCAGCATAATTTAATGTTAATAAATACATATTCTAAACTTTCATTCTTTCTTTAAGTAACGTTATAAAATTAAGCTGGAAAAATATCAAAACTCCCACCCCCACTGGGGCACGGCCCCCAGTGATTAAGACTATATATACATAGCCAAGTCAAAACAAATCTGTGTTAAGGGTATCATGAATACTAGTGATCCATCCTCTGCAAGAAAAACATCTAATTCTGTGGAGTCCAGAGTTAGTCCAGAGTCAAAATCCAGACACCCTGGGGCCTGTAATTCAACCCAGGTAGGTGCCCTCTCTGGGCCTGGACCGTGGAAGAGATGGCTTCGTAAGATTGCCACCTCTCAGGAGACAGTCTTTGCGGGGCACTCGGTGATTAGGCCAGGTTCTTTGGGAAAACCGGTGTCTGTATTTATTTTTACAAGCCAGATGCCTGCCCATAGTGCATTCTTTTGCAAAAATAAAAGGGGGTTGAAAAAAAAAAAGAAAAATTCGGGGTCACTGATGAAAACGTGCGAGTGTTTTACAGTTTTATGAGTAGAAATTCTTTCTTTTTACCTTCTATCATGGGTCTGAGAAAAATAGTTCAGCCACTCTGAATACAAAAAGTTAAGTGGGAAGGCGTTTTAAGCTATGCCCAGAGTATGAGAAAGACCTTAAAAGCAGGACTGGTAGGGACTCTGTGCCTAAGGGAGTGGAGAGGGTGACAGTGCCGTGGAGTGGAGCATGGTGTCTGCTCAACGTGAGCCTGTCACATTCCTAAGGACTCTTCAAGAGCCCTTCGTTAGTCCGTTTTGATCAACACTAAGTAATAACCAGGTGGAATGTGTGGAATTGGTTAAGAGAGGAGGCTTTAACTAATGCACTAAATAACCCGTCCCATGTGGTGGAGATGGGGGAAAGGTGGAGGTGGTCATGGTACAAATTCCTGACCAAGGTCGGCCGCGAGACTTTCCCATTATCCACAAACATTTACTGAGCACCTGCTGTGAGCCTGCTGTGAGTTCTAGGAACTAAGGATATAACAGCCAAAGGCATAAGCAAAGATTCTGCTGTCTCTTATGGAGGTAATTTTTTTTTTTATTTTGGTCTTTTTGCCTTTTCTAGAGCCGCACCCACGGCATATGGAGGTTCCTGGGCTAGGGGTCTAATCGGAGCTATAGCCGCCAGCCTATACCACAGCCACAGCCACGTGGGATCCGAGTCGCATCTGCAACCTACACCACAGCTCACGGTAATGCCGAATCCCCAACCCACTGAGTGATGCCAGGGATCGAACCCACAATCTCATGGTTCCTAGTTGGATTTGTTAACCACTGAGCCATGACGGGAACTCCTGGAGGTAATATTCTTGAGGGGAGAGCCAATGATGCCAGGAAGGGACGATTGCTTAAGAAGAAATAGAAAGTAGAAGATGTCTGATAAGGTGACATTTGGGCAAATGCTTGAATGATGTGAAGGAGTGAGCTGCTAGTCTATCTAAAAGAAGAATATTCCAGACAATGGAAACAGCCAACGTGGAGTTCCCATTGTGGCGTAGCAGAAACGAATCTGACTAGGAACCATAAGGTTGCAGATTCAATCCCTGGCCTCGCTTAGTGGGTTAAGGATCCAGTGTTGCTGTGAGCTGTGGTGTAGGTTGCAGACGTGGCTCAGATCTCACTTTGTTGTGGCTGTGGTGTAGGCCAGCACCTACAGCTCCAATTAGACCCCTAGTCTGGGAACCTCCATAGGCCGCAGGGGTGGCCCTAAAGAAAAAAAAGCGGTGGGGGGGACAGCCAGTGTAAGGGCTTTTTGACAGAAGCGTGCTTGGCATAATCAAGAAGGGCCAAAGAATCTTAGAAGTTGATTGAATACAACTTACCATCAACTATGATCTTTTTATTAATTTGTTGGAAACTTCTGTATGGATTATAGTTACCAGGCAGACACTGAGAACTGGAACCCATTAATAACTGTAGCATCTCTGATGTTCAAGCAATGAGGAGAGGAAGACACTGTCCTGGAGGAGCGCAGGGTGGGGCTGAGGAGGGGTTTAGGGAGAATGGGAGACTAAAGCACACATGCCTAAGGAGACTTCTGGTAGCAGAACCCTGACCTCCACATTCCTCCTGTTTGTTTTAACAGCCCTTCTTAGCAGCACCACAAGAAGGCGTGTAGAAAGTGTGGAATCAGATCTGTTTGTTCAGTTTTTGCATTTGAGACGATGAAGTGAAACGTTAAATGACACCAAATCTGTATTCCTGTCAGTGTGAGGCAGGGAAGGAAAATAAACTCCCACTCCTAGTGTAGACAAAGGAAGAGTGACACAGCAAACCCAGCTCCTTCACACCCTCTCCCGCTTCGTCACCAAGAGCAGTGCCCAGAGCTTTCTGGACATGTATCCAGAGGGGACGTCAAGGGAATTCTGAGAGCCTAAAGAATCAAGGATCCTATTGTTGTACCCCATAGTTGTACATTTACGAATCTGCCTTTTACTACATGTCCACCATCAGTCGGCATCATGCTAAGTGCTATGATGGGAGTGTGCACACAGGCCCATGGTGTCCAGAGAGGAGCTTGCAAATTTCAGATTAAAAAGGCTTTCTGGAGTTCCCGTTGTAGCTCAGTGGTAACAAACCCAGCTAGTATCCATGAAGATTCCTGGCCTCGCTCAGTGGGTTAAGGATCCAGCATTGCTAAGAGCTGCAGTGTAGGCTGGTGGCTGCAGCTCCAATTGTACCCTTAGCCTGGGAACTTCCATATGCCACAGGTGCAGCCCTAAAAAAAAAAGAAAAGGCTTCCTGAAGAAGGCAACGTGTATCTCAAATTCAGACAAGCAGGATTTGATTGATTTTAAAAGAAGTTTATTCATTGTTCATCTGCTAAAATCATCTCAGAGCTATGGTCTAGAATGGGATTCCTCAACCCTGACACTGCTGACATTTGGGACTGGATAATTCTTTATTGTGGGGTGGCTGCCCTGGATGTTGTAGGACGTTTATTGCGTCTCTGGCCTCTATCCACCAGATGCCAGTAGCCCCTCAGCCCTCAGTTGCAACAAAAAACAAAAATGTCTCTAGACATTACCGTATGTCCCTTTGGGTGCAAACTTGGGCCCTGTTGAAAACCGCTGGTCCAGAAGTGGAAGTCCAAGGCCAAGCTTGGTTTTGCTTATAATATCCAGGTATATAAGAGTAAAGCTCTTTTTCTTCTTCTTCTCCCTGTCCTTCTTCTGTCTTTTTAGGGCAGCATCAGCGGCATATGGAAGTTCTCAGCAGGGGTTGAATTGGAGCGGTAGCCACTGGCCTACACCACAGCCACAGCAATACCAGATCCAAGCCACGCTGTGACGTACACCACAGCTCATGGGAACCCCAGATCTTTAACCCACTGAGCGAGGTCAGGGATCAAACCTTCATCCTCATGGATACTAGTCGGGTTCATAACCTGTTGAGCCACAACAGGAACTCCTAAGAGTGACACTCTTCTGACGAACAACTGGTCGTGTTCCACTGAAACTTGAATAATGGAAAATAGGCTAAAAAGGCAGCAGGGAGTTCCTGCTGTGGCACAAGGGGACTGACAACGTCTCTTCAGTGTCCTTGCAGCACTGGGACACAAGTTCAATCCCTAACCTAGCACAGTGGATTAAGGACCTGACATTGCCACAGTGGCAGTGTAGGTGGCAACTGTAGCTCGGATCTGATCCCTGGCCCAGGAACTACATATGCTGTGGGTGGCCAAAAAAATGAGAAAATTAAAATTAAAAAAAAAAAAGAGCAGGAAGATGTAGGTGCAAAAGAAAAGAATTCCCTGATTTAAAAGTCAGAAAGAAAGAAAAAAAGTCAAAACTTAGAAAACCTTAGTGCAAAAGGTATAAAATATGCTCCATTTTAGGTATCTGAGTGAAACAAAACCTCATTAGCCTGCCATTTTTTTTTGCTTTTTAGGGCTGAACCTGTGGCATATGGAGGTTCCCTGGCTAGGGGCCGAATTGGAGCTGTAGCTACCAGCCTACACCACAGCCACAGCAACCAGGGATCCGAGCTATGTCTTCCACCTATACCACAGCTCAGGGCAACACCAGATCCTTAACCCACTGAGTGAGGCTGGTGATCGAATCCACTTCTAGCTGGGGTCATTAACCACTGAGCCATGACTAGAACTCCTAGCCTGCTTATTAAAAGGGAAGATTAATCTGCAATAGAGGACAAAGTCTGGAAAAAAAGTTATTTTTAAAAACATCACCATTTCAGTTCTTTTAAAGATAGTCATGAGTTTAAATTTCTTTGGAAACAGTTGGCTGTAGATGTGATTTTTGAGTTTTGGTAAAGGTTTAAGAATTGTTTGTATTTAGTATAGAAATTGTGACTTTCTGGAGTTCCCGTCGTGGCTCAGTGGTTAACGAATCCGACTGGGAACCATGAGGTTGTGGGTTCCATTCCAGGCCTTGCTCAGTGGCTTAAGGATCTGGCGTTGCCATGAGCTGTGATGTAGGTTGCAGACGCGGCTCGGATCGTGCCTTGCTGTGGCTGTGGTGTAGGCCGGCGGCTACAGCTCCGATTGGACCCCTAGCCTGGGAACCTCCATGTGCCGCTGGTGCGGCCCTAGAAAAGGCAAAAAGCCAAAAAAAAGACAAAAAAAGGAGAAAGTGTGACTTTCTCGTGAGTGTCAGTAAATAGTTTAAAAAAGAGACAATTTCTTAAGTGAATCCAGTGTCTTCTGGATTGTTACAGACGCTGCTAATCTTTTTCATGTTACTAAAAATATGGACTTCAGTTCTACCATTTAAAAATTAACACAAATTCCAAATTAGTTGGGTCTCACCTCACAAAACAAAAAATGGCATTTTTATCTAAAAGGAGGGAAAGAATTAACATTTATTGAGCACCTATTATATGCCAGGTGCTGGTCTAGGCAGGTGGGTCTCCACCAGAGTTCTCCAGCGGACATTTGGCAATGCCCAGAGGTATTTTCAGTTATCACAACTGGAGGGGGCTTTGCGGGCATCCAGTGGGTAGAGGCCAGGGGTGCTGCTTAGCATCTTACAATGCACAGGACAACCCCCAGAACAAACAGTTATCCAGCCCCAGTAGCACTGAGGCTGAGAAACCCTGGACTGGTCATCTATGTTATCTCATTTAATCCTGAGGACATTCCCTACAACATCCTCTGAATGATTAATCCCATATCATAGATGAAGAAACTGAAGCTCAGTGGGGGTGATGTCACTTGCATGAGATCCTAAAACTAGTAAATACAGGGCTTCTATCCACCTGGACCCTGTGGTCAGTCATCTCTACTCCAGCCAGCTGCCCTTCTGTAGGTAGGTTTCAATTTCTTATGTGTTCTTAAAAATTTTGTTTTTATTAAATTATAGTTGATTTATAGTGTTGTGTCAATTTCTGCTGTCCAGCTTAGTGACCCAGTCATACATATATATACATTCTTCTTCTCATACTGTCTTCCATCATGTTCTGTCCCAAGAGACTGGATATAGTTCCCTGTGCTGTACGGTAGGACCTCATTGCTTATCCATTCTTTTTTGCTTTCAGGGTCACGCCAGCAGCATATGGAGATTCCCAGGCTAGGGGTCCAATCAGAGCTATAGCTGCCGGCCTACACCACAGCCACAGCAACTCGAGATCTGAGCCGAGTCTTTGACCTATACCACAGCTTATGGCAAGGCAGGATCCTTAACCCACTGAGCGAGGTCAGGGCTCAAACCCGTGTCTTCATGGATACTAGTCAGATTCCTTTCCCCTGTGCCGCAATGGGAACTCCTGCTTATCCATTCTAAATGTAATAGTTTGCATCTACAGCCCCAAACTCCCAGTCCCTCCCACTGCCTCCCTGCTCCCCCTTGGCAATCACAAGTCTGTTCTCTACGTCCGTGAGTCTGTTTCTGTTTTGTAAGTAGGTTCACTTGTGCCGTATTATGGTTATTATTTTTACTTAATCATGTGTGGTGGGACTTTGCAAAGAGGATACTGATAAGTCAGAAAAGAAAATCACAGATTTTGTGCCCGGTGCTGTGCTAAGCAATGTAGCAGGAAGTTCCGCATGTCTTAGTGCCTCATAGAGAATCGATTCTTGGTGCACAGTTGTGGTCACTTGTTCTCCCTTGTTTTCTTCTGTCTTTCCTGCCTCACACCTGTGTGCATGTGCCAGAAGTCTGGAAGGCTTTGCCCTCTGTCAGCCCATCTTCCCAGAGTCCCTGCCTTCCACGGAGGAGCATCCAGTTGACAAACATGCCTAATGAACTGCAGTTTTCTCATCTGAAAGAGGACGCTGACATTTCCCTCACATGCTTGTTGAAATGATCGTATGAGAATAATGACAGTAGTCCGAGGAGCCATTTATTACATGCATGTTGTATGTCCACGCTTTACATGTATTATCTCATTTAACTTTTAGAATAGCCTTTACAAGTAGAGTTGGAGCACAGAGAGGTTATGCCATTTGCTCAAGCAAATAGCAGAGCCATTATTTGAACTTGGGAACGTCTGGTTGGAAAGCCCAGGCTGTCTTAACCTCAAAGCCCTCTGTCAAGGACTACGCGGATGTGAGAATTATTAGGGGCAATGAAACCAGTTTAGGTGATTAGAAAGCTGTTTTGTGAACCAGAGTTTCTCATGGAACAATCATAACCAGCTCCTCTTCCAGTTTTATCACTGAGATGATCTTTGTAAGGTACCTATTATATTTCGCTTTCGTGTTTTTCCAACTTGAAATAGGGAAATTATGGCCCTTTAAAAAAAAATCTGGCTTGGTTAATAAACTTTCAAAACACGTTTTAAAGTACCAGCAAATTTAGTGCTGTTCTTAATTGTACAGATTATTTTTTCATCAATTCGGTTTCCAAATTTCTATTTTTAAAAAGCCCTCCACTTAGAGCTGATTACAATAACCCAGATTTATAAATGTAATTGTACTGGGCCTCACCTCTGAGATATTTTCAAATTTGGTCTCACTCCCTATATTACTAAGTAAAATAATCGTTCATCAGGTGGAGGTTGGGGAGAACAAGAGCATATTTCTGCAAGCACCTCTGTGTTCTAAGAGGCATAGCCATAAATATTCAGCATCGGCGGTCAAAGTTTGGCCCTGTGCTAAATTGTAATCATTTAAATGGCAAATAAATGACCTGTTTCATTGTATTATACAGTTGTATAAATTTGGCTTGATTTGAGCATCACATTTTTGCCATCAATTTTTCTTTCTTTTTTTCTCTTTTTTAATTACCTTTTAGCTGTAAGCACTAAGTCACAAAACATGAGGTCACTGTGAGCTAGCAAAAGCTCAGATCACCAGAACTTCCCCTATGTTTATAGCTCTCCACTTCTAAGATCAGGAGGTAGGTGACAGGGGCAGAAGCTGGCAATGGGAATTACTCCGGGTCTCCTGAACCCTGAGAAGCTCATGTTGAGTGAACGTCCACTCTACCCACCACACACACATACACACACACACACACACACACACACACACACACCAATACAACGTTTTAAAACAAAACAAAAAAATGAGTGGGCTATCAATCACTAATGACAGTTTTGAAGGAAAGAATTGGGGAGAAGAAGTCTCCAAAGGATGTCCTGGGTCCTGGGATATATGCACAGAGAGGAAGTTGCTTGGCAGCTAGTTTCAAGGAGCTTCAGTTATATGAGTCACCCCTACAGGATCATGAGTATCCCTTGGGGGAACTGTTAAAAATAGTATGTAAGAGTCCTACTGAATTCAAACCTATAGAAGAACCAGAGGAAATGAATTTCTTAAAGGGCCTCAGGGATCTGGGATGCACTGGAGACCTACTGAATCACACTCTCCAGGGCTGGGTGCAGGACTGTGGATGGAGCTCCACAGATAATTCTGATACAAATCACCGCTTTAAAAGTGCCTCCAGACCCCTCTGTCCCCTGACTCTGGGAGGGTGGCACCTTCCTCCTGACCCAGCCTCACACTTCTCAAAATCTGGTGGGCGGTCCACACGCAGATTGTTAAAAATGTAGGTTACTGGGGAGTTCCCCTTGTGACTCAGCAGAAACAAATCTCACTAGTATCTATGAGGATGTGGGTTTGATCCCTGGCCCTGCTCGTTGGGTTAAGGATCTGGTGTTGCCATGAGCAGTGGTATAGGTTGCAGATGTGGCTTAGATCCCAAGTTGCTGTGGCTGTGGTGTAGGCCGGCCTCTGTAGCTCCAATTTGACCCCTGGCCTGGGAACTTCCGTATGCCACAGGTGCAGCCCTAAAAAGCAAAAACATAAAATAAAATGAAGTACTTTCCTGGATCCCTTTGAATGATCACTGGGGGTGGTTCCTGGTAATCTGCATCTCTAGCCTAGCCTCTTAGGTGCATCTTATGGGTACCCCAGTTTGAGTAGCACTGCATCAAGAGCGGCTCTGAGTTTTATCGGAACAGGGGCAGCACAAACTCCTACACTTCGAAGATAAACTCCAGTGAACAATGTCAGTGTGCAAAGAGCTCACGTTACAGTTTACACAGCACTTGCACAGTTCCTATTTCTTTGATCCTTACAAACTTAAGAGGCTGCTGTGCCTGGGACTATATTTGAAGAAAATGAGGTTCAGGGAGGATAAATGATTTCTCCAGTCTCATCACACGCTCTGAGCAGCCGCAGAGTATGGTCTCCATGCACCTTTTTGACTCATGTCCTGAGCTCTGTTCCCGACACTAATGGTTTTACACACAATGCTTACACTCTGCTTTTACACACTGAGCTAGAGAATACTCCTGTATGATAGGCAAAGCAGGTATTGTCCCCACTTAGAATAACAAAGCGGTATCACTAAGAGAGTCTGTCTTTGTTTAGGGATGTATGGTGCGCCCTTGCTAAACATGCTGTTGGCAATGACATCTGGTTTTTATTGCTAGTGCAGAAACACAGTCATAGGTTCTGTAAGATCCACGGCTAGCAAAGGATGATTCTGTTATATTCCAGGACCCTATTACCAAAGCAAGAATAAAAGTCCATTGATAGAGCAATAAATTTTATTCTTTGCTTTATGACATGCATTGTGCTAAAGAGGTTCGGGAAGGATCTCAACACTGGCAATAAGACTTTATTTCCTGCCCTCAAGGAGGTCACAGTCAAGTAGAAAATAGACTTAAGCATTTTAGAAAAAAAAAAGATCAACCTAAAAGGTTCTATATAACTTTCACTTCCTGGTAGAAAATCTAATAAACTAGAATATTCCATTCAGGTGACAATCAATATTTTGCAACACCCACTGTGTGCCAAGTACTATGGTAGGTACCAGGAACACAAAGGTCACTAGAACTGTCACTATACTCGAGAACAGAGCAACTGTTTAAACTTTGTGTGGTATCAAATGAAAGTAATTTCTTGTACTCTGAAAATTATAAGGTGCTGATGAAAGAAATCAAGGATGACTTAAACAGGTGGAAAGACATACCATGCTCTTGGATTGGAAGAGTCAATATTATCAAAATGACTATACTACCCAAAGCAATCTACACATTCAATGCAATCCCTATCAAATTACCAATGACATTTTTCAAAGAACTAGAACAAAATAGTTTAAAGTTTGTCTGGAAACACAAAAAACCCAGAATCGCAAAAGACATCCTGAAAAAGAAAAATGGAGCTGGAGGAATCTGGCTCCCTGACTTCAGACTCTACTACAAAGCTACAGTCATCAAAACCGTATGGTACTGGCACAAAGACAGAAATAGAGATCAGTGGAACAGGATAGAAAGCCCAGAATTAAA
>PVHT020000066.1:10549241-10637504 GCA_004024745.2 Catagonus wagneri | reverse complement strand
CCCATCGACAGAAGAGTGGATAGGGAAGATATGGTACATACACACAATGGAATGTTACTCAGCCATTAAAAGGAACGAATTACCAACATTTATAGCAACATGGATGGACTTAGAAATTATCATGCGAAGTGAAATCAGTCAGACAATTAGACAGCAACACCCAATGCTACCGCTTACATGTGGAAACTAAAAAGACACACTGAACCTTTTTACAGAACAAAGAATGACTCACAGACTTTGGAAAACCTTGGTTTTTCAAATAAGACAATCTAGGGTGGGGGGATGCACTGGGGGTTTGGGATACAAAATCTATAAAATTGACTTGTGATGATTTATGTACACCTATAATTGAAATAAAATCCATTAAGAAAAAAAAAACAAAAAAAAAATGAAAGTAATTTCTAAATAGGGAGACTTCTTCACATCCAGAATCTCTGCAGCTGGTCCCAGATTTCCCAATAAACAAAGTACTTCCTTAGGGAAATAGTACAGGAGCATTTTAGAGAATCATGGGAAAAGAATCTGGTATTTTAAAAATATTGCTGTGGTCATCATGGGAGAAAGTAGAGCTTTGTGGAATTCACTAGCATTTCCTGCCTTCCTTCCTTCCCTCGCTTCCCTCCTTCCTTTATCCCCCCCCCATCTCATTCATTCATTCATTCATTCATTATACAATGGAATGGGACGGATAAGGAAAATGTTGTCTTTTGGGGGATGTGTTTGTTGACATCCAAGGCTCTTGTTTCTAGTCTTTGTGCAGATATAACTCAGACCAGAGATAACCCTACACTGGGTCATACTTGGAACATGTTTCCATCTGCTACCATTAAATGATATCTCTCAATGGCATTTAGAATATTGGCTGCAATTAGCAAATCATTAGTGCTTTTGAGCTGGGCAAGACCAAACGCTCAGAAGAATTTGTTCAATTTTAGGCATGAAAGTAATTATTGTAAGCACTTACTTATCACTTGTAGATCAGAAGCATCCTGTTCTAAGGCACCTATTTCCCTCATGTTATTGGATCATAAGATTGAATCATAATCATTTCAGACCTGCGTTTTATAGGTTGCCCTTGGGTTAAGGGGAGAGATCAAGCCAGTTGCCAGGAGCTCTAGACCTTAAAGTGACTCTCAGCTGAAGAATGGTTGTGATGTTTAAAATCTTCCTGTGTTTCTGTTTTGCCCACAGGTAAAATACAGACTCCTTTCCTTGATTTTGAAAACCAATCCTAGTCTGTTCTGTCCTTTTCCACTCTAGCCTCTTCTGCCCTAATCCCTCTACACTGTGGAATCCTGAACTGCCCTGAGTTCTTTCTCACTCAAGAGTGTCTGCACACGCTGTTCCTTCCATATGGAATATTCTCACTCCTTCTCTTCCCCTTCAGCTCTCAGTTTAGGCATCACTTCTACTCAGAATCCTTCAGTGCACCTCCCAGTACAAGATCCTAAGCCATTCTCTGCCCTCCCCAGGTTTCCCATCTTTGTCCCCTTCACAGGGGACTGTCTGACTGTTCTCAGAGGTCAAGTTCTCCGTGTGTACAACAGACGCATACAAATGCTTAACCAGGTATTTGTGAACTGAGTGAATAACTGAGCAAGTGGAATCAGAACCAGTGGGTAAATACTTCTAATGTCCAAAAGAATGGAGGCAGCTCACTTTCTCCCTATGCCTGTTATAAAGTCCAGCCATACTACTCTATCCGCATTGTCTGTTTTAACCAGTTTTTGTGTGTGTGAAATACGTGGTAATGTGGGAAGAGAGACTACTAGAGGCCAGTAGTACTTCTTCCATTTGACATTGAGGAAACTGAAGGTCAGAGATAGCAAGTAACTTTCCCGAGGTCACACAGCCTATCAAGTGTAGAGCTGGGATTTGAATCCAGATCTGTCTTGTTTGAAACCACTCCAAGTACAGATAGCTAGTGAGTATCACATCTAGGATTAGAACTCAGGTCTTCTGATTCCCATTATCCTTATTCTTGATTCCTGCCTGAAAATGGAATAACCAATGGTTGTTTTTGTTTTTAATTTCTAGGTTAGTACTCAGTGTAGATCAAGGGTATCTTAATGGAAAATCATATGGTATCCATTGGCTACAAATACCTTCATCTCCTTGTGAGGGTTAAGCTCTGGTCTCCCTCATTTTACCAGATGAGAAATGAAAGCAAGGCAGTTTAACACTCTCACAAGGCCCTCAGGAGGCTCATGTATCTTGGAAGCAGAATACAGACAGGGTTGTGCTGGAGGGGGCAGAGTAGGTAAAGATTGAGGGGGAGTGTGTTAGGAGAACTGGGATAAAGACCTTTAACTTGAAACCATTAAAAATATATATACTTTCACACCCTGTTTTTGTGAGCCCAGGTTATTTCTGAGTTTCTGATCTAAATCTTCTTCTCCAAAATGTATGCCAAGAAACTCAGGGGAAAAAAAGAAAAGACAATGATGCCATTCAGAAACTTGTTCCAAATCCTCGTCTCTTTCTTCTATCAGAAATCCTCTGTTGTCTGTCCCTGGCCTTCCCCGGGGATTTCCTTCACAGCAGCATTCTCGTGTTTTTGCTAAACTCCTTCTAGAAGAGAATGTTTTGCTTTTAGGAGCCAGACTTAAGAAAGCAAATCGGTGTAAAAATACATTTGGTTGTAATTTTTGTCAGTGCTGCCATCTGACAGGATTTGAGGATGCTTCCATTTCTGCTGGGATAATAGCTTTGTTATCTGCTGAGAATCTGCAAGAGCTCTACAGCACAGGAAATCTGTGTCTTGGCCCCCTGCTCCAAATTTAGCTCATGCATTACCCTAAAATTGGGTTTACACAAGGAAAATTACTTTAGTGCTAATCCAGTTGACTTGTAAGTAAATTTAGCTTCCCCAGCTTCTTATTTCCACAATCCAGACTGATTTCAAAGGCAGCTTTAGTTGTCTTCCCACATTTCTCAAGAATAGGCATGAGCGTGGGTTCCCAACGTGCTGGCCACTGCCTCCTGGTCCATTTCAAAAGCCTCAGGGATGTGTTCTTCAAGCTGGCGATGCTCTCTGCCGCTCACTGCCGTGACACACACCCATGGCCCCACAGTTACACACTTCAGGGTGGGTAAGGGAGTGGCCTGAGGGAACATAAATTTGGGCTAGACATGTCACATTTCTGTGCCTCCATTTGTAAAACACTAGTGACAAACAAGGTGTCACGTAGAAGGAAAAGAGCAGATCACGTTCTTTGAGCCCATTAACAGAAAACCTTCAGAATAAAAGCCTGTGATTAAAAGTAACAAAATCTTCCTATTTTTTTCCCCTCATTACCATGTGTTAGATCTGGGTTTTCTTTCCACAACTTACAAACCCATCCAATGTGACGGTTTTTAAGACTTGTTTACAGTGGTTTACCCAAAGCTCATCAATAAAAAAAAGTCCTTACATTTCCAAAACCTTGGTCAGCTTTGTAGCAACAGTCCCACAAAACGGCGTAGTTCCCGTGATGCACCTCCCCGAGAATCCCACTCCAGAGCCTTGGGTTCTGTCACAGAGCCGTGGGCGTCCTGCGTGAGCGGGGACCTGGCAGGGGGTCTGATCTGTGGCCTCTCAATTCAGAGGCCATGAGCTTTTAAAAAATGGGCCTGTTTTAGATGGACTGGCCTGGGTGTAATAGCGAACACCCACTGATTTTTCATTGTGTGTCAAGAATCATTCCAAGTGCTATTGTGTTTCTTGAGTTCTCATAATAATCGCAGACATGGAGTAAAGGTATTGTCCCGAATCCAGGCACAGAAAGAAAAGGTTAAATTGTCCAAGTCACACAGCTAATAAGTGGCAGAGCTGGGATTCACATCCGGGCATTGCATCGTGGTTACTAGTGGCCAGGGATCAGCTGATTACTGTTAACTCATCCTGGACTTGGGAGAGATGTGCACTGACCCAGGAGCACTTGAAATCTCCCAGTTGTTGAGGCCAGTGGTTCCGTCTTAGTTGCCATTGTACATTATCTTTGTGAAATGGGACATGGCTGATGACACTTTTTTCTCTAGTATTTTTTCATCCTTCTCTCCACCTCTCTAAGACTGTCTTTTTAGTTTGCTCTCTTAATTCCTTTTCTTCTTCCAACCCCATATTTGTGGATCCCTCCCTCCAGTTTCTATCCCTGCCCTTGCTCCTTCCTCCATCATTTAATCTCACCTGTATACCTGGATGATCTCATCAGTTCCTGTAGCTTCAGTTTCCAGCTCTAAAAAGATGACTGAAGTTTGCCAACCAACCATGACTTCTCTGAACCCAAGACCTGCATTTCCATCTTCCCCTTGGATCTCTTCCCATAGAGAGCCTGCCAGTATTTTTCATTCAACCTGTCCGTATTGGCCCCCAAACTTACATGGTAACCAGCACATAATAAGCATGTACTGGGAGTTCCCTGGTGGTGCAGTTAATCATGTGCTGGGAGCTCCCTGGTGGTGCAGCAGATTAAGGATCTGGTTTTATCACTGCTGTGGCTTGGGTCACTGCTGTGGCACAGGTTTGATCCCTGGCCCAGGACCTTACCCGTGCCATGGGCACAGCCAAAGGAAAAAAAATAAGCATGTGCTAAATGTTTAGAGGAAGAATGAGTACAGTTGCCAGGTTTCATAGATTATATTCCAGGTTGCTTTTAACTATGCTGGCTTCTTGCATTTTTCTAAAGGCCCCTCGGTTACCCTGCTCTAAGATCCCATAGCGTCTTATGTTTCACTTTGTTCTGATGCCTGTTCCCCACCACACACACACACACACACACACACACACACACACACACAGAGTTATAGTTATTCATGTAAATATCTTTTCAAGAATGTACATACTTTTCATTTGTATCCAACAAAGAGCCTGACAGTGTGGTTTTCACAAAGAAGCACTTAATATTTATTGAAAGAATGAATCAGTTAGTAAAAGTTGGCAAAGGGCTTTCACACATACCTTTTCAAAAATTCCACAGATTGCTAAGAAGGTAGGTGGTTGAGTCATTAACCTGATTTTACAGGTGAAGCTAAAGGTTAGCGTGGAATTATGGTCCAGGATCCCACTGGTCAGAAGTCACTGAGCTTATCTGATGAATCTAAATCAAAAGACATTAATCCCTTGTCATGACTTTCTCTTCCATGTAATCAGGAAAAATGAGAAACAAAGAAAATAGAAATTTGGAGGGCACAGTTGCACTGGGGACCATTACACATGTGTCCAACTTGGTATCTGGTCTGGGACGTCATAACCTCTCACCAAAGGTGAGTCTTGGGGTCTTTCAAGGCCCCCCATTTAAAACTCCCCAGAGTAGCTCACCTCAGAGGAGACCCAAGGAAAATTACTTTGGGGCATTCCGAGATTTGGTCTCTGATAAGAAAAGCATGACATTAAAAATATCCAAGGATATTTCTTTTGATATCAGGCAGATCTGGATTGGGGATCCAGCTTGAATATTCAACAACTTGCTTCTCATCCTCCCCCTTCCCCACCCATCTGCAAAATGAAGATAATAACCCTCTGACTCATGGGGACATATGCAGATTCGAAGGAGGAAATTTTAAAGAGCTTGGCATGGATCCTGACCTGGGGAGCCCCATCTACCCTCTTTCTCTTCCCCAGAATTGTGCCTTTGTCCCTTTAGTTCTTTCTACACGGGAGACCCTGACCAGTGAACTTGGGCTGAGACTCGCCTACTGGGCAGAGAGAGAAGAAAAGACCAAACTGAGGACTGAAGCAAAAGGTGGTGCTAAGAAATGTCAGTTGCTTCTTGCTCATTTATCACTGTGTTTTAGCAGTTCCAGGCCATCTGCAACTTGCAAGTGACCAACCCTGAGCTGAGTCAGACCAGCAGAATTCCCCATCCTCATGAACTGCTTGTGAGACAGTTAGCACCCATCTGATACTGTCTGTGAAAAGTGGAGAAGCAAAAGGGGAAAGAGTGGTTTCCAGAGGAGTGACTGAGGGGAGGGGTTCAGCCTTGAGAGAGCTAAGGTGCCCTCGGCAGGTGTGAATGACAAAGCTGGCTTTGTTGGAAGATTTGCCCTAAAAGGAAGCCTGGCCCCATGACCTCGCAGAGCTCCTTTAAAGAAAGGGTGGGAGCGACATGCTGAGGTAGTCTTTTCTGCAATATGACAGGGGCCCTGCTGACAGATCAACTGAGAAGTGGTTTAAGGTGGCATTAACAAGACTGGCACATTGCCTTTTCTAACTGACACGATTCAATCGGACAAATATTGCCTTTCAGTCCCACTGAGAAGTGGTGAGTGATGAGGGGATCACAGAGCCATCCCAGGGAATTCCTGGCGGGGACGATGAGCATCTTTATCTTGATCCATCTTCTCTCTTCATGAGATGGATGATAAATTCTCCATTCACGGGAATAGTTCAGTGAAAAGCCAGAAGAATCTTTAGGGAGTTCCTGCTGTGGTTCAGTGGTAAAGAACCTGACTAGCATCCATGAGGATGTGGATTCAATCCCTGGCCTCACTCAGTGGGTTAAGGATCCAGCATTGCCATGAGCTGCCATGCAGATCGCAGATAAGGCTCAGATCTGGCATTGCTGTGGCTGTGGTGCAGGCCAGCAGCTGCAGCTCCAATTCAACTCTTGGCCCGGGAACTTCCATGTGCTGCAGGTGCAGCCCTAAAAAAAATGCAAAAGAATTTTAATAAGAATTGCTTGCCTTTTATTTTGTTATGGTCCAACATTTGTTAAATGGGGGTAAATCAGGCAAAAGTATGATGGTTTGAAGTTTTTTTTTTTTGAAGAAAAATAATTTTAAGTAATGTACAGTTTCCTATCTGGTACTTTGCTCCCCTACTTACTAACTAGGTGACCTTGAATAAGTTTCTTATATTCTTGAATCTGTCTTCAATTTTAATGTCTGAGGGGATACATAAAACTGACCTCTTAGGGCTGTAATGATAACTAGATGAGGAAGAGCGTGGGCATCACTTAAAAAGTATACATACTTGATAAATATTCGCTGTTTGTAAAACACCATTGCTCGCACTCTCTGCTTTTGCTCTCTCTATTCTCACCTGATGCACACATGACGGTTGAAGTTGAGTGGCTTTGTAAACAGAGGTTGACCTCAGTAGCTTGGGTATCTGTGCAATTAGGCAGACTGCTTCCTTTCTCTAAGCCTCAGTTTCCTGCCTATTTAGGGGAGCAGTCCTACCCCTCAGAGTTGTTATATGGTGTGAATAAGATCATCTTAAGTGCTGAGCCGCCCACGTGCCCCCAACCGGTCAACATTACGATGTTTATAACAAAGACTCTCAAAGTGCTATAAACTACAAAGTCATCAAAGAAAGCAGCTCTTATTCATTCAACATTTATTTCTTACTTACTTACTCTATGCCAGACACAGAGTTTGGCATCGGGGACACATTTACAATGTGTTGAAACAAATAGGGAGTTTCTTGTGAACTCTCGGTCACTAAGGAAACGAAGCCATCCTGTTCCCCCACACTTTTAAGTTAATCTACACTCTTCTGTACAGTCCTTACATTCCAGCTGTGCGATGGCTGTGTTTCATATCTCCTCAGATCAAAAAGTATTTCTGTGAACAGTGATCTCGAATATTAAACTGGCTGCATCAAACTTGAAAGGATGGTGCAGTCATTTGGTGTCACAATTTTTTAAATGTTATGCCTGGTGGATCTGCACATGGTAGATATAAAGGAGGTTTCAAAGAGGGCAGCTTTACTGCTTGAGCTTTTAGATTGCCAGGCTGCATTTTGGAAAAGCCACATAAAAGAATGCTTTTTCTTTTCTTTTTTCCTCTTTTTAACGAGTATTACCTCGGAAAGTATAGCTCTTTCACAAAAGCAGTATGTCATTCTGAGCACTGTCCTCAGTGATTTTTCTGATGCTGTGATGTTCATTGTGACTAACATATAAATCAAATTTTTAGATAACAAGCATTCACAAATAAACTATCTGCTTGCCACAGCTTATGTCCAGCAACAAAGTAACACATGAGCTTGCTCATCTGTGTGTGTGTGTGTAAAGTCAAGGGGCCTTTTAGGAGTTCCTGTAATGGCTCAGTGGTTAATGAATCTAACATCTATGAGGACACAGGTTCAATCCCTGGCCTTGCTTAATGGGTGTAGGATCTGGCGTTGCCATGATCTCTGGTGTAGGTTGCAGATGCTGCTTGGATCCCACATTGCTGTGGCAAGTGGCATAGGCCTGCAGCTACAGCTCCAATTGGACCCCTGGCCTGCGAATCCCCATATGCTGCGGGGGCAGCTCTAAAAAGTGAAATAAAAGGGGGGGGCTTTTAAATTTATGATCTACTCTTTCCTTTGACACCAATCTGCATAGTAAGTAAAATGATCGGCTGAGACTCAGGATCTGACCTCTGGCCTCCGGTCTGCCATGACTTTAAGAGAAGCTCAAGTTCCACCTCCTCCAGGAAGTTCTCCCTGACCACCCAGCCTCCTATGGCATTTTCCTGCATTGAATCTATTACACTTAGATTCTGTATTATACATTTAGCACACTGCCTGTCTAATTGCTTAAACATTTGCTGTCTTGCTGTCTAGAAAGATCACATGCTCCCTGAGGGTAGAGGCCAAGTCTTTTGAACCCACTGTGATGCTAGACGGTGTGGAAAAGTAAATATTCTCCTAAACCAATACCTGATTAAGAAGACCAGGATTGATCAACGATGTTAAATTATATTCTGGTAAACATTTTTTGGTCAGGGAATAGAGGAAGATGGTAGGATGGAGGCTGGTCTCAAAGGAAACTGAATGAAGAATGAAAGACATTAGATTCAATGCCGGCAGAACTGATATCAAGTCCCCACTTTGCCAGTTGATGGCCAAGGATCAAATAGAAGCTATTCCATCTCCTCAACCTCATTTCCCTCATCTTTAAAATATCCGCCTCAGAGGATCAAATGAGATAATGTATGGAAAATGCTTTGTAACCACAAACCCACTTTGCAATGTTATTTTTTAATTCAATTTACAGTTTGTTTTAGGGTGTTTTTTTTTTAATGACTAATTTTTGTTCCTCAAACCATGATAGAAATGATCAAAATCACATTTTTCAAAATTATTCAGGCTTATGGGCCAGTCAGATGGCCCCTAGTCTTTGACCTTTCCTCACACGAAGCCCCTCACACTGCATGCGCTGATGAATCTGGTACAGTTGTGCAAGGTTTTGTAACTCACAAAAGCACTTTCACATGCATCATCATACAAAAATCCTGTGATACAGGCCATGCCCTAGTCAGTCTTCCCATTTCTTCTTCTTTTTTTTTTGTTGGTTTTTTTTCCCATTTTTAGCTGCCCTGAGGCATATGGAGCTCCCGGGCCAGGGATTAGATCCTAATGACCTAGGCTGCAGCTATGGCAACGATGGAGCCTTAACCCACTTTGCCAGGCTGGGGATGGAACCCGCATCCCAGTGCTCCCAAAACGCTATTGATCAGTTGCACCACAGTAGGAGCTCCCCCGTGTCTTTAATAAGCAAAGTGAGACTCGGGGGCTTGGAAAATGCCCCCACATCACCCTGTGAGGCTTAAAGTCCTGCCTTTCTCCAAGTGTCGTCCTCTTTCCACAGTATCACTGGGGCTGTGCTGTACACACATCCTTCCCAAGACCTCTTCAATCGCTGGCATGTTTACCGTCTGCTTCCTAGCCTGGGAGACTGGTTCCTTAGCATTTGTCTCCATAAAAAGAATGAAAATATTCAAGCTAAAATTCCATCCCAATTTCTCAGTCTTTAATTGTAAACATCCTAGGCCTGGCCTCCACCTGGTGCCAACGTGACTTAAGAATTAGCTGGAGCTGATTCAACCCTCATTCTGATGTTCACCTGATCAGGGGGAAACTGAGAAGCCTTTTGGAGCCTCTGCGAATTCTGGTTGACAGTACTCAGCTCCCAGCATTGCAATGAGAGTACACAAAAAGGCTTACCTCCGCTCTGTGCCCCGGGGATGAAAGCTGCTGGTATTTCAACTGCTCCCAGCTCTGTGAAGTAAAGTGAGATCTGTGCGTGAGCAACACGTGAAGGTGCAGCATTTGGCCCCATAAATGCTGTCATGGTTTGACAGTGTTAATGAAACACTTCATCGTGCGTCAGCCAGCATCACCTTGACAGGCCGTCTCTGGCTGACGTCACCCGAGGGCTGGTGTGAAAAGGACGTTTCACGGAGGACACACCAACTTGCCTTGTTTTCCTGCCTTCTTGAAGAACTCTTTCAGTTATTTATTTATTTATTTTTTTATGCAAAGCCCTGACCCCTTAGCCTCCAGGTAGATCACGCTACGTGATGATGGGAATTTGGGCTTTTATCGCATGCATTCAATGGGAGTGTGGTTCCCCCTTTACTGCCTTTCCCAGCCCCCTCCCTGTTGGCAGAATGTTTCCATGAGGTAGTGAAGCAAAGGTGATTCATACCCCCGTGGTCATATTTTTTTTTTATTCTTCTTACGTAATTCTGAACAGCTTCTTAAAAGGGATGGCCGAGGGCCTGGGCTCTATCCTCCACGAGCTGGCCTGTATCCATGGCACGTGTGTTAAAGGTGGAACCATGGTGTGAGGTGTGGGTAATGGTATGCTGGCTTCAGGGATGAAGAAATGCATGCGTGAAATGGCTAAGTAATGATTCCAAGGCCACAGGACTAGGGCCGGGCAGGGCAGGGCCAGGATGGGAACCCGGTTTACTGACTCTAAGGCCTTGCTCTTGGATAGTATGGCTTGAGAGTTTTTCAGATGCCACTTTTCGTTAACCAGGGCCTTCTAGAAACCAAACCATTAAACTTTTTTTTTTCCTGACTTATTTTTATTTTATTATTTTTTTCTTGTTAAGTTTATTTCTTTTTGTTTCTTAATGAATTTTATTACAGTTATAGGTGTACAAAAATCATCACAAGTCAATTTGATAGCATTTGCGTCCCAAACCCTCAGTGTATCCCCTCACCCCCCAGATTGTCTTGCCAAACCTTTAAACTTAAAGGTAAACCTTGTCTTGGGGGAGGTTCGTGTATGGTGGTGGTCAGCTGGGAAAGGGTGTGTTCTTTTGAGAGGTGAAAAGCCTTTGGGTAACTTCTTGTCTGCTCTCCAAAGAGGCAGCCGTGGACTCTGCCAAGTGGGGGCCCCTTTCCTGGGTCTTTAAAGGAGTTTACAGAATAACCATGATAATTCTTTTTTTTTTTCCGGTCTTTTGGGCTGCACCTGTCACATATGGATGTTCCCAGGCTAGCGGTCAAATCAGAGCTGCAGCTGCCGGCCACAGCCACAGCCATAGCCACAGCCACACCAGATCCGAGCTGTATCCGCGACCTGCGCCGCAGTTGGTGGCAACGCAGGATCCTTAACCCACTGAGCAAGGCCAGGGATCGAAAACAAGTCCTCATGGATACTAGTCGGGTTCTTAACCCACTGAGCCACAGTGGGAACTCCAGTAATTCTTGATAAATCCTAACACCCAGAGAGCAGGACTTTCCCCCATGAACAGGAGCCTGGAAAAGATGAATTGGGGGGGAGTAACTAGTAACTAGTAACTAGTTACTTGAGGAGTAACTAGTGGGGGCTAAAGCAGTGCCATCCAATATACACATCATGGAAACCACAAATAGGAACCTATGTAATTTTAAATTTTTTAAGAACAACATTTTTCTAAGAACAGATTTTGACAATATGTTTTAATTAGGTTTTATTTAACCCAGTAGATCCCATGTTATCATTTGAACATAAAATCAATATAAAAACATTAAGATATTTTACTTTTCTTTTTTCTTTCTTTCTTTCTTCTTCTTCTTTTTTTTTTTTTTTCTGTGTTAAATCTCTGAAACCCAGAGTATATTTTACACTTACCCCATGTCTCAGTTTGGGCCTGGCCACATTCAAGTGCTCAAAACAAGCATGTGTGGCTAGCGACAACTGTATTGGACAATGAGGGTTTAACAGCAATACTGGTATTGCAGCCTCCCCAGCCCAGCTTTATTTTTCTGCACACCGGTTTTCTCTGGACAGACTCTATATTTCCTTTATTTGTTTATAGTTTATCTCTCAGTGTTAATTAGGATACAGTCTAAGCCGCTGTAATAAATGAGTGGATGGATGGATGGATGGATGGATGGACGGACAGATAAGGATTCAATGGCTTTGACAAGATAGAATTGATTCTTTTCCTTGTCCCTAGGAGGCTGCCCAGAGCTGGAAGGGCAGTCTGTTCCCCATGCTCATCCTGAGACCCAAGCTCCATCTAATTGTTGTTCTGCCAGCCAAAACCTATGGCATTTATCTTGTCCTCGGTGGCTTCTTAGCATCTTGACAGCCACATTGCAGTCAGGAGCACATTCTTTCTCTTCTTTTTTTAAGGAAGAGCCCTCTCTTCTTCCTGTCATCCTCCCTTCCTTCTTTCCTTTTTTTCCTTTCCACCCCTTCGCTCCCTTCCACGCACCCTCTCTCCCTCCCTCCCTCCCTTCCTTCCTCTCTCCTTCCCTCCTCCCTCCCTCCCCCTCTGTCCCTTTCTTTCTTTCTGCAGGGCCTGAGGCAGAAGCAGTACACCTCACTTCTGCTCACATCTCTTCAGCCAGAACATAATCACATGCTTCCTCTGCTGAGGTCTCCCACTAGGTGCACTGGCGGCCAGCTGATGTAGGCAGCTCTACCACTGGAGGAGGGGAGAGCCACCGCCCTCCCGCATTGGAATATCTGTTCCCTGAGGGCAGGGGCTTGCTGATGTTTTGTGCACTGTGGTAGCCCCAGCAGCTGTATACGAAGGGCAGGGCAGTGGGAGCATCTTGCTGGCATAGAGCAGTGTTTCCTACGGCATTGTTTGAGTTGCAGGCACAATATGGTACTAAACGCAGACTAACTGAGCATTGGTCTTAAAGTCTCCACCGACTCAAAAGTCTGCAGTGGTTGCACTGAGTAGGCTGCTCCCCTGCCCTGTCCTTGGTTCGCCTCTGAGCCTTGGTACCTTGAATAGTGGCGGGCACATCGCAGGTACTTCGTATCTGTAGGATTGTGGAATAGAACTACTGCTGCCTCCTTTCCTGCCATTTCTTCCTCACCAGGCAGTAGCATGGTTGGCTCCTCTTTAAACCGTGAGGTCCTTGAGTTCTGGGACCTGCACCTGCTGCCACATCCTGGCTGGCCAGGTGCTCAGCTAATGCTGCTTGGGCCAAAGAACCAATGACGTTCTTGAAGGCTGCCTCCCTGGGCTGCACTCAGCCGACCCTGGGCAGGAGTTTTCTATCTGAGTCTATTCTTTTGGTCAGAACAGCAGAAAATAAGGCTGGAAAGAGGTAGCACACAGGTTCCCATCTGTGTGCTACCTTATGCATCAGTTAAGGAATCTGCACTTGATCCTCAAAGCAATAGGGGGCCGTCAGTGCAGTTTAACCATGTAGAACTTTAATTGCAAATGTGACTTGGTGATCTGAGGATAGAGAAGAAGCAAGTAATTAGCCCTCATTCCTCAGACCTCTGGCTTCAGCTTTGTGGGCACTGGTGTTTCCTAGTGATCTTCAGCCACTTCAGAGGTCATCACTCTTTTACTGTCTCAGTCCGACTGTTCCTCTGTGCTCTCCTTTTTGATGGGTATAAAATCTTTGACTTATTCACTTGTGTGTCCACCCATTCTTAGCATCCATGTACCAGAAATCTTGAGACAGGATGCTCCTTTAAGGCAGGGACTGTCCACTACTGGATCCCCAAGGGTGGGAACAGAGCCTCGAACCTACTAGATGGTCAATAAATACATTTTTCTGACTGAGTGCCATGTGCCAGGACACTGGAGATGAGGAGTGGAGGATGGAACTCAAAGAGCACACCTGTCCAGTAGAGGCCATAGAATGTTCTTGAAGCATTTGAAGATGGTCTCATTTTCCCTCAAGCCTTGTCCTCTCCAGGCTCCCCCCTCAGCCATTGCTCTCATGCCATGATTTCAGTTCCCTTCACCAACCTAGTCTCTTTGCTGTCCATGACTGATGGTGTTTGTAAAGGCCTGCTGCACTCTGGTGGCCTAACGCTCCAGGTGAAGTCTGACCCGTAGAGGAAGGCAGGATGGCACCTCCCTCATTTCGGAGGGCACACTCCTAGTCATGAATGCGCCTGCTATCCACCAGCTTTTTGGGTAGCTACCCTCCCTTCCTCCCTGAGCAGTGAAATAGGCCATCAGCCACTACACCATCCCCATACATCACAGGAAGCCTCACCACCTCAGTATCCTCACATCTCTGCCTGCAGGTTTGCTGGAAGGAAAAGTACCGTTCAATAAAACACATAATGAATATGGCTATTAGGTTATTGCTATGTCTCTGCAAATAGTCTAAGCACACAGCTTGGTGACTATAATTAAATGCCAAAGAGATCTCCAGTACTTCTCATGGGGGGCTCTGTACCTTTATATTAGCATATTCTCTTGACTTTATTTATTTTTTGTTCGATGGGTTTGGTTTTGCTCCTGGACTTAGGCCGTTATTATCCTTTGAATTTATGAAAAATGAAAAATACTGTGCCTGGTATGCCATGAGACCGACTTAAAAAAGTCAAATTTGCTGCTTAACTGTGTGATCTTAAACAAGTTGTTCAGTCTCTCAAAACCTCAGTATCTTCATCTAGTAAGAATAATAGTACCAGCAATTGAATGGGCAAAGAAAATGCATGAAAAGTGCAAATGGCTTACATAAAAATGAATATAAATGTTTTATAAACATATGAATATATGAAAAATATGTTTAACTTCACTGTGAGTAAAAATAAGATATGATCTCTCTCTTTTTTTTTTTTTTTTTGGCCGCATTGATAGCATGTGGAAATTCCCAGGCCAGGGACTGAACTTGTGCCATAGCAGTGACCTAAGCCACTGCAGTGACAATGCAGGTCTGCTGCACCACAGAGGAACTCCCAGGATATGATCTTAAAAAGTGACAAACTAGTAGGTACTGTAGCAGGTACTTGCTAGCAGCTAGTGCAGAGAGATGGACACCATCTATAGTGATGGCAGAAACAAATTATAGCAAATTTCTTAGAGGACTATTTGGAAATATATGTAAAAAGCCTTAAAGATGTAAATACCTTTGACTTAGAAAATAATTCCACTCATTGTTTTTAGCCTAGAGAAATAATCATAGATTCATACATAAGGATATCATCTCAACATTTTATGAATAACAAAAATTTTGATTCAACCTAAATGTTTCATCGCAACCATTAAAAACCATGTTTTAGGAGTTCCCACCATGGCGCAGCGGTTAACGAATCCAACTAGGAACCATGAGGTTGCGGGTTCTATCCCGGGCCTTGCACAGTGGGTTAACGATCCGGTGTTGCCGTGAGCTGTGGTGTAGGTCACAGACGCAGCTCGGATCTGGCTTTGCTGTGACTGTGACTGTGGCTGGCAGCTGTAGCTCTGATTCCACCCCTAGTCTGGGACCCTCCATATGCTGCAGGTGCATCTCTAAAAAGCAAAAAACAAAACAAAACATGTTTTAGAAGATTAATGAATGTGGAAAATATATGCTACATTCAAAAGAAGAAATTATGTCTCGTATAATTCCAGGCTGTAAAAAGAATACATTTGCGTGTTTATATGTATGCATAAAAATATTTGTTAAGAGTAATTATCTGTGGGTCCTCCATGTTCGGTGATTTTAATTTTCTTTTTTGTTCTTCTGTTTCTCAAAATTTCCGCAACAACCACTGCTTTTGCAAGGGTGGGTTAAAAAATGCCCTTTCAGGAGTTCCCTTCGTGGCTCAGTGGTTAACGAATCTGACTAAGAACCATGAGGTTGCAGGTTCGATCCCTGACCTTGCTCAGTGGGTTAAGGATCCAGCGTTGCCGTGAGCTGTGGTGTAGGTTGCAGACGCGGCTTGGATCTGGCATTGCTGTGGCTGTGGCAAAGGCCGGCAGCTACAGTTCCTGTTGGACCCCTAGCCTGGGAACCTCCATATGCCGCAGGTGCGGCTCTATATAAAGGCAAAAAGAGAAAAAAAAAATGCCCTTTCATATCTTATAAGAACATAAGATTCTAAATTTAATTTGCATTTCTCTAATAATTAGTGGTTCTGAGCATTTTTTCATGTGCCTGTTGGCCATCTGTGTATCTTCTTTGGAGAACCATCTATTCAGGTCTTTTGCCCATTTTTCAATTGGGTTGTTGGTTTTTTTGCTGTTGAATTGTATAAGTTGTTTGTATATTTTAGAAATTAAGCTCTTGTCAGTTGCATCGTTTGAAACAATGTTCTCCCATTCCATAGGTTGTCTTTTTGGTTTTTTTTATGGTTTCCTAAGACTCTAAATTTAAATGATAAGATCTCTGTTGAAAGGCCCTATGGGAGTTCCCTTCGTGACTCAGTGGTTAACAAACCCGACTAGGAATCATTAGGATGCAGGTTTGATCCCTGGACTTGCTCCGTGGGTTAAGGATCCTGTGTTACTGTGGCTGTGGTGTAGGCCAGCAGCTGTATCTCCTATTTGACCCTTAGCCTGGGAACCTCCATATGCCAAGAGTACAGCCCTAAAAAGCAAAAAAGAAAAAAACAAATGTCCTATGAATTTATTTCATTATCATGAGATGTGCTACTAATCTCCCATTTTGCATTTCTTTCCAACTTCCTTTTTTTCTCCCTCTTGCCCTTTCCTCTCCCTTCCTCTCTCTGCCACATCCTTTACTTCTCTTCCCTTCTGCACTCTCCCTTCTCTCCAGGCTCTGTCTTACTCCTGTTCCTGCCCCTCAGGCATTGCTCCACTGCCACCGGGAGTAAGAGTCAAACAGTTGCTGAGCCTGATCTGCAGCTCAGTTGATCCAAACTGAGCAAGAAGTGAACAAGTTCCTTGCATTTCCTCTCAGACCTCTCGCAGCCCTGACACACATCCTGGACTAATTGAGACTGTGAAATGGACATCCCTCCGTTCAGAGTTGAGCTCTTGTCATCTAGGGCCGAATTACCAACTTCTCAAAAAAAGGCCTGGGAAGGTGGGGGGTGGGGCTACTTTTTTCTCCTCCATGCCAAGTGTTGGGTGCCCTTGCCTTCCAACATGACTCGAAAATAGCTTTGTCAAACAAAGCATGAACACGCGGAGTTTCCTGACATTTTCATAACTACGAGCATATGATTTGCAGTTCATATTGAATAACGATGTAAGAAATCTGCCAAGAAAGCTCCAAATACTGTTTCCAACACTGGTTCGTAACCAGTTACAGCTGCCTCACCGTAGAATGTGCACACAGTAGACTTCCAGGTTCCGTGGTCCCCCCACTTGCAAAGTTTGTAGTGAGTTACTGGGAGTCACGCTAATGGGGGAAGTCACTCTCCTGGAAGACATTTAAGATGAATAGAGCTAAAGTTTTAACGTACTAATGCAAAAATTTGTCAATATTTAAATCAAACGTGTGAACACTAAGTGTTTTTACATATGTGTACTGCAGAGGTTTCAAGGCAGTCTTTGGCCTTCTAGGCACGAATAAAGTAGATAGATGCACTGTTAAACTTTTGAACGATGACAAAGAAAAACATGGAGTAATTATTTCACTCAAAGCCTGCCAGGAAATTAATTGCCTAAGAGATGTATTTTATGCACTGTCCAAAAAATGCAGCATTCTACGGGAGTGGCTTACTTTCATTAGGAGAAAACATATGTCACCTCTCACCAAAGATGTTTATGTCTTCTCACAAACCTGTCTTTTTTCAGCCTAAAGACATTCCAACTGGAAATGACTACAAAGCCAGGAGTTGATAGGTTAGGGGTGTTTAGTAATGCTTAAGATAATACCCTCATGGAGTCAGGTATGAGTCTGTGCTGCAGGCCCCATAGAACAGCAACCTGGATCCCTGAGACTTGGAAGCCTTTTGGTTCCTGGTTAGAGAAATTGGTGGGAGGTGGTGGGGACTGGTGAACCTGCCTTTGACCTGCCAACTCTGAAACTCGCAGATCTGGGGCTACAGGGCTCTGGGAGAGCTAGCTCAGTACACTTAAGAAAGAAGGATAGGAAATTCCTGTTGTGGCTCAGTGGGTTTAGAACCAGGCTAGTATCCATGAGGATGCAGGGTTCGATCCCTGGACTCCCTCAGCGGGTTGAGGATCAGGTATTGCCACAAGCTGTGGTGCAGATAACAGATGTGGCTTGAATCTGGCGTGGCTGTAGCTGTGGCAGCTGTAGCTCTGATGCGATCCCTGGGCTGGGAACTTCCATATGCTGCAGGTGCAGCCCTAAAAAAAAAAAAAAAAAGAAGAAGGGAAAAAGAAACAGGGATAGAACCTTCTTTGGTCCACCTTTGGGGCTGTATTCCAGTGAGGGCTTGCTGAAGGTGGGTGGTGTTGAAGGCTTCAGGAAGTCTGTGCAGCCACACCAGGAAGCATAGCATGCAATTCTATAAACGTTTATTGGGTGCCTTCTGCAAACCGGGTTAAATGGCCTGGGCTCTGCTAGGAGTGAGATTAGAGATCTCACTCAAAGACTACAGAGAAAAATAAGAACAGCTGCTTCACTTTAAGTACATTCTACCTGGTTAAAAAAAAAAAAAAGAAAACAGGCATCTTAAAGAGTTGTAGTCATATGTGACTCAGTGTAGGAGGGTGGAAAGAACAAAAATTCTTAGGGACTAATCTGGGGGTTTCGGGAAAGCATCTTAGGAGTTCCTGGTGTGGAGCAGTGAGTTAAGAATCTGACTGCAGCAGCTCAGGTCACTGCAGAGGTTTGGATCCTATCCTCAGCCCAACGCAGTGGGTTAAAGGATCCAGCATTGCTGCAGCTCAGATTCAATCCCTGGCCTGGGAACTTCCATATGCCATGGGTGTGGCCATGGGAGGGGGAGAAAAAGGAAGGAAGGCATCTTAAAGGAGTTAAAACTGAATGGGAATGGAAGGATGAAGGACAGTGAGCTAGGTGGAGAAAGGTAAGAATGGATTTCTCGGAAGGAAATAGCCAAGGCACAGATGTCAGTAATAGTGTGGTATGTGGAAAAAAAAAAAACAAACTATGAGCTGTTCTTTATCACTAGGTCCTGGAGTGTGAGGAGGGCAGTGGCAGGAAACGGGGCTGAAGAGTTGGACAGGGCCGGACATTCAGAGGCCTTGTGACCTTTGTGACTGTGCTCAGACTATCAGCAGGGGGCTTTCTGCAGCGGAGAGTCACTGCAGGTGTGATAAAGGGATGGCCTGATCTAGCCATCGCGTTGCTCATCCTGCAGCAGCATGAAAGATCAGGGTCAAGAATGGAGGTCGAGAGGCCAGTTGGGAGGATACTGCAACCGTCTTGGTGGGACGTGATGCGAATTTAGACTAGAGTAACCATAAAAGGTGAGAATCAGAAAGGACATGCAAATTGGAAAGAACATATTCAAGAGTTCAGCTTCTTTACTATACAAATGAAATAACTGAGGACGAAAGAGGGAATAGTCAGTGACCTCTCCAAGGTTACATGGAAATAAAGCTCGTTGGCAGCCAAATCAGGACCAAGGACCCTGGTCTTCTGATTTCCAGCCCAGTGACTTTTCCACTCAGCCGTGCCAAGTTCAGTCCCCACATCCTGCTTGTTAGGTGCTGCCCGGGAGAAACTTCAGACTTTCTTGGCCAGCATTTTTCCTATCAATTTCTAGGAGGTGGGAACAGTCCTTGCTGGATAGACAGACCCTGTATCAAGCCAGACTTCCTGGGAGGGGACTTTTCTGTTCATCTTCCCCCTCTCTGACTTTCCATGTCTCCTTCTTCTCCTCCTCCAGAAAACTTCCAACTACTGCTTACAAAATTCTCACCCTTCTGCTAAGTCTAAGCAGTGTGCATGCAATTGAATACCCTTTCTTGAGCTTGTTTTCTCAGTTTTTGGTTTTTTTTTTCTTACCTGCAGCATGTGGAAGTTCCCAGGCCAGGGATCGAATCTGCGCCACTGCAGCCACAGGAACCACTGCAATGACAATGGCAGATCCTCAACCTGCTGTGCCACCAGGGAACTCCTCAATATGTTACTCTAACTACTGTAACATTGCTAAGGACAATTCTGAAGACACGTGTTGTTGAGAAAATCAGGATCAACTATTTCCATCTAAACTCCTTCCTTGGCTATGTACGTATAACTGTTTTCCATCTGTGCAAATACTCTTTGGTATTCCTTCTTCACATAGTTCCATATTTGTATTAACTTTATAGTATTTTTTTATAGTGGAAACAGTGGGAAATTTGGAGTGAGGCCTAAGGCTTTGGGCAAGGGTCTTAATCTCTGAACCTCAGTTTCTCCAACTAGAAAATACGGGTGATACTACTACCTTGAGGGTTCCTGGTGCATGGTCAGTGTACAGAAAACATCCATCCTTCCTTTCTGCCTTTTAGGGGATCATTTCTGGCCTGGGGCAATATAGTATTCTCATCAACATCTAGGTGTGATTACAAATGATAGTTATAGCTAAAAGTCAAAGGTCGTGTTCCTTTTTTGGGGGAGGGGGGGCTGCACCTTCGACCTTCGACGATCTACACCACAGCTCATGGCAACGCCAGATCCTTAACCCACTGAACAAGGCCAGGGGTTGAACCTGCAGCCTCATGGTTACTAGTCAGGGTCGTTACCACTGAACCACAACAGGAACTCTGTCATGTTCCTTTTTTTAAGTCACCTCAGTGCTGAGAATATTGTTGAGGAAAGAGTAAAATCTTGATAACTTGTGAAGGTAAGTGGGGGAACTGAAGATGAGGAAACCATTTTAGCTGGAAAAATTAAATTAGCTAAGAAGTATGTGGCCTTCTAATCTTATAAACATTGAAGTAGCCAGTGTTTATTGTGTACCTGAGGATGGCAGTATAGTTTGTGGAAAGCACCAGCCACAGGGACTGCACATGTTTCCGTTTTAGATTGTCTTTCTGCAGCTTGATGGGTGGGTGGGTGGGGCTGGAAGAGCAGAAGGTTGGAGGTGAGTCTCCCAGGCAGGGGAGTAGCTCCTGGTGAGCACCTGAGCCAGGAGGGAGAAATGGGGTCAAATTCAAGTGCTTTGGAAACCATGTTAAACCTATGCTCCTCTTAAAGGTTTTCCCCTCCTGTTCCTCTTCAGGTCTTCCGTTCAGCAGAACCGTGTACATGGGAAGGTTGAATAGCTGGGGTTGGGGAAGTGGAGAAATTGTACATTTCAGGTTGCTTGAGGAGGAACTTAGGTTCCCTCTTTGCTGCCACCATATAGAAGTTAAAGTGAAACATGGGAGAGATTTAATTCACTCATTAAACACGTATGTATGTATTTCTAAGTGTCAACAACTCAACACTTACTAGGCACTGTTCTAGGCAATGGGGACATAGTGGTGACCAAGCCAAAGTTCCTGTCCCCGTGAAGTTTGTATATAAACAGTGAACAACTCAATGTACCAATTCAGAGCATATCTCATGATACTAAGTGCAATAGGTAATAGTCAGGTAGGGCAAGGGGACAGTGGTAGGCATGAGGTCAGAGTAGTGGTGGGGGCAGCAGAAGACTATGTAAGGATATTGTAAGGACCCTGGTTTTTACTTAGCACAAGAAGGGAAGTCTCTGGAGGAGTTTGAGCAGGAAAGGGACATAAACTGGTTTATATCTTACATGGATCGCTCCAGCTGCTGTGTTGAGAACAGACTGGGGAAGGTAGCCAGGAGCAGGAGCAGGAAGACAGTTGTGAGGCTACAAGGGAAAGAAATTATGCGGAGATAATGTTGGTCTGAACCAGAGGTCGTGGTAAAGGTATGTTCGGGATAGGTTTTGAAGGAGGAGGTGAAAACATGGGCTGATGGTTTGGATTATGGTTGGTTATGAGAGACAGTGTAAAATCAAGGAGAATGTAAACGTTTTCCTTGTGAGCAATTGGAGAAAGGAGTTGTTATTTATCTGGGATTGGGGAAAGAATCCAAGAATGGTCTTGGAGAGAAATAAAGACTTTAGTTTTAGACATATGGATTTTGAATTGTTTCTGGATACCCAAGTGGCGATATGAAGGCTGAAGTTCAAACAGTAGTCTCAGCTGGAGATAAGCATGGGGGTCCTCAGCTCAGAAATGGTCATTTCAAGCTTAGGAGATGGGAAGGTCAGGTAGGGAGCGAGTACAAAGAAGAGGTCAGAGGACTGAGCCCTGGGGCACTCAATGACAGAAATCTTGAACTAGTAAAGGAGACTAAGAAAGCGCAACCAGAAGAGTAAAGGGAAAACCAAGAGAAAACACTGTCCTAGAAGCTAAGTGAGAAAAGATATCTCAAGAAGGAGTGATGAGCCGAGTCAAATACGGCTGCTAGTTCAATAACAATAAAGACTATTGGATTTAATAATGGAGACTGTTGACCTTGACAAGAGCCTTTTCGTGTGGAATGCAAGGCAAAGGCCTCATTGGGGTGGGTCCAAGAGCAAATGAGGGAACTGGAGAAAGCAGGTGTTGACATCTTAAAGAGAACTACTGCTGTATAGGTGAGCACCAAAGGTGGAGGTGACTGATTAGGGACACAGGCTGAAGGGAATTTAAGATGGGAGACATCATGACACATTGATGTATGGATGGGAATGATCTGGTAAAGATGGGAGGAGATGGTGACAGAGCAGAGAAAAAGGTCATTGCGAGAGCAATGTCCATGGATAGGTGAAGGGGTTAGGATCCATGTGCTCAAGATAATGGCTGTTGGGGCTTAGAATAGAGCACAGAGGGTCTACCCAGGTAATGAATGGGAAAGGAGACAGAGTCTATGGAGCAGACCAAGGAGGGGTAGTTTCATCAAGCTTTTCTTCTTAAAGGCTAGCCCCTAAGTCTTGGCCTTTTTTTTTTTTTTTTTTTGTCCTTTGCCTTTTTATGTAGAGCCACACGGCATATGGAGGTTCCCAGGCTAGGGGTCTAACAGGAGCTGTAGCCACGGCCTTTGCCAGAGCCACAGCAACGCAGGATCCAAGCCGCATCTGCAACCTACACCACAGCTCACAGCAACGCCGGATCCTTAACCCACTGAGCAAGGCCAGGGATCGAACCCGCAACCTCATGGTTCTTAGTCGGATTCGTTAACCACTGAGCCACGAAGGGAACTCCAAGTCTTGGCCTTTCTGATTCATCAACCATACTCACTTCTCTCCCCAACATGTCCAGAGCTCACACACATGTGTAATTTTATAAATGACTAATCTTTGGTACAATAAAGAACTGCAAGATACGAACTGTGAAAAAGGGAATGAGAGAAAGAGTTTCCAGCTAGAAATCTAAGCTCATGTAAGTGTTCCAAAGGTGGGGACTTTTGTCAACTTTCTTCTCACCAGTACCTGCAATAGTATCTGGTAAATAGCAGGCAAATAGATGTATTTCTAGAATAAATAAAGCAAAAAAGGGAACTTGCACTCAATAAACAATTACAATGAATCATTTGTATAAACGATCTTATTTAATACACCAGTTTTACAGATGAGGAGGTAGAGGAGATGAGGTGACACACCTAGCCCAAGGCCACACACAACTGGAAGGCAGCTGTCAGGACTGCACCCAGTTCTGTGGGTCTCCAAAGCCCAGGTCTTGCTCCCAAACTGCACTCTGCCCTTCCAATTATTTGGTGAACTTGGTCAAGTCACATAGCCCCTCACCCTTGGTTCCTTCAGCTTTAGCAAGGGTTGGACCAGAGGCCTAAGAAGTCCCATTCCTAGAACAGAATGACTCCATTAGATGATACATAGACCCAGGGACCAGTTCCAAGGCTTGGTGCTGGCCCTGAGCTCACAGTCCCCTTGCATAAACACCAGCTCTGCCAGCAGCCCCTTCCTGTTTTCTACCAACTCTGACTTGGGCTCAGCTCTCTCGGTGTAACAGCTGAATGTTCTGTACTCTGTGTGTCTTGGGTTTATTGCCTTTGTACAAGATTGTGGACACACTGAACCTGCCGTCTTGGGCCCCAATCTCCAGTCCCACCACTTACTATTCTGTCACTAATCATATCACTTTCTGGTGTCTTCTCGTCTTCACTATAAAATCCACCACTCCCTATTTTTTTAGTATTATAATTTGAGGTGGCAGATTTAAATAAAACTACGTTAAAAAAAAATTTCAAGGAGTTAGAAAATGAGATTTAAGTTCACAGAGACGGTAAGGGTATGCTGGGCCTCATCTTTCCCCAGACACTTCAGGTTAAGACCCTCCCCTGGGGCCTGTCCTGTCCCACCCCCACCCTCGTTCCTACCATGAAGCCTCCCTCTCTCTTTGACTCCACCTGTCTGAGCCAGCATGCCATTTTGATCCGTTGAATTATTCCTCTTTTAAGCTGTCATCTCCTCCAGAAGCCTTCCCAGCCTCAATTACACACCCTTCCCTTTATTCTCAGCACAAGGCTTCAATAAATTGGTCGGTTGAAAAGGAGGAGGAATGGTGAGACGAGGAAAAGGGAAGCTGGGTTTGACATTTATCGCACTCACGTGTCTCCCCCTCTAGACTGTAAAGTCCAGGTGAACAGGGATCTTATCATTGGTTCTCAATGCTGAGGACACGAGACCCTTCCCTTTCTCTGCTCTGCACTTTCGCATTCTAGTTAAAGCACCCTCACAAATCCACCCTCACGCCTCACTTCTCCTTAAGGAACCTGTGGGATTACACAACTCTGTCCCAGAGACCACTTGTCTAACAGAGAGCGCCTGTCCAGTTACAACATCTCCATTTGGTGCATCGCAAACCTATCCTTACCTTAATATGCATCTCTGCCTCTTGACAGTTTTCTTGTTTTTATTTTTTTTTAATTTTTTTTGGTCTTTTCTGTCTTTTTAGGGCCACGCCTGCGGCATATGGAGATTCCCAGGCTAGGGGTACAATCGGAGCTGTAGCTGCCAGCCTACGCCACAGCCACAGCAACGCCAGATCCGAACGACCTCTGCAACCTATACCACAGCTCACAGCAACGCCGAATCCTTAACACACTGAAAAAGGCCAGGGATCGAACCCACAACCTCATGGTTCCTAGTCGGATTTGTTTCCGCTGCGCCACAACGAGAACTCTGACAGTTTTCCTCTTAATGTGTAAGAGGGTATGTTTGACAGGAGCACCACTGTGTTGCCTTATTTGGGCTTGGGGGTTGGCAGAGGCATTATACTCAGCCTTGCTTCCTACGGAGGCTATAGTAGTCTTTCCTCACAGCCATCAGCAGAAGGAAAAGGAAACACAGCTGAGATGAAACAGAAAAGCAAATATTGGGGATTGGGTTTCACCCCACTGCTGAGGGGTAAGATGAAATCAAAACCCTCCTGAGAAGTCCCTAAGTTCCCTTTACCACTCTTTCCACAAACCTCTTTTTTCAATCCCTGGCCCTGGGCATAAAAGGCAAGAGCGGAAAATATCAAAGAAATCCTAGGAACACTTGTGGTAAAAAAAAAAAAAAAAAAACCTGACCAAATTGGCATGTGGGCATGTCATATTGTTCTAAACTTCTGTGATTCTCAATGGGCAAATTTGGAGGGTAGTTTGAATGCCTGATATTAGGAGAACTGCCAAAGAATATGCAAAGGGTTTCAAATGAGAACTCGGGGGCCCCAAACCTGGGGGGCTCCGGGGCCACCTGTGCGTCTCCAGCTCCATCCTAAGCTTAGGGGTAGAGAAGACCCTTCATAGGAGACGTAAAGACACCCCAGGGCTTCTTAGAAGGTTCCAGGCTACTCTACCACGAAAACTTCAGCAAATAGTGGGCACAAGTCACCCACTCTTTTTATTAGTGGCCTTCTCTACTCTTGCAAAGCTTGCACTCGTGCAGTCCAGTCATTTCAAATGTGTATTTAAATAGGAATAAAATCTGTTAAACACATAATTTTCCCTCAAGTGACATTCGTGAGCTACAAGCCTGGCTAATTCTGCTCCTTTTCCAAAGTGAAATGCAGCCCTTGTGTTTCTAAACATCACTGTGAAGCAAAGCCAATAGCTTCCCATTTCTAAGTTGGATACAAGCAACTATTATATGGGGCTCTGGAAACTCTGACAGAACGTTATTCATCTGTTTGTTTTAATGGTTCGTGGCCAAGGGGGAAAAAAAAGAAACTTTTACAATTGAATTTCATGTTTCAAAGCAAAAAAAATAAGTGGTGTGAGAAAGAGCAGGGGACTTGTTTGCTAAGGAAAAAAAAAATTGTTAACAATGGTCAGTGTCCAGGTGTGGGGAACAACACGTGGTATTTGACCCAGTCCCCTCCAAGCTGCTCCTGCTCACAAAGGCATTCCAGTAAGAGAGGGGATCTTAGGGATGAGCTGAATTCTCAGCCTTGTAGATTGAAGCCTTCTCCGTGAGTCATCGCCCATCTGGGCTGACGCGCCTTGATTGGCTCACTTTGAAAGCTGATCTCAAAGGTCAAGTATGTTAACGCCTTACCCTCTTTGATGCCCTCTTTCAGATTGGTCTTTAAAAAACAAAGTTTAACCTGTAATCTGTCTACCACAGCCAGCCCGAGGCAAAGTGTACTTTGGGTGCCCCCCCCAAGCCCTCCCTCCAAGAGGCTCACCTTCTTCCTTTCACTCCAGCCAACTCTTTCCACGTCTCCACCTATGTTCATCCTGATGCCCTTTCTCCAAGGGTCTCTCTTCCAAGGGGTGTGCAGTTAAAGCTGATACGACTTACACTATTTTCCCTCCACCTGGTTAACCAAAGATGCTTCAAGGCTCAAAGCCTGTGCAGAAAAAGGAAGGAGGTGTGTTTGGAGAGGTGGTCACTTTTTTCGACCACATCGGATTATAGTCTAGTCTTAGAGTTTCTGTGTCTCTCAGCTTTTATCCATATTGGGTCATTCTGCATCCTTTATGTGGGTTCTTTTGTTTTTTTTCCTTTCTTTCTTTTTATGGCCACATTCGTGGCCTATGGAAGTTCCTGGGCCAAGGATACGACCCACACCTGAGCCACTGCATCAGGATCCCCATTTTTTTTTTTAAAGGAAGCCACTTTTTTTAAATTTATTTATTTATTCATTTATTTATTTATTTATTTATTTATTTTGCTTTTTAGGGCTGCACCAGCAGCCTATGAGGTTTCCAGGCTAGGGATCAAATCAGAGCTGCAGCTGCTGGCCTACACCACAGCCATAGCAACAAGGGATCCGGGCTGCCTCTGCGACCTACACCACAGCTCACAGTAATGACGGATCCCTGACCCACTGAGAGGTCAGGGATAGAACCCACATCCTCATGGATACTAGTCGGGTTCGTTTCTACTGCACCAAAACAGGAACTCCCTGTAGTCAGATTCTAAACGTGTTGCGCCATGGCAGGAACTCTTTATGTGGATTCTTAATTTTATCGTGTATGCCCCTTTCTAATGAAAAGACAGAGCCAATTTCCGCCTTTAAGATATCTGACTCCAGGAGTTCCCGTCATGGCACAGTGGAAACGAATCCAACTAGGAACCATGAGATTGCAGGTTCAATCCCTGGCCTTGCTCAGTGGGTTTAGGATCCGGCATTACTGTGAGCTGTGGTGTAAGTTGCAGACATGGCTCGGATCTGACGTTGCTGTGGTTCTGGCTTAGGTTGGCAGCTACAGCTCCGATTAGACCTCTAGCCTGGGAACCTCCATATGCCGCAGGTGCAGCCCTAAAAGGGCAAAAGACAAAAACCAAAAAAAAAAAAGGGATATCTGACTCCAGCCCCCAAAGAAGAACCCTGCCTCTGGGATGGGAGGCTTTGCCCCCAGCCCCGAGCTTACTAGTGCCAGCCTGGGAAGTGCCATGGCTGTGGCTCTGTTGTAGCTGTGCTCTAACCAGATCAGCTAACTTGTGGTCTGATTTACAGATTTTAAAAAGGGATACTTTCCATCTGCTTATGGTCATGAGAGTCTCTGGGGAAATAAATATAATTTACCAGTTATATTTAAGCAAATATAACTTACCAGTTATATTCGCATTAGTAAAGTGAAATTACTTGCCACATGGGAGCATGTAACCCACACTTTGCTAAATTGCTTATTGGAACACACCTAGGAAATGAACTCTCTTTGAACTGGGTGATAGATTTTTTCAAACCAAGCTTCAGGGCTCTGGGGACAGGCATCTAAATGGGATAGTGGAGGAGTTCCTGTTGTGACTTAGCGGTATCGAACCTGACTAATATCTGTGAGGATGCAGGTTCTGTCCCTGGCCCCGTTCAGGGGGTTAAAGGATCCAGCATTGCCGTGAGCCATGGTGTGGGTGGAAGCCTCAGCTCAGATATGGCATTGCTGTGGCCGTGGCATAGGCCAGCAATAGCTCCAATTCGACCCTTAGCCTGGGAATTTCCATATGCCTCAGGTGTGGCCCTAAAAAGCAAAAACAGATAAACAAATAAATGGGATGGTGCAGAATGCAGCTCATAAGTGTGTTGGATGATTTCACTCACAGCAGGCTGTCCCCTATGGGGCTGCCACACTGTGGGTTTTCAGAGCACTCTCTCTGGCTTTTCCAGTTGAACAAAGAAACCTGCTGGGACTGTGTAAATTGCCAGTGCATTTGGCCCATGAGTTTGCTTAGAAACAACCCACAAAGCTGCCCTCCAAAATCTCTCCCCAGTTCCGAGGCTTAAAATTCCAGCTATTGCCCCTCTTTGTTCTCTCCACCTTGTTTCTTGTGCATAAATGAGATTATTTAGTAAACATTGAGATGAAATTCACAGAACTTAAAGTAACCATTTAAAAGTGAGCGATTCTGTAGCAGTTAATACATTTACAGTGTTGTGCAACCACCATCTCTGTCTTGTTCCAAGACATTTTTTTTGTCATTTATGAAATCTTTATTTTACATATATGTCGATAAGTAAATCAGGAAAAAAATTCTGCCTGCTTTTATAGGCATTTCCATATTTTATTTTTTTTGTATAATGATTTTTCTTTTTTCCGTTATAGCTGGTTTACAGTGTTCTGTCAATTTTCTACTGTACAGCGTGATGACCTGGTTACACATACATGTATAGATTCCTCACAAGTGATTAGACATAGTTACTAGTGCTCTATAGCAGGATCTCATTGCCTATCCATTCCAAAGGCAATAGTCTGCAGCTATTAACCCCAGACTCCCAGTCCATCCCTCCCCCTCCTCCTCCCCCTTGGCAACCACAAATCTGTTCTCCAAGTCCATGATTTTCTTTTCTGTGGGAAGGTTTATTTGTGCACTATATTAGATTCCAGATATAAGTGATATCATTGGGTATTTATGTTATTTGTCTTTCTCTTTCTGACTTAACTTCACTCAGTATCAGAGTCTCTAGTCCCATCCATGTTGCTGCAAATGGCATTACTTTATTCTTTTTTATGGCTGAGTAGTATTCCATTGTGTATATATACCACATCTTCCTAATCCATCATCTGTCGATGAACATTTAGGATGTTTCCATGTCTTGGCTATTGTGAATAGTGCTGCAATGAGCATGCATGTGCATGTGTCCAAGACATTTTGTTTTTTTTAGGGCCTCACCTGCCCTATGGCATATGGAAGTTCCTAGGCTAAGGGTCAAATTGGAGTTGCAGCTGCTGGCCTACAGCACACCTCACAGCAACCCTGGATCCTTAACCCACTGAGTGAGGCCAGGGATCAACCTTGTGTCCTTATTGGTACTAGTCAGGTTCATTACCACTGAGGCACGATGGGAACTCCTACAAAACATTTTGATGACAACAAAATAAAACTCTATATACAATGAGTAGTTATTCCCTATTTTTTCCCTTTCTACAGCTCCTGGTGACCACTCATCTGCTTTCTGTCTTTATGGATTTACTTATTCTGGATATTTCATATAAATAGAATCATATAACTATGTGGCCTTTCTCATCTGCTTTATTTCATTTACCACAGTGGTTTGGAGAGTCTTCTACAGTGTAGCATGTGTCAGTACTTCATACCTTTTTCGTGGCTGAATATTATTTCACCATGTGTATCTGCCACATTCCATCTATCCATTCATCTGTTGATGAGCATTTGGGGGTGTTTCTACTTTGGGGCTATTTTGACTAGAGCTGCTATGATCATTTGTAGATGAGTATTTGTTTGAGTATCTGTTTTGTAATTCTTTTGTTTGAATGAGATTTTATAGTTAGCAAAGTAATTTAAATCCGTTCTCTTCTCACTAAGAGCATGCATTTTAACCAGTCTTATTACCCCATAGGGGAACATTTTAGGCCCTCATTCATCAGGAAGAATCAGTTCAGCTCACTAAGCCTGCCAGACCCCAATATAAAATCTGGTACAGAAGAAAGTGGTTTCCAGTGTGGAGGGTCCTTCTGGTACTGAGAAAGGTCCGTGTCTGTAAGCTAGCCCAGGGCATCTCCACATCATTTATGTCTGTTACAGTTCTGCTGGTCTGTCCATGCACAGTGGCCTAGGGGGGTGGGGACAGCTCTCAGCCACACCCACGCCCTCATTGAGCACTTGCTTGCTTAGTTGTGCACTCTGCGGGGCCCTGTAGTTATGAAGCCAAATCAGACACGGTCCTTGTCTTAGAAGTAGTGGTAAGATGTGCACTAAACAGATAAACGTAATATGAAGTCAGTAGGAGATGGTGGGCAGGGGCTCACTTTCCTAGGGGAGTTAGGAACATCTGGATCTTAAAGATATAAAAGGCAATCCCAATGTGAGAAAGGATGGAGGGCACTCCTGGTCTCAGGAGGAGAATAGACAGAGCCAGGGGGACAGTAAAGTGCATTCCATTTTGGGATGAGCGAGGTCAACAGCGTAGCTGCTATCATCAAGTTCACAGGCTTGCCCAGCAGGGAATGGGGCTGCAAAAGTGAGCAGGAACTAGGGAAAGGCCTTGTGTACTACGGTCAAGAAACTGCAGGGAGTGGGAAACCAAGACGAATTTGGGACAGGAAATGACCTGATCACGTCTGTGTTTTGAAAAGATCCCTTTGTAACGAGTGAAAGATGAACCAGACTCCCTCACCCTCCTTCCCAGGCTGCCTCCTCTCTCATCTTGCCGGTGCTAGGCTGTTAGGCTGACTCTGGACCCAAGTGCAGAGTCAGGAAGATTGCTTTCCTCTTCCCACAGGGACCTCTCATCAGTTGCCCCGCCTTCCTTGTGTATGACATTCAACAGAGATGAAAGTGCCCACAGCAGCTTATAAAAATCCATCGATACTGAGCTCTTCCTGACCAAGTAGGTCATCTCTCCTGGAAATATTTGAATTTAGAAGGAGGCCAAGCTCCAACAAATAAGAGAACTCGTAACGATGGGAATTTAGCCACCCAGGGATGGGCCCAGAGGGATTTTTATAAGTTTGCTTTAAAGATTAAACGGGGTTACCCGAGGCCTTTCCCGATACCCTCACCCCATAGCATCATCTCCTGTTTATTTACATCCAACAAGGTTCCCACCGCCATCACCCTAGTCCTGCAAGACTTTCTTTCCCCCCTTTTTTTTTAACTTTTTATTTTGAAATACTTATATTGAAGAAAAGTCGCCTTTCCCTTTCTGACTTACTTCACTTAGTATGATAATCTCTTGTTGCATCCATGTTGAACACTAAATCAATTATACTTGAATAAAAAATTTAAAAGAAAAAAGTTGCAAAAGTAGTACAAAGTTTCCATATGACCTTATCCCATTTTCCCTAATGTTAACCTCTTGCATAAACATAGTACTGTTATCCAAAGTAAGAAATTAACTCTGGTACAATACTGCTAACAAATTGACAGTCTTCATTCACATCTTCCCAGTTTTCCTACGAATATTAAAGGTTTCTTTTGAAATCACGTGTCCAAGGCAAGAGTTGGGCTTGCTTCTCTTAAGTCGAGGCACCCTTCATCAGAAGACCTGCCCTCCCTGGAATCACTAAGGAGAGTGCTGGCTGGCCTCTCCTTGGTCCAGACTTGGCACAGTTCCATATCAGCTTCCATTTGGGGTATTCTGCATCCTCTCACTCCCCTTTCTCCAATAAAGCTACATCTTGGGGTTCACGGGTGCTAGGCTGTACAATGTGCTGCTTACATTTTCAAAGAGCTCTTTAGAGAGCTTCAAGCTCAGACCCCAGAGATTTGCTCAGGAATTTGTGGCTGTTGACTTCCACGGTCTTGGTCAAACTCCCGTGGGTTGCAGTCTGTAGCGTTGACCCGCCCTTGGTCCATGGCGCTTCCTTGTGGCTGTTATTATGGCTGCCCCATTGGTTACTGTCACTCTCAGCCCCATGGGAACATCCCTCATAAGCTCCTTACTCTGGGGGTAGAGGGAAACCCTGAAGGTGGAGGGCCACCTGTGTTGACTTTTCCCTTTCACATGGCAATGAACTTGGAAGGGTGTTGGGGCTGGCAACTTGGTCACTAAATTACCTCTATGAGAAGCATGGAGGGGGGGCTCTCGACATTATGGAGAGGCAGCTGGTGCATGTTGGTGCCAGCTGTTCTGAGGAATGGCCAAGATTCCCTCTGCCCTCTCCTAACGCACTTTTCTTCTCCCTAGAATGCAGCCTGGGGCACGCTCGCTGCAAGTGCCCTGCACTCTTGCAGCCTTGCTACTTCATGTTTTTAATTTGCTGAGCATGGAGGACATCAATGATGCAAGAAGTGTGAGCTAGAGAAAAGCATAAAGCTGATTAATGTTGCAGGGACATTTGTTCTCCTCCAGCCACAGGCAGCAGGAAAAATGGAAAGGATGAAAGGCACTCATGACATGATGTTTAAAAGAAAACCTTTTTGCCACCCAGCAGACACCAAAACATCCTCACAGTAGAAAGCCCCTGGAAGCAGTGCAGAACCTTCCACCGCCAACCATTTGGAAGGAAGCTGTATACCATCATCACAAGTGCTAGTTTGGGGCAAATCTAGTTCTGCTTGCTGTCTCGCATTGCCCAAGTTCTTTGCTCTTTCTGACCCTACAGTTTTCTCATCTATAAAATGGGAATAATTACACCTCACCTTCTGTATAAGACTGTTGCAAGATTAAATGACTTAATACTGATTTTATACAGAAACGGAATTCCACAGTGCCTGGTGCAGGATAAAGGCTCATGATAAAGCCTCTTGTTTATTATTAGGCTGATTTCATTTAAAGTCGTATTGAAAAGTAGAGCATCATGACAGATCTCACAGCCTGGCATTCAAGATTGAGGCTGAAATTTCAGTTTAAACCTTAGCTCCACCACTTACTGGCTTTGTGACTCTGAGCCAGTTACTTCAGTTCAGGTGTCTCTGAACTTGAGTTTCTCCCTCTGATAAATAAGGATGATAATACCACACAAGAGGCTACTTTGAAGAAAGAACTTAGCATGGTACCCAGCACAGAGAGTGGCAGACACTTAATACGTTTATTTTTCTAGTCCTGTGGTTCCCAACCACATTCAAATCACTGGAGAGCCTTTTAAAATGCATGAATACCTACACTGCATCCCCAGAGACTATGATTTACTAGGTCCGAGGTGGGGTTTGGGCACTGGTGTTTTCAAAAACTGCCCGAGGAGATTCTATAAGCAGCCAGAGCTGAGAAAACTACTAACAGATGACATTACATACGGTTTTTAAAATTTTGTTTCGTGTTGTCTTTTATATCTATCCCCAAGAGACTGACCAGAATATCAAGGATTTGGGGCACGGTCAAAATTTTAATACACCTGCAGCTCTAAGCCCTTGATAAGAAATATGCAGCCAAGGAATTGCATTCCATTTTATTCTGGCAAACAGTGTTCAAAGGGTCTTTTTAGAGTCTTGAACTGGAAAGGTGGTAAGAAGTTTAGCCTAAGCCTCACACATAAAATATGGGAACTCCCAGTAGGCTGGGGATTTATATCTGGGGGTAATTCCAGGGTTTTGTCCTCCCAAGAGATATAAATTGAGGCCTCGAGAGTTTAATGTAGGGGAGGAAGAAGTGTTCTCATAACGACACCTTAAAAATCCAGGGCTCCGCTAATGCCTCGGGATAGAAAAGCATCATCTGTAATAGCGGGGCAGGGGTTGATGTGGGGGTTACATTCTGGTCCCAGGACTTCAGTTTCTAAGATCCAAGCCGGGGTCATCGAGAAACTTCTTTCTCCCCATAGGTTTATGGTATTAGTTACCCAATAAAAGTGGGGTTAATTTTACAACCCAAGTAAAATTTAAGCCAAAAAGGCTTCAGCGTTACTCTAGGATTTATGAAAGTAAACATGTGGAGTGCTCACAGGATTTCGCAACATTAAAATTTCAATGTCTGTATGTCAGGTATACGATATATTCATTTGTATGTGTACCTTAAAGGTTACGTTTTTAAGAGCTTTGCACTGCAATTTAGGGGACTAAACTGAAGATACCAGCCCCACCTCCACCTTCAACACGCCTGTTTTCGTGAATAGGGAGTAGAAAGCAGCTGAAATGAGTGTCTTGTAAAGATCAGTTCTATTGGGGTTTTTATTTTTTCACCTGGTTTCCTATTCTAGCAGGGTTTCTAGACTTCCTCCTGAACCCTCAGGGGTGGAGAGCCAGGGCCAGAGCCCTGAGCACAGTTGACTTTATAAAGTAGAAGCTTAATCAATAATTATCCTTTAGATAAATGTGTTAACTATAAGTACCTCCATAACAATACGAAGTTACCTCGGTGTAGCACTTTTTAAAAGCGTTTACACAATTTGATAGGATCCTCCTGACTTGGGCTTACAGCGTAGAGAGGTCACTTATCAGCTTCATCTGATTGGGTTGCCCAAGGACATGCAAACTTGAAACCAAGGAGAATCTTGTTCTCCTAGCTTTTGCTCTAAGGTACTTTAACTGAGAAGAAACCGAAGAGGAACAGTGATGCTTTGTTCCCACGATGTGCTGATTCCAGGCAGGTTAATGGAGGAGGGACATCTGGCGTAGGAGTCAGCCCGTGAGCCTGGCCAGTAGCCTTCTGTTTGGCTGTGGTCTGCCTTTCAGAAGCAGATCGATATTCTGTGCTCTGATGTCTTGTGTTTGCATAGGTCCTTGTGGGAGGTTATGGCCTCTGTGCTTTTAAGCTGAACCTGCCACTTTCGGTCCTAATCTCCAGCCTTAGATCTCTAGCCATTTGCCACACTGTCACTAATCACATCCCTGTCTGGTTGTCATAATAAAACCTATGCCCCCCCTTTTATTATTAAAATTTTGAGGCAGCCAAAATCTTTTGTTAAGTTTTAGGGGATCGTGAAAGCAAGTTTCCATTGACATTTTCTCTGGATTTCCCAAGACTTAGGGACTCATTTGAAATTATCGAGTCCAAGGTTTGCCATGGACCTCTCTCTGCAGGGTAGGAATAACGGGTCTTAGGCAGTGAGGAGCCACAGCACTGGACTGCCCTCTGGTTTCTTTCCAGCTGCACCCAGCTTCAACCCCATGGAGCCTCCTAATTGACATATCGGTTAGGGTGGATCTTAGGGATAATGCACCCACGCCTTTGTAGCAAATGAAGCAGAAATAATCTGTGCTTAAAAAAAAACAACAACAACAACAAAAAAAAAACCCTGTAGAACATGTGCCCCAATTTCCAACTCATTTCCTCTTCACTCTCACAGCTACATCATCTTCCAGCCCACCACCAGCTGCGAAAATAAAAGTGTTTTCTCCCATATTTAGGGATGACTTTTGTGCTTCATGATTTTCTGGGGGTAAAGGAAACTTGACCAACGTGACCAACAGATGTTTTAAGCGGTGGATGGAACTGAGGGAAAAAGCCCAGATTCCTTGTCCCAGTCTTTCGGATACTGTGCCCAACTACGCCCCCTAGTGACTGTCTTGGGCGTGGCACAGTCAGAGCTTGGCTGCCTGTGTGTACAGACTGCATCAGCTCATGCCTTTGCTCTCTTTTCAGAGATGAGTACGAAGAGGATGGATTCTGTCAGCCATACAGAGGGATTGCGTGTGCAAGATTTATTGGCAACCGCACCGTCTACATGGAGTCTTTGCACATGCAAGGGGAAATAGAAAATCAGATCACAGGTAGGTAACAGCAACGAAGTTGTGTTTATACCTTGCATCACAGCTTTTTTCTCACCGGAAGTTTTATTGAGCTCTTCTCTTGACAAAGGATTAGGCCAGGCACAGGGGTTAGGAGCAGGGCCATAAAGAAGCATGAGATATGATCTCCACTCTGGAATTTACATTAGGATAATTTATTGAAGTTCGCCCTTAGAGGAAAAGGAGGCTTGAGAAGTCTCACATTCATTCAAACACTCAATAAATATTATTGAGTGCCTTGGACATCCCAGAAACCAGGCTGGGCACTCGGGATATGACCGTGTGGCGAGTAACACAGGTATGTCTTGCCCTCCCAGAGCTTGCTCTTTGGAAGCAACAGTGTGTCAACTGAAAGGGGATGCATTTCGAGTCTAAAATTCTAGAGGCAATCGTCCCAGTGTTGCCAGTACTGTGACCTTGGGGAAAGTCTCCTACTCTCCATGAAAATCTCTTCCTTATTCTGTGAGTGGGGAAGCAAAGTGATCATAGGTCCCTTTCTGTTCTAGCTTTCTCTATTTTAGGCTTCACTGTTTGGAATTCAAAGTCTCTCTCTCTTTTTTTTTTAAGGGCCACACCCTCAACATGTGGAAGTTCCCAGGCTAGGGGTCAAACTGGAGCTACAGCCACTGGCCTACACCATAGACATGGTAATGTGGGATCTGGGCTGCATCTGTGACCTACACCACAGCTCATGGGAACACTGGATCCCTGACCCACTGAGCAAGGCCAAGGCTCAAACCCGCATCCTCATGGATAATAGTCAGGTTTGTTACTGCTGAGCCACCACAGGAACTCTGAAAGTATCTTTTTAATGGAAATCTGACAGTGAAGCTCTGTCCAGCACACACGAGGTAGGGAGTGTCCGCCATCCTGCGTGATTTCACACGCCTGGTTCTGGTGGTTATGGCAGCCTGTGCCTCTCCCATTTGTGCAGTTATTACTCTGTGCCCCATACCGTTGCAAGCTGTTAAAATCACCTTTCTGCAAGGGGCAGGGGGAGGGAGTGGGGTGGACTGGGAATTTGAGGTTAATAGATGCAAACTGTTGCCTTTGGAATGGATAAGCAATGAGATCCTGCTGTGTAGCCCTGGGAACTATATCTAGTCACTTATGATGGAGCATGATGGGAGGATAATGTACGAAAAAATAATGTATTTGTGTATGTGTGACTGGGTCACCTTGCTGTATAGCAGAAAATTGACAGAACACTGTAAACCAGATATAATAGAAAAAAAATAAAAATCATTAAAAAAAATCGCCCTTCTGAAATTCTAATAAGTGGCCAGCTTTAGGAGAGAAAAATATAAGACACCCTGTTATATTTAATAATCTTTTAATATAAGTATGTCCCATATGTTCATCTGAAATTCAAGTGTCACTGGGTGCCCTATAGTTTAGCTGGCAAGCCTAGGACTTAAGAGAGGCCAGAATAAACCCAAGGCAGACAGAACTGCAAAAAGTCCAGAGACTTTGTCCCGTGTGGAATTTGAAGGAACCGCGAGGGGGCCAGAGGAGCCATTTGACCTGGAGAAGCAACTCTATGAAGATGTAATTGTCACTTGCTAAAGCCCTCAGGCTTTCAAGAGCAAAGCAGGACTGATGGGCAGGAGCTATTGAAGGCACATTTTAACCTCTAATAAAAGAAGGTTTTAACACACTTTTTACTCTATATTCACAAAAATAAATGGGAGTTCTGATATAAACACTTGTTTCCCCACCTACGATAATCCTCCCTTGGACATTTTATTTTTACTTTTTATTATTATTATTATTATTATTATTATTATTATCATTATTTGTCTTTTTAGGGCCACACCTGTGCTGTGTGGAAGTTCCCAGACTAGGAGTTGAATGGAAGCTGTAGCCACAGCCACAGCAATGCCAGATCTGAGCCGCATCTGCAACCTACACTACAGTTCATGGCAGCACTAGATCCTTAACCCACTGAGCGAGGCCAAGGATCAAATCCCCATCCTCATGGACATTAGTCAGGTTCGTAACTACTGAGCTGTGACAGGAACTCCTCCCTTGGACATTTTCATTGGATGTCAGCTTATTGGAAAGTATTACAGTTGCTTTTTTTTTTTTTTTAATCCATCTAACTTTGTTTAACAGCATTTCCCAAACTTGTTTGGCTATAGAACCCCAATTTCTCAAACACTTTTAACAGTCTACCGAATTAATGTGCTGAGGGACATACTTTGGGAAATGATGTACCAGCAACCTCATAGTCTGCCTTGTGAGGGATAAGCTTCTCATCAGCAGAGGTATGCAAAAGCTAGTGATCTTTTTGTAAGGGTAAGAGGTCAGGCTAAGCAACCATGAATACCCATTGGAACAACTGAGCTGTGCTAAGGATTTCCAAGTGAATTGTCGCACTTTGAGAAGATGACATAGAAAGTATTCAAGCCACAGATTACACAAGTTCCCCCAAGTCATCCAGTAACTCAGAGGCAAGACCCATAACTCAATCCTGGCATCGGGCTCAGCCACCGCATAAAGCAAGTTCTGCCCTGCAGCTGTCACAGAACTAATAAAAAGTACCGGATGAAACGTGAAGTTCTGTTGCTTTGTAGTGAAAATGAAAAATATATTGTGCTTTAACCTAATTAATTCTTTTTATTAGGAAACGGTACATAGGTAACTTAATCCTGTTTTTTTAACTTTGTAGTCAAAATGATTTTTTTCATGCCAGTGAAAGTAAGCCGCTGAGACATCTGAAATGAATCTCCCTTTCTTGGCCTTGTCTGTTTAAGCCCAGCAGATTCCTTCCAGTGTGTGTTTACATCTGATATCTGTTGACGAGATAACCAGAGGAGATAAATCCCTGCCCTGGGAGTTAATAATTGTGTTTGTTTTCCAGCTGCCTTCACCATGATCGGCACCTCCAGTCACTTATCTGATAAGTGTTCTCAGTTTGCCATTCCTTCCCTGTGCCACTATGCCTTCCCGTACTGTGACGAAACCTCCTCTGTCCCAAAACCCCGGGACTTGTGTCGCGATGAATGTGAAATCCTGGAAAACGTCCTGTGTCAGACAGAGTACATTTTTGCAAGATCCAACCCCATGATTCTGATGAGGCTGAAACTGCCCAACTGTGAAGATCTCCCCCAGCCGGAGAGCCCTGAAGCTGCAAACTGCATCCGAATTGGAATTCCCATGGCGGATCCTATAAATAAAAGTAGGTGGTAGCCCCTGACCTTCTGTCCTGCCAGCAGCCCTATGGCACCATGAAAACTGGACCTTGATCCCCAGTAATGATTCGTCTTGGTAGTCAGATTATGTTCCAGTGGGTCAAATACTGTGTGGGGGCCGAGCGTTCAGTGGTGGATTCAATGCAGTACCTTTCAGAAGTTGCGTGGAGATCCTAATTTCGGAATATAGTGACTAGTCCCTTAATGACTTAAAAATAGAATTACCATATTTCCCAGCAATGCCACTCCTGGCTTTTTACCTAAAAGAGTCGGAAACAGGTGTTCAAACAAAAATGTGTCCAAACAGGTTTATAACAGCTCTAAATGGTGGAAACAACCCAGATGTCCATCAGTGGGTGAGTCGGTAAATACATTGTGGTATATCCACACAATGAAATGTTATTCACCCATGAAGAGGAATAAAATACTGTTACATTCTATACCATGGCTGAACTTGAAAACACCATCTTAGTGAAAGCAACCAGAAGCCATTGTATGAGTCCATTTATATGAACTATCCAGAGTAGACAAATCCATAGAGATAGGAAGCAGGTTAGTGGTTGCCAGGGATGGGGGGAGGGGGTTAAGGAGGAGTAGGAGTGACAGCTTAATGAGCATAGGGTCTCCTTCGGAATGATATCAATGTTCTGCGATGAGATGGTGGTGAAGTTTGCACAATATGTTGAATGTTCTACATGCACTGCTGGTATTGGACTACATTTTAAAAAATACATATATGGGGGCCTGCCTCCATCCTCTATCTTCTCATCATCAAACAAATGACTGTTTTTCTCTGCGTTTCCCGTTCATCTCTGATTAAACTCACTGGCAATGGTTTCCTTTCCTCCTGGTAGTTAATATGCTTTGCTTTGCTAAATAAGTTAACGCACCTAAAATAGCAATATCATCAGTTATTACTAGTATTGCTCTCATCTTATCATTACTCCTCCAAGTTTCAGTTTGTTTCAACTTACCAGGTTTTTTCAGCGCTTTCAAGCAACAGCCCCCAGGAGGAGGACTTACTAGGACCTGCTTCTCCAGGGTGTCTGGTGCGGCAGCACAGCTGTGCCACTAAGCCTTGCCAGAAACGCATAGTGCACTGCTGCTAATAAACGTTTTCTGTGAACCGGATTCTTTATCACATGACTCATGTCTAAGGCCACCAGGCAGCAAAGGAAAGAACATTCCTTCCACCGTTCACTAGGAAATTACTCCTGAGCCCACAGGTCCTGCCCTAGTTCTGATATTTTTCTGTGTTCAGTATCAAAACTCCTTGTGGAGCACTGGTTTTCTTCCTGATGCGTAAGCTGTTAATCCTCCCAGGGATGTCACTGCAAGGCCAGCTCTGTGTCCCAGCCTAGCAAGCGGGGACACTGCCATGTGGCGGTGAGCGTCAGGGAAACCTCTGCCATGACCTCCAGTAACAGCGGCCCGGGAGCTGCAGCAGCTCCTCTGTTTCCCTCTTGCACTTTGGGCTCTTCTGTTGTGTATTTCAGATCACAAGTGCTACAACAGCACGGGTGTGGACTACCGGGGGACCGTCAGTGTGACCAAATCAGGGCGCCAATGCCAGCCGTGGAATTCCCAATATCCCCACACACACACCTTCACCGCCCTCCGTTTCCCAGAACTGAATGGAGGGCACTCCTATTGCCGCAACCCAGGGAATCAGAAGGAAGCTCCCTGGTGCTTCACCTTGGATGAGAACTTTAAGTCTGACCTGTGTGACATCCCAGCATGTGGTAAATACCATCATTGCTTTAATATATTCAGTCACTTTATGAGATCCCCACTGCATGCCCCTTCCCTTTGGAGAATCGTGTAAGGGGGCAGAGGAGATGGGTAGTGTTTGCTTGATCTCACACTCTGTCTCTAGGATGGAAAAACCTTGCCATTTTTAACACAGAACACCTTTTAGGGTACAGGTCACCCACTCAAGGAGTAAACTGCTTTTACTGCTACAGCCATTGTGCGAGTGGGTGTTACAGGCCCTGTCTCTCCAGAGGCACAGATGAAACTGCTTATCACAGTCATTCATGTAGTAACAGATGTTACCCACAGAGGTTCATGTCCAAGTGTACTTTTTTAAGTGCAACAGGTGTACTGGAAGCAGACTGAGAACTGTTTTCCCTGTGTTCTTGAGAACACCCACGGGGAAGATGAATCTATAGCCCTTACTCACCCATCCAGGGCAGCCTGTGGATAAACCCTGTCCTCTGTCTCATCCTTTTATACTGCAGAAGTCTAGAAAGAAAATGAAAAGTCTGAATCTGTTTGTTCCTCTTTCTAGAAAATGTTTGGGAGGGTAGGAGAAGGCGAGTGACAATATTGGTAAAACCTGAAGTTTCAGGACTGTTTTGGAATCGATTCATCTTCCTGGCTGTAGTTCACGTAGGTAATGTCACCAGGATTTCCCAGACCTAGAGGGAGCATCAGGATGTCACAGGAAAGCCACACCAGTGCAAAGGAGATAGTGATGATCTGCATCCAGAGTTTATTGTGGGGATGAATGAGTTGTTAACTGAAAAAGTCTGTGATGTTTGGAAGATAGTAAATGTTGAATAAATATTTTCTAGTAAAATTGTTATAGAGTCAAGATATAAAGAGCAATCTATTATAGTTAGTACCTGGTCTACGCGTATAGAGGAATGCTTGTTCTCAGTTTAGCAGGTGCTGTTTGAGCCCACTATGGAGTAGAGAGGTTGAAAAAGGACGAAAACGCAATCAACATTACAATCACAATGCATTGTATGTGATACGATAGAAGTTAGTACAGATGCTGTGGAGTGGAGAAGAGGAAGCTAAAACATACCACAGAGGTCATTAGGAGAAAGTAATAAAAGTATTAAAAGGACTTCTAGTGATGAAAATTTGGGACACTGCTATATTCCAGCTTCATTCCTACATGTTAGCTCTTACCGTATTGTCTTCGCCTACAAAATGGCTTTACAGATAAACATGCTCATTTTGAGAAAGAGGTCAGCAGACTGTTTTTGTGTCTCTGCACTTTAAAATGCCTTCATATGCAGCATAAAGAACAAATTATGAAGTTAACTCTTCCAGAGCCACCATTGGAAACTTCAAATTATCTTGTGTGTTTTACAGGGTTTGCACTTAATAATTTATGGTTTTCCCACACACTATATTCAACATTAATAGGAAAGGAATAAAATATACATTTAAAATTATTGACTTAGTTGCCCCATTCCTTCCTAAACCAGGTAGGTGTAAAGATCTGAGAGGGAGCCAAGGATAAAAGCAGCTCTTACTGAGTACTTTCCGTTTGCCAGGCGTTGTTCTTGAGGTTTCACCAGCTTTATTTATACTCACGCTCACACTATGACAGGTATAGTAACCCAACATTGCTGATGAAGAAACTGAGGCTCGAAGTTCCTGTTGTGGCACAGCCGTTAACGAATCCGACTAGGAACCATGAGGTTGCCGGTTCGATCCCTGGCCTTGCTCAGTGGGTTAAGGATCTGGTGTTGCCGTGAGCTGTAGTGTAGGTTGCAGACATGGCTCAGATCCTGTGTTGCTGTGGCTGTGGCACAGGCCAGCAGCTACAGCTCTGATTAGACCCCTAGCCTGGGAATCTCCATATGCTTCGGGTGTGGCCCTAAAATGACAAAAAGCCAAGAAAAAGAAAAAGAAACTGAGGCTGAGAGAGCCACAGAGGCACCCAGCTGTTAAATGGCAGTCTGTCTTCAACATCATCTTCTTGCTACTCAACTATGCTGTCTCAGAATGCTGATGCGTGTCCTTAGGGAAACCAAATGCATGGTTTTAAGGAAGAAACGCATTGTTCACTCAACTCCAGGCGAATGCCATTGTCCTTTAGGTGACTTCTGACCCTTAATTTCCAATTGTAATGCTCATCAGAAGTAGGGAGGTAATTTGCTCATAAACTGGAAGATTTGTTGATAATCTGATTCTAGCTCCGTCACAGTTAGTTTAAGTCAAGACCCGAAATGATACCTAAAAAGTATTAGTTTTCATTTCAATGGTGTCCCTGAAGCAATCAACCCAACATACTTTCTGAGGGATGAATAAAACCCTTGAAGAGTCTTTCACACCATGGACAGAGCAAGAAAGATCACCTGTGTCTGCCTTCCATGGGCCTGCATGGTGCTCCGTGCTTTACACTGTCATCTCCATTTAAAATTCATCACCACCCTGTGTGGTAGGTGTTATTAATGTGTTCCACCAGGGCTCAGAAGGGTTAAAGGACTTGCCTAAATTAGACAATGCATGGGACTGGACCTTGAACCCTCGTCTCTGCATGTAGCTCTGACCACATGCAAAGCCTGTTCTCTTTTCCCACTCTTTCCCATTTAAAGATTTCTCAGAAATAAATAAAAGAATGACAACAGGCTCAACCTCTGGATTCCAGTATACCGATTCCCACAATGTGATATGACATCAAAACATGTTCCTTTGCCGATGAAGAAATCCATCATAGTATTCCTCAGTATATTATTATAGTATTAATCAGTACAGTGATGTTGGAAACTCTTAGATATTTCTTTCCGAATAGCCATCTACAGAATTCTGAGGATTGGCTAACTAGTCACATGAGAGATAAATTTAGATGAAAGTTAAGTCTAGAGATGACAGGCCAGTTTTCACCACTTACAATGAGTTTTTTTTTTTTTTAAAGAACGTTTTCATTTCATTTTGAAAGAAAACAGTTCCTTTTGAGTTCTTCAGGCCAAGCCACAAATACATCCATTAAAGGAACAGGGAATCCTTGACATGTGATCAATAAGAAGCTGCTGAGAGGCCAGCGGCTCCCCAGGGTGTGAATTACAGAAGAAAACCAGTCGGCATGGACTTTTGTTCCAAGGCAAGACTTCTTGTAATTGCCCCTCCATAGCCCACCTCTAACCAAATAATCATACTAGAATCCTCGTACTTGTATAACATTTCTTGAGAGCATGTGATTTTTTTTTTCTCATTTCATCCTTACACAAATCACAAAAGATAAAGTAGGAATTTCCTGCCCTGTTTTACCATATGAGACAACCAAGGCCCAGGGAAGAGGTAGGACTTAGCCAGGAACACAACTTAGTTAATAGAAACCAGGTCTTCTATCTCTGGGGCCACTTGCTACTCTTTGTTCTATACAAGTGGTTCTCAAACAGGGGAAGTTTTGCCTTCCAGGGAACATTTGGCAATGTCTGGAGGTATTTTGGTCATCACAACCAGGTGGGACTGGCAGAGGCTACTAGCATCTATTGTGTAGAAGCCAGAGATACTGCTAAACACCCCAGAATGTACAGAACAGCCCAGGCCAAGAATTATCCAGCTCAGAATGTCAGTAGTGCCAGGTTTGGGAAACTCGGAGACTGAATAAGAATTGTACAATTTAGGCTATAGAATAACAATAATATTGAACAGTAATTACCCTTTATTGAGTGCTTACTGTGAGCCACTATGCTAAGAGTTTTTTATGCATTAGCTCACGTATAATAGTTATATAATTGTATGAGTTGGGGTTTTTTTCTACCCAAAAAGAGAAAGATGAGACTTAGGTTAAATAACCTGTAGTTAATAAAAACTCCAGGACCCAAACCTATGGCCAGTCTTATAAACTCTGATTTATGTATGTGTGTGTTTGCATATGTAGGTAGAGAGGTAAATGGATGGATGGATGGATAGATAGATGGATAGATAGATAGATAGACAGGGACTAACTTTGCGTCTTACAATGAGTGGTAAGCATTATTTTTTTTGCTTTTTAGGGCCACACTCGCAGCATATGGAGGTTCCCAGGCTAGGGGTGGAATCAGAGCTACAGTTCTTGGCCTACACCACAGCTCACGGCAACGCCAGATCCTTAACCCACTGAGCAAGGCCAGGGATTGAACCCGCAACCTCATAGTTCCTAGTCAGATTCATTAACTGCTGTACCACAACGGGAACGTCACGAGTGGTAAGCTTGTGGGGCATATTTGAAATGAGTTCTTTTCCTCCTTCCTCTCAAATGGGTTGGAGCCTCATGGGAATGTTTCTGCATTCTTTAGTTAAGTCAAAGTTAAGGAGATTTCAAAATCTCCACGGGGTTTCTCATTTTCCTCCTGATATCTTTTGTTTTTGTTTCAACTAAGCAAGGCTAAAGAAGTATAGACCTAATTAAATGCAGAATGTGAGCATTTGTTGTACTTTCTAGTATAAAGGCACTTGAGAACAGTCTGCCCCAGATCGTTTTATCTGTGAACTTTCACTCTAAGACAGAACATAAAATTAAGCACAACCAAATTTGTCTGCTGTGAATTTTGGGAACTGGCTCAGCTAGGACTAAGTACATTGCCCAGGCAGTGCTTAGAGAAAGTGAAAGAACAAAAAATAGTTTGAGCCAGACTTGACTTCTCATCTTCTATCTTCTTCCCAACCCCAGGCATCAGACAATTCGAATGGTTAGTATTTATTCAGTCACTTACTGAGATCGATGTTTTGAGCTTCTAGTATGCTTTAGACTTTGTGAACAAGCTGGGTCAGACCATGCCCTGGTGTAACTTCCAGTCTAGTGGAAGAATCTAATGAAAAAAAAAAAAAACTATAAATCACATTAAACACTCTCTTAGAGTTCCCAGCATTAATGTGTACCATCATATGCTTGCTGTTTGTGCTACAATGTCTGCTCTTTGCTGAATACTAAGCTAAGTTCTTTGCAACAGCATCTGGCCTACAACTTAGTTGATGCTCAATAAAATGTGTTGAATTAAACCTTATAATAACCACATAAAAGTATCTCCTCCATTTGACTGATGGAGAAGTTGTCAATGCTGTTTTCATGAAAGCTAAGATCGTGTCCACCGGACTCAAGGTCCAGCCTCTGTCCGCATGCTACAACTACTTAAAGAACCAATTCTAGCTTATTCAGAGGAATACGTATTTCTTTACCATTGTCCTCGTGTCTGTGATCATTATGAGCTCTCTAGGTCTTTGATTTTCCTTTTTTTTTCTTTTTTTTTTTGTCTTTTTTAGGGCCACACCCACAGCACGTGGAGGTTCCCAAGCTAGGAGTCGAATTGGAGCTACAGCTGCCAGCCTACACCACAGCCACAGCAACGCCAGATCCGAGCCACGTCTGTGACCTACACCACAGCTCATGGTAATGCCAGATCCTCAACCCGCTGAGCAAGGCCAGGGGTCAAAACCGTGTCCACATGGTTCCTAGTCAGATTTGTTTCCAATGAGCCACAGTGGGAACTCTGAGGTCTTTGATTTTCTTATTTGAAGCTCCATGGATACAGGAAGGGAGCCCCCAGCCTTAAGACATCTACTCTGAGACCCTAGGATACTCTACTTAGCCTCAGCCTGATCTAGACTGGCTTCCCCCACGGCTGCACCCAGGCCTCACAGTGTTTGCCCTTTTCCTGTTAAGTTCTGGGTCTCCTCCCTTCCTGGCAGCCCCAGGTCCCCAGTCCTCAGAGTTAGTTGGCCATCTTCCCCGAGATCCAGCCTGCAAACCTTCATTCACTGTGCTTTCACCTCTAGTCACTGTGGCCACCTTCCAAGCCAAATACTGTGGGCGGGGTGGAAACTAAGTCGAAAAAGAAACATTTGCCTATGTTCTTTCCAGCGGGCACCTAGGCACACCTCCCAACGTCACAGCTTCACTGTAGCCCTTATCATTGCTTTTCTGTGCAGCTCTGAGGGTAGAACTGTGGAAAATGTCTGCTTCCCTGGAATCTCCTTTTACACTGATCTGGCCATTTCCATTTGGCTGTGTTCTACCATAGGACTTACATTCTTTCTGCCTCCCCAACTAATTGAGATCCCCTATTTCTTTCTTTCTTGAATTGTATGGGGAATCAGAATCTTGAGTACATTGGTGTTTTCATATTCACACCTCGGCCCCATATTTCACTCTAGATCAAGCCCTGAGCCGCAGTTCTTCCACTAACCAGCATGTCTGATTCACCTCTAAATAAATGTTTCTCCATCTACCAAACGACCAAACTTCCAAGCAGTGCCATTGTTTACACTCCTGGACTGGCTTCACTAAAGAGTACCCGCTGATAAGAAAAGTAGTGAACCATTTGGCTCCATTTGGAGTTCTCATACCTGGTCTGTTGCTTTTGTATTTCCTTTTAAGTTCTTGGCTTGCAACGGTTTGCCAAAGGGCACTTTGCCCAGTTCTGTGCCTGAATAGCCCTGACTTGTCCCATAACCTATAAACACCCGTCCTGGGTTCTGCTTTGTCACAAACCATTTTCTCCAACGTGGTGGTTTGCAGTTTAGGGCAAGGCAGATGTTTTCCAGATTGCGAACACTGCAGTTTTTAACTCACTCTGTCAGCAGCCTTCTTCCATATTTCATAGAAGACCCGTTGTAAGGCAATTTGTCTTTCAGCCATTTCTTCAAACCAAAATTGAACATTGCAGTGAATTGGATGGTGGGGAGGGAGAAGGGAGGAAGGCATAGAGCACTGCTTTGTATAGTTTGAAGTTTTCCGGAAGAGTTATTTTTGTGCTACAGAGATTTTCAAGATGTACTTTGGTCTCCAGTCTTTATATATTTTTGACAAAGAACAATAGTTACCAAAAACTTATAACTAAGTCATGTTCCATAAGCATTTTTAAGCATAATTTTCTCTCAAGGTTTTTTTTAATTTTTTTTCCCTGTCCCCAATATATATGGAGTCATTTACTCAGTGTATCAGCTACTCTAGCAATAAGCCTTTGGAAGCTCTTCACTCTTTGGGCCACCACCATGTCAATAAGAAGTACTCCTTGTCATCTTGACCTTTTGGTGGCGAAATTCTGCTATAGTACCACTATGACTCTTGTTATTGGCTTTGTATCAGTCACGGTTCTGGCAGGAAACAAAAGGCACAAGCAAAGCGACAAAGGAGAATTTTTATGAAGAGATTGTCTTTAAAAGTGTTGGGAGAACTAGGGTAAGCCAATAAAGTGCAGAAGCTGGTGCTAGCGGGAGTGGGAAGCACTACAGTTTTAGGCCTAGAGGGTTAGCGGATGATGTAATTTTGCTGATTAACACTATTAAGGTAGAGCTATGTGCTGAAGTACAAATCCATCTATTGATATTATTATTATATTATCTTATATTTTGTTATCTGGCCCTCCACCTTTTGTCCATATGGACATCATGAAGCACTTGATTAAACGTTTTTCTAAAATATGTATGTGCTTGGTTTACCATTCCAAAATAACCCTGTCAAAAATGAAAGAGATTTAATTTTATCAAACCTATTAGATTCTGGCACTTAAAGATTATCCCAATTAAAAAGTGGGCAAAGGACTTACATAGACATTCCTCCAAAGATGACATCCAAGTAGCCAACAAGCGAATGAGAACATATATTCAACATCATTAGTCAATTAAAGAAATGCAAATCAAAACTGTAATAAGATCTCACCTCATACCCATTAAGATAACCACTATCAAAAAAAAGAAGATAGGAAATGTTAGCAAAGATGTGAAGAAATTAGAACCATTTTGCACTGTAGGTCAGAAGGCAAAATGGTGTAGCCACTATAGAAAACAGTATATGTGTCCCACAAAAAGTTAAAAACAGAATTACCGTATAATCAGCAATCCCACTTCTGGGATTTTCAGTCCAAGGAATTGAAAACAAGATCTCGAAGAGATATTTACCTACCCATGTTCATTGGAAAATTGTTCACAAGAGCTGAGAGCAGGAGACAAGCCAAATGCCCATCAGTAGATGAATGGATAAAGAAAAATGTGGTGAATACATGCACTGGAACATTATTCAGCCCTAATAAAGAAGGAAGCCTTGTCACATGCAACAACATGGATGAACCTTGAGGCCATTGTACTAAATGAAATAGGCCTACAAAAAGACATAGCATCTGATTCCACTTATATGAGGTATCTAAAATAGTCCAATTCCTAGAAATAAAAAGTAGAATGGTGGCTGCCAAAGCCTAGGGGGAGGAGAAAATGGAGAGTCATTATTCAGTATGTATAGAGTTTCAGTCTTGCAAAATGAAAGAGTTCTGGAGTCCTTCTGTACAAGAGTGTAAATATACTTAACATTACTGAAATGTACACTTAAAGGGTAAATTTTGTTATATGTTTTTAAAAATTTCTTCAATTCAAAAGGAAAAATTAGCCCAACTCTTTCCTTTTATAGAGGAGAAGCTGAGGCCCTGAGACTTAAAGAAACTTTTAGTGAACTCATGTGGATTCCACTTACTACGGTTTTTCTCTCAAGTGCTCACAAATGAGTTACTGCCCCTAACTTGATGTGGTTAAAACATTTTCCGAAGAGAAAAATGTTAATCACTGTATATGGGCTATTCAGAGTCTTTTAAAGAATTCATTTGAGAATATATAAGGCAATAGATCATGTACTTAGTATTTCCATCATTAAATCAAGAGAGCGAATGGCTGGGCCCAGTGTGCCAGCTGAAGGCCTAATTACCACCTTTACTTTTTTGGCTCCCAGGTATAAGCTTGCATATCACCAGGGCAGACCCCTAACTGCCACAGACCCACTTATTTTGTAGTTTTCAAATAATAAATGGTGGCAATTCCTGTTTGTTTTCTATGGCTCTTACAATTTTTTCAGACAAGATCGTAATTCAACTTGTTTAATTTCCTTTGAATTCTAAGGTCCTGTAAGATTTCTTGCCACCTTGGCCAGATTTAAGGCCTGAGCATTTTCTTGTTTGAACTCCAAGTAATATCCCAGATGATGTTTCACTTCATACAAGTACCTCTTGAATGAGAAATCATGTTTACCTTGCTTTAAGCCCCAGGAAAAGAAAGAAGTATTTTCTCCATTATATTTAATTACTAATCAAATATTGAATATCATTGTAAAAATAAAATAGGAATGTCAGATGTGAACTGTGATACCAAATTGTTGATTTTTAAAAGGAAATTAATCATGTGGTCCGGACTAACTTGTTGGTTTCAAAAAATCCCAAGTATTTAACTTGATGTAACTAATATGTGCACTTAGCTTTTAAGCGGTTATTCCAAAGTATTAAAAAATCTTCCACATTCTCGTTTTCAGCCAATTTTCTTTGCAGTGCATTGGCGGTGCCCATTACCCTTTAAAGTGAATAGTCAGCATAATGTCCATTGTTCTTATGTGACTCTTTTTAATAGTATGATTCCCACTAGGTATCCAGTCATTGCTGAGAAGGAATTGTAGAAGCTTAAGGAGAATGATGACAGAATTTACGTAGCGTTTTCATGTTTATTAGTTGTATAGTTTAAAAAACACAGGCATCAAAGACAGACTTACATTCCAGCCCAGACTCCACCACCACCTCCTAGCAAATTTGCCCTTTCTCAGCCTCAGTTTCTCTGCATGTAAATTGCAGGTAATACGAAGCACTGAAAATGTGGAATAAAAATGCTAGGACGTTGCAAAGAGGTTGGACAAATGTTAGTTTTCTAATTTTCCATGAGTAAGGTTCATTGTTCTGTGGAATGTTTTTATATGAAATTTTTTAAGCCAGACACTGACTCCCCTTCTGGCCAAAGGCAGAGAGCTGTGTGGGAAAGAGAGTATGTAGGAAGTTAAGACTTGTGCTAGGCCTAATTTGTTTTCTGTCGCTTCCAACATGACCACGTACTGTTCTGCTTCATCATTTCACTTGGCAAGAAGACATTGTGCTCGTTTGCATATCCTTAGTGGAATCAGAAGGAGCCAAGTTTGACTGTGTTTAAAGGATTTAGCTTCTTGAAGTTTGTTCTCCTGCAGACCTGCAGGGGGACTTGTTCCAGCCCTCCCATTTACGATCAAAGGCGTTCCGTGAATAATCTGATACGGAATGAGTACAGAATAGACTCCTTTGTTTGCCAGACAGGTGAGGGTTCTACTTTCTCTTGTTGCTAAAAATGTGGGCCAGAAAAATGACTAGCATTACATTCGTCCTAAATTAGCCTCATTCCTTTGGCAGTCTTACCCTCATAATGATTTCACTGAAAATCCAAGAACAAGAGGGGTTTCTCACCCCACCCCCCACCCCCAGGATACTGAGACATTTGAAAGTCTTTTATAATGCTAATCATAATCAGAGCATCCAACAACTGTATGACAGTTTTTAATTCCCCCGGGGTTCTTTCCTGAACATCTTTTCTCGCGTGAACCAAGCAAGATTGGTAGATCAGTCATTATTATTCCCCTTGAATAAATGAGGTGGTGGAAGTCAGAGAGGTGGTTTCTTGCATAAGGTTATTTAGAATTTCTAGCCCAAAACTTTTGTGCCCTGAATCTTTTCCTATTCGGGGGTGGGGGGGGTGAGTAAATTAAGTGAGTACGTTGTAAAGGGCACTAGAATCCTTTCCATGTTACTTCATTTATTGCTTACAACAGTTCCATGAAACAGTCCCATTTTACAAATGAGTTTGCTCAGAGAGGCCAAGTGTCTACTCAAGGTTATATAGATAATGACAAAGGCGGTCTTCAGAGGTTTCGGACTCTAAAAGATAATCTTCCCGTATTCTGCTACATTGTCTACACATTGGATAGATAGATGCTGTATAGCTGATCTGTCTTTCTGTCTGTCCACCCACCCACAGACATGCAGACACACTTGTTACTCAAACACCGAGACCCTGTTCCTAATGGCTAGAATGATTGCCTGGGTGAGATGTTTACCTGCCACGGTGTACAAAGCGGGGAGTTCAAAAGCAGCGTACTTGGCAGAGCTTCAGTGTTATCCCCCACCTTTCAGACCTCCTTCATCCTTCTTACCTGCATGAAACCAGAGAAATCCTGCCCTGAGAAAATAGGTGCAAGACAACAGTCACTCTCAAATTACCAGCAGCAGGTGTGAAGCAAGACCAGCAGGAGACAAATCCAAGCATGTCCTTGGGAAAGTAACTTAATGTCCTGGGACAAGTAACTTAACCACCATGCCCCTCAGCTTCTTCACCTATAAAATATGGGTCAGGGTGGTGCCTACCTTATGGGGTTGGTTGTGAGCATAAGATGAATGAGTTCTGAAAAGTGCTTAGGACAATACTTGGCCCATATTAATAACAGCTAACATGACTTGCTGCTGGTAGAAAACACTCGGTAGATATGAAAATTGTTATTTTTATTATACTCAGGAAGCAGATTTTACCCCTTCCTAAGCCCCTCTGAGCGTTAACCCTACACAGAGCACGGTCCCAACACCCAGGTTTTTTGTTGTTGTTTTTAATTTTTTTTTTCCTGTTTTTGGCCACCCCCGTAACATATGGAAGTTCCCGGGCTAGGGATCAAATCAAAGCTGTATCTGTGATACAGCAGTAGCAATGCTGTATCCTTAACCCACAGCTCCAGGAATCGAACCCACAGTGCCACAGAGACAAGCCAGATCACTAATCCCCTGAGCTACAGTGGAACTCCCCAGCACCCAGGTTTTGGAGCCCCTTCCTAACATCTTGTGTTGAGTCTGCTTATGTGGGGAGAAGGCCGTGTGATTAATTACTGCCATTTCTCACTGAATAACAGGTTCCCAAAGAAGTTGTGTGTAGTAATAACTCTGTATAGTACATTCCATCTACATGTACTGAGGAAGCTCAAGAGGACTTTTGGGGTCTCTTCACCACTCTATTCTTTCCTTGTAGCATTTCCTGTAGCATACTGGAAAGATCTTTTCTCTGTTTTCCTTACTGGACCATGAGCTCTTTAAGGGAACAGAATATTTCATTTTAGATTCCCCGGGACCTAGTAGAGTGCATGGCCATAGTAGCTTTTGTTTATTGACTTACTGAATGGATGGGACGATAAGGGCATGGATGCATGGTTCATTCTTTTAAGTAAATACTCATCAGTAGATTTTGTACCAATCTGAATTTTCACACTTTGGCTTTTCTTAAAGCAAGATAGTGGATGAGGTTTTTGGTGATCCGGGTGTGTAACCTCTCTAATTACTACTTGCATTTGTTTTACTAGTCACATAATTCATTAATTATAGTATCTGCCCAAGGTATTTAGTTTGACAAACTAAAACCAAAAAAAGAAAAGTGTGTGTCCTTGTGTCCTTCTATACATGTTATAATTCTTTTCCAAGCTATGGTAATAGCGGACACGTATAAGATTTCAAAAAATATACTTCAAAGCGTTAGCAGTTATAATTATTGTGTTCATATGAAACCATTTAAGAAGAATTCTTGAGTTTCAAAAAGTATCAAGTTATGCAGTGATGCTGAGCTAGAGAGAACTGTAGACACCATCCAAAACAGACACTTCACTTTCACAGATGAGAAAAAGTGAAACTCAGAGAGGTGAATGATTTGTTCAAGGTCACACAGCTCGTTAAAAAGACTGAGCTCGCCCTGGCTTTGGATCCCCATATTCTTAGGCCAGTGGCTTTGTGGACCCTGGGACCAGGATTCTTGGGTGGTGTTGATTCTGGAAGATGCAGGACCAGCCCTAGATGTCCAACCAATCAAGACAAGGGTGTGATTTCTGGAAACCATGTTGTGGTGGTTGATCTGGGCTGGTGGCCAATGGAAGAAGACCCCTGTGGTCCATAGTAAGGCTCTTGGATGTATACAGTCCATCCATGTGGCGTTTAACTTTTAAGGTGTTGGAGAAATGCAGGTCTGCTGCTCAAGAAAGGCAACGTCAGAGAGGACCCACACACATGTGAAATCTTCATAATGTCCCTTTGCAATCTTAAAACATTTGAACTTTAAACTTTTCAACTTTAATAAATTACATTAAAGGTTTGATGTAAGCAAATTATAATAAGCAATGGCTCTATTTTTTTTCTCACAGTAGATTTGTGTGTATAGAAGAATAGGAGCTCATTTTAAACTCTGCAATGTAATATTATCCCCATTATTTGAACTAGGATAACGTTTGCTCTTTTCCATTTCTGCACCCAGATTCAAAGGATTCCAAGGAGAAGAATAAAATGGAAATCCTGTACATACTGGTGCCTAGTGTTGCCATCCCCCTGGCCATTGCTTTACTCTTCTTCTTCATCTGTGTCTGTCGCAATAACCAGAAGTCGTCATCACCACCTGTCCAGAGGCAACCGAAACACGTCAGAGGTCAAAATGTAGAGATGTCAATGCTGAATGCATATAAACCCAAGGTAAAACTAGCAGTCCCGAGCTGCATTTATTCTATGGACTTCAAGTTAAAGCAACATTTATAACCCTCCCAAATTTAGACATCAAATGATATAGAATCAGAAGTTTTATAAGTGCTAGCGTTACTTTTTAGCCTAACTATGGATCTCTAACTTTGTCCAAGGCAGCTTGAACCTACTTCCATCACTATGATCACTTCAGGGTTGGGCCACCACATTACCTACCACCTTAATGTACAATTTGGGCTGGAAGGACTCACGAGATCTTCTCTACCAGCCCCGTGGGACTCAGAATGTGAACTATTTTTCCAAATTTTTTCACCTTTTTTTTTGTTATTTATTTACAGGACATTGGGTACAAGCTCTGACTCTCACCTTTTGCGTAGAAATCATTTTTTTAAATTTTATTTGTTGTTGTACAGTCATCATCATAACCTAATTTTGGAACATTTCCAAATTTTAAAGATGGAAAATCCACACTCTTCCAGCCAAACTGGAAGAGATGAACACAGAGAGAGAGAGACTGAATGTTGTTTACTGACTTCACTGTCAAAAAATCATTTCGCTTGCATACCAATGTGCATGTATGAACACTTCTGTACTGTACACTTTAAAGAGGTCAGTTTTATGTTATGTGCCTTTTACTACAATTTTAAAAATCATTTTTGCGTCTAACCTAAACTCCCTCTTCTTTGGTTTAAGTATATTTTAAAAGAAGTGTTGTCCTTCTTTCAGTCCTTGAATGCTGTTTTATGGTAGCCCACCTCAGCCTTCTCTCTGTGCTAAATCAGTCTACTTCCCTTTAGTTTTTCCTCCGCATCTTTCAACATTTGGGTTGCTCAAGGTCCTGGCAAGGAACCCAGGGTCACTGGCCCTTCCCTTCAATGGAGCACACATCACATCTTGGAGCTGAAATACAACAGAGGCTTTTTCTCCGGAAAGCCAGCACCTCAGTCCCAGGCCTCTCAGCAAAGGGATTTCATTTAAATAATTTAGGCTTCTTGCATCCACAAAAGCCTGCCTTTTTTTCATGTTCCAGCTCCATAGGAACATCCATTCAACAAACATTTATCTTCTCTGCGGGTTAGTGACCATATTATTCTTTTGACTCATAAAGAGGAGATGCATCACTTTTTATACAATTTTAGGACAAAAATGCCTTCACACTCAAATTAATCCTTTTTCCCATTAAGTAGACTAGCATAATTGGGCCTGACACATAGCCCTCCCTCATTTGATTTATTTTACTTTGCTATTGAATATTTTTTATTAAAAAAAATAATCTTCAATATTTTTCTGTTGCAAAGTTACATTTGTTGGTAAGGTTTGGGGGTTTCTAAAATGCTAAAAATTCATTTTTTAAGTATTCTGTCACAGGAAAAACTGCTGTTCTCTAAAGTGTGAATATTTACCAGAAAAAAACCCACAGACTCTGGAGACCATAGGGTTCACTCAGTGGCCTGGGGGAATGGATGGAAGAAGAAATTTAACTCTTGACAGCCAAGCTGCTAGCTAGCCAACTTTCAGACATTATAGCCCGCTATGTAACATCACACTTTATCCTTACAGATGTAATAGAGGAGAATAGAAGGGTTAATATTATTGCACATTCATGTGTCTTACCTAGTTGACCATTTACAGATCCTCTGACTTCAAACTTCTCGTGCAAGAGTCTTTGTTCTATGAGAATCTTTCCCTGTCATTTCTGTTACTAAATGTTGAGAAGCCTCACAAACACCTGAACTCTGGGTGAGAGAGAGGCCCAGTCGCTGGTTACAGTAGTCATTGCAGCAGCTGGGGAAGGGGGGCTCCTTGTTGCTGTGGCAGGAATTATAGGAAGAGTCGTTTTCATCTGGAAAATACTCAATTGTGTAGGTCAGCCCCCTTCTGCAACTCAGTTCCACGTTCAGTGGAGGTTTATTTTGCAACAAAGAATGTCCAATAGGCACGATGTTTGGGATTTATGCTGTCTTTCAAATAACGATCTCAGAGAGCTTTGTGGCACAGCTAGAGAAAGCTAATGGATATTGAGTGATACAAATGATCAGATACTCCTCCATGAGTTTTACGGTCATTATCTCACTTAATCCTCACACCTATTATATAAGGTAGGTATTCTTATCACTCAACCAGGGTAACTGAGACTCCAGTCCAGTAACTTGTCTGAGGTCAAAGAGCTAGCACAAGAAGTGACATGTGAAGAGGACTTTTCAGCTCTAGGGAAGGCTCTTGTACTTGTCAGACCCCATAACTTTCTTCACAGAACAAGTCATGCTGGGAAGGGGGCATGGGAGCCAGGCAGACAACTAAACATGACTCCATTGGGCTGAACACTAACCACCAGCATCACCAGCTTGTGACGAACCTTCTGAAGAGGCCTGGATAACAGTCCTAAGCCTGAATTACACAGCTGAGGTCCTGCCAAGGACCTGAGGAATTTGATCAGAGCAATAACAGTCCTATATCCTCCAAGGTCATGGAGACAAATGTAAAATATAGTTGGATAAATTTTTACGAAGACATTGTTTTCATCATTTCTAGATCCTTCCCAAAATGTGCCTTGTGAAATCTCTCAGGGTCAAGGTTTCTCCAATACAAGGATTAGACCTTAGCTTTAAAGCAGTCCTAAATCAGCTTGGAAGTAGCAAGAGATCGAGAATATTCAACCAGATTGAGGAGGGGAAAGGAAACAACAAAAACTAATGCTAACTTTTTTTTTTTTTCTCTTACTCTAAGAGATTTGGCCCCAATCAAATGTGAGTTATTCAGCTGTTTGTTTTGGTTCTTACTGTGGGCCTTTCCTGGAAAAAGCACAAAGGATTTTGTAGACCTTAAAGAAAATTCCTAAATGTAAACAGTCAATCTCTAAAACTGCTTTGAGAGGTCACTGACACATAAATATTACATGTACCTATAAAATCTAAAAGGAAGGGTCACACATAAGAAAGTAAGAGGGGGGAAAAATCCTGAAAACCAACACCCTACCAAAAATCAAAAGGATATTTGGAGGCTGGGATGCAAAAGGAATAAAGGGTTGAAGCTGGTCTGCCCTGGCCTCATTCTTGTTTATCCAAATGGATGTGCCCTTCAGGGTTTCAACTATCTCTTTCCATCTCTCTCCACTTGCTGAGCTGAGTTTACACACCCCACCCCCCGCTCCTGAGTGTTTGGATTAAGAAGGGGCTCCTCTGGGAGACTAGAAATCCATACCCTTCAGAGAGGACAAGAGACAGACAGACAGACTGGCTGACGGGACCTGGCTTGAGTCCCCAGAGAGGTTGGACGGTGCAGTTGGAAGCTAAAACTTTTGATGCGGCGCGAGTCTCCTTCTGATCTGTGGGGAAAGGAAGCCAGTGGACCAGGGAGGCATTTGAACTCTGAGCCCTGAAGAGCCAGGAAATGGAGATGGCTGCAACCCCCGGCCCCGGACTCCACCTCTAAGTGCCCTGTGACCCCCGAGAAGCCAGTTCGCCTCCCTGGGTGTCAGTTTTCTCAGCTGTCCAGAGAAAGAAGTTGATTGTGTCCATGCGAAGGATGGTTTGTTTATTTTCCTTGCATTCTGTTCAGCCAAAAGTCTCAAGCCATTCAGTTGGATTGATAATCCACTATCTTTTCTGTCTTTAAAGTCTTCTGACAGTACTCTGGTGATGCAGGAACCAAGAAGGATTTTTCTATCTTGCATTACAAAGTTTACCATCTGAGTGTTTTTTTTTTTTTTTTTTGAAAGTACTGTGGAAAATGAACCTTTTCCAAGAAGCCTGGAAACCCTCTCTGACTCTTTGCTTTCCCGTCTACCTGCCCTGTCACGTCTGAAACACAGAACAGCCTCGGTGAGGAGAGCCGTGGAGCTTGCCTCATGGGGAGTTAGAAAGGGGGGCAGAGCCTCCCCCTCAAGCTCAGGGTGAGCCCAGTTCTGTTCTTGCCTATGTGACCCAATCACATGGGGTGTGGACCTGCAGAGAAGTTCAGGGGTGAGAGAGTTTGAGAATGAGGGGCAGGAAGATTGGGGGAGGGGCCACAGCCAAAGCCTGAACTAGCCTGTGGGTCAAACCCCTGCAGCTCCTGGCTGATATAAGGAGGATCTGGGAGAAAGCAGGACTTGCCTACAACTTTCTAAAACCGGTGGCTGTATTTTATTTCTCAGCGAACCCTCATCTCTTGCCAGCTCCTCTGTTTCTTCACTTCCAGGCTCCTCTCTGCTTTTCCTTTCCAGCCAAGGTAGTTGCTGAAGGTACTGACACTTGATCATATTCTCTGGGCCTGTCCCTTCTGCTAGCAACAGGCTTCCGTGAAAAAATCCTTGCCGTGGCCTGCCCACCCGTTTGGAACTCCTGTCCTTATCCAGTGTGACTACACTGAGTGTGAAATCATCCTCAGTAACTTTTCCATTCACCCTTTAAAGTCGATGTGTCCAAGGCTTCTGAGTGCATCATTCTATTGACATAGCCTCTGCGGAGCCATCAGTGATGTAATTTAATCTGGTGACCTTTCCAGTTCTTCATCCTCTTTAATTTCTCTGGGGCATTCGAGATGCTTAACCACCATCTTGAAATACTTTTTCGCTTGGCTCTCCTCCTATCTCCTCCTGTTTCCTTTACTAGTTCTTCTTCTTTTAACTCCCCAAGTGGGGGCCTTCTCTGACGCCTGTCAGAGTTCTCGTTCCTCTTTCTCTCTCTCTCGTGCTGATCTCATCCTCTGGCCTTGCTTTAGCTCCCACTTGGCATCATGATTCCCCAATCTGGAAGGACCAAATCTCAGGTTATAAAGTTCTTCCTCCAAGCACCCAGGAGCCCATGCTCTCTGCGCCTAACTTACCTTTCCAGCCACATTTGCTCTTAGTTTATTTCTGGGAAGCGGTATGATGTACTTCAAAGATCAGGAATTTAGAGGCAGAGAGATGTGATTACAAATCTTGGCTCCAGTGTTTACTGGCCCTGAGAGCTTTGTTTTCTCATCTGTACAACAAGGATACAAAGAGCACTTAAAAGAGACATTTTTTAATTAATTCGTTTTTATTGAGGTATAACTGACACACATTACCTTCGTTTCTGGCATGTAACATACTGATTCAATTTTTTTTTTTTTTTCAGCCGCACCCACGGCATTTGGAGGTTCCCGGGCCAGAGATCAAATCCAAGCCACAGCTGTGACCTGTGCCACAGCTGTGACAACAATGGATCCTTAACCCCCTGAGCCAGGCTGGGCATCAAACCAGCAATGCCACAGAGAAAAGCCAGATCGTTAACCTACATAAGCCTACCTAACATCTGCCATCATACATAGTTACAGAATTTTTTTTCTCATGATGAGAACATTGAAGGTTGACTCTTTAAGTAATTTTCAAACATGCAATACAGTATTATGAACGGTAATCACCATGCTGTACATTACATCCCCATGACTTACATTTTTTTTTTTTTTTTTTTTTTACCTTTTGTCTCTTAAGAGCAGCACCTGTGGCACGTTGAGGTTCCCAGGCTAGGGGTCAAATTGGAGCTGCAGCAGCTGGCCTACACCACAACCACAGCAACACGGGATCTGAGCCACGTCTGCGATCTACACCACAGCTCACGTCAACCCACTGAACAAGGCCAGGGATCGAACCTGCATCCTCATGGATACTAGTTGGCTTCCTTAACCACTGAGCCATGACAGGAACTCCGACTTACATATTTTATAACAGGAAGTTTGTACCTTTTGAGTCCCTTTACTCATTGTGCCAGCCCCTTAGCAAACCACCCATCTGTTCCAAAGGAGGTGTTTCTGACCCTTCAAGATAATGTGTCTGACACTTCGCAGGTACTCAACAGCTTGAAGCTACTATTATTTTTGTTACAGTGATGATATAAATGTGTGCAAACTCTTTCATCAACCACCAAGTGCTGTGTACAGGATAATGTGGGCTGCAGAGGAAGCTATAGGATCCAGCAGCTCATGGCATTAACTGGGTGAGGACAGTGGAATCAAGGAAAAGATTATAGACGTGGCCCATTCCATAGCTCTGCTCTGCCTGTGTCCATTCAGTTAGCACAGACCCTCTGGCCCACACCCTGTTCACACCCTGCATAAAATCCCTCTGGGCAGAGGGGGTCTGATAGTGAGGACTGAGGGACTCTCCAGTATAGAGCTCAGCTTAAACCTACATCTATAGAAGCTTTACTTCTAGGGAAAATGAGTATTATAAGTAGATATGTTATAAATGGATATTATGAATAAGCTAAGGTACTTCACATGCATTATCTCAATATGAGCTTTATTGTTTTTTAAATAAAACCTGGAAATTTATTTTTTATTATAGTTGATTTCCACTGTTCTGTCAATTTCTGCTGCACAGCAAAGTGACCCAGTCACACAGCTATACCTACTCTCTTTCTCCTATTATCTTTCATCATGTTCCATCACAAGTGATTGGACATAGTTCCTTGTGCTACACAGCAGAACCTCCTTTTCTCTTCATTTTAAAAGTAACGGTTGACATCTATTTACCTGAACTCCCAGTTCATCCCACTCCCGCCCCCTTCCCCCTTCCCCCTTGGCAACTACAAGTCTGCTGTCCATGTCTGTGAGTCAGTTTCTGTTCTGTAGATAGGTTCATCTCTGCCATATTTTAGATTCCACATATAAGTGATATCATATGGTATCTCTCTTTCTCTTTCTGACTTACTTCACTTAGTATGAGAGACTCTAGTTCCATCCATGTTGCTGAAAATGGCATTATTTTGTTCTTTTTATGGCTGAGTAGTATTCCATTGTGTATATGTACCACATCTTCTTAATTCATTCATCTGTCGATGGACATTTAGGTTTTTTTCATGTCTTGCCTATTGTGAATAGCGCTGTAATGAACATAAGGGTACATGTATATTTTTGAATGAAAGTTTGGTCTGGATAGATGCCCAGGAGTGGGACTGCTGGATCATATGGTTCAATACAATATTCATAATAACCCTCTGAAGTTGGTACTAGCTTGAGCCTGATCTGGGGGTAGAAAACCAGGGCTTGAGATTAAGAGTTTGCCCCAAATCATAAAGCTAGTGAGGGACAAAGCCAAAACTCGAACCCATGTCTGCCCAGGTCCAGAGCCCAAGTGGTCCCCATTTTACCCTACTGCCTTAATTTTCAGGCTGACTGAAACACACAAGTCCAAGTTATGAGCATATGGTCGCTCACGCTGACATTAAAATTACTGGCATCTCTTCTGCCTATTTCCAGACAGAATAGAACCAGAACCTCTCCTGTTGACATTATAAAATAACATTATAAAATCAACCTTGGTCACTACCAAACACTCAAACTAACTATTAGAAAGTTATGTTATAGAGAAAAGAACTGTTTCTGGAGTTAAATCACTTCCAGAGAAGTACAGCTGAACTCTGAGCAAATGCGGCAAACTATTAGTTGAAGTCCTTCTAGAAGTTGATTGCATAAGCCAGAAGGCACTGAGTTCAGCTGCAGTCTTTGAAAATGTCCATTACCTCCGAAAGTAAAATGGTCGTGGCCTTTAAGCTTTTCGAATGTAATCATTTCTGTTTATGAGTGGAATCAATTGTTTCACAATTCTAACATGGTTTACCTAAGAACCAGTAAAGTGCATAAGAAAGGAAAACAGGCTTTAGAGTCAAGCAGGTTCTTCTCAACAGCCAAGTCCAAATACTAAAAAAAAATCTCAATTTCGTATACTCTCTGGGCTCTTGTGCACAACTCAGGTAAAGGCTTCTATTGAAAGGTTTTATTCACTCATCCTAGTCTATCAGTGGGAGCCGCAGAGGGTCAACCAGAGTAAGATATAGATCATCAGAGACCAAAGAGCAATTACACCTTGATATTCAACTTTAACAGCACTGGGTCTCATGCTTTTAAAATTGTGGAGCCCTCGGAGAATCAGAGGAAAACTACCCCTTCTTCCCAGAAAAATGCTCCATCTTTGGAGCCAGACATAGTTGGAGTCAAATCTTGGCATCACCACTGAATAGCTGGGCTTTTCTTAGGCAAGCTACTGAACCAATGAATATCTTCATTTCCTTTTGTTTTTGTTTTTTCAAGTTTCATTGAAGTATAGTTGATTTACGATGTTGTGCCATTTTCTGCTGTACAGCAAAGTGACCCAGTCATGCATTCTCTTTCTTATGTTATCTTCCATCATGATCTATCCCAAAAGACTCCATGTAGTTCCCTGTGCTGTGTAGTGGGACCTCATTGTTTATCCATTGATACAATGTGGAAATCACAGCATGGATCTCACGCATTTGTGATGAGGATTAAATGGGTTGATACATGAAGCACTGAGAGAGCCGACAAGGGAGTGTGGTGTAGTCATGAGAAGGACAGACTCTGGAGTCTGAATTTACAAGCTACTAGTTGTGGGATCACTTAACCGCTCTGTTCCTCAGGTTCTCCATCTGTAAGATGGGGCTAATAGTCATAGTGATCAATTTCATGGGGTTATGGTGGGATGAAAGGAATTAATATATATAAAGTACTTATAGTCTAACACATAAACATCCCCCCAATACACACACACACATACACACACACACACACACACATACACACACATATTATAGCCATTATTATGATCTCAGTGTCTGGCACATGGTAAGTATTCAATACATGGTAGCTATTATTAAACTCAGATTACAAGCATTTAAGATAGAGGCTATGTCCTCTCTCCTCATGATTCTTGCATGGTTTCTCATATACTATACTGTGTATATACTCTTTGGTATATAGATATACAGTATCAATTGACTGATGTAACCAGCTATGAAAATATATCCCACACAAATGGCTGCACATGAAGACAGAATAAACTGATAATATGGCCCAAGCTATAGAGGGATTTCTATTTTAAAACCATGAATCTCTCTAAGACAGTAGCCATGCAGAATATATTACCATTTGATGGTTCTTACATTTTTTTTTTCTAGCTAACATTTCCAAAGCATCTACTGAAGAGTGTTATTATCTCTGTCTTAGGGAAGTCAGAATTGCTCAACCGCATTCTGCAGACATGCTATTGTCATTCCCCATGCCAGGAACAGGGACTAGAAATTCAGTAATTGTCTGATCCAGAAATCTATTCATTTCTTCCTCACTTCCTCCCTTCCTTCCTTTTTCTTTCTTCCTTCCTTCCTCTTTCTTTCTTTCTTTCTCTCTCTTTCTTTCTTTCCTATTTCTTTCTTTGTCATATTCACTTTTCCCAGTAGTTCTCTCATTCAGTCCAGTCCTAAAACATCCTCATCACCTGGGAACTTGTCAGAACTGCAGAATCTGATTTGGAGAAGTAGAAACTCGGGGAGTGAGGTCTAGCAATCTGTGATTTAACAAGCCCTCTGGGGTTGGGGGGTGGGGGGTGGTGTTCAGCGCCTGCTCTGGTGTAGACTCTGCTGGTCAGTACTTGAGATTCAGAGAATAAGTTCCCCAGGGAACACAGTTCTCAGAGAAGACTGTGCTCCTAAAGAGAAACCTGGTAATATCCTCCTGTTATTCCAACCCCCCCTAATTTGCATAGGGCCAGAATCTGCCTCATTATTCCTCTAATAGGGCTGAGGGCAAATGCCACTGTGAGGGACCTGCTCATCTCCTGCAGATACTTGTATCCAGCTAGAATGGGCAGCTGTACGGCAAAAGGGATTTGGGTGGAGTTCCCTTGTGGCTCAGTAGGTTAAGGACCTAGCATTGTTGCTGTAGCAGCTTGGATCACTGTGAGGTGTGGGTATGATCCCTGGACCAGGTGTTTCCACATACTGTGGGCATGGTTAAAGAAAGAAAGAAGGAAGGAAGGAAGGAAGGAAGGAAGGAAGGAAGGAAGGAAGGGGAAAGAAAGAAAAGAAGGAAGGAAGGAAAGAAAAGAAAGAAAGATAGATTTGTAAAAGGGCAGGGGTCTTAGGGCGTGGGGGATGAGAAAGGAACTAGTATAGGGGCTGCAAGGACCCTAGAGGGAGGTTTGGGTCCATTGTAGGAATCTGAACTTCAATCCTTTTCCAGCACCTGCGGTTGGGCCAACTTCCTGTCCCGGAAATCCTCTACCCTCCCGTGGCTCTGCTTTTTATCTGCGTGTCTACTTCAAGTTAGGCTCAAAAGTAGAGCAATCAATCATACCCTGTTCAGGTTAGAAGTGAAAAGTCACAGAGTGGGATCCAGGCTGCACTCAGCTGTTGCGGGCCATCCCCAAATCCTCACCTCATTTCCTGTGGTAATCACTTTGGTAAAGTGAGCAGGAAATGGCAGGTTAGCCACAAGCTGTGTCACCCAGAGGAGTCATTTCAAGTGTATTATCACCTAAGGTGTAACTTCCCAAAGGTGGGAAGAGATAAAGTCACTGAGTCTGTCCCGCTTATCCATCTGCCATCTACATAGTTACAATTTAAAAAAATTTGACCATGGTCCATTGCTTTCATACCTAAAGTGAATGGATCTAAAAGGGACACACATCCCCACTTAGTATTCATTACTCAGGTGCCAGATGACACCAACATCTACCTGGCCTCTCTGGCAGCTGGTTAGACAGGACCACGGTACTCACAGCGGACTCACATCTGAAATGTTCTCCCTTCATTTTCCTTCTGTGAAGAGTTCATTTAAACTCGCCCCCGGTTGCTCTTCAAAAAATTTCTATGGGAAGAAGCAACAATCGGATTTTAAAACCATGTATCAACTTCTCCATCAACTTGGATTTCTCCCCCCACACACAATTATATAATTTTTAAAAACCACACTGAGGCAGATGTGTGTTTACTTTGAAAAGTAAAAATGTTAACATTGAAACTGAAAGCCTGTTTCAGTTTTAAGGTACTTAATTGCCTTACAGCATATAATAAACGGAGCCCATCTTGTCATTCAACTAATGGATGGAGTGATAAAGAGATAGGAGCCCAGGACCCTATTCATTCCAGTTTTCCTTTGTACTTGGTTTACTTTGGCATCGTGCCTCATGTGTATTTTACACTTCTTTACATTTTGTACATCCCTGTATGACAAATACTTGTCAAACAAAAACTAAACAGATTTATAACCCCTTAACTTGAAATGAGCCAAAATTGAACTGCCAAAACTTTATGACTTCATTTTCTTTCATAGTTTTCCACTACATTGGTTCAAACAGACAAACCCCACTTGAGGTCAAGCAGAGGTCATTTCACTTTCATTACTAAAATATAATTTACAATATGCCAGACCTAAACAAGTTTAGCCTAAAGGGTTTGTATAATGTAAACCATCTGTTCCTCAACAATACAGCTAATTTCCTGCCGTCACCATACAGTCTACTGACTGCTTCTTTAAGGGTTTTTATGATTTTTTAACCAGTTCTGGATTTATGTAAAATTTGAAAATGAGTCTGTAGTTAAGACTCATTTGTACCAAATAACTTGAGCATTTAAAAAATGCAAATCACTGTGTAAATTGCTCCCCTGAAACCAAGCTCTGAGCAGCTTTTTCTTTTTTTTCCTGGGTATTTCTAGGCCTGCTGCCGCACAGGTGTTCCAAGGAAAGGTTTTGTGAAATCTGCCATTTTCGTTGCTTTCTGTGCTTCTTTCCAAAGCAAATCCCCAAATTTGGTTATGACTAGCTCTGGGGAACCGCTCCTTCCTCCTGTCTGCTGGAGAAGAGTAGGGACTATCTGCTCTCTGGCTCACTGGCTATTAGTGAATTACAAAAAGACACGTTGGTTTCACGATGAATTTTTTGTGTGTGTCTGGAGAGGGAGCAAGAAGAACAATTATAATTTCACAGAGTGACCATACACCAAAGGCTGACCTCCCAGCCCTGCAAGGTCACAGGCCCCAGGCTGAGCCTCCAGAGATGTGCTGTGTCAGGCTGGGGTTGCTGGCCAGCAGGTTTCTCGGGTTTCAACCAGAAGGCCTTGCACACGCAAATACAGCAATGTTGGCTCTCCGGGAAAATTCTTGACACTTTTCTGAACCTCTTTCTCCATCTTTAAAATGGCAAGAGTAGGAGTTCTTCTTCCAAAGGCAAATACCAGAGAACTGATTTGCTTACCTCAGTGCAGGGGAATGCAGCCGGCCTTCTTAGCCGGGGAGCCCCTGGGGCCACATGTCAGGCCAGCGCCAAGGTCCTGTCCATCTCCTCTTCTCTTCCACGAGTTTGGTGGGCTTCCTCCCTTTCCCATCTGCCACCATCCACTCTTCCACGTGGGATTTTGCTCCCTCTGCCTCCATCCGCCATCTCCCAGAATCCTCCAAGGAGCAGGCTGCAGGCCACTCAAATTCCTATCCACCTCCAGCTCTCGAAGTCTGTCGCTGTTAAAGAATTTTTTTTTTTTTTTGTCATTTGTCTTTTTAGGGCCGCACCCATGGCATATGGAGGTTCCCAGGCTAGGGGTCCTATCAGAGCTATAGCTTCTGGCCTACACCACAGCCACAGCAACATCAGGTCCAAGCCACATCTGCGACCTACACCACAGCTCATGGCAACACCAGATCCTTAACCCACTGAGTGAGACCAGGGATTGAACCCGCATCCTCATGGATGCTAGTTGGGTTCATTAACCGGTGAACCATGGCAGGAACTCCCGTTAAAAGAATTTCTCTTAAAAAAACCAACAACTACAGGAGAATGGAGAAAGATGAACAAGAAGAATTTTAAACATTTTTTTCAAACATAGAATTATAGAAGACTATCCAGAACGATTTAAAGCTGTAAATGGATCTAAATCATTTGCTTGACGCCACTTTCTGGATTACTTCCCTAAGAAGGATAATAAAATTGACTTATAGAGCCCTTATTAGGTGGAAGTTACTTTCATACATTGTTGCATTTAATCCCTACTGTAAATTGTGGAAGCTAGGTATTATATTATTTCATAGATATGGAAACAGAGGTTCAGAAAAGAGACTCAGCCATGGTCAGTCACCTAGTATATGGGACCTGTCCCACAGGATGGTTTTAGTAAATGCGTTTATATTTAAGTGCTTAAAACAGCAGAAAGACATGTCATAAGATATTGCTTACATGTGGAATCTAATAAAAATGATACACAAGAACTTATTTATAAAACAGAAACAAACTCAAGGATTTCTATGTCAAATTCATAGTTACCATAGGGAAAACCATGTTGGGGAGGGATAAATCGGGAGGATGGGATTAACATGTGCACATTAGTATCTATAAAATAGATAACTAAAAAGCACAAGGAAATTTACTCAATATTCTGTAATAACTGGTAGGGGAGAAAGAATGGATATTTGGATAACTGATTCACTCTGCTGTACCCCTGAAATTAATACATTTTAAGTCAGCGATAGTCCAATAAAAATTTTTTTAAAAAGAAGAACAGTGTCTGGCACATAGTAAGTACTATATGGATATTAACTATTATTAATAGGAAGCAGCAGGTCCAAGATGCGGATTCAGATTTGTATGAGTCCAAAGATCACGTGGTTTGAATTACCCCACACTTCCTATGGATTAGCTTCAGCAGAGGATAGGGTGGGGGGAAGTTTTAACTCCTCTTTAGATCAATCTAATATTCCTTGTGTTTAATTCCTAATTCCCACTTTCCCTCAAAAGTAGTTTATTAGTCAGTCCCTTACATTTCTCTGTCACCAAAAGCATGGGGATTCTGTTTAGGTCGAAAAGTAAGTAATAACTACCATGCCATTCAAAGGACTTTCACATAAATTGGATTCATTTAGGGAAAGTTCTAATGGAAACCTCTACCTGAACACCATGTGGGAAAAATTCACCTTGGCCACAAAGCACAATCATCTGCGGGCCGCAAGACTGAAAAAGTAGGGTTGGTTCATCTGGTTACTTCCCCCATCATCCACATTCTGTTCTCTCAAAGGAACTCCATGGCACCCACAGAACCCAGACCCTGGAAGCAAAATGAAAAATAGTAATGGAATTGCGATTGCAGGAATCTCCTGGATTCAGTCAGATAGAAAGATTGGTCATATGTTTTGAAATTATTCACTTTTTGGAACTGGTACTATATTCACCTGTTTAAAAAAAATTTAAAGTATAAAAAAGCATAAAGTGAAAAATCTCATACCTTGGCCTCCTTGCTCCTAGTTCCCACCTCCATGCTCTCCCAATAACCTCTGCTGTTTCCTGAGTATCCTTTCAAGTTTCCTTATGCATATGGGAAGAAATAGGAATACATTTATTCTTTTTTTTTTTTTTTTTTGTCTTTTTGCCTTTTCTAGGGCTGCACTCATGGCATATGGAGGATCCCAGGCTACGGGTCCCATTGGAGCTGTAGCCGCCAGCCTACACCACAACCACAGCAACGTGGGATCCGAGCTGCGTCTGCAACCTACACCACAGCTCATGGCAACGCCAGATCCTTAACCCACTGAGTGAGGAGGCCAGGGATCGAACCTGCAACCTCATGGTTCCTAGTCAGATTCATTAACCACTGAGCCACGACGGGAACCCCCAGGAATACATTTATTCTTTTAGCCTTCTCTTTCACATAAAAGCAGCATACAACATTTACTCTTTTGCTTTCCATTTTTAACTTAGTAATATGATTTTGGAGATCTTTCCCTATCAGTACATAGAAAGGGTCCCCATTTGTTCTTATAACTGTATAAGGTCTACTTACTAGCTCCACCACAATTAACTTAATCAGTCTCCCTAAGTAGACATTTAGGTTATTTCTAATCTATTACAAACAATGCTATAATGAATAGGACTGGATTACTAAGCTTTAATTTCCTAAATGTTTAAAGCAATAAGTTGCCATTACTTTCAGCATAAGTAACTCTACTGTAAGACATTTATAAATACATGTATACATATTAGACAAATATATATATACTTATAAATACAAACCCTATAAAATCTGCTTTAACAAATTAGTGAGACAAACATAGAATAAGAAATATTGTTTGCATGGAGGATTAATGTTTTAAAATCCTCAATTCTATTTGGTCCTTTTAAGTGGGTATTTTGCTGTGAGTTTATTTATACTTATAATTAGGTTAATGGGCATTTCGCCCTGGAAAATATCAGCCTAGAACAGAGCTAGCTAATCGTCATGAATTCTAGATTAGTAGAGTTTGGATTAGAGAAATTTTTCCCTTAATTTTCTAAACTGTTGTTTTAAACTCTGTACAGAAAGCTCTGAATTCCATATGTATTTGCAAAATTGTCAGCTTCATTTGGGATACACACAGCAGTATTCTTTTTCTAAAAAATAAGGATTTAAAAAGTTCATTTAAAGAAATGACTTTCACTTTGGAAAACCTTGGTTTTTCAAATAAGACAATCTGGGGGGTGGGGGGATGCACTGGGGGTTTGGGATACAAAATCTGTAAAATTGACTTGTGATGAGATTTATGCACACCTATAATTGAAATAAAATCCATTAAGAGAAAAAAAATAAATAAAACTGTAGATAACCACAAAAAAAAAGAAATGACTTTCAAAATCAGTTTATATAAAAATGCATTGCTTTTATGACTTCTTTCCCTAAAAAACTAGATTAAACATCAGGGTAGATTTGAGGTGAATTTCAAAAAATAGTAAAAACACATGACATAATAGACATTACCATCAGGATCAGATGTCACAATTCAATACTTAATTTTTCTGGTGAGTTAGATGCTTTCTCTTGTTAGTTTTAAGGTCGACCAGGAAACAACCTACTTCCAAAACTGTAGAGATAGTCATTGGTTTGAAGGACAGTGGCTCCCTTCAAAAAAGTTGAAATCTGAAATGACAAAACATATTCATAAAAAGCACAGAGACAGCAAGGTAGTAATAGCTGAAAGTTAAATAGCACTTACCATGTGCCACACATCATGCTGAACACTTGACAAATGTTAACTTATTAAAAGTTGATAAGAACCCTGTGAGATAAGTACAGTCATTACCATCCCATTTTATAGATAAGGGAAACGAGGCACAGGGTGGGTAAATATTGTACCCAGGATCCAGATATGAATGGTCTGGCTGCAGAGGCCCTCTGTGTAACCAGCCACCTCAGTGCGTCCTGCATGTAGCAGCATTCAGACCGTAAAGCCAGAAGGATTCTCGTAGAGACAAAGACCAGGGTGGTCAGGGAGGTTTCAGAGCAAGGATTCCGGAAGTGGAGAGGAGCACATTCCATACCTCCCCTCCTCTACCCTGAGCACCTCAGGACAGTCTTTTGTTTTAGTTTCTCTGGCTTTTAGCTCAACATATACCTTCAAAATAGGAGAGCACTGGAGAAACAAAGGTATTAGGCAAGAATGTGCCTGGTGTTCACTTGCGAACAATGAGGAGACCTATTCAACTAAAGGCGATGGCTTCACTTATATGTGGGATCCAAGAAAAGTATGCAAGTGAACTTATTTACAAAACAGAAACTGACTTACAGACATAGAAAATAGACTTATGGTTACCAAAGGGGAAAGGAGTGGGAAGGGATAAAGTAGGAGTTTGGGATTATAGATATACACTACTGTATATAAAATAGATAACCAAAAAAGGACATAATGTATAGCACAGGGAAATCATTCAATATTTTGTGATTACCTATAAGGGAAAAAGAATCCGAAAAGAATGTGTGTGTGTGTGTGTGTGTGTGTGTATCATTGTGCTGTGTACATGAAACTAAAACAACATTGTAAATAACTATATCTCAATAAAAATAAATAAAAGGTAGAAAACAATGCAAAAAATAAAGTGAGGCCATCATGTAGGGGTGTAGCAAGGGTCGTACCAAGTTACAAGTACTCTAAGTGCCAGGCAAAGGATTAAGGCTATATACTCTTCAACAGTGCTGCTCATACTCTAACATTGACCTCATTCACCTGGAGTCTTGTTAAATGCCCATCCGGATTCCATAAGTCTGAGGTGGACCCAAGAGTCTGCATTTGTAGTGAGCCTCAGCTGATGCTGATGTTGCTGGTCCCAAGACCACACTTGGAATAGCAAGATTCTAAGCCACGGCAGGAAACCATTGTTGGAGCAGGAGGTGTGGATAGAGGCCTATGGGGAGAGATGGACAGAAATTTGCCTATGGCTAAGTTGCAGCCAACAACTTTAAAGGTTTCTAGATGTACGATGCTGCGCTTAATTTGATTTATAGAACCTTTCTCAATATGCCTCACCTCTTCTTTCAGATGCCAGGATGCCTTGCCATAGAAATGATTTAAACCACAACTTCTCCTTTCTTTCATACAGAGCAAGGCTAAAGAACTGCCTCTTTCCGCTGTACGTTTTATGGAAGAATTGGGTGAATGTGCCTTTGGAAAGATCTATAAGGGCCATCTCTATCTCCCAGGCATGGACCATGCTCAGTTAGTTGCCATAAAGACCTTGAAAGACTATAACAACCCCCAGCAATGGACAGAATTTCAACAGGAAGCCTCCCTGATGGCTGAACTTCACCACCCCAATATTGTCTGCCTTCTGGGGGCTGTCACTCAGGAACAGCCTGTGTGTATGCTTTTTGAGTATATGAATCAGGGAGATCTCCACGAATTCCTCATCATGCGGTCTCCACATTCAGATGTTGGCTGTAGCAGTGATGAAGATGGGACGGTAAAATCCAGCCTGGATCATGGAGATTTTCTACACATTGCGATTCAAATTGCAGCTGGCATGGAGTACCTGTCCAGCCACTTCTTTGTCCATAAGGATCTCGCAGCTCGCAATATTCTAATCGGAGAGCAACTTCATGTAAAGATTTCAGACCTTGGGCTTTCCAGAGAAATATACTCTGCTGATTACTACAGGGTGCAGAGTAAATCTTTGCTGCCCATTCGCTGGATGCCCCCCGAAGCCATCATGTATGGCAAATTCTCCTCTGATTCAGATATCTGGTCTTTTGGGGTGGTCTTGTGGGAGATTTTCAGTTTTGGACTCCAGCCGTATTATGGATTTAGTAACCAGGAAGTGATCGAAATGGTGAGAAAACGACAGCTGTTACCGTGCTCGGAAGACTGCCCCCCCAGAATGTACAGCCTCATGACGGAGTGCTGGAATGAGATTCCTTCCAGGAGGCCAAGGTTCAAAGATATTCACGTGCGGCTTCGGTCCTGGGAAGGACTTTCGAGTCACACCAGCTCTACTACTCCTTCGGGTGGAAATGCCACCACGCAGACCACCTCCCTCAGCGCCAGCCCAGTGAGTAATCTCAGCAACCCCAGATATCCCAATTACATGTTCCCGAGCCCGGGTATTACACCACAGGGCCAGATTGCTGGGTTCATCAGCCCGCCCATACCTCAGAACCAGCGATTCATCCCCATCAATGGATACCCAATACCTCCCGGATACGCCGCGTTTCCAGCTGCCCACTATCAGCCGACAGGTCCTCCCAGAGTGATTCAGCACTGCCCACCTCCCAAGAGCCGGTCCCCGAGCAGTGCCAGTGGGTCGACTAGTACTGGTCATGTGACCAGCTTGCCTTCTTCAGGATCCAATCAGGAAGCAAACATCCCCTTACTACCACACATGTCCATTCCAAATCATCCCGGTGGAATGGGCATCACCGTCTTTGGCAACAAATCCCAAAAACCCTACAAAATAGACTCAAAGCAGCCCTCTTTGCTAGGAGACTCCAACATTCACGGACATACCGAATCCATGATTTCTGCGGAACTGTAAAATGCACAACTTTTGTAAATGTGGTATACAGGAAAAACTAGAAAGTCTTAGAAAAGATTTATATTCAAATGTTTTTTTTTTATTAAAGTAAGGTTCTCATTTAGCAGACATTGCAACCAGTATCTTCTGTGAAGTTTAACTGTGTCTTACCAAGCAGGGCAGACACCAACCAGAGGAAAAAAAAAAAAGAAAAGAAAAGAAAGAAAGATTGTGGGATTAACACCCCATCGGGGTGTATGCCATGGCACTGGGATTGGTACATCTGGTTTCAAGTACTGAAAACTGCAGACCAGTGAAGAGGAAAAGACCTTATGATTCAGGATCAAACCAAAAAGGAAGGTCAAATGGTGCTTTGTGCAGTCACCTTCAGTCGCCATGACTGGTCTCTCCCCCAAATGTATATACCATACTCTTGTCTACCTGCTGTCTTTTCTTCAGGACAGAAGTTCAGGAATTATGTTGATTCAATTTAGACTCTAGGCACGTTTGTATGGAAGTGATGTTCGAAACTGATGAGGAAACTTTAGGCCAAATTTAAAATCTTAGATGGAAACGAGCCATAAGAGAAGTATGTTTCCCTACGGCCTTCTGCACAGTAGGGCTTCTTTGGGAAGGTGCAGAGTGTGTCTCTGTGAATCTCCTCATGAAGGCCTTTTCCACAGTGTGTTTACACAAGCCCTTGAAATAATATATAGGGCGTCAGATCCTAAAAAGGCTAGACGTGGATGCTGAAATTGATTGATAGTTCACTTTGTTGCATTAGAAGTAAGGCACCAAAGCCAGCACAGTCAGGAAAATGGCCCCTTGGCCTAGATCAGCCTCCATGGGAAAGGAACAAGGGTTTCCATGGAGACAGTCTCACAGGCACTTCCCAGGACCAATGACATTGAAGAATAGAGGTGTGGCTCAGACCAGCCTATCAGGGCTTACATCCTCCCTCTTATGCGTTGCTCAAGTTATTGGGGGTACTCATGGTCAGTGGATGCTGGGGAAGGAGGAGGCTCTCTGACACAAATATCTAGTTAATTTAACCTTTCATTTTTTTTTTTTTCTGATGGCTGTTCACAGATTTTATTCCAGCACCAAGAGTTATGACAATTTATTTATAGACTTAGTTGGAATCCAGAGAGTATGAATTCTAGTCCACAAAATATTACAGTATTTTTAAAACATGAGTACTGAGTTCTCACTTCAAAGATTACCATGAACTGAATTTTTTAAGCTGGTAAATAGCAGCAACATGATCACTTTTGCCTTAGGTAGAGGAAAGTATCAAATGTGCATCTTGTGCCTTACCTGCTAACCATCTTTTGCCAAGTTTGGAATTCTTATGGGTTTCAAGCTCTATATAGAAAGGAATGTTATGACTGATTTTTCTCTTGTTAAAAAATAACTCCTTTATTCTAAGAACAATGTCTCAAAGCCTCATTTTTTTATTTTACAGCTGAAGAGGCTTATAAAGAGACATAGTATATAAAGTAATTCCTGGAAATGACATTTGATGAGAATATAAGAGAATAAGAAGCATACTGACATTTCAATTTTGTAAAAAATAACTCAGTTAGGATGAGAAATCAAAAAAAAATGTGTTTACCAAAATGCTTTCCAATTTCCTAAACACTGAATCTTCAAACAACAAGCATGGACTTATAGGTACTGTGAACTCAAAGAATTGGCTATATTCAGATTTATTGGGAGATAAAGACATACTTGTATGGCATAAATAAGCTGATTCAGAAGTTACATTTCTTAACTTTAGTTAGAGGAGAATGTTTGTATCCTTTTGTTGCTATGCAACTGTTTAATGGTGAAGATTCAAACCGCAATTTTGTATATCATACGACAATCAATTGTTTCCAAGAATATTTATTATTTTAAGTAAACACAATTTCAGTGAATCTGAGTTTTTCTAGGAGTCCCTTAAAGGGAAATTAGCATTCCATGAGCCAGTAAAATATCTACTCTGGAAAAACATTACTATGGGTAAAAAATAAATTCCAGTTAGTTTTTTATAAAGAACTATAACATTTATCTTTAACATTTTATAATTACTGAAGTCCTTAGAGTGAGCAAACTAAATTTCAAAACCACTTGTCATAATGTATTTTATAAGAGCACTGTGATACTACATAACACAGTCCCTTTTGTATTAAAATATTTTTTTTCACAGACTGAAGAATATCTTCTGCTTTGTTGACCGTGTTCTGTAAGATGACTTTATTTTCAGATCTTTTCCCCTTTTTGCACAAAACTATGTTTATGGTTTGTATCACAGAAGTGAAAATATATCTCGGCATTTTTATATCTGGTCTGTTTCCTTGTTTCCTTTGTTTTTAACTCGATATAGACTTTCTTCAAATATATAATGTCAGTATTCAGATATCTCACCCTATCATGTCTTTCCTTATTTTCACTGCATGCATTTAATCACTGTATTACTTAATGTTTGATTTGTTATTATGGGCATTTCAAATAGACAAGTATGGAATTGTATGACAAGAAGCCTATTTTATATTGGGGATATATGCATTTGTATTTCACACACCAGAGATGATATTAAACACTGATTATTTTATGCTGCTGTTTATTAAAAATTTTTACTGTAAGTATTATTTCCTGAATATTGCTATCATGGAGGTATTTGGGAATTTTCATATTATTTCTCCTGATGTTTGACATTTCATAGAAAGAGGAATCATAATTCCTATTTACTGCTATTTTTTTTAAGCAGGCTTTCACAATAGATGTGGGCATTCTTTTGCTAGTGACCAGCGGTGGAAGGAGAATCCCAGTGATTTTATGGCCATATATTACCCACCTATATATGGCAAGATTTTAATTTTTAAAATGAAAATAATACACTGGATAATTACCTGACAAGCAAATGGAATGTCAAAATTGGTTTTTTAAAGTTGCATCTTTTTCTCCCTTAATGTTTCCATGTGATCTTAGACATCAGAAATCATCTTAGAACTCTGAAAAAGGAAGAGTTGTGTACATCTTATCATGTTCAACTTAGATTCCACCCATACTGATAAAAGAAATGGGGCCATTTAATTGTCACAGCTTATCTTTATGACCTTATTTGCCCAAAAGAAAGAGCTCCCCATCTGGCGATTAATACACACTGTCAACCTAAATGAGTATCATTATGAAAGTTCAAAGAACTTGTCCATTTCTGCTATTTAATACAGAAGGGAATACAATAAAACCTTCAGGGCCTTATCCATCTGTTTTAGGTACAGTTCTTGTCACCACCTCAGCGATCAAACTCAATAAAGCAATCACTTCACATGGCAGTGAGTCGGTGTCAGATTGGGTTTCTCCCTCTCACTTGAATTCCTCAATCTGCCCTTCACTCCCGTTTCCTTCTTGTGTCTGCAGGCGTTTCCCCTCCCACCAACCCCAGTCCCTTCAACTCTGGGACTGGGGCCTTACCCTGAATTCCCTAATCACCAACATCTGCAAGCTCACAGCACCGCCTCAGGTAATGCCTCCCACAAACCACTCAGTACTGATTAAAGAGGGGCTCTATTATCTACACACCTTCAAAGAAGATTCTCTCCCCCAGAGGTTCTCCGAGTGTGATCCTTAGGTCAACTGATTTGGCACTTGTTAGAAATGCAGATTCTCAGGCCCCACTTCAAAGTACTGAATCAGAAACTCTGGAGGTGAAATACAGCCATTTAACAAGCCCTTCGATAATCGAAAGACAGAGAATTACAGAGCCAGCCTCATTTAAAGTCCTGGAGTGGAAGGTGAGAGAATGATCGTCATATCCTCAGTAATGTACGTATAACATTTCAGTCGCTTTAGTCCCCTTAAAGCTTCAGGTCATCCAAAATTCAGCACTAGGGAGTTCCCTGGTGGCCTAGGGGTTAAGAATTCAGCTTTGTCACTACTGTGGCATGGGTTCAGTCCCTGCCTGGGAAACTTCCGCATGCCACGGGTGCGGTCAAAAACAGAATTCAGCACTAAAAATGTTTATATTAACCACGTGACAATTGATGATATTTTTTGTAGTTCACTTGGATAGAAAAGTAACAGCACGTAGGCTTTGCCAAGAATATACTCCTTGCCTAGTTCACTCAAGCCTACGTTCTTGGATAGTGACCAAAACTTTTTCTTTCATACAGAGCTCAAAAGAGTTGGTCTCTTTGTGTACCTTTTTATTTATTTTTTTATTCCTTGCATTGATGATTAACACAACTAAAATAACTCTCCTCTGTTTTGCAGCTTGAGGTCAAGGAGGGGGCTGGTCTTCCATGGGAGGAGGGAAGGCCCGGCTCCCCAGAGGCATCAAGCAGAAGCAGCTGCAGAGGCTCCCCGCCTCCCCTGAGCTTCCTGTGACAACCTGACCCAGTTGGCCGGATGCGGTCACCTGTGGCTTGTTCCACTGTGTTCCCTTGCCAGCTGCAGTCTCTCAAGCCCGGCTGGCTGGCCTGGAGTGCTCCTCAGCTCAGGCTGTGCTCCCCAGGGCCTTTAGAAAGCCAAAAGGTCTGGGGAGGACAGTAGGAGGGTATCCATACTCTTCTTAATTTATAGAGCTTTTTTTTTTTTTAACAATCAAAAGTTCAAATGCTAAGGAGGAAATACTATATTAGAGGGGCAGGAGGGATGGGGGAGCACACACATAAGAGGAAAATTTCTGCAGCCAAAATATGACTGCACCTGAAGTTTGTTACCATAAATGCCAAGAGTATTAGGAGGCTGTTAATGCAGAGAAAGGAGAGCCTTACAAACCATCAAAGCATTCAAGGTCAATGGAATCCTCTGGGAAATCAGTCTGAGAAGGCTAAAAAAACGGACATACAGGGAGAAAGTCTGCTGACAAATTTATGACTAGTAGAATCCTAGGCACCTACGAATTGCTTATTCACAGGAAGACCATGGCAATTGCTCACCAGGCCTGACATGATGCTGGACCCAAGTGACCAGGTTAGTAGCTATTCTTATCTAAGAATGGTTAAATTAGGACCAGGACCCCTTGTTAAAATAGGATATAACGTTACTGTAGTCACACTTTTGAAAAGGTCATTATCTCAAGAGGTCAACATGCTGAAATGAACATAATTCACAGGACAGTCAATTTGAAGGAAATTGACTCTAAATGTCAGTCTTCATGGACCTATGTTCTTGACTGTAAATTCCAATATACATGCAAAACCACAGAACCGGCTGCACAAAGCCATAGTAATGTTCCAGCTCTCCCTGCCATAGAACTTGGAGCTTGCATCAGAAATAGGTGGAGATCAGGCCTCATTCTACAGCAAGTGTTGCTCAGCCATTGTAGTCCTTGGGCCTTGAACTCCAGTTATCATTGGGGTCTATCCTAATACACTTCCCTGGAAGGTTTCTTTTGAGTCTTCACACCTTAGAATCACTTGAAAGGAGCTGAAACTCCCCAACCACATGATCTAGGTAGTTTATTGAGTCACCCCAATAAGACTGAAAATAATGTTCAGACAAAATGACAGTTTAGGACTTAATTGTCCTTCCAGAATTCACTCCGGAAAGAGAGTGTATTTGTTGTACTGGTCAGCCTGGCTGCAGTAATAACTCCAAAATCTCAGTGGCTTGCCTTGCAGGGGCCAACGTTCATTTCACACCCATGTCAGTCAGTAGAGGTGGACCCGTTGCTGCAGCTGCTTCTCTGAAGGACATGCTGTTCTCACAGCCCAGGGAAAAGAACAAGAGGCAGAACTGAAACACAATCACTGGTAAAGCTTTGCTCAGACATGCTGTAGATCGTGTCCCCTCCTCATGTTCTCTTGGTCAACACAAATCCTGAGGTCAAACCTGACCTTAGGAACTGGATGGATCTTGACCTAGTGAGAGGCACTGCAAGGCACACAGTCAGGGACAGGGATGTAGACTCTCCAGGGAAGGGGGTGCATAGCTGGGAACAATAACCCAGTCCCCGACGCGGCTGCAGCCCTGAGTGCATAGCCTCTGTAGGTCAGACCCAGAGTACCTGCACCCTTCTGTCCTCTTGCCTTCGTGGCTAATCACTCACTGGCGCTCTTCCCAGCTGAGCTTACATTTAGCCTTAACATTTTGAACGTACTCTCCTGGATAACCTACTAATCAGTCAAGGACAGCACCAGGAATGATAACCAGCCCAACAGCAGAGCAATGGTTGCCCAACAAGGTCATTATCGCAATTGTCTGAGAAGATTCTAAAAACTCTAAGTTCTCAGGACCACCCCTTTTTATGTACCATAAAAGTTACCTTAAAAATCTACAAATTCCTCAGGCAGAGCATCCAACACTGTATGGAGCGTGGAAGAAGGGACTGGCGCAGGCACGCGTTGTTTTCAGCTGCTCTGGAACGTGTCAGATGACCTTGAGTAAGTAAAAGGCAGTCTCTAATTCCTTATCCATAAGATGGTATAATTGTAGCATAGGGGTTAAGAGTAAAGGTTCTGAAGTCAGACTGCCTGGGCTTCAAACTCCCCTTCACCCTTTGGTAAGGGTGATTTTACACGTTACTCAACTGCTACTTCATCTGAAAAAGTCTCCCCGTCATAGACACGAAGCTGCAAAGCGCCTGACACAAAGTTCCATAAAACATAGTCTACACAACTTTATAATTTTTTTCTCATACCTTTCAGTTAAGCACAACACATAGAAATATATAAGTATTTGGCACGTTGTAGGTACAAAAAGTAACAGCGTTGCTACTATTCAGCATATTTTAAACAATATTTATAAAGGGATACATTATTTTCTAATATGGTCAAATGTTTAGAACACAAATATCCTAATTAGTCATGCATATGCCATAATGTAGAACACTCTGTACTGATGCCGATGAAGTGGGGGTGGGCTTAACCCCGTGATAATCTCCTTGTCACCCCTCAAACCACCCTCAAATAAACACAAAGTGAAAAGTTTCAAGACAGACCCACAAGCCATCCCTAAACCATAAGTCATTCCTTACACCCCTTCAAGCCCATTGCCACCTCAAAGCTCCTCCCTGCTGAAATTCTAGAACTACCCCTGGGGGCACTATGCAAAGGTGTATTTAAGTGCTTGGTTCCCCTTTGTAGGTATATATGAGAAGGAAGCCTAGAATAATTACATCCTTTAACCAGTCTCCCCCCTCACACCCCCACATACATTTAAGAGTCACAGTCGTATGTAGATATTATGAAATGCAGTCTCTCTCAATAATTGGTGTTCCAATTATTGTTATTATTGTTATATTGTTCATTTTGTTGGGAACAAAATGAAAGGAAACGATGGTCCCCTAAAACACTTCAGCACAAGCACCCAGACAGGTGCTGCTTTCCTTCATCATGAGCATCCCTCCAAATCCTCTCTTGATGTAATTCTGAGCATTATGTTTCAGAACTTAGATAATGAGGTTTGGGCACCAGCGTGCCATGAAAAACAAACTGAGTTCCTTTAAATACCAACCTCCAAAAACAAATAAATAGCTGTTGTCTATACAGCTCTCACCTTGAAAATGTCCCGACGATGCCAGAGCTAGGGGGACTAATGGTGCCAGTTTCTCAGGGATTATGCCAGTTTTAGCACTGAAAGTCCTTTTTCCCAGGAATTCCTCCAGCCCCTGGCAAAGCTAGACTCTTGGCCCCTCTACCTAAAGCAAAGAAGATGAAATAAACGCTAGTGCATACAGATTGAGGTCCCCCTTAGGTAGACCCAAATATAGATATAAAGAGTGATCAAGGAACCTCTGCCTGACAGGGAGAGATGGAATTATTTTATACAAGTCTGAAATTAGCACAATTTTGAAATCTGGGGGAGCTGCAACTTCAACTTTACAAAACCAAGCATTTCCTTGGCCCTAGGCTTTTATAAGCTAAAATAAAAATTTTAAATGAGAAATTTCAGGAATTCAAGTCACTGAACTATGCTGCCCACCTCTTTCTTCCTGTTTGATCTTTGAAGATTAGCGTTCAGTATATTTCATGACATTTATATTGAGGAAGGAATATAAGATTATTAAAAGCAGAGAGACTCAATATTAGGAACACACATCAAAAGGTCTTCAAGACAAAGAAGGGATCATATGATTTGAAACTAGAGTTACTAGAAGCATGTGTGCTGCACTTCATTTTCTAGTTAACAGTGTAACATACGTCAAAATATGATTTAAAACACTTCTCACAGCTGAGCTGACATTTGGCGATCCCCAGGCTTCTTTTGCTCTTGAGGATGGGGGTTCAAATCCAAATGAGGTTAACACTTTGTACTGGTACATATTCCTGGTGGATGAGGAAAACAGTCTTTTAGTTGAAGTAAAATGAAAACATCTGTTCCAGTCCTGAGGGAAAGAATTGTTTTTAAAAGGAGGGGGAGGGGATGCTCAGTTGTTAAAGCGGGAGATGGCCTCAGTAACTTTGCAAATGTTAAATAATTAGACTGCAGGTGCCTCCCTCACATAGGATGATGGAAATTTATGTGTGAGCCTTGGATCACTTCATTTTTTCAGGATGCTATACCCATGTACCCCCTAACCCTGTCTAAAGCCATATGTTAATGTCTATTAACTGGTCCCAAGTTTGGTTGTTTTTTTGTTTTTTTTTTTCCCATACTAAATCAGGTAAACCCAACTCAGTAAGAGACTGGCTTTTTTGCCACATAACTTGTCTTGGTCAGTAGCTATGCACTCTGGGTAAAAAGTTGTATAAGTTAGCTATTGCTGCATAGCAAAATACCACAAATTTAGTATCTTAAAACAATTCCCATTTATTAGCCCACAGCTCTCTTGGTCAGATCTGGGCATAGCATAACTGACTTCTCTGCTCAGGGTCTCAGAAGTATTGGCCAAGCTGTATTATGATATGGAGTTCAGGTCCTCTTCCAAGCTCAAGTGTGTGTCTCACAATTCAGTTGCTTTTGCTTGTTAGGACTGAGGGCCCAAGTCTCTTGTTCGCTGTCAGCAACTAGTGTGAGAGTAGCTGGCAGCCACTCTAGCTTCCCAGAGGCTGCCCACATTCCTTGCTGCATGGCCCTTTCCGCTTTCAAAAGTGTCAGCAGAGGATCTCCCTCCCATGGAATCCCTCTCACACTTTCAACTACTCAATTCAGGAAGAGCCCAATCCCATTTAAGGGCACCCGATTAGGTCAGGCTCACCCAGGATAATCTCCCTTTCTTAAAGTCAACTATGTCACATATAGCAGCTTAGAGGAGAAAAAGCCATCATCTTCAGAGTTCCAAGGATTATGAAAGGGGTGGAGATCTTGGAGGTCATCTTAGAACTCTGCCTACCACAAGAAATACAATGCAATAGTTCTCTTTTCAATCATTTGTAGTGTAATGCATAGTTTCCTAAGCTTTTTTTATATCACAGGCTATTATTAAAATTAATGGATTCCATGGCCCCTGTTCTAGCAAAAAAGTCTATGTACACACACATACACGTGGATATAGAGACACATTGTCCATGATTTCAGCCACCCTACCCACACCCTGAGAAGTCAATCCACTTAAAACTCTGGAGATGTAGGCAGAATAAGCTGGAGTGATAAAGGGAATTCCTTGAAGTTTTTTAAGCAGAGAATTACACAATCACATGTTAGTTGGGATAATTACTGTTAAGGGTCACGGCAGGCAAGTCTGGAGACAGGGAATAGAGTATGAAGATGTTCTCTGTCCTAGCAAGAGATGGCAAGGCTGTAAACTCGGGCATGGCTGGTAAGGTTTGAGAAAAAGCTAGGAAAGCAGCAGCTCTTGCTAATTGACTGCAGGTGAGTCATGTGGCAGACGAGGAGTCAGAGCAAACTTCAAGTCTCCAGCTTGAGAAACTGGGTAAAACCAACAGGCTAGAGAGCTGGTTGAGAGGAGGGAAGGTAATGAGTTTATTTCTGGACATTTTGAGTTTGAAATGTCCTTGGGACAGCGGGGTGAGAACCAGGCAGCTGGGAATACTAGTCTGAAGCCCCAAGGAGAGGGTGAGGCTAACAATAGATTTGAGAATATAGCAACTTGATTTTCACTGCACCAAAGCTCCATATGAAACCAATTTCTGAAACTTCAGAACAAAGAATTTTAATTTTATCTTTTTCTCTTACTTTAACATAATTTCCCCTAGAGTAAAATTTTACACAAAAAAAGTAGTCTGCATTTACCATCACAGTTTTCTCCTATCAGGGAAGCAAGGGCCACAGATTCTGCCAATGGTATCATCAAAGAAACCTAGTTAAGATCCCCTAATTGGGTCCACTCCTTTCCCACCGAAGTAGCCCTTTCTTCGCTTGCACCATGCACTGACAGTCCTATATAAATCCAAGGGAGAATCTGATGGGATCTGAAGAAGAGCCACCCGCAGTTCCCACCTCTTCCCCCCTGCCCCTGCCAAATCCAATCCCAGGTCCTAGTTGATGTTTTAATAGGAAAAATTACTTTACATTCAGTTTTCTGAAACAGAGACTCAATTTTATTCTGCCCAAAGTTAGTCAAGTTAAAATACTTTGGGGAATTTCTAAGCTACCATACCTAGACATGAGATTGTCCTTGGGAGCCTTCTAAATAGTCTCCCTCACAACCCATTCTCCACAAATCAGCCAGAGTAATTTTGTAAATATAAAGCAAAGCAGGACACTATCCTGCTGAAAGCCACCCAATGCTCCCATTGCTATTCAAATAAAACTCAAACTTCCCAGGTGTTGGGTGTAAGGCTCCATTACAATCACATCTCTGCCATGTTCCCTCAGGCTCCCTCTGCTTCCCTTTTGAAGCCTAGCTTTTTCCAACTGAGAACTAATGTGTTTTCCTCTTTCTGGAACTATCTGTCCTTAATAGTTCATATATGTGGCTCCTTCTCATCTCTCCTCTGTCACCCCAAAGTTCACTCCTGACAGTTCTTCCCTGACCACCATTTCTAACCCTTAACTGCCTACTCCACTCTCTATCCCATTACTGTTTTACTGTCTACATAGCACTGACGATCTGAAATTATGATTTGGTTGTGTATATCTGTTTTGGTTTTATATACTTGTTTCACTGAATACTGGAGCCAAAAAGGCAGTCACTTCATCTGAATCATTCCACAGTACATGATCAGTACTGAATACATATTTGTGAACTGAACTCAGTGAACTGATGTCCTGTTAACAAAAATTAATAAATAGTAATTTTTAAAAAGCAGTCTAAACAAGGATGCCAAATTCTGTAGTCGACCCTGGCAAATGAATGCCTTTTAGCAGCTCACAGTCAGCTGAAGAAGGCAATAGGCAATTATGAAGCAGGAGGTAAATACAGAGTCCTCTAGGATCACAAGAGAGGAGCCTAATCTTATATTAGAGGATCCTGTAATGAATTATAGGCAAACGTAAATCTGAATGATGAGGAAAGAAAAAATTGGGGGAGGAAGGTTGGAAGGAATGTGGTAAAATGTCTAGAGAGAAGGAATAGCAGGTGCAAAAACACAGTGGCAAGAGATGCGAATCTTAGAAAATTTAAGTAGTAGTTCCCTGTTGTGGAGCATTCTCTCGGAGTAACTGTAGAATTCGATGACATAATGTATGCGAACATATTATGAATATTAACGTATCATATAAGTTATAATTAAGCGCAGACGCGTACTACTGGTCACTTATCACCTCAGTTTCTGATAGCCAAAGAAAAAGAAAGGATTATTTCGGTGAGGGACTACAAGCGAAGGCTTCTCTGATTTACAGACCTACTTGCTAGATTCCCCGACTTTACCTCCACCCTCCAACCCCTAGCTGAGTAGACTCCCAAAACTGGTGGAAGGAGCGGGGCAAGGGGGTGGAGGGGTCAAGGTTGTCTTAACAACGGATCTCATTGGCCTTTCAAATTGAAGCGGTTGAACGATTGGCTGCGGAGATTTCCGGAGGCTGCCCCATGTCGCTGATTGGGTGAGGAATGACAAAGCTCCCACCTCCTTCTCTCCAGTGCCACAAGTTCCGGTTGCTTGGCAACCGATTTGCGTCCTGCCGCTGAGCGGGCACCCAGTGAGTTGTTACACCTGTGAAGCGGGGACAACCACCGGAAAAGACCGCCCTAAGCTTACGCCTCTCACGCCCACTTCACTCACAAACAGCACGGGTGATCCCAGGTGGTCGTCCAAGTCTGCGTTCAGACTGGGCTGTGGGCTGACACTCCAGCAGCACACCACATACCGCATTGGAGAAAGTGTACAAGCTTTCCTTCTGAAGTACTTCTTTAGAAGAGTCAGGGGAGAAAATAAAGTCACTGTTTTATGCCCAATTTAGAGTCACTTATCTTGGGGGCACACAGCGTTCTGCGGCTCGAGAAAGCAACTAACCTATGTCAGTTAACCAGGTTTGGGAGAGTGACCCAAAACCACTCCTCAGACACTGCCTCAGAGTGAACCGTAGGAGTGCTAGGACCAGTGCTAGAGCCTCTGTTGCAGACCCTCTGGTTGCCTTATCATGTATAGCAGATCTTATATCTTGCTGCAACGAGACCTCCAAGAATTGAAGAGGAACAATTATGAGGTGAGTACTGGAGACTTGGAGGGTGTGTTTCTTTGCAGTATTTTTTTTTTTTTTTTTTTTTTGCTTTTTAGGGCCACACTCGCGCATATGGAGGTTCCCAGGCTATGGGTCCAATTGGAGCTACAGCTGCCGGCCTTTGCCACAGCCACTGCAATACAGGATCCCGACCTCGCTTGCTAGCTACACCACAGCTCATGGCAACGCCAGACCTTTAACCCACTGAGCGAGGCCAGGGACGGAACCGGCAACTTCATGGTTCCTAGTCAGATTCTTTTCCACTGCGCCACAATGGGAACTCCTGGAGTATGAATTTTTAAAAGCTGTTTAATCCACTTTATTTATAGAAAGGATAATTTAGTTAAACCTAATTTACCACTGCACAGTTGTTGTTTAGAGAACTTACTTCACTGTGATCATCTATTTCATAATAACAATTATTAGTACTTCATAATAATAATAGTTAACAATATTGGGCACATTGTGTGGAGTAATTTAAGCTCTGAATATCAGGGTCTATCAGGTAGTTAAGTGACTAGTAAGTGCAGAGTTGCACTCGTTAATTCAGATACTATAAAATAAGTACATAGTGTTTTGTTTCACCTACCAGAAACCTAAGCCTCTGAAAGCTTCCGCAAATATTTGGCCACAAGATTCCACAAAGTTTTCTAACTCCAAAATCCCTTGCTCTTAAGGCTTGGGTTCTATTATTTCCTGTCTAGTGCGCTTTTTGACAACTGCTGTCACATATAATACTTAAGTGCCTTTCACTTACAAGTTTAACGCAGAGGAAGGCTTTACTCCAAATTCCACCAATGATGTCATTAGTGTCCATGGGTGCCATAAGCTGTTTCATCACAAATTATATGGAGAATTTTAAAAAATGGAAGGGGCAAGGGACTACTTAAGACTAGAAAGCTATGCATAGGCAGGTGTAGTGTTTTTATCAATAGCTGCTTCAGGTATCGTTCAATGGCATTGATGGGTTTCTACTCCTGCCTTGGAAGCATTGTCTTGGTGGATGCTAGGAGCAATTACTGAGTTCAACATCAAATATCCTAGAGACATGAAAGTAACATTTGATACTGTTTCTGCTCCACCTGAATTTGTGGCTCCTTGTTGAAAGAAAATTTGATGAAGGGAGAAATGACATGTAAATATAGAAGATGTAGATAATAGAGATGTAATGGTTATTTACACTAGCACGTAACATAGCTAATAACTATATGGTTGCTCAGAAGTGTTTATTGACTATGTTTAAGTGTATTCCTCAGCGTAACGAATAACCTTGCCTATGAAATGTATTCTTGTTCCTCCATTGGAATGATAGCCCAAGTGACAGAAATTTTTATACATGAGCATAATATTGGAGTTGTATTTTACGTAATGAAAATTTTCTTACTTTATCGTTATATAGCATCCATATAGTTTTTAAAGGCTTTGAAGAAATGCATGCTTCTATTTCCTTCTTTTCGAAATTTGAATCTTAAATTATCTGTTGATTTACATAAGCCACACATTCCAGTCTTGACCTTCCTCTCCCACTTGTGATTCCCACACTAATGATTTATTTTAAATGTACTATTTTGTGTGTTTTCTGGTATCTGCCTTAACTTCTGTGAAGTAAAACAATGTATAACACCTTCCCAAATCCAAAAATAAATTTATCAGAAAAAGAAAATGTAGAGCTTTGGGAATTTAGTGTAACAATATCTGCTTTTCAAAACTGCAATAAATAAGCCTTTTTCTTCTTTGATTTTTCTTAATTAAAGGGTATTAATGCGTTTCCTGTAAGTGAAGATATGTTGGAATGGGAAGTTGATATTAAAGGTCTACAGAATACAATTTGGCAAGGTTTGTGCTTTCAAAAATACTTTACTTTTTAAAAAGTCTTTATATTATTAGTCTAGTTTCTTTAAGGTTGCATTATATAAATTTTTTAGAATTCTAAAAGTATCCACATGTTATTTTTTTCTTCAAATATGGCTTAATTTTATTGCTATATGTCAACATGGGTGTGAATTTCAGCTCTGAATTTTTCTTTACGCTAAATCTTAATGTCATCATGTTTTTAAGAAGCAGAACAGAAAAGCGTGTCAATTGAAAATATCATCTAACAGTCTTCCATGAAATCAGAGAACAGCAATTAAAATGCATACTGGCATAAAAATCCCACAGCTATGTCTCATTCTTTTCCCTCTTTGATTTTCTCACAAATCTCCACAAATCAAATTCTCAAGACTAGAGTGCTATAAACTTTAATGACCATGCACTCTTACATTTGTTTGGGTGAGGTAGGAGAGAAAAACAGCTTAAGTGGATAATTACAATAAAATATAACGTGCTGTTATGGATTTTGAATGGAATACTGAGGAGGCCATGATTAATTTTGCCTTAGAGACTCAGGAACAGCTTTTCAAGGAAGTGACACTTGAATTGAGTCCTGAAGAATGTATGAGTGTTCACCAGGTTTAGAATGAGAAGGTGCTCCAGTCAGGGCAAAGAGCCTGGCAAAAGCCTCTATACAAGAGAGGGTTCTGGAGCAATGAGTTCAGTAAATATGAGATACACAGTGAAGGAGACACAGTAAATATGAGATTCCACAGAGTCTGGGTGGAAAGGACCGGTGGGAATGGAAATGCTGAAAACAGGATATTAGATTGTGAGGACTCTCTTAGACCATCTAATGGGGCCTATAATCCAATTTACTTGTTAATAAAACCCTGGGAGTGTAAACTGTGGAAAGAAACTGCAGTGTTAATCAGGCTACTGTTAATTGGTACATGACATTTTAGTAAAAATGTTTATTTCTGTATCATAGGATCATTCTTCCAACTGACAGTAAATTTTACATCGGAGTACAATTTTGTCCCTCCAGTTGTGAAATTTAGAACAATTCCTTTTCATCCAAATGGTAAGGAGCAAATAAGTTATTATTGTCATGGGCTCTTTTCCTACCAACCTTATTCTATATAGTGTTTAATAATGTTTCCTTTTAATCACTTTGTTGTGATTATAAAAGTCAGCATACTTAGGAAAATATTAAAAGGCATAAAAAATTATCCATCTGAATCCTAATTCAGACAGATGCAACTCTCAACATTTAACCAAATTTATTTCCTTTCTTCTGCGTATGCATTTTATCTGCATAGTTGAAACATTTACACATAAAGTTTTATAACTTTTTATTTAAAATGACAGAATACATTTATTTCTGTATTATTA
>PVHT020000066.1:10518020-10548241 GCA_004024745.2 Catagonus wagneri | reverse complement strand
CATACTTAGGAAAATATTAAAAGGCATAAAAAATTATCCATCTGAATCCTAATTCAGACAGATGCAACTCTCAACATTTAACCAAATTTATTTCCTTTCTTCTGCGTATGCATTTTATCTGCATAGTTGAAACATTTACACATAAAGTTTTATAACTTTTTATTTAAAATGACAGAATACATTTATTTCTGTATTATTAAACATTCCTCAAAGATAACTTTCAATGACTGAATGATAAACGGAACCATTCCTGTGTTGTTCAGTATTTTAATTGGATCTAATTTTTTACTTAAAAAGTGGTGCACTAACAAATTAACATCTTAAAAAGAAGTTAGATTGCAACTTCAAGTTATATGCAAATTGTTGATCAGTTACAAATGTAAAAATTTTGACTATTAAAAAGAAGACAACCTACTAGAATTTTTTATAGGCTGGTAAGGAATACTTTTCTAAAAGCAACAAAATCTAACCTATAAATGTAATAAAATTCATTAAGTAATTAAAAAAATAAAAAAACCTAGAAACTATGAGAAAAGCGTGACACATTAATTGCTTAAATTTTAAAAAATATCTGTAACTAACAGCATTATAAAGAGACAAAAATGCATTGACATTTGCAAACTGAGGAAAAATATTTGCAAGGCATAAATTAGAATATTTATAGTATGTAAAGACTACCTGTAAATCAATAAGAAAAACATAAAGCAATAGAAAAATGGGCAAAGGTTATAAACCAACATCTATACATAGTGAAAAAACATAGTGAAAATAAACATAAAAAGATGTCAACTTCACTAGAAAGAAAATACATGTTAAAAATAATAACACAGGGGTTCCCTTTGTGGCCTAGTGGTTAACAAACTTGACTAGCATCCATGAGGATGCCAGTTCAATCCCTGGCCTCACTCAGTGGGTTATGGATTTGGCTCTGCCATGAGCTGTGGTGTAGGTCACAAACATGGCTCGGATCCCGTGTTGTGGCTCTTGTGTCGGCCTCTGGCTTCAGCTCCTATTCGACTCCTAGCCTGGGAACCTCCATATGCTGCAAGTGTGGCCCTAAAAGACTAATAATAACAACAACAACAACAACAACACAGGAGTTCCTTTGTGGGTCAGTGGGTTAAGGATCCAGCATTGTCATGCTGTGGCTTGGGTTGCTGCTGTGGTGTGGATTCATTCCCTGGCCCAGGAGCTTCCACATGCTGTGGGCATAGCCAAAAAATAATAATAACGTACAGTTTTAGTAGGGGTGGGCAAACAAGATGCTCTGATATAAGGATATATAGAGTGACCTTGTGGGGAAGCAATTTGACAGTTTCAGATCAGATATAAAGTGCAAATAGTCCTAAATCCTTATAATACCATGTTTATAAATTATTTCATAGAGGTGCTAGCACAAATATGAAAGAATATGCTTTCTTCTGTTTGAAGAAAGCATATGTTAGTTAGTTTTAGGTATGCAGCAAAGTGTTGCAGCACTTTTACAGATTATATTCCACTATAGGTTATTACAAAATAATGAGTATAATTTCTTGTGCTATACAGTATATCCTTGTTGCTTATCTTTTTATGCACATTAGTTTGTTTCTGTTAATCCCATACCCTTGATTCATCTTTCCCTCCTTTTTTCCTCTTTGATAACCACAAGATTTTTTTTCCTTTATCTGTGAATCTGTTTCTGTTTTGTATACACATCCATTTGTATTATCTAACTTATCTCACTAAGCAGAATATTCTCTAGATCCATCCACATTCCTGCAAATAGCTAAGTAACATTCCATTGTGTGTATATGGCACTATTTTATTCTTTTTATAGCTAAGTAACATTCTAGTATGTATATGTGTGTATCTGTGTGTATCACATCTTCTTAATCCAGTCATCTGTTAAGGGGCACTTGGGTTGCTTCCATGTCTTGACAATTGTAAATAATGCTGTTGTGAACATTGGGGCGCATATATCTTTTCCAATTAGTGTTTTTGTTTTTTCTGGACATACGCCCAGGAGTGGAAGTGCTGGAACATGTGCTAGTTTTATTTTTAGTTTTTTTGAGGAACCTCCATATTGTTTTCCATAGTGGTTGCAATTTACATTCCCACCAACCGTCAACAAGGGTTTCCTTTCCTCCACATTCTTGCCAGCATTTGTTAGTTGTAGATTTGTTGATGATAGCCATTCTGACGGATATGAGGTGATATCTCACTGTTGTTTTGATTTTCCTTTCCCTAATAATTAGTGATGTTGAGCATCTTTTCATGTGCTTGTTAGCCTTTTGTATGTCTTTGGAAAAATGTCTCTTCAGGTCTTCTGCCCATTTTTTGATTGGGTTGTTTTTTTGATATTGAGCTGTGTGAGCTGTTTGTATATTTTGGTTATTAACCTCTTGTTGGTTGAATCATTTGCAAATATTTGCTTCCACTCTGTAGGCTGTCTTTTCATTTTGTTGATAGTTTTCTTTGCTGTATGAAACCTTTTAAGTTTAATTAGGTTCCAATTGTTTATCTTTGCTTTTATTTCTTTTGCCTTAGGAGACTGATCTAAGAAAATATTGCTATGATTTACGTCAGAGCATTCCACCTATGCTCTCTTCTAGGAGTTTTATTTTTTTCTGATCTTACATTTTGGTCTATAAACCATTTTGAGTTTAACTTGTATAAGATGCGAGGGATTGTTCTAATCTCATTGTTTTACCCGTGGCTGTCCAGTTTTCCACTTTGTTTAAAAGACTGTCTTTTCCCCACTGTATTTTCTTGCCTCCTTTGTTGGAGATTAGTAGACCATAAGTGTATGGGTTTTCTTCTGAGCTCTCAATTCTGTTCTACTGATTTGTGTGTTTTGACTATTGTAGCTTTGTAGTATAGTCTAAAGCCCAGGAGGGTTATACCTCCATCTTTGTCTTTTTTTCTCAAAATTACTTTGGCAATTTAGTGTATTTTGTGGTTACATATGCATTTTAGGATTATTTGTTCTAGTTCTGTAAAAAATGCCCTAGGTATTTTGATAGGGATTGTATTAAATCTGTAGATTGCTTTGGGGAGTATGGCCATTTTAACAGTATTAATTCTTCCAATTCAAGAGCACAGGCTATTGTTCCATTTCTTTGAATAATCTTAACTTTCCTTCATCAATGTTTTATAGTTTTCAGCGTACAGGTCTTTCATCTCTTTAAGTTTATTCTGAGGGTGGGGGGAGTGGAAGCAATTTTAAATGAGATTGCTTTTTTTATTATCTCTTTCTGATATTTCATCATTAGTATATAGAAATGCAAGGTATTTCTGTATCTTAATCTTGTATCCTACAACCTTGCCAAATTCATTTATTCTAATAGTTTTGGAGTGGAACCCTTGTGGTTTGCTAAACAATATGTTTAACATTCTTATTAATATTCAATTAATAAAGACATTTGTTTCTGCTAACAATGTTGGAGATAGGAAAGAGGGAAATAACTCTGAAGTCCATTAATACAGAATTTTTAAGTAAAACATCCTATAGCTATATACATGCTTTTAAACATAACAAGGAAGATATATGAAGACTATACTTTTTGGTGATTGTTATATCCCTAGAAGGCTCTTCATTACCTGGCATATTGGTGCTCAAATATTTTTTGAATAAACATGTCCAGAAGAAATAGTTTGACCATTTACTATTAAGTGAAAAAAATACTTCAAAGACTAAAATGTAAAAAACAATCCCATTTAATAGAAAAGCAAAACAAAAATATACGAGCGTGTATTTGTATATACCAACTGGTAAGATTCTGAAGAGTGGCATTAATAGGCAGGGGGACATTCATATTTTACTTCGTATACTTTTTTTTTTTTTGCTATTTTAGGGCCACACCTGCAGCATATGGAGGTTCCCATGCTAGAGGTTGAATTGGAGCTGTAGCCACCGGCCTACACCACAGCCACAGCAACATGGGATTCAAGCTGTGTCTGTGACCTACACCACAGCTCATGGTGACACAGGATCCTTAACCCACTGAGCAAGGCCAGGGATAGGACCCACATCCTCATGGATTCTAGTTGGGTTCATTAACCACTGAGCCTCAAAGGGAACTCCATTACCTTATATACTTTCATGTAATTTTTTTCCAAGTACATTATTATTTTTGTAATTAAAACCTATTTTTAAAGGGCAAAATTAGGAGTTCCCTTCATGGCTTAGTGGTTAACAAAGCTGGCTGTGGGTTCCATCCCTGGCCTCACTCATTGTGTTAAGGATCCGGCACTGCCATGAGCTTTGATGTGGGTCGCAGACGTGGCTGTGGTGTAGGCCTGCAGCTATAGCTCTGATTCAACCCCTAGCCTGGGAACTTCCATATGCCACAGGTGTAGTCCTAAAAAAGAAAAAGAAAAAGAAAAAAAAACAGGGGGATAAAATTAAATTTATGGTATAAAATTAGTTGTGTCATTTTCCATTCTTTGCTTAAAATAAACATTTAGGAGTAGAGTTAGTAGATTATATATGGTGGGGAGGGGGGCAGTATTCTTCAATCCTTGTCACCCTCATCGCCATAAGGGAAAAAGAACCTCTGTCTCTAGGAGGGAAAAGTATAGAAAAACTTGTGATTGCTTTTTTTTTTCCCTCCCTCACTCCTCCTAGAGTGACTTATCTAACTGGGGACATGGGAGCAAGAATCAAGTATGCGTGGCCCAGCACTTTCTCTCCATTCTCTTTGCAAACAGCCAGGCCTTAGGGTGGGTGCAATCTTGGTTTCTCCAGGTAGGAATCTTAAGCAGACCTTCAGTTTACGGATTAAGTTCAAATCAGGGTGACTTCTGTGGTGGTTAATTAAAGCCTTTGATCAAATACGTTCTCCATTTCAGCATTACACATGTAAAGTTGATGTTCTTTACGTACGTCTTTAAACATTTTGGTCTATTTCATTATATTATGAACCTGGGAGGGAAGGAGTGGTATTCATTAGCCCCTAAACTCCAAAAGATGGCTATGTATGGTTCTAAGTTTTTAGATACATGAAACGAAATTGCCGTTCAAGATGTTATTTTCACTTCCAGCAGTGAGTGTATATAAAGTTCACATTTTGGCACTCTGAATCTGAGCATTGAAACTTGAGAGAAATTTTTTGCCAAATTGATAAGAATTGTTTTAATAAGCACTTCTTTAAATACTTATGAGGTAAAATATTCTGACATCTGTTGATTATATTTCTTATTTTGTGAATTGTCAGACTTATGATCAATGTTATCACGTTGTCCTAGATGTGTAAATATTTCCTTTTATGACTAATTTTAAAATTCCACTTATGCTTTTTTTCCCATCAGTAATTTTAAAATTTTTTATGTAGTCTTATCTATTAATCTTTTGAGACTTTTTGCAATTATCTTTAAGCTTAGATTATCCTCTTTCAAAACAGTCAAATCATCATTTTCTTATTTTATAGTTTTGTTTTTCATAGTGAATTGTATTTTTTCCACATACTGATTTTGTTAATTAACTGTGTTAGGGCATAGGCCAACCTTCTATATGTTTTCCAATTTGTATTTGAAAGAACAAAGCTGGCTGGGAGGTTTTGCCATCTTCAACGTGTGGGTTCCATTTCTGGACCTAAGGCATTTACTCTGTCACTGTTTCCAGCCAGTGGGAAGGAGAAAAAGAAGAGGGCAGCACAGCTTCCTTAAGAACATATGATCCAGAAGGTGCACACTTTACTTCTGCCAATATCGCATGATTAAGACTTAGTCACCTGGCCACCTCTTGCTAGAGGAAAGGCTAGGAAAATGTGGGCAACCATGTATGTATCTAAAACCGCATGGGAGGGTGGGGGCAGGCACCATTTTTCCTATTATAGAGAGAAGAAATGGAAAAGAGCAAATGCTGGAGGACCATGAGTAGTTTGCACAATGCTCTTTTATGCCTTTTTTTTTTGTCTTTTTAAGGCTGCACCTGTGGCAGATGGAAGTCTAATCAGAGCTACAGCTGCCACCTACACCACAGCCACAGCAACATAAGATCCGAGCTGCGAGTGCAACGCCAGATCCTTAACCCAGTGGGCAAGGCCAGGAATCGAACCTACGTCCTCATGGATGCTAGTCAGATTCGTTTCCACTGAGCCACTATGGGAACTCCTATAGCATTTCTTGATCACTTTTTTTTTTTTTCTTTCACCACTGAGTCATGATTTCACTTTTAATGTACAACAATTTTAATTCAGACTAGGATTTGTTTCTAAATTTGCTTATCTCATTGTTCACTCTAATCTTGTGCACCAGTGCTCTGTGACTGTTATTGTAGTTTTACCATACAGTGTGTTAAAGACCTTCTTTTCACCTTTTCAAAATTTTCTTCCCAATTAGATTGTGATGATGGTTGTACAACTGTAAATATAATAAAAAGTTTTACCTTTTTATTGTAAAATTGTTCTATTGGAACATAAATATTTTTCTCATTTATTAACAAAAATTGTTTATACATTAATAAATGTATCATTAATAGTGATAGCCATCATCATTTGAGGATCTACTATATGCCAAGTACTCTATTCCATGAAGACAGGCACCTTAATTATATCCCCATTTCAAATATTAGGCAAGTGAGAACTAGAGGGTCAAGATTTTTTATTTTATTTTATTTTTATTTTTGGTCTTTTTAGGGCTGCACCATGGCATATGGAAGTCCCCAGGCTAGAGGTCAAATTGGAGCAGTAGCCACTGGCCTATGACACAGCCACAGCAGTACCAGATCTGAGCCACATCTGTGTCCTACACTATAGCTCATGGCAACGCCAGATCCTTAACCCACTGAGCAAGGTCAGGGATCAAACCTGCGTCCTCATGGATACTAGTCAGATTTGTTTCCACTTAGCCACTATGGGAACTCCTAGAGGGTAAAGTTATTTGCTCAATGTCATGTACCTGATAGGCAGAGGCATCAACAGTCAAATTTGTGTGTATCTGACACCAAAATCCATGTTCTTAACAGCTGTCCTCTAATAGCTGTCACATTCATTACAAGTAATTTTCCTGATTTCTCATTTGCTTTCTAACTTTGCCTATCATATATTGATGTTCATAAGTTTTATATAATAATTTTATTGTATGTGTCAATATTAATGTATTACTTTTAATACAGTAGACCCATACACTGGCCGGCCTTGTATAGATTTTTTGGACAACCCTCGTAAGTGGAATAGAAGCCATACATTGAGCAGCATCTTACTTACCCTCCAGGTAAGAATAGATTAATATAATGCTCTCTTAACACTTGTAATTACCCGAGTTATTCAAGGTATAAGGAATAAAGTGTACACCGCATATTTAAATTTTAAAGGATTTGAGTAAGCTTATGTAAGTCAATAGCATTTCTACATCAAGACTGTAAAATAGAACTTAAATTATCAAGACTCTTATTTTTAAAGTGAAATTGATAGTTTAGGTCCTTCCCAACCAAAGAATATGTATTTTATAAAAGAAGAAAGAACTATTTGGATGGTTTCAATTCTGGAAATATAGTCTTAGGTTTGCTTTTGGCTCCAAACTTCACTTTATAATATTGAACAGACCTTTTAGATCTTTTCTCATTCATGAACCTTGCCTTCCTCAGAGAAGTGAATCAAGAGACTACAGCATAAAATGTTCAGCTTTACACTTTATTTCTGACATTGTTAGCGACTTGCTTTTATAAGCTTTCATATCAAACCCAGTGAACACAAACCAGGAATTTCCTCCTCTCTTCAGATAGATGCCTGTTTCTAGAATGCACCCTTGACCTCCTGGATCCATGGTCTTTAGAAGCACGCCTCAGAGCTGTGCTATTCCCGACCCTCAAAAAGCCTCCCTTCTTATTCTACGTGAGATGCTAAAATAAATGATTTCAATTGCCCTTGCTTGGACTACTCCCATCTGGCCCAGAAAGATTCTATCCATGGACCTACTCATCATTAATCATATCTAGAGATAAACTATTGCATTTTGATTATTTGGAATACCTGGAGTATAAAATATTCTGGCTTAATTGAATTTTATCAATAGCATAGAACTATAACACACAATCTATCTCTCCCATTTCTTTTTCTTTCTTTCTTCCTTCCTTCCTCCCTTTCTTTCTTTCCTTGCTTCCTCCCTCCCTCCCTCCCTCCCTTCCCTCCTTCCTTCCTTCCTTCGCCACACTTGTGGCATATGGAAGTTCCAGGCTAGGGGTCAAATCCAAGCTACAGCTGCTGGCCTGTGCCACAGCCACAGCCACTCTGGCTCCAAGCTGTGTCTGTGACCTAAGCTGCAGGTGTGGCAGTTAACCCACTGAGCAAGGCCAGGGATTGAACATGCATCCTCACAGACACTATGTCGTGTTCTTAACCCACTGAACCACAATGGGAACTCCTCCCATTTCTAATTTTTGAAAATAAAATTAAACTAATCATTAATTTTCTAGTCATCTTGGTATGCTGAGTAAAATTTAGTATTTTTAAAAATGCAAGGTTCAATTTATTCATTCACTCATTCTACAAATATGTATTGAGCATATGTACCAGTGCCAGGCCAGGTCTGGGAGAGAGATTTGAGCAAAAACCCTGAGGAAGTAAGTGAGCATAATATGAAGATTTGTGGTTGATCTTTTGGATTCCTTCAAATTGAGTCAATCCTATCTCTTTCACCTAAATAGGACCTGCCTTAAGGATAATAAAATGTATGTTCTCAAAAACGTAACAAGTAAGGGTAAACCAGAATGAAATGGTAGAAATTTGAATTGCAGAATAATTTCATAAAAGGTAAATTGGGGGCTGTGAGTTCACATTGCTGGGCTTCACATCTTGGTTCTGCTTCTTAATACATTTGCACTGGTTACTGGACAGGTTTCTTCACTTCTCAATACCTCAGTTTCTTCATCAATAAAACGAGGCTCTTAGCAACTACCTCATATAGTTTGTGAGGACTAAATGAATGAAGACAGAACCATGAGTGGTCCAAGAAAATAAACAATAAAACCTAGTTAATATTTTGATTATTCTGAATTTTAACCAGTAATATAAAGTGATAACTAATTGTTACCTAATACATCATGGAAAGCCAGTAGATTTAACAGTTGTTTTTTTTTTTTTTAAATAGATTTATTAAACACATATGCATCCATTAGAGGAGATTTTTAAGATGACAGAAAGAAAAAGAAAATCACTGGCAATCATAAAGCAAATTCCTTACCTTATTGTTATTAGCATTTTCTTCTGAGCTTTTCTCCTGTGTTTTGGTTTAAAAATCTTTAGTTCCACACTTCTCTACAGGGTGAAGTCCAAATTTTGTGGTCTGACAAATGATTTACTTCCTCCTCACACCTGGGCTTTAGACTCTTCGAAACACATCGTGCCATCCCACTCCTGTTTATATCTTCAAGCTTTTCTTCACTCACAGTGCTTAGTTCAGTTCAGGTTAAAAGGCATTTAGAGAGTTCTAAACTTTAAAGTTGGAAACCCCAGTCAGCCTTGGACCTTAAAAAAGTGCTTGGTCCCGTTCCCTATCTGACTTGCAACCCACTTTCTTCCCCCTTTCTCAGTCTGTCCAGCAAGCAGCTTCTCACATTTTACGAGTCAGATAATGGAAAAAAATAAAAATCATAAAATTAAAAAATTTTTAATTAAATAAATAAAATTAGGTGTGCTTAAAAAAAAATAGAGAGTCAGCTCAAATGAACCCTCCGGTATTTCCCTCCTGATTTTCTTTCCTAGGTGAAATTGATGGCTTTGGTTTTGGGGGGAAGGGGAGCTTCCTTTGCAACCCACACAGTAAGGGGTACCCAAAGCAAATCTCTATCAGAGCACTGTAATGCCATAATATACACACTGTTTCATTATCTGTCTTCCCCTATTGGACTACAAGCTCCCTGAGGTCAGGAAACAAGTCTAATTCATGTGGGAGGTACTAAGTAACATGATTGAAGCCACAAATCTGGATTTTTACATCATTTCAGTGATGGTATATATATGTACAAATTATATAGCCTATTTCTTTTTCACTTAATATTTTATCTCCAGTAATTTCCAGATTGCTACAGTTAATTTTTTTTGCTTTTTACGGCCTGACCTGAGGCATATGGAAGTTACCAGGCTTGGGGTTGAATTGGAGTCACAGCAACACCAGATCTGAGCCACACCTGTGACCTATGCCACAGCTTGATGTAATGCCAGATCCTTAACCCACTGATCAAGGCCAGGGATAGAACTTGCATCCTCATAGATGTTATGTAATATTCTTAACCTGCTAAGCCACAACAGGAACTCTCAGTTAATACTTTTATGGCTACTTAATAGTCTTTTGAAGGTCAGTGCTGCCCCAAAAAAACTTTCAGCTCTTATGGAAATGTACAATGTCTGTGCTGTCCAATATAGTAGCCACAAGTCTCATGTTCAATACTGAGCACTTGAAATATGGCTACTGTAAAGAACTGAGTTTTTCATTTTATTTAATTTTAAGTAATTTAATTAAGATTGATTTCTGACTACAGTCGTTTGAATAATAGGTGAGACACATTTATAATCACACTGTTATCCAAGGAAGTGGTACTCGAAATGGTGTTTAAAATATTTTAAAATCTAAATATGCTAATCATCTCCTCCTAAAATTTTTACAGTCTTAAATTCTTTAAAAAGTTATACTTCCATATACAATGCAAAAGTAACTCTCAACATTTATCCATAGAAGAAATTCAAAATTCATGGGCTTTAACTAATGAATATTATAAAATATAGCCATTGGTACAGTTGTTATTGATGCTTCAAATTTTTGTATTTATTCTCTGGCTGGCTTTTTATGTTATTTCATACTATCATATGGCTAATTTAAAAGCTAGACTTTTTAAAAATATTTTTAGCAGAGTCTGATTTGCACATTTTAATATATTCCTCATATTCTTGTTCTTTAAAAATCATTAAATATACTTAATACCTTGTGTGCATGTTATGTGAGTGGTAAGTGCAAAGATTATTGAAAAAAATTTACCAAATGTGCCTCTCTGAGTAAGATTATCTCTCCAGCCAAAGACCAAAAACTTGCTCTTGAAGATAAATTTCATCTGCTTCACACCCACTTTGAAAGATAAAGTGCAATCCACGTTGAATCCTTAATTAAGCAATTATAATATTCCTGGAAATGTATCCAAATGTATTTTCCAAATAGGAAAAAAACAGCAGAAAATTCTTGTTGCCTTTGAAATAGCAGATGTCAAATATCAGATGCTTTCATTAGTGAAAGATTACTATTATTTCCATAACTCTTAATCCGTAGTAATCCCCTTTGACCTGTACCTACACTTAGACATTCTGGTAGTTATTATTTTGGCTATGTTTTATTTTCTAGTTTGTACGTTGTAGTGTAGATTCACTATACTGATTAATGAATATTTCAAATTTGAGCTAATATTTTGAGATGCCAGCTAAATAAGATCATGGTACCGCAGAACTATTAAGTTTTGGTTACTGCTAGTCACCTATTTTGTCCAGATGTACAGATACTATTGTAGGCATAATTTCGAAGATGTCCCCCAAGATTTCCATCCTCTGGTCATTCAATCAAACACCAATCTGGCTGTGAAGGAACTTAGCAGATGGCATTATGGTTACTAACTGGCTCACCTTGAAACAGGAAGGTTGTCCTGAGTTATGCAAGGGAGCCCAAAGTAATCGCATGAACCCTTAATGGTAGAAGAAGAAGACAGAAGAGTACTCAGACAAATTCAGTAAAGAAAGAGAAAGAAGGGAGTTCTTGTTGTGGCTCAGCAGGTTAGGAACCCAACTAGTGTCCATGAGAATGAGGGTTCCATCCCTGACCTTGCTCAGTGGGTTAGGGATCCGGTGTTGCCGTGAACTCTGGTTTAGGTTGCAGCAGATGTGTCTCAGAGTAGGCTGGCAGATTCCATTTGCCGCAGGTGCAGTCCTAAAAAAAAAAAAAAAAGGAAAGAGAAAGGATATGACAGGAGGGGTCCAAGCATGAGGGTTTTATCTTCCCTTCTGAGATGTAGGGATCCAAGTGTAAGGACTGGCAAGAGACATCTCGGGGCTGTAGGCAACCCCCAGTTAACTGTCAACAAAGAAATAAGAAACTCAGTCCTACAAATACTGAATTTAGGAACTGAATTCAGCTAACAAACGACTTGAATAAGTGGCGAGGCATATTCCTCCTAGAGCCTCTGATAAGAGCCCAGGCAGCTGACACCTTGATTTCAGTCTTGTTAAATCTGGAAAAGAAAAACTAACCAACTCCGACTTTCTACCTACAGAAATGTGAGATACTAAGTCTGTGTTGTTTTAGATACTAAATTTGTGCTAATTTGTTACTGCAGCAGTAGAAATCTAGTACAGATACCAAATTAATCATTCAGTGATCTGGAAGGATATTGAACTGCATGCAAGCTTTGAATACATGTGTTTGTTTTATCCTTGATTTAACATGATCTCATAGTAAAATGTATTTTTAAGGGAAATATTTTGATGTTTACTAATGTTTAGTTCCTTTTACACATGAATCAATTTAAATTTATGTGATAGGAAGGGATAAGTTACAGGAAGGAAGTTGTAGCTAGCTTAGATCCTAAGGTTTGGCTCACGAATCTACAGTTTAAAACCAAGATAGATCAAGAGTTTCTTGAGATTAGGGACCATGTCTCATTTGTCTTTGTATCTATCTCCAGGTGGATACATTACAGGCATATAATGAATGCTTCTTGAATATTGTATGTATTATTTTGCTCTAAGAAAAATGTTTACTTAAAAACTTTGTCCTATGTGTTATTTTATAGGTTTTGCTTTCTAATCCAGTGCTAGAAAATCCGGTGAATTTGGAAGCAGCCCAAATACTGATGAGAGATGAAGCTCTGTACAAATTAATAATTCTAAGACTTTCCCGTCAGCCATTACAATGTAAGAAGTGCCTACTTACTGTTATTTTGCCAATTGTTGATTATTTATAGTAAGAAAATGATCTTGCAAATAACTTGTATATAGGAATATTTTCTGTACCCATTTTCAGTAATGAAATCATATTAAGACCTCTCTTACTATACCTCTTTGTCAAACCCATCTATCTGATCCTTTTTTAAAGATTATCAAAAATCATAAGCTTAGTAGCTTTAAATATAACAATCATATGGACAAATGTTGGCCATTGAAATTGGTCTACCCATCTTAAAGATATGACATCAATTTTAATTCTGATCTATAATGGATACTTCTTGTCTTTACCTTTGTTACCCCAGATCTTATCGATATGGGACATCTTTCCCCTTGGTTAGCAAAACGTTCACCATTTTGTTTTTCTGGAGAGTTCTCCTTCCAGGTATTTCTTCAAAGATCCCATGTGGAAATGACACGTGCAGCTCTTCAGTCTTTCTACTCTATTGACCAGTGTTTTTCTGATATCCTTGGTTTGCCTGCCAGCAACCTTTCCAAGACTCTTAGCTCCATCACCTCCGTTGCTCCTGTGCTCTCTCTGCAGTTAGTGGAGCAGTGCTCTTGGCTCCTTGTGCCCAGAGGAGTTTGCCACAAATGAAGGTTGGGCTCCTAGTGACACAGCTCTTTCCTTTATATCTGGCCCCTCTTTTCCGCAGTGCATAGTAATTGGTATTGTTACCTCCCCGATCAGCAGGCCTTGCTCTTCAGACTCACCATGCCAGACTGATCTCTCTCATGCCTTTTATCTCACATGTCTGTGATCTCTTTTCCCAGGCCTCCTCTAGGACCTGCCAGTCCATTTGTCAGGTCTGTACAATTTGTGACCAAGTTCAGATGCTCCTCCCCAGGGTGTCCAGGCCTGATGCAGTGTTCATCGGGCAACTTTTTCAGTATCTTCAAATATGCCATGGTTGTCCCAGAGTTCTTCAGAATCCCCTGAAGTGTGTTTGTATACTGAGGAATGGTACTGCTTCACTCTGATCATATTTCTGACCAACTGGAATACTACAGCATCCACCTCTGCCTTTCTCTGAATGGCTTACTTCTTAGTACAATAATCTATAGGTCCATCCATGTTGCTATAAAGGCATTATTTCATTCTTTTTTATGGCTGAGTAATATTTCACAGTTGAAATATGTATATACCACATCTTCTTTATCGAATATCTATTGATGGACATTTAAATTGCTTCCATATCTTAGCTACTGTAAAGAGTTCTGCAGCGAACACTGAGGTGTATGTATCTTTTCAAAATATGATTTTCTCCAGATATATGCCCAGGAGTGGGATTGTGGGATCATATAGTAGTTCTATATTTAGTTTTCTGAGGAATCTCAATACTGTTCTCCATAGTGGCTGTAATATTTTACATTCCTACCAATAGTGTAGTAGGGTTGATTTTCTCCACACCTTCTCCAGCATTTACTATTGGCGGACTTTTTGATGATGGCCATTCTGACCAGTGTGAGGTGATACCTCATCGCAGTTTTGCTTTGCATGTCTCTAATAATTAGTGATATTGAACATCTTTTCCTGTGACTCTGTCCGTCTGTATGTCTTCTTCGGAAAAATGTCTTTTTAGATTTTTTACCCATTTTTGATTGGGGTGTTTGTTTTTTTTCGAGATAAAGCTGTATGAGCTGTTTGTGTATTTTAGAGATTAATCTCTTGTTGGTCACATTGTTTGCAAATATTTTCTTCCATTCTATAGGTTGTCACTTTGTTTTGTTTATGATTTCTTTTGTTGTGTAAAAGCTTTTTATTTTAGGTCCCAGTTTCTTATTTTTGTTTTTATTTTGTTTCTATTTTTCTTACTCTAGGAAGTAGATCTAAAAAGATATTGCTGCAATTTATGGCAAAGAGTGTTCTATGTTTCCTCTAAGAGTTTTATAGTACCTGGTTTTTACACTTAGGTCTTTAATCCATTTCCAGTTTGGTGTAAGAAAATGTTTTTATCTTATTCATTTACATTTAGCTGTCAAGGTTTCCCAGAACCACTTATTTAAGAGACTGTCTTTTCTCCACTGTATATTATTTGCCTCCTTCATCATAAATTTATAAATGCATAGGTACATACATTTATCTGAGTTTTCTATCCTGTTCCATTGATTTATATTTCTATTATTGATGACGATAGCTTTGTAGTATAGCCTGAAGTCAAGGGCCTGATTCCTCAAGCCACAATTTTCTTTCTCAGAATTGCTTTGGCTATTTGGGGTCTTTTTGTTTACATAAAAATTTTTCTTTGTTCTAGTTCTCTGAAAAATACCATAGGTAATTTGATAGGGATTGCATTGAATCTGTAGATTGCCTTGGGTAGTATAATCATTTTTGACAATATTGATTCTTCTAACCCAAGAGTCTTTCCATCTGTTTGTGATGGAAAGATCACTGTCAGATGGTTTAACTTTTCATGTTTATGTCATCTTTGATTTTGTTCATCAGTGTCTTACAGTTTTCAGAGTATAGGTTTTTGCCAATTTAGGTTTATTTCTAGGTATTTTATTCTTTTCAGTGAGATGGTAACTGGGATTGTTTCCTTAATTTCTCTTTCTGATCTTTTATTGTTAGTGTATAGAAATGCAAGAGACTTTTATGTATTAATTTTGTATCCTGCAACTTTTCTGAATTCACTGATAAGCTCTAGCAGTATTCTGATAGCATCTTTAGGATTTTGTATGTAAAGTATCATGTCATCTGCAAACACTGACAGTTTTACTTCCTTTCCAACTTGGATTCCTTTTATTTATTTTTTTTCTGATTGCTGTGGCTAGGGCTTCTAAAACTATGTTGAGTAAAAGTGGTGAGAGTGAAATCTTTGTCTTATTTCTTAAAGGAAATGCTTCCAGCTTTTCACCATTGAGTATGATGTTATCTCTGGGTTTGTCATATTTGAGCTCTATTGTGTTATGAGGTAGTTCTGTCTATGCCCACTTTCTGGAGAGTTTTTATCGTAAATGGATGTGGAATTTTATCAAAAGTTTTACTTCATCTATTGAGGTGATCGTGTATGGTTTTTATTCTTTAATCTGTTCATGTGGTGTATCACATTGATTTGTAGATATTGAAGAATCCTTACAGTCAGGATAAATCCCACTTGATCATGGTGAATGATCCTTTTAATGTGTTGCTGGATTCAATTTGCTAGTATTTTGTTGAGGATTTTTGCATCTATGTTCCTCAGTGATATTGGCCTGTAATTTTCATTTTTGTGGTATCTTTGATTTTGGTATCAGAGTGATGGTGGCCTTATAGAATGAGCTTGGGAATGTACCTTTCTCTGCATTTTTTTTTGCAATAGTTTCCAAAGAATAAGTATTAGCGCTTCTCTAATTTTTTTAAAAATCTTTTTAGGGCAGCATCAGAGGCATATGTAAGTTCTCAGGCAAGGGGTCAAATTGGAGCTGTAGCTGCCAGCCTGTGCTGCAGCCACAGCAACACCAGATCCGAGCTGTGTCTGCAACCTGTACCACAGCTCATGGCAGTGACAGATCCTTAATCCACCTTACAAGGCCAGGAATGAAACCCTCATTCTCATGGATGCTAGCTGGGCTCATTGCCACTGCACCACCACAGGAATTCTGCTTTTCCAAATTTTTGATAAAATTTGCCTGTGAAGCCATCTGGCCCTTGACTTGTGTTCATTTGTTAGAACCTTTTTTTATAACCAATTCAATTTTAGTACTTATAATTGGTCAGTTCATATTTTATATTTCTTCCTGGTTCAGCCTTGAGAGATTATACATTTCTAAGAATTTGTCTACTTCTTCTAGGTTGTCCATTTTATGGGCATATAAATATCTCTTAAGACTGCTTCATCTAAAACATCATTTTAGGAGTTCCCGTCGTGGCGCAGTGGTTAACGAATCTGACTGGAGACCATGAGGTTGTGGGTTCGGTCCCTGGGCTTGCTCAGTGGGTTAATGATCCGGTGTTGCCGTGAGCTGTGGTGTAGGTCGCAGATGTGGCTCAGATCCTGCGTTGCTGTGGCTGCGGTGTAGGCCGGCAGCTAACAGCTCCGATTAGACCCCTAGCCTGGGAACCTCCACATGCCGCGGGTGCGGCCCTAAAATTACAAAAGGCAAAAAAATAAAAAAATAAAACATCATTTTAGGCCTGTGTTTATTTGATTTTCTCTCTGGATGATCTGTGCATTGCTGTAAGTGGGGTGTTAACGTCCCCCACTATTATTGTGCTACTGTTGATTTCTCCTTTTATAGCTGTCATTTGCCATTTGTCATTTGTCATATTGAGGTGTTCCTGTGTTGTATGCATGTATATTTATAATTGTTATATCTTCATCTTGGATTGATCCCTTGATTATTATGTAGTATCCTTTTTCTTCTGTAATATCTTTATTTTAAAGTCTGTTTTGTTTGATAAGAGTATTGCTACTCCAGCCTTCTTTTGATTTCCATTTGCATAAAGTACCTTTTTGCATCCCCTCACTTTCATTTTGTAAGTGTCTCTAGATCTAATGCAGCTCTCTAGACAGCATATATATTTGTCTTGTTTTTGTATCCATTCATCCAGTCTATATCTTTTGGTTGGAGCATTTATTCTATTTACATTTAAGGTAATTATTTATATGTAGATTCCTTCCTTCCTTCTTTCTTTCTTTCTTTCTTCCTTCCTTCCTTCCTCCCTCCCTTCCTTTCCTTCCTTCCTTCCTTTCCTTCCTCCCTCCCTTCTTCCTTCCCTTCCTTCCTTCCTTCCTTCCTTCCTTCCTTTCTTTTTGTCTTTTTTGCTTTATCTGGGGCCACACCTGTGGCATATGGAGGTTCCCAGGCTAGGGGTCTAACAGGAGCTGTAGCTGCTGGCCTTCGCCACAGCCACAGCAATGCGGAATCTGAGCCGCGTCCTACACCACAGCTCATGGCAACGCCAGATCCTTAACCCACTGAGGAAGGCCAGGGATCGAACCTACAACCATATGGTTCTTAGTCGGATTCGTTAACCACTGAGCCATGACGGGAACTCCTATATGTGGGTTCTTATTTTCATTTTATTCATTGTTTTGGATTTGTTTTTGTAGGCCTTTTTTCTTCCTTTCCTCTTTTCTCCTCGTGATTTGTTGACTATCTTTAGTGTTGTTTTTAGATTCCTTTTTCTTTTTGTATGTATATCTATTATGGATTTTTGGTTTGTGGTTACCATGAGATTTTAAATATAGAAGTATATACATTTACATATATGGTTGTTTTGAGTTGCTGATATCTTAATTTCAAATGCATTTCAAATACCCAGGATTTGTACTCTCCTCCTCTCATGATTATTGGTTTTGATATAATATTTGTTTGTGGGTAATTTCTTACCTTTACTGTATGCTTGTCTTTATTGGTGAGCAGTCACATTTTTGTAATTATATTGTTTCTAGTTGTGGCCTTTTCTTTTCTGCCTAGAGAAGTTTCTTTAGTATTTGTTGTGAAGCTGTTTTGGTAGGACTGAATTCTTTTAGCTTTTGCTCATCTGTGAAGCTTCCGATTTCTCCATCAAATCTGAACTAGAGCCTTGCTGGGTAGAATATTCTTGTTGTAGTTTTCCCCCTTTCATCATTTTAAATATATCATTCCATTCCCTTCTGGCTTACAGAGTTCTGCTGAAATATCAGCTGATAACCTTATAGGGATTTCCTTGTATGTTATTTGTTACTTTTTCCCTTCTGCTTTAAAATTTTCCTTTATCTTTTTGTCAGTTTGATTACTATGGCATGCTACTCCTTGGATTAATCCTGTATGGGACTCAGAACTTCCTGGACTTTAGTAACTATTTCCTTTTTCAAGTAAGGGAAGTTTTTAGCTTTAAATATTATCTTAAATAACTTTAAATATTGTCTTAGGCCCTTTCTCTCTCTTCTCCTCTGGAACCCCCATAATGTGAATGTTAGTATGTTTGATGTTTTTCAAGAGGTATCACAAACTGTCCTCATTTCTTTACATTCTTTTTTCTTCTTTTATTTTATTTTTTTATTTTTATTTATTTATTTATTTTTTTGTCTTTTTAGAGCCACACCTGTGGCATATGGAGGTTCCCAGGCTGGGGGTCTAATTGGAGCTATGTAGCTGCTGGCCTACGCCACAGCCACAGCAACACGGGATCCGAGCCGCGTCTGCAACCCACACCGCAGTTCATGGCAACTCTGGATCCTTAACCCACTGAGTGAGGCCAGGGATCAAATCTGCAACCTCATGGTTCCCAGTTGGATTCGTTTCCTCTGCACCATGATGGGAACTCCCTCATTCTTTTTTCTTTATTCTGTTCCATAGCAGTCATTTCCATCACTGTCTTCTGCTATTGATTCCTTCTAGTATATTTTTCATTTCACTTAGTATATTCTTCAGCTCTGTTTGGTTTTTCTTTATATTTTCTCTTTGTTAAAAACCTCTTATAACTTCTCTGTATGTTCATTTTTTTCCCCTGATTTCTTGGATCATTTTAATGATCATTACTCTGAACTCTTCTCAGGTAGATTGCCTTTCTCCACTTCACTTAGTTGTTCTTCTGAGAGTTTATCTTATTCCTTTGTCTAGAACATATTCCTTTGCCATGTAATTTTGTTTATAATTCTGTTTTAATTTTTATAAATGTAGCAGGATAATTGCATCTCTTGACCTTGGAGAAGTGGCCCTCTGTAGGGGATGTCCTATATGTCCCAGCAGTACCCTCCCCTCTTGTCACCCAAGGGCCAGAGACCAATTGGTCCCAAGGTAGTTTCTGACCTGTCTTTGAGGATTCTGTTCTTCAGGCTGTGGAAGGTAAGTTTTCTTGCTTCTGGTGTCTGCCCTCTGGTGGATAAGACTCGTCTAGAGGCTTATGCAGGCTTCCTGGTAGAAGGGGCTAGTGCCTGCCCACTGGTGGGTGAAGCTTGGTCTTGGCCTATAGTGGGCAAGACTGTGTCAAGGGGTGTGTCTAGAGGTGGTTGTGTGCTCAGGAAGTATTTAGGTAGCCTCTCTGCTGATGGGTGGGACTGTGTTCCTGCTCTATGGGTTGTTTGGCCTGAGGTGTCCCAGCACTGGAGCCTACAGGCTATTGCATGGGGCCAGGCTTGGTGCCAAAATGTTAGGCTCCCAGAGAGCTCATGCCGACAAATACTGATTCCTTCACCACCATTGTCCTCGTCCCAGAGTGAGCCAGAGCTGCCCTCTGCCTCCTCTGGAGACCCTCCAAGAACAGCAGGTAGGTCTTGCCCAGAATCCTATGAAGTCATTGCTTTTGCCCTGGATCCTGTGGTACACGAGACTTGTTGTACGCACCCTCTAAGAGTGGAATCTCTGTTTCTCCCTGTCCTGTGAAGTGCCGGTAATCAAGCCCCACTGGCGTTCAAAGCAAAATCCTGTGAGGGCTCCTCTTCCTGATGCCAGATGCCTGGCTGAGGAGCCTGACATGGGGCTCAGGACTCTTACTCCTGTGGGAGAACATCTGCAATATAATTGTTCTCTAATTTGTGATTGCCCACCCGGGGGGTATGGGCTTTGATAATATCATGAGATTGCCCCTCCTCCTTCTCACTGTGGTTTTTTCTTTATGTCTTTGGACAAAGAATATCTTTCTTGGTAGCTTCCAACCTTTTTTTTTTTTTTTAATTGATGCTTGTTCAGCAGTTATTTATGATTTTTTTGGTATTCTCATGAGAGGAAGTGAGCTCAAGGTTCTTATACTCTGCCATCTTGTCTCGTCCCATCCTTCTATTATCACATTTTTATATTACACAAAACTAGAATAGATAGTTAATTGTATACATGAGAAACTCACAAGGCAGCTAACTGTATCATCATCTCTGTAGGCATTAATTTTAGGCTACAGCATTATCCTCAGTGCCCTGTTTGGCAGTATCTGGCTGCAGGTATTGAATAAAAAAATTGAAGATTGAATTAAAGAAAAAATACATGTAATCTTAGATCCAGATTTTACTTCATAGTTTACAAAATGATTTCACATCCATGTATTCATTTAATTCTCAACCTCTTCCTCAGTGAGGAAACTGAGGATCAGTGATGAAGGGATTAGCCCAAGGCCAAGCACAGCAAGCTGCAGAGCCAGAGGTCCAGCCTGGGCATTCCCAGTGCTCCTGCATCTCCAATTCAATGGGATGAGCATAAAGTCATTCATTTGTGATCATAAATTATAATTTTCAAATACAGAATAAAATAGACCTGATTTGATAACAGAATTTTATGAAACTATGAAAAAGTTTTTGGAGAGCTATTTGAAAACAAGCTTAATGTGAATAGAAAGTACCCTCTTGTAAAACATGTGTAATGTGCTAACTTTCCCTACTCTGGTTTGGGGGAGCTCTCCACTAGAATACCAGCATGCTCAGTTTGGAACATCACATTTCCTGTGGCTGAAGAAACTGTGTTTAGCTAATGGAAGAAAAGATAAAAGGCAGTTGCAAAAACTGTTTTTAAATATTTGAAGGAACTTCCTATAGAAAAGGGAAATTTCTTTTTTTGTCACTCCAGGAAACTTAAGTCAGGCTAATGTTGAAGCTACTAGTCAGTCACACCTTCCCCAGGACTGCTAGGTTATAACCACTGATGTCCAGGATATATACTTATCTCTGATTTGTGCCAGAACATACTTTGAATATACTGGGGGCTTTTCCCCTCATAATTAGTGGTCTAGAATTAATTTTGTTAGCTAAGTCTAAGCCTGGCATTTGGTATGTAGACATGGCAGTGGCTTTCATTCCCCAGACTTTCCCTAACATCTGTTCTTGGCAAAGAGTCTTTGCCTTAGTGTACTGACAAGAACACACAAGTTCTGAGTTTATATCCTGTTGGTGTGGGTCCTGTTGACCTTTCCATGTCCTGGCAGCGTCTTCTTCTTGTGGCCTAGACCCTGACTCCCTTACTTATAGTTTTGAGGTTCATACAGGCCACACTACCTAGGACAGTCCTGGCTTAATTATTTCTAGTTTTCCCTTTCAGTCTGTGTTCCAGTTTGGACAGTAAGTTACATGGTCAGTTGGATTAACTGATCTTCCCTAGAAGCAAACGCCACCATATTTATAGCATCCCCAGTTGTAAAGTCCATCCAGGTCCCAGCTGGCCAAAGATGAGGAAGGATTTGCTAACAATTCAAGTTGCCTGAGAATGAGCAAAGCTGTGTTGGCAGGTAGTAAACTCCCTATCACTAAAGGTATGTTTTTATAACTAGTATTCATTCGGCAGAGCTTACTGACCGGTTTTCAGGGATGTTGTCAAAGAGCATTTTTCCCAGTGCTGGAAGTTGGACAAGGGGATCTTTCAAGTGCCTTCCAGATTATACTTCAGTTTGGTTATGAAAACTTGGAGATCTGGAAAGAGATAGTGCAAAGCAACTGTTTTGCCTCCTAGATTCTGAGTATTGCTACTTATTTTCTAGTTTGTTACAAAAGGATTTCATATATAGTAGTTCCCCCTTAATCTGCAATTTCACTTTTCCAGTTTTCAGTTACCTGTGGTCAACCACAGGCTGAAAGTATGTATTAAGTAGAAAATTTTGGAAATAAACAATTCCTGAGTTTTAAGTTGTGTGCTATTCTGAGTATATGATCCAGCTTCGACCCTCCTGGGACAGGAATCCTCTCTTTGGCCAGTGTTGCCTGCCTGTAGTCACTTAGTAGCTATCTGGGTTATCAAATCGACTGTCAGATATTTGGGGTATTGCAGTGCTTATGTTCAAGTGACACTTACCTAATTGTGGTCCCAAAGCACCAGAATAGTGCTGCTGGCCATTCAGATGTGCCAAGCAGAAGCCATAAAATGCTTCCTTGAAGTAAACAAGTAAAAGCTCTTGACTCCATAAGGAAAGAAAAAAGTCATATGCTGAGTTGCTGCTAAGATTTACTGTAAGAATGAATCTGCTAAGATTTACTGTAAGAATGAATCTTCTATCCATGAAACTGTGAAGAAGGAAAAAGAAATTTATGCTAGTTTGGCTGTCATACCTCAGACTGCAAAAGTTACAGCCACAGTGCTTGATAAGTGCTTAGTTAAGAAACAAAAGCCCTTAAATTTGTACAAACTGTTTTGTGAGAGAGATCACATTCACATAGCTTTTATTACAGTGTATTGTTAAAATTGTTCTATTAGCTATTGTTATTAAGAGCTTACTGTTCCCAAGTTACAAATTAATCTTTGTCATAGATATATATGTAAAGGAAAAAAACCATAGTACATATAGGGTTTGATACTATCTATGGTTTCACGTATCCACTTGGGGGCTTGGTGTGTATCCCTTGCCAATAAGAGGAATTGTTGTAAATCCATACAGCTTTTCTTTTTTCCAGTTTGTCCTAGTGAATTTTTACTCCTGTGTGGTTATATGGTCAAATTACTTTCTGTTTATCATGTTTGTTTTGGTGTTTAAGACATAGGGATCATAAAATCTATAAAATCTTTGGTTTTAAGCATATAAAAATAATAAAATTGAATAACAGTAGCCAAGCCTAAGGTAATAATTTTTTTCCTAGCCAGGTATATTCGTATAGCTTTTGTTAAGAGAGAATAATTCTGCTAATAGTAGTTTCAGATTCTTATCTAAATGAACTAAACTATAGTACAATTACTAACAGATATGACAATCCTAATACAAGAATAGAGAAAAATTATAGAAATATTAGGGAGATTTTACTACTAATTCACATTAGGTACTTTAAAAAAAAACCTGATAATTGTGCAAATACATCCCATTCTACTTGCAGTTAGGAAGGCATTGTGATAAGCATCTGATTCTTCAGTTTTTCAATTTATCCTGTTTTTCTTTTTAAGTCCTTATCACTATAGAATATTTCTATGATTGCAGCAGGTGATATATCATAGGATTTTAGGTGTTGGGTTTTTTCTCTCCTAGGGTGAGTACTTGTTAGGTATAAGAATACTCTTTCCTCTGTTTCCAGAAGAATATTCTTTCTGGATGTTAGAAGAAAAATTTAGTGCAATAGCATAGTTTACTCATTAAAGAACTCGAGCTTCAGCACCATCATTCAGAGCCCATTTTATTGTTGATGATTACAGTATTACTACAGATATTCTGCTGTCAGATGTGGGAAACCTGAGTTTAACAGGATGGTGTGCAGGATCAGTTTGCTGGGGTCACAAACCTCTTTTTTTCCTGTTTCTATTTCACTGCACCAGATAGTCCAGGAACTTTTAGCAAACTCTCTAAAGTTGTTTGTTTTAAATACCATTGTTAAGTATTTATTTTCTATCAAAGAAAAACTGTTCATGACTTTAAAGGACAAATAATACTAATCACTTTTTTAAAGAAAATAAAGCAGACTTTGGAAGCCACACCCACCATGAATAAGAGGCACCCCACGAGATGCCTTTCGACACATTTAGCTGCTTTTTTGGAATTTACCACTGTGTTTCTAAGTTAATTCTATACTAATATTTCTGAGGTTTTCATTTATTTCTTCTGAAAGATAAAGATTTTTGTTTGTTTTGTTTGTTTTTTGGCTACACCTGAAGCACATGGAAGTTCCCAGGCCAAGGACTGAATCCAAGCTGCAGCTGTGACTTACAGCACAGCTGCAGCAATTCCAGATCCTTAACCTACAGCGCCACAGCAGGAATTCCAAGATTTAGTTTTTATACTGCCATTTTCATGCACATTTTCTCTCTCCCATTCTCCTAACCTAACTTGTCTACATTAATGTGACTTAGTATTTATCACAGATGAGTCATAAATGATTATTTTTCTTTTCTTTTGCAAATGTCCTAGTTTCTCATTTCGTTGTCTGTGTGTTTTTGGATTTTTTTGGTTGTAAAAGAAAATCTGCCATTTATTCTTCCCATAAATTTTCTGACAGAGCTATAGGACAAAATGCCAGATATTCAGTCAGTTTTGTTTTTCCCCTGGGAGATATCTGGCACTCATCCTCCTCCTCCAGTTATGGGTTGGCAGTTCTCTCACAGGGACCCTGGGTGACCCTTTTCACCTGCCCCTTGGGTTGGCGCTCCCCCTGGATCCCTTCTTTTCCTCTTGGTTGGTTTGTGCCTTCATTTTGTTGGAGCACTTCCTCCAAGAACTTCCTAGTACGTGAGAGCTGAATCTTGTTGTTACTTGACATGCCTAAAAATATATCTGTTGCACCTCATGTGTTCATAATTTGGTTAAACTTTTGGTTAAATAGTTTGAAAATAATTTTCTTTCAGAGTTGTAGAGACCCTTTTGTCTTCCATTTTCTAGTGTTGCTCTTAAGAACTCTGATTTTATTCAGATGTCCAGTTCTTCACATGTGATATATTTTCAACCTGGAAGCTTCTAATTTTTTTTAAATTACTTAATGAATTTTATTACAATTATAGGTGTACAAAAATCATCACAACCAAATTTTATAGCATTTCCATCCCAAACCCTCAGTGCATCTCTCCACCGCCCAACTTGTCTCATTTGGAAACCTTAAGTTTTCAAAGTCTGTGAGTCAGTATCTGATCTGCAAAGAAGTTCATTGTGTCCTTTTCTTAGATTCCTCATGTTAAGGGGTAGAATTTTATGCTGGTGTCTCATTGTCTGATTGGTTTCACTTCCCATGATAATTTCTAGGTCCATCCATGCTGCTATAAATGCTGTTATTTCATTTCTTTTAATGGCTGAGTAATATTCCATTGTGTACATGTACCACATCTTCCCTATCCACTCCTCTGTCGATGGGCATTTAGGTTGTTTCCATGACTTGGCTATTGTATAGAGTGCTGCAATGAACATTGGAGTACACGTGTCTTTTCCAGTCATGGATTTCTCTGGATAAATGCCCAGGAATGGGATTGCTGGATCGAATGGTAATTCTATTTTTAGCTTTCTAAGAAGTCTCCATACGGTTTTCCACAGTGGTTACACCAATTTGCATTCCCACCAACAGTGTAATAGGGTTCCATTTTCTTCACACCCTCTCCAGCACTTACTGTTTGTAGACTTTTTGATGATGGCCATTCTGGCTGCTGTAAGGTGCTTTTGATTTGCATTTCTCTAGTAACGAGTGATGTTGAACATCTTTTCATGTGTTTTTTGGCCATCTGTATGTCTTCTTTGGAGAATTGTATGTTTAGATCTTCTACCCATTTTTTGATGGGGTTGTTTGTTTTTTTGATATTGAGCTGTAGGAGGTGTTTGTAAATTTTGGAGATTAATGCCTTGTCAGTCGATTCATTTGTAAATATTTTCTCCCATTCTGTGGGTTGTCTTTTCGTTTTGTTTAGGGCTTCCATTGCTGTGCAGAAACTTTGAAGTTTAAAGTAGTACCATTTGTTTATTTTTCTTTTTATTGTCATTACTCTAACAGGTGGATCTGAGATGTTGCTGTCATTTCTGTCAGAGAGTGTTTGGCTTAGAGTTTTCTAGTATCTGGTCTTATATCTAGGTCTTTAATCCATTTTGAATTTATTTTTGTGTGTGGTGTTAGGAGGTGTTTTTATTTCATTTTTTTACATCTGGCTGTCCAGTTTTCCCAGCACCACTTATTGAAGAGGCTGTCTTTTCACCATTGTGTATTTTTGCCTCTTTTGTCATAGATTAGTTGACTATAGGTGCGTGGATTTAATTCTGGGCTTTCTATTCTGTTCCACTGATCTATATTTCTGTCTTTGTGCCAGTACCATACGGTTTTGATGACTATAGCTTTGTAGTATAGTCTGAAGTCAGGGAGCTTGATTCCTCCAGCTCCATTTTTCTTTTTCAGGATGTCTTTGGCTATTCTGGGTCTTTTGTGCTTCCAAACATATTTTACAATATTTCTTTCTAGTTCTGTGAAAAATGTCCTTGGTAATTTGATAGGAATTTCTTTGAATCTGTAGATTGCCTTGGGTAGTATAGTCATTTTGATAATATTGACTCTTCCAATCCAAGAGCATTGTATGTCTTTCCATCTGTTCATGACATCCTTGATTCATTTCATCAGCATCTTATAGTTTTCAGAGTACAGGTCTTTTGTCCCTTTAGGTAGGTTTATTCCTAAGTATTTGATTCTTTTTGATGCGATGGTAAATGGGATTGCTTCCCTAATTTTTCTTTCTGCTCTTTCATTGTTAGTATATAGAAATGCAGTTGATTTCTGTGCATTAATTTTGTATCCCGCAACTTTGCCAAATTCACTGATGAGCTCTAACAGTTTTCTGGCAGAGTCTTTGGGATTCTCTAGGTATAGTATCATGTCATCTGTAAATAGTGATAGTTTTACTTCTTACTTTTCAATTTGGATTCCTTTTATTTCTTTTACTTCTCTGATTTACTGTGGCTAGGACTTCTAAAAATATGTTGAATGGTAGTGGAAAGAGTGGACATCCTTGTCTTGTTCCTGATCTCAACGGGAATTCTTTCAGCTTTTCACCATTGAGAATGATGTGAGCTCTGGGTTTGTCATAGATGGCCTTTATTATACTGAGGTAGGTTCCCCCATGCCCACTTTCTGAAGGGTTTTTATCAGAAATGGGTGTTGGATTTTGCCAAAGGCTTTTTCTGCATCTATGGAGAGGATCATATGGTTTTTATTCTTCAGTTTGTGTGTATCACACTGATTGATTTGCGGATATTGAAGAATCCTTGAATCCCTGGGATAAATCCCACTTGATCATGATGTACAATCCTTTTAATGTATTGTTGGATTCAGTTGGCTAGTATTTTGTTGAGGATTTTTGCATCTATGTTCATCAGTGAAATTGGCCTATAATTTTCTTTTTTTGTGATATCTTTGTCTGGTTTTGGTATTAGGGTGATGGTGGCCTCATAAACGAGTTTGGGACTGTCCCTTCCTCTGTGATTTTTTGGAAGAGTTTCAGAAGGATAGGAGTTAGCTTTTCTCTAAATGTTTGATAGAACTCATCTGTGAAACCATCTAGTCCTGGACTTTTGTTTGTTGGAAGTTCTTTAATCACAGTTTCAATTTCAGAACTTGTGATTTGTCTGTTCATTTTTTCTATTTCATCTTGGTTTACTCTTGGAAGATTGTACTTTTCTAAGAATTTGTCCATTTCTTCTAGGTTTTCCATTTTATTGCTGTGTAGTTGCATATAATAGTCTCTTATGATCCTTTGTATTTCTGTGATGTCTGTTGTTACTTCTCCTTTATTATTTCTAATTTTATTGATTTGTGTCCTCTCTTTTTTTCTTGATAAGTCTGGCTAAGGGTTTATCAATTTTGTTTATCTTTTCAAAGAACCAGCTTTTAGTTTCATTGATCTCTTCTATGGTTTTCTTTGTTTCTATTTCACTGATTTCTGCTCTGATCTTTGTGATTTCTTTTCTTCTACTGAATTTAGGTCTTGTCTGTTCTTCCCTCTCTAGCTGCTTTAGATGTAAAGTTAGGTTGTTTATGTGAGGTCGGCTTGTATTGCTATAAACTTTCCTCTTAGAACTGCTTTGCTGCATCCCAGAGGTTTTGGAGTGTCATATCTTTGTTGTCATTTGCTTCTAGATATTTTTTAATTCCCATTTGATTTCTTCAGTGATCCATTGGTTGTTTAGTAGCATGTTGTTTAGTCTCCATGTGTTTGTATTTTTTGCCATTTTTTTCTTGTTGTTGGTCTCCAGTCATATAGCATTGTGGTCAGCAAAGATGCTTGATATGATTTTAATTTTCTTAAAGTTGCCGAGGCTTGATTTGTAGCCCAGGATGTGATCAATTTTAGAGAACGTTCCATGCACACTTGAGAAGAATGTGTATTCTGTTGCTTTTGGATGAAATGTCCTATAAATATCTATTAAGTCCATCTGACCTAATGCTTCATTCAGGGCCTGTGTTTCCTTATTGATTTTGTGTCTGGATGACCTGTAAGTAGGGTGTTAAAGTCCCCCACTATGATTGTGTTATTGTTGATTTCTCCTTTTAAGGTTGTTAGCAGTTGCCTTATATATTGTGGTGATCCTATGTTGGGTGCATAGATATTTAAAATTATTATATCTTCTTCTTGGGTTGATCCTTTGATCATGATGTAGTGCCCTTCCTTGTCTCTTAAAATGTTCTTCATTTTAAAGTTTATTTTGTCCGATATGAGTATTACTACTCTGGCTTTCTTTGATTCCTATTTGCATGGAATATTTTCTTCCATCCTCTCACTTTCAATTTGTATGTGTCTCTAGAAGTGAAGTGGGTCGCTTGAAGACAGCATATATATGGGTCTTGTTTTTGTATCCATTCAGCTAGTCTGTGTCTTTTGGTTGGGGCATTCAGTCCATTAACATTTAAGGTAATTATTGCTATGTACGTTCTTATTGCCATTTTTATAACTGTTTTGGATTTTTGTTGCTCTTTTTCTACCCTTACTCTCTTGTTGTCTCCTCTCTCAAGATGACTATCTTTAATGTTGTATTTGAATTGATTTTTCTTATTCGAGTATCAATTGTAGATTTTTGGTTTGCAGTTACCCTGAAGTTTTGATATAGGAGTCTATATATAAACAAGATTGTTTTAAGTTGTCGGTTTCTTAATTGCAAGTGCATCTCCAATGTCCTGCATTTGTGCTCTCTTCTCACGATTTCTGATTTTGGTAGCACAGTTGTGCTTGGGTAATTTAATATCTTCACTGTATTCACTGCCTTTATTGGTGGGCCTTGTCATTTGTGGTGTTTTTGTTTCTGGTTGTGGCCTTTTCTTTTCTGCCTAGAGAGGTTCCTTTAGTATTTGTTGTAAAGCAGATTTAGTGTTGCAGAAATCTCTTAGTTTTTGCTTATCTGTAAAGCTTTTGATTTCTCCTTCAAATCTGAATGAGAGCCTTGCTGGGTAAAATAATCTTGGAAGTTTTTTCCTTTCATCACATTCAGTATATCATGCCACTCCCTTCTGGCCTGCAGAGTTTCAGCTGAAAAATCTGCTGATAACCTTATCAGGGTTCCCTTGTATGTTATTTGTTTATTTTCTCTAGCTGCTTTCAATATTTTCTCTTTGTCTTTAATTTTGGCAATTTTGATTAATATATGTCTCGGGGTATTCCTCCTTGCGTTTGTTTTATATGGTACTCATTGCACTTCCTGGATTTGAGTGAGTGGTTCCTTTCCCGTGGTACGGAAGTTTTCCGCTCTTTTCAGTTTGAATATTTTTTCCTGTCCTTCTCTCTCTTCTCCCTCTGGCACCCCTATAGTACGGATATTGGTGCATTTAATGTTATCCCAGAGTTCTCTGAGTCTCTCTTTTCCTTTCAATCTTTTATCTCTTTTCTCTTCTGCATTAGTGATTTCCACTAATCTGTCCTTACCTTGCTTAGTGTTTCCTGTAAATTATCAGTCTTTGCCTCCATTTTATTTCCAATGTCTTGCATCATCTTCAGCATCAACAGTCTAAAGTCTTTTTCTGGGAGGTTGATAATCTCTTCATCACTGAGCTGTTTTTTTTTTTTTTTTTT
>PVHT020000066.1:10469637-10517020 GCA_004024745.2 Catagonus wagneri | reverse complement strand
CTGAAGTTGCTGTGTGTGTGTGTGTGTGTGTGTGTGTGTGTGTGTGTGTGTGTGCTGTAGGCTTCCTGATAGGAGGAACTGGTGCCTGCCCACTGGTAGGTGGGGCTGATTCCTATTCCTCTGGTGGATGGGGCTTTGCCTCTGGGTGAAATTAGAGACCTCTGTGTGCCTGAGGGGTCTTTAGGCAGCCTGTTTACTGATGGGTGGAGCTGTGATCTCTTGGATTATTGTTTGGCCTGGGGCTTCTCAGCGCTGTGGGAGGGGCAGATTTTCCCAAAAAATGGCTACCTCCAGAGAAATGCAGGCTAATGAATGTTCTGAAGAGCTTTGACTCCAATGCCCTTCCCCCACAAGAAGCCACAGTCACCCCTGTTTTCCCAGGAGATCCTCCAAGAATTGCAGTCAGGTTTGACCCAGGTTCCTATGGAGACTTTGCTTTGCCCTGGGACCCAGTGCACGTGAAAGTCTGTGTGTGCCTTTCAAGAATGGGGTCTGTGTTTCCCCCAGTCCTGTGGAGCTCCTGCACACAAGCCCCACTGGCCTTCAATGCCAGATGCTCTGGGGGCTCTTTCTCCCTGTGCCAGATCCCTGGCCTGGGGATTTGATGTGGGGCTCAGAACTCTCAGTCCTGTAGGTGAGTCTCTCTGATACAGTTACTTTCCAGTCTGTGGGACTTCCCACCTGGGAGGTATGATGTTGCTTATATCACATAATTGCCCCTCCTACCTCTTGATGTGGCCTCCTCTTTGTCTTCTGGAGTGGAATATCTTTTTGAAAGTTTCTAGTCCATTTGGTTGAAGGTTGCTCGGCATTTGGTTGTAATTTTGTTGTTTTGGGGAGAGAAGTTGAGCTCCAGTCCTTCCATTCCACCATCTTAATCCAATCTCTCAATTTTCTTTCTTAAAAAAGAATGAACCTGGTAGAGACCTCATCACCCACTCACCTTGTCCAGTTCCAGTATTGTCAACATCAACCAATCAAGAACAGCCTTGATCAAATTCTTCTTTTTCTCCTAAAACAGTAGACCAGCAATCCTGGACTGATGCAGAATCTGGTGGGTCCTTCCCCACCTTTCTTCAAACTCGCTTTTCACAGATTTCCCTTTAAAAATGTCTGCCAGGATCCCAGTGCTAACTCCAAGCCATCTTCATCCTTTTGTCCTCTGGAAGCTTTTAAAATCTTTTCTTTATTCCTAGTGATCTGAAATTTCTTGATAATCTTTCTTGGTATAATTTTTTGAATTTTTTTCCCTCCTCATTCATTATGTAGGGCTTTTAATAGGCTGTTTAAATCTCAAACTCTAATTTTTCAGTTCTGAAAATTTTTATGTGATTTCTTTTATAAATTCTTTCCCCTCCAGTTTTCCTGTTCTCTATTCTAAATCTCCGAAGATTTGGATGTGAGATCTACTGATCTGTTACTCTCATTTTTTAAATAATTCAATGAATTTTATTATGTTTCTTTGTTGTGCAACCATCATCACAACCTAATTTTAGAACATTTCCATCCCAAACCCCCAGTCCATCCCTCCCACCACCACCAACCTGTCTCCTTTGGTAACCAGAGTTTTTCAAACTCTGTGACTCTGTTTCTGCTCTCAAATCGTTTATTGTATACTTTTTTAGATTCCACATATAAGTGGTAGTGTATGATGTTTCTGTATCACTATCTAACTTCACTTAGCGTGATAATTTTTAGGTCCATCTGTGTTGCTGCAAATGCCATTATTTCATTCCTTCTTGTGGCTGAGTAATAAATAGTCCATTGTGTATATGTACCACATATTCTATATCCACTCGTCTGCCAATGGACATTTAGATTGCTGCCATGCTTGGCTATTGTATATAGTGCTGCAGTGAACACTGGGGTACATGTATCTTTTCGAGTCATGGTTTTCTCTGGGTAGATGCCCAGGAGTGGGATTGTTAGATCATATGGTAATTGTTTTTAATTTTTTGAGGAATCTACAAACTGTTTTCTAATTGACATTTCCACCAACAGTGTAAGAGAGTTCCCTTTTCTTCACACCCTCTCCAGCATTTATTGTCTGTAGACATTTTGGATGATGGCCATTCTGGCTGGTGTAAGGTGGTACCACATAGTAGGTTTTTTTTTTTTTTGTCTTTTTGCATTTATGTAGAGCCGCACCCGCGGCACATGGAGGTTCCCAGGCTACGGGTCTAACAGGAGCTGTAGCCACCGGCCTTCGCCACAGCAACGCAGGACCCAAGCCGCATCTGCAACCTCCACCACAGCTCACGGGAACGCCAGATCCTTAACCCACTGACAAGGCCAGGGATGGAACCCGCAACCTCACGGTTCTTAGTCGGATTCGTTAACCACTGAGCCATGAAGGGAACTCCAACACATAATAGTTTTGATTTGCATTTCTCTAATAATTATGTTACTCTCATTTTTTTAAAATCTGTTTTTTCCAATTATCTGTCTCTTTGCTTTTTGTTCTGTATTCTTGAAAATGTCCAGAAAACTATGTTCCTCATTCCTATTTTTCTCCCTGTTTACTTGTTTTGGTTGTTATTGTTCATTATAGTGACTTTACTTAAATATCTGTTGATGTTTGACTATCTGTCTGTATGATAGACACATGATGAGTGAAAATCATTGAAAAGATTGGAGGTTTTGAATGCAAACCAGACGTTGATGGTTTTGTCTCATTATAGGTTTGCCCAGTGAGGACCTGAACATACCATCAGTTTAGCTTGACTGTTTTTTCTAAGACGAATCCTCCAGTTTATGCCTGAAGAGAGAGATGTTAACTACTTACACTCTAGGAGCTGGATAAGAAGAGGGAGTAAGGAATCCTTCTCATTCAGTATGAATTATTTGATTTATTCCCTGCCTTCAGTCCCTTACTATACTCTTCTTCTGCTTTATACCTAGTCCTCCATCCCTCTGGCTCAGTTTCTCCAGAATTAGACCTTCTCCCTCCTGCCCAGATAGTGATGATCCTCTGGTTGCATAGGATGAAGGGTATGTCTTTGGTGTCTGTGCTAAACCTTTCACCTTTCAGAGGTATCTGGGACCTCTAATACCTGCATCATTTCTCAACTTCTTAAGCATAAATCTGCTTGCTTTTTATTGGCCTCTTCTCATCATGCCATTAAGTTTCAAATTTCTGTGGTCTGTGAAGATGGTTACCATTTGACATCTGCTTTCCATCTTGAAAAATTTTCTTGCCATCTTTCTCTTGCTATCCTTGAGGTTTTACACCTTATTTTTATTCCTTTATTATCATCTTATTGAGGCTTTGGAAAGATTTCACATAAGGCCATATATTCAGTCTTCCAAGTAAACCAGAATCTTTTCATATTTTTCTTTACAGCGAACAATGACAGTTCTGAGTCACATAAAGAGCCAGATAAATTTATCAGGTAAGTTTTTCTTTATATAATTCCATACCAGTTTATATACTAAAAGAACCATTGATTTAAACTATGTCTTCTCTTATAGTTTCATTTTTTTAATGTTAAAACTTTTTATTTTTCATTTAAATACATTTATCTTATACATGTATGATATTTTCCCTACAGTGATATTTTCAGGAAGACTATAGAAAATATTGAATTCTTTCTAGATCTTTTGGGGTCTTTTTGCCTTATCTAGAGCTGCACCCGCGGCATATGGAGGTTCCCAGGCTAGGGGTCTAACAGGAGCTGTAGCTGCCAGCCTTCGCACAGCCACAGCAACGCGGGATCCAAGCCGCATCTGCAACCTTCACCATAGCTCACGGCAACGCTGCATCCTTAACCCACTGAGCAAGGCCAGGGATCGAACCCGCAACCTCATGGTTCCTAATCGAATTCATTAACCACTGAGCCACGATGGGAACTCCTCTTTCTAGATTATTGATTTAAAATGGAATGTAACTACATTAGCTTGCCTGTTCTTTTAGTTTTTATTTTTTACTACTGAAAAGAAGAAAAAGCATGTTTTCTACATTATAGATCCAATCAATATAGATCACAAAAATCCAATCAATTTAGGAGAATATAATATTCTGGAGGAGAATGGTGAGAGTTAGGACCAAAGCTATTGTGTACTTGAGAGACCACCTGACAATGTGACATCAATTTAGCCTTAAACACCTGGACAAAGTGTAGGTCTGTAATCTCAAATATTATTCTGCAGCATTTAGCTCCTCTAGAATTTCCATCAGTCTATTTTGATAGTCAGTCAGATGTAGAAAACAGCCACCTCGCTAGTGTTGATATAACGGTCGATCTATATTGGTATTTTTACTGTTTGTGCTCTAAAAAAGGATCCTCTTAGTGAATTAATAACAGCAAAAATGTCCCCAGAAGACTGAAATCAAAAGAGTGCATTGAAGAAGAAACTCTCAGATCAGGGCTCTGTCCCAGAATGTGAGGCAGGGTTATATCAAGGGGCTTTGTGCCCAAAAAGTGTTAGAAGTGCAGAGTTAGAAGACCCAGAAAAAAACGACAGAGTGGAGAATTGGGATGTGACAGCAAGGGCATTGACCTTGTCTGTCCCCGCGTTCAGATGAGGACCAACCAGTAACAATGGTGGGATCTATCTCAGGTAGGAGCAGGAAGAAGGGGAAGCCCCGTTACAGGGAGGAAATTTGGCCCTTCATTTCTTTGTCCAGGACCCTGAGTCCCTCATCAGACAGGTAGCGGGTAACCAGATGGCAGCATGAGGGTCCAGCCCTGATCACAGGGCTCTAAAATCTGAGGTCTGGGGGAAAGATTTAACTATCACTTTAGTCAAAATGACTCAAGAACTATGGTGAGATAAACTTGTAGATGCTGTTACCCTGAAAAATCAAGATTTGTGACACTGACAGCAAAAAAGTAAATGGGAAATTGGGAGAGAGTAATATATCATGGGTACCAGGAAATTCTAGGCAGAGGGGATGGGTAGGGTATTGACCCTACATCAGATCTGAGCATGGAGTATGGGAGGATCAGCAAGAAATCCACTGCAGCTTGAACCCAGCAAGGGGGAAAGGAGAGGTGGGTAGGGGATGAGGTAAGAGAATTGGGTAGGGCCAGACCAAATAGGGCTTTACGTACGTAGCACGGAAGGAATTTGCATTTTATTAACCTGGCAGTGGGAATTGGGACACAGCTGGACTGCTTTTAAGAAGGGGAGAGGCACAGTCAGATTTACACTTTCAAAGGATTGCCCTAACTGCTGAGTAGGGAATCATTTGTGAAGGATCTAAGGCAGAAGCAAGGAGAAGAATTACTGGGTTGTTTTAGTAGACCAGGGGAGACACGGGGTGTTTCAGGCTAGGATTGAGGGCAGAAATGTGGAAAGGGAGATAAGTGGATAAAGTGGCTGGATTCAAGCCTGGTTTGGTTGGTGTATGTGAGAAAGTGGAATCAAGGTTATCACTAGATTGTGGTTTGAACTAGGTGGGTACTACTGTGCCGTGCTGAGATGGGGAAGACTGGAAAAGTATACCTCTGGCTGAAACTAACCCCAGTTATTTCATAATACCAGGTATTGATGAGAATGTGATTTCACTGAACTCTCTGACGTCACCATATATGTTGTGCCATTTGACATGCCAATAGCCTGTCTGAACACAGCATAGCAGTTTCTTATAATGTCAAACACTCGTCTGCCCTCTAACCACTCCTAAGTATTTATCTTAGAGAAAGGAAAACATATGTTCACAAAAGGACTAGTACACAAATGTTCAGGGGGGCTTTATGTGTAATATCTCAAATTGAAAACAACTAAAGTGTCCATCAACAATCAACATTATATATTCAACAGTCATATATATAAATAGTGTTGTATTTATAAATTGAATATTCTCGTCAATAAAAGTGAATGAACTGTTGATACAGGCAACAACACAGAGTAATAATACAGACATTATGTTGAGTGAAAAAAAAAGCAGAGTGATAAAAAGAGTACGTACTGTATGATTCAATTTCTATGAAGTTCTAGGATAGACAAAACTAAGCTGTGGTGATGGAGATGGGATCAGTGATGACCCAAAGTGTCAAAGGAGATTGGAAAGGAGCAGTAGGGAACTGTCAAGACTAATGAAGATATTCTCTATCTTGTTTGGGCTTGTGGTTAAGCAGGTGTACGCTTGTATTGAAACTCATCAGTCTGCACTCTTACAACCTGTGCGTTTTATTGGATGTAAATTATACTTTGACAAAGTTGGTTTTTGAAGGTATTCAACTAACTTTATTAACCCTTTTATAAGTCTAAATTTACTTCAAAATTTAAAAAAAAATTAAAGGTATTCGAGCTCTTTCAGTAAATAAAGTGAGTATGCTTCCAAAGTCAGATTCTAAAATCAGAAATTATTATGAGAAAGAAAAATTATAGGCCAGTACCTCTCATAAACCTGAAGTGCATACACTCTAATAAAAACTTTAGCAAATTGTTGAGTTCCTATTGTGATTCAGCGGATGCTGCTCAGATCTGGCATTGCTGTAGCTGTGGTGTAGGCCAGCAGCTGTAGCACTGATTGCACCTCTAGCCTGGGAACCTCCATATGCCACAGGTATGATGCTAAAAAGACGAGAAAAAAAATTGGCAAGTTGAATCCACTGATATATAAAAAGGGATAGTACATCATAACTAAGTGGGCTTTATTTTGGGAAAACCAGGTTGGTTTAACATTTGAAAATCTATCCCTGTAACTCACAAAGATAACCAAATAAGGGGAGGGGGGAGATAGTTATCTCAGTGAATCCAGGAAAAATAAAAATTTTCAGTAAACTAGAAATAGAAGAGAATTTCCTCATTCCAATAAGAGGAATCTATAAAGATCCAACAGGTAACTTCATACTTAATGTGAAATGTTGAGTGCTTTTCCCCTGAGTTTAAGAACAAGACTAGTAGGAGTTCCTGTTGTGGTGCAGTGGAAACAAATCCAAATAGGAACTGTGAGGCTGTGGGTTCAATCCCTGGCCTCACTCAGTGTGTTAAGGATCCGCCGTTGCTGTGGGCTGTGGTGTAGGTCACAGGCATGGCTCAGATCTGACATTGCTGTGGTTGTGGCGTAGTCCAGCAGCTGTAGCTCCAATTCTACCCCTAGTCTGGGAACCTCCATATGCTCTGTGTGCAGCCCTAAAAAGCAAAAAAAAAAAAAGAAAAGAAAAGAAAGAGTCTATGCAGTCGGGATCTCAAAGAGATATTTGCACTCCAATGTTCGTTACAGTATTATTCACCATAATTAAGAGATGAAAGCAACCTAAGTGTCCATGGACTTAGGAATAAATAAAGAAAATATGGTGATTACATAAAACAATTATTTTTCAATCTTAAAAGGAAGGAAATCCTGCTATATGCTACTACATGGATGAACCTTGAAGACATTATGCTAAGTGAAATAAGGTAGTCACAGAAGAACAAATACTGCATTATTCCATGAAGTATCCAAAATAGTCAAACTCATAGAAACAGAAAACAGAATGGTGGCTGCCAGGGACAAGGTGGAGGGGGAAATGAGGAGTTGCTGTTCAATAGTATGGAGTTTCAGTTATGCAAGAATACGAACGTCTAGACATCTGCTGTACCAAAATGTTTTTATAGTTTACAATACTGAATTATACACTTAAAAGTTTGTTAAGATGGTAGATATCATTTTATGTGCCTTTATGATAATTTTAAAAAGATAAAAAATTATATAAACAAAAAAGAAGGGATAGTATTTACACACAATGAAAGAATAAAATGCTATAAATGCTCAAAAAAAAGAAAAAAAAGAATAAGACAAGTATGCAGATATGCTCATTATTTCCACTTCTATCTGACATCTGACATTGTATTGGCATCCTAGTCAGTGCAATGAGGGAAGGAAAAGAAACAAAAGTTTAAAATTTGGAAAGAATGAAGTAAACCATCTTTGTTCAGAGGTAATACACATATATATGTAGTAAAATCCAAATTAATACACAAAGCTTGAAACTTTTCAAAATTAATGAGTAAATTTAGCAAGGGTCCTGGAAAGATGAATATTTTAAAATCCACTATATTTTTATATACCATAAATCAACACACAGTGAAATTTTAAAAATACCATTTCAAAAGCATTAGTATGTAACACAAGGTGAATAAGACATCTATGCTAAAAGTCACAAAATAGATCTGGGAGAAATTTGAAAAGACCTAAAGCAATAGAGGTACACAATGTTTGTGACTTGAGGAAGACTCAATATTATTACATTGTCAGTTCTTCCCAAAGTATTGATTCAATTCCATTTCAATCAAAACTTCAATGGCATTTTTTTTCCTTTTTTGGAAATTAGCAGGGAGGTCTAAAATGTATCTAGAAATGCAAAGTATTTAGAACAACAAGGCAATCTTGAAGAAGAATAAATAGGACTGACACTCTCAGAGAGCGAGAATAGATGTCACTTGAGCTTTTTAGGTCAGGTTCCTGTCCCTAAATTAGTTATCATTTAGGTCTTGACTTAGAGCCAGGGTGGGGTCAGTCCCATCTGACCACAGGGCATGTAGAAGAATGGAACTACTGGGGAGGCAACCACAGTATCCACTGTGACAGCCTTCATGTATGTAATATTATTATTAGAACTAAACCTCGTTAAGTAAGACATTGACAGGCATGAGGGCAAAAGGGTATATAAAACTGCTTGCATAGGGAGTTCCCATTGTGGCACCGTGGGTTAAGAATCCAACTACAGCAGCTGGGGTCATTGCAAAGGTCCAGGTTCTGTCCCCAGCCCCGACGCAGAATCCAGCATTGCCATAGCTGTAGCTTGGATTCGGTTCCTGGCTGGGGAACTTCCATACACCATAAAAAATAAATAAGTAAATACATACATACGTACAAACATAATAGTTTTTTAAAATACTACTTGCGCAGACATGGAAATGTAGTATCGTAGTGTCCTTGGGATCACTAGGAAGTTCCATGTTAATGGAGCCTCTGGATGTGGGCATGAACGGTGGAAGAAAAGGTTGGAAGTGGCCAGAGGATGAAGAACCTCGAGTTCGGTTTAAGTGTCTAGATGTCATACTGTGGAAGTAGATACCACCTGTGGCTTTCAAGCACAGGCATGGAAGCCTGAAAGAGAAAGAGACTGAGGTAGAAAACAACCAGGAAGCTGTTTAGAGTTTGCAGGAGAAAAATGATGAGATACTTATCCAAGGCAGTTGAGGAGTCCAGTTGGTACTGGGCTGGGGTCGGAGAGCTTAAGCCTCTCCTTGGCTCTTTCCATGTACGATTTTATTGAATGCTCACCACCACCACTGAGAACGTTCTATCTCAGAAACGTGGAGAGGTTAGGTAACTTGCCTAGAGTTACACAGCCAATAAGTAATGGTGCCAGAATGTTTTAACCCAGGTCAGCTGATTCCAGAGCCTGTGCTCTTAGTCATGATGGTATATGACTAAATATCCAGAGATATTTGGGAAATTAGTCATTAGGCTTTGGCCTTGACCAGAATGTTGCTTCCATGAAATAGCACTGCTATGATGCTCTTCTTCCCTTAATGATCCTTTTGGTTTCCTTCACTGACTTCCCTTAATGAGGAATTGGTTTCTGCTTTTTCTTTTCTAAACACTTACTCTTTTGCAGTTTGTTTTCCCTAATGGCGTCATCTATCAACCTTTATGTTGATTTGACCTAAATATCTTATTCCCAGTCCCGATTTCTCAGTCACACTCCTAAAGGTCATCACCTACAACCCATGTTTAAAATTAAACTCATATTTTACTTCAGTTTCTCTAGACACTTTCTGTTATTAGCAACACTAACTAGTCGTCTGGGCTTTCGGAGAATATTTGACCCTCAAATTCCTTCACTTTTTCACACCCTCTCAGGCAACCAGTTTAGTCAGTTCTTTAGCATTCTCATAGATCCATCTCTTTCCCCTCAAAATATTTGCTCTCGCTCTTGTATTAGCTCTTAGGATCCCTTGCCTGAATTACTGGCCTTATTTCCTAACTGGTCCCTGTGCATTCAATCTCTATATAATCCACTCTGCGTACTAGTGCCAGAGAGAACTCTTACCCAAATACCCAAGTTCATAGCACACTTGCCTTATTGGAGAATTTCTGATTGCTTTCTGTCACCTAATAAATCAAGATTACTGAATCAACTCTAATCCATTCTCTGCCTAAATTTGAAGATCCAGCATTGCCTAGCTTCATTTATTTTTTATCAAATTCTAATGCCGCTGAAGTTGGAACTCTCCATTCTAGTCAATTATTACTATCACCTCTTCCCCCAACCTCCTCTCTATGTAGACATGGACACACTGTGCTTCTTGCCGTCTGTGCTGTTGCTAACACTGTTTTCCTGGCCTAAAATGCCTCCTTCCTTTGTCCCAGGCTCATATCCAAATGATTCTTTCCCTAGTGGCTCCAAAATAAGTTACATCTTTCGAACCTCCAAGTTTTTTTTTTTTTTTTCTCATTGCCATTGCCAAAGAAGTATCTGTTGTTGTAGTCTCCAAATGCCTGTGTTCAGTGATGTATCATTATGTTAATGTATAGAGCTATTCTATTTACTAGTTCAGATATGTGTCTTATTTTCCCAACAGGACAATAAGCCCTGATGTTCAGTTAAAATTATGTCTCCTACTTTTTCATAGTTGTAATGCCAATGATAATACTCAATACATTCCTATTACTGGTTGAAACTCTAAACACATGTATTTTTTATACTGTGTATATCCCTGTAAAGTTAGTAGCTTATCTGGAATTATAGTAAATAGTTACTGTTCTCTTATTTTAAAGGGCTATTTCCTTCATAGAATTGAAAGGGCAGATATTCCCGAGTGTTTAAGGCATTCCGTTTTGTATATTCCAACTATACTAAAGTTATACCTTTTAGGGTAATATTTTTAATTATTCTAGGGGAAAAAAAGAAAGCTCCTGAAGGCTAACAGTTTGAAATTTAACAGGACACCGTTGGGAAGGGAGAGGGTCATGGGTCGTCGTCAAACAGACAAAAAACAATGGAGACGATTGTGTCTGAAGATGGTGTATTTTTTTCACGAGACAGTATGTTGACAGTTTCCTTCCTCTTGGGTCATTGTTGTCTGCTAAATGATCTGTGACAGCAAATTGATCACAAGCTTTTTCATTCAGGAGATATAATGCAGCCTTTCATTTTGTTACCTCTGTTGCCAAATGCTGAAACATTTTGTTGGCAAATTAATGTTAGTTTAGTATATCATTTAGTAGTATAAAGCACTGAATTATACCTCTGGAAGCAATAGTAATGGTGATTAATTTATCTTCCCCAGGTTTCAGGTTTCTATTTAAGTGTGACTGCAAAAGCAATAACACACTTGAAAAATGTTAGTCTTAAAATTAGGTGTCCGTAATTATCATTTAAATAAGTGAAGGCATTCACACCTTTAAATGTTGCCCCATTAATTTCAAAATCAAGTCAAATATTTAAGGCACCTATGATTTACCTATAAAAACTAATGCCATAACCTGTTGTAACTGAAAATTTGCTTCTTCCTCCGAAGAGCTAGGAATTTAAAATCAAAGCAGACATAAGGTCTTTTGCATTTGATATTTAAACATCTATTTAAGCCACTTACTTGATGATTTCACATGTTAGAATATCCCAAAGTAATGTTTTGCTTATTGAGTGTGAGAATCTTTGCATTCAAAAAATTTACAGGGAAAAAATAGGAATTGCAGTTATTTAAGAGTAAAAGACTGTTTCAAGTTCCTGTCTAATATTTGCAACAATCCTTGCTCTCCCATTAGGATTTGGTAATATTAGCACAAGGAAGGAAATGTGCTGGCAGTAATATTAGAAAAGAGTTGTTTATTTTCCCTCCTTGAAAGTGGCCAGATTCTGTGTGAAAATTAAACTAATCTCAAGTCTGGTGTTTCATTTCTTCTCATAATGAAAAGGAAATAAAGGTGATTTCACTAAAATTTGGCATAGGAATTGAAGAAAGTTGTTTATTGTAGAAAGGGAAAATGTACAGGTATGATGCTTTCTTTAAAGTTCTTTTTGATGTTAGTCATGAAAGACATCTTAAACCTATATTTTTCTTTTTTTATAATATATACATGGATGTATATTTACACTTATTATTGAAAACTGATTTGGATAGATATTTTTTGTGATTAGCATGTATTAATGGAAAATTATGTTGGATTCATTTGTTAGATATGCAAATCAGCCTAATGTATTATGACAAGATATCTGAAAGAGTTCACGCTGATAAAATAATTTTAAAAAGCAAACTTGCATGCTACTCACTGTCTGATTTTAATTTATGTTTTCAGATCAATTAAATCAGTCTCATTTAGTGATTACTTCAAGACTTGGTCTGGAATAGCTACATCAAAAGCCACAGAATATTACAGAACTCCATGTAAGGTGATCTAGCCTTGTTTTCTTTTTGCAGGGGAGCAGGATATATTCATTTCTAAACATCCTCAGCTTGTCTTACTTTCACAGACTAATTGACACATATTTGGAGTTTGAGGGTGATAAACTTCTCCGTTGGCTCTGTATACTAATCATTCAACAACTATTCATTTAGTCTCACTTTTGTGTAGAGCCCTGGACTGAACCTGAGTACAAGCCAGAAAGAAAGATAGGCAATTGGAGGAATGAAAGACAGAGTTCTGTCTTATAAGGTTTATTTTACTCCCTTCACCCCAGAAGAAAGGCTTTGTAGCCAGAGGAAACTTTGATTCTAAATGCTATTATCCCCAAAGCCAGAGATATTAAATAGAAAGACCACAGAAAGCCAAGGACTGCTCAATTATATCAGTCTAAGGAAAAATCATTCATTATTGTCACACATTAGGAACTAAAAAAACAGAATGAAGAGTTGGGCAACTTTCTGGTCCATCTACTCTAATCTTTAGAGTACTATTTCATTATTTGTATCAAAGTTTGATATTTGTATCGAAGACCTGGTTATCTAGTCTACACACATTTACTCAAATATGACTTTGAAATGGTACATTCTGAAGTTATCAGTGACTTCTGAATTCCTAGACTCAGTGGTTACTTTTTTAGCCCCTTATTGGCTATGCTCTCCTTGAATTAGATGACACCACACCCCCATGGTTTTCCTCTTACCTTCCTAAGGACTCATCTGCCTTTCCTTAGCAATAACTTCCTTCAGTATTCTCTACCCAGCTCTTTGAAAGACCTCATCCATCACCAGCTTTCCATCAGCCCATGTGGCAATAATCCCTAAAGCCTCATCTCTGGCCAGGATCTCTTCTGAATTCTGAGTGCACACTGACAACTGTCCTTTGGAATCAATCTCACATGTGTAAGCAACTGATACCTAAGATGTCCCAAAGTGAATTCATTATGTTGCCCTAAACCTTTCCTCCCTCCTTTGTTATGTCTCTCGGTTAGTGGTAGATCACCGTTCTTCCATTTACTTGTCAAACCAGAATCGTAGATATTTCCTAGTCTTCTTTATCTCCCTCTTAAGCCTTACTGATTTTATCTCCTGCATTACACATATTTCCCCTCTACTCCACCTCCATGACCACTGTCTTAATCTGTGGTCTCATCATGTTTCATCTCATTGTTGTGATAGTCTACTAATTGGTTTTAAGAGAACAAAATATCACAAAAAATAGTACCTAATTTTAAGGCACAAGTTAGGGCGGAAGGTAATACTAAGCTTAATAAACATAAACATATAATTTAAATCAATAATTTATAAGAAATTGCATGTTGGTTATTAGTTATATTGTGATTACCCGTTATCTTCTTCACTGACGCATAGATTAGTGGTTAAGGAAAATAATTTAAGGTGCTTTAAGAAATACACTCTTTAAAAGGAACACTACCAGTGTAAAAGTTTTATTGATTTTGATACCAGAATACCTGAATGTTTACCTCATTTCAGAGATTTTGACTGAGTGCTTCTTAGTCCATTTAGCAAACACATCTTGAGTTCTTGCTATATATGAGGCCCTGAGGAGTTCAGATGAGTTCCAGGAGGTGATAACCTTTAACAAACATGATGTCAAGAGGCGACTGGTGTGCTCTAGGGAACAATTCAGCATCAAACTCTTTAACCAGAGAACAAACAAATTATTATAAAATGGTGCTTTATGAAATAACATGTAAATAAAATAAGAGGCTCTTGGAAACTCCAGACTGCTAGGAAAAAAAAAAAGAGAGAGAGAGAGAGAGAAGCACATGCCCAAGCAAAGAAATTTGGAACTGATTGTCTTATATAAAGAACAATTTAAAATGGAAGAAATGATGAAGTATCACTGGCTGCAATTTCTTCTTCAAAGGAGTTTGACACCAAAATATTTAATTTGGTTCTTGTTTCTACATCTGTCACTAACCTTGTGTGTAATTCATTCCTTTTTGTGAAGACAATAGCTGGTAATCGTTACCTCCAGAAGAATTTCTGAGGCTTTGATTCTAGTCCTTGGTACAAGATTTCACAATCACTCTGCCTCTTTTTCCTACAGGGATTTGTTATAAAAATGTTTCAAAAGCTTTCCTTGAGTAATAACCAGCACTTAATTTAAAAAAATTAAATGTAAACCTTACATGTGCTGCTGACCATTTTGTCTTTGGATAGTTGGGCTGGATGAAGTCCAATACTATCTTTTTTAATGGCCCAATTTCCTGGCAATAATAAAGATGAAGCTTTTAGATTATAGAATGCTTCTTCAACTACTCAGAAATAAAAGGGAAACTTCTAATAACTTCATTTTCTACAGTTATATTTTTATCACTGGAAAGGTTATTAAACTCATGTGCATATTTTAAAAAGCTTTTCATTTTATGAATAAGGATGAGTGGTTATGTTATGATTTTGAGTATTAACTCTATTGCATATCCTTGTGCCCCAAATCTATACATAGTCACATGTGCCATAATAATAGTAAGTTTATTCTTGTATAATACAGTTTACAGAGTATACTCTGTATTGGGTTTTTTTTTTTAGAGGTATAGTTGATTTATACTATAATGTAAGTGTCAGGCATATAACATGATTCACAATTTTTAAGTTATGTTCCATTTATGGTTATTATAAAAATATTGGCCATATTATCTGTGTTGTATAAAATACCCTTGTAGCTTATTTATCTTAAGCATAGCAGTTTGTACCTCTTATTATTTGTAATCATCCCAGTCTTACTGTTTTTTTATTCATTTATCAACCAGTATTTATTGAACACCTAATATATGCCATGCATAGTTGTATATCAGCCCAGTGAGTTAGGCATTGTTATTATTACTCTGTTTTACACATGAGAAAACCATGACCAAGGCAAGCTAAGTAATTTACCTAAGGTCACACATGAAATATCATATATTGGTAAGAGCATAAATTCTGGATGCAATTTGCTAGCAGTGTGACCTTGAGTAAGTTTCTTAATCTTCGTGCTCCAGTTCTCTCATTTGTAACACGAGAGTAATCACAGAACATACCTCACAATGCTGAAGCACTAAAATCGTGCCTCATGCATAGTGAGTGATCATTAAGTGTGGCTGTTATTTATTAGTACAAGTAGGCTGTGGCCCGAGGACTGGAACTGCATCCTCTGACTCCACATTTGTCATTCTTTCTTTTATATTATGTTGCCTCCAGAATATGATATAAAATTGTTACCTCAGAGTTTCCATCATGGCTCAGCGGTTAATGAACCCGACTAGAATCCACGAGGACGTGGGTTCGATGCCTGGCCCTGCTCAGTGGGTTAAGGATCTGGCATTGCAGTGAGCTGTGGTGTGGGTCGCAGATGTGGTTCTGATCCTGCGTTGCTGTGGCTCTAGTGTAGGCCAGCGGCTACAGCTCTGATTAGACTCTGGCCTGGGAACCTACATTTGCCACGGGTGCGGCCCTCGAAAGACAAAAAAAAAAAAAACCACTTCTGTATAACTTGAGATTTAAATTCAAACTCTGAAGAACATGCAGTACATTTCCAATAACAATAATTTTTTTGTTCATAATCATAGGCAGTCACATGGAAAAATGTACTGGTGATCCACTGTTCTCTATCCATGACTACAGAATGGCAAATAAAAAGTTTAGCAGAGAATAAGCCAGTACATCTGGTTGTGGGCAACAGCACCTTAATGACAGAATCCGATCCCCATAAGGAAATGTTTATGTTAGAGGGAAAGAATTCTTTTAGACCAGTGTACCCTGTAATACTGAGTGGAGGCTTCCTGATGTTTGTTTGCTGTCATCGAGACAGACCAGACAGCCTGCAGCATCCTGGGAGTGCTTGCTTGCTTTCACCTTGGGGTACCTTTCATTCTCTGAGTCTTTGAGCCAGCAACAAGGGCAGGTGTCTCCAAAAATGCATTTCGGTGCAAGAATCCGTGTCCTCTGCTTCTGATGCAGTGGTCTCAATCTTGACCACTTGCTAGAAGCACCAGAGAAGCCTGTGAAAACTCCCACATAAAGGGTGCACCCCCAGACCCATCACATTAGGGTCTCGAGGAGCAGGACCAGGGGGTAATCATTTTTAAAGCTCCCAAGGTGGTTACAATATGCAAACAGTGGAAAGGCCTGGGAGAGAAGAGCACAGTATCAGAAATGAGAGACTCCCAGCCTTGTGCTAGTACTGTACATACAGTTAAGTGAATTTAGGTTAGTCATTTAATTCTTTGTACCTCACTTTTCATTTGTATTCATTGACAAAAACGTTCCACTCTCTTTTAGATTTCTCTATGGTTAGCATAAGACAGTGTGTGCGAAAATAAAGCATGCTAAGTTTAAATGGGTGCTTGTGTATTTCTTTGGACACAACAGTTGTAGATTAGAAAAACTTTATTTATTTATTTATTTATTTATTTATTTATTTATTTGCTTATTTTAGGGCTGCACCCAAAACGTATGGAGGTTCCCAGGCAAAGGGTCGAATTGGAGCTGTAGCCGGGCAGCCTACACCACAGCCAGAGCAGCACCAGATCCGAGCCACGTCTGCGACCTACACCACAGCTCAAGGTAACGCTGGATCCTTAGCCCACTGAGCGAGGCCAGGGATGGAACCTGCATACTTATGGATCCTAGTCAGATTCGTTTCCGCAGAGCCATGACAGGAACTCTAGAAAAACATTTTTCTAGATCAACCTGTGTGATGTTGGACAATAACAGGTGTGGCATAGAAAATGAGGGTAGAAGCAATATTAGGTAATACTCAGAAGGAAAGGGAGGAAGAACTACGTTATGGAGGCAGCAGAGGCTGCTTTTCTACCACAGATCTGAAAGCTCCTGGAAGGGCAAGATACAATAATGGTGGGGGAATTTTAACTTCAAGAACTTGGGACAAAATGTCATAGTCCTCATTTCTTTATTATTTCCCTTCCATCAACATCATCCAGTGATCATCTCCTATGTCTAGACAATGGGCTCTGTGTTGAAGACAAGGTAAGTATTATGAAAAGCTTTTCGGGGAGTGTATAGTCAGATAGTAGGAGACAGATGAGTAAAAATAAAGTATGGGGATAAAATAGGAAGTGTTAAAAGTCTGTACAAATACTGTGGCATCTTTCATCTCTCGGGTAGTAGAGTTAAGTAATGGAGAAAATGAGTCAATCATATAAAAGTAATGGGAATATTCAGGAAAGATGACCAGGCCATTTGAGGTTTCGTAATATATAAAGAGACTGCCACACATATTCAAATAGAAAATGTAGGAAAGGCAATTCCAAAAAAATTTAAGGAAAGATATGGATTATCCTTGAATAGAAATATCAAATAAATTTTAAATTTTGTTTAAGTAGTGATGAATAGTCCATTGAGAAGACATTACTCAAACTTTCTAGGTCTTTGTTCATCTGTGAAGTCAGTATTACAATGGAAAGTGCTGCATATGTGCTTTACAAGTGCCCCAGGATATAGTAAGAATTCTAATAATATTAGTTATTATAATCATGTGCAGGAAACAATCCTGCTAAGAATTCTGGGGAGTCCAGATTTGCTCTCTTGGAGTTCCCTGGTGGCCTGCCTAGTGTTTAAGGATCCTGTGTTGTGGGTGCTGTGGCTCGGGTTCAGTCCCCGGCCCAGGAACTTCTGTGTGCCCAGGGCACAGCCAGAAAAAAAAAAAAAAAAATCTCTCGTGGGGAAAGGGTACACTTACTCAATACTGCTCCAAAGGTCAGAGCCAGGAGTGGGGAGACTCATAACCTGAAGATTAAGGAAGGACATTGTGACCTTGCAACCTTGCTGACTGTTGATAGTACGGACTGTCTCCCAGTGACAAAGAGGGAGTTCCTATCATGGCTCAGCAGAAACAAACTGACTAGCATCCAAGAGGATGCAGGTTCCATCCCTGGCCTCGCTCAGTGGGTTAAGGATCCAGTGTTTTCATGAGCCGTGGTGTAGTTGGCAGACATGGCTCAGATCTGGCTTGGCTGTGGCTGTGGCATAGGCCTGTAGCTACAGCTCTGATTCAAACCCTAGCCTGGGAACCTCCATGTGTCACAGGTGTGGCCATAAAAAGACCAAAACAAAAAGAAAAAAGAAAAAGAGTTTTCTGTCATTGGCAAAGGATTCATTTAGGGGCTGTATGATTGTATGTTGCAGATTCTCGCTTTGTGGAAGAGTGAGATCTGTAGTGTCACTTCCAATTCCAAGGTTTAATTTTTTCACTTGAAATGCTGAATTAGAATTTTGTTAACCTGTGGTGTCTGTAGTTCCTATAGGAGTTATTTTAACACCGTCATTTGCATAAATGATATGTAAACAATTATCAGGATTCCCCTGGGGGCTCAGCAAGTTAAGGATCTGCCGTTGTCACTGCTATGGCATAGGTGACTGCTATGGTGTGGGTTCTATCCCTGGCTCTGGCATTTCTGCATGCCATGGCTGTGGCCCAAAGAATACCCCAAATATTATTACAATGAAAAGTAACAAAGTCACAGATTATTTTTTTTGAAATATCCAATATCACAAAGTTCAAATAAAAGGAAGAAATTTGAAAAGTGTCTGAGGATGGTAATGTGACTTGAACTATAATAGAGCGTGTTATTGCCACATAATCAATTTAAGGAGAAATGTATTTTAAAACTCTGAGCTGTTATTAAAGAACATATGCATAACTCCTTTTAAAAATACTCTAATTTCAGTGCTTGAAGATCCAAATTTCATTGGAGAGTATTATAAATGGAAGAAAAATGAGATAAGACATCCCAAAGAATGGCATTTAAAGTAAGTGACTTTACCGACTAGGAACCATGAGGTTTCAGGTTCGATCCCTGGCCTTGCTCAGTGGGTTAAGGATTCGGCTTTGCCATGAGCTGTGGTGTAGGTTGCAGACATGACTTGGATCTGTTGTGGCTGTGGCTGTGGCATAGGCTGGTAGGCCGGCAGCTGTAGTTCCGATTAGACCCCTAGCCTGGGAACCTCCATATGCTGCGGGTGCAGCCCTAAAAAGCAAAAAGATAAATAAATAAACAAAAAATAAAGTAAGTGGTTTTAAATGTCTATATTATCCTATGAACTCGAAATATATATTAATCACTTTCTACCAACTGAACCATCAGAAGAAACCCACTGGATTTATTCTAAACATAAGAACAAGATTAAGAAGTATCATCTTTCCCCTTTCGTAGGAACCCAGGTGGGACATATCTGCTACCTATTGGCTGCCAAAAATGGAGACAGGGCATGAACCACAATGAAGGAATCTCACAATACCTCCCCTATTATCCTCTGATTTCCACCCCCATTATCCATATCAAAATAAAACTTAGAAATGGAGCAGGGGGAATCAAACCTGTTTATATATCACCAGTTACGGTTTCATCCTCTCTCAGTTCCAGATATTGTTTCCTCTTTCACAGATTTCTCATTCAGTAACCAAATATATTATATTGAATGAGGAAGTATGTAATAAAATACGAAGATAAATTATTACAATACCTTTAGAAATCATTAACTCTCAGACCACATGAAGGGAAGGCACTTTTCTTTGCTCTCATCTTTGGTCTCTTGACTCCTGAAGGCAGTTTTTCGACTGCATCATGTTACAGCAGAGATTGCGTCTCATTTTTGTGGTGCTATGTTGCGGTCATTGTTCACCCTGGTGTGCTTATTTCAGAGGATTCAGTGAGTGAGCTTCCACAAAGCTAGGGGAATGGAAATTCCTATTTTCTGTATTTACCTCCTTTGCCTTCTCTTTTAGTTCCTTGAGTTGTTAGCAATGTGACTCCCTTTCTAGAGGAAAATACAAGATTAATAAAAATAATGTGCTGTACTTTGAATCTGTGTAGAAATTAATGCTCTTGAAATAGACTTTCTTATGCTTTAACATTGTAGTTCAGATTGGGTTTTTCAGTTAGACATTCTTTTTTCAGTTGATTGCTTCAACTTTCCTTCAATCCAAAGTGGAGAAAAAGCTTATGCATTAGATGCTTTTCTGTTTTCAGAATAAATTATAGGCAGTAGTAAAGTTTTCATTCAGCAGAATTAGAAGGAGTGGAAGCAAGGTTTTTTCTTGAAGGCATGTTTCAGGTTTTGTTTAGAGTTAAAGACACCTACTTAGAATAAAGGTTAATTTTGCTTTGACATGACTTCTCTTTTTGTTTTCCTTTAACAAAACTACTTTATTTGTTTGATTATTGATTCATTTTGTAAGGCCAGCATCCTATGGAAACCAAAGATGTAGAAAGAAGTAGGACCTTGTCATTTTCAACTTATCCACTCATTTCTCCATATGGCTGAAATAACTGTGAACTGTGTGAGTGCTAGAACATTTTCCCAAGTACCTTATTTTAAAGTTATAGGTCAAATTATCATGTGTATGGTGACCCTGTCAGAAGAAAACTCTCACACCTTATGCCATCTGGTGGTTGATGAGAATATATTTAGATCAGGTGATATAGAACATTGATTTAAACATTATTGAAATAAAGTGTATAAAAGATATTACCTTTGCCTACATCATTTTATTACAGCAGAAATATTTGAGCATGCAAAAACAAAGTATGGTGGAATCAACTTCTTTTCAAATAAGTATTAAAGGCCTCATGTTCATCGACATACGTGAAGTATAATAAAGTGGTCAGTTCATAGACACTCAAGTAGGAAATGCTGGAGTCCATGCAAGGGAGTAATTACTGTGTGTCCATGCAATAGAATACCATTTGCATCTCTCTGTTTTTAATATATGAAAATGCTTCCCTTGCACTGAAGTTTCCCATTAAAAACAAACAAAACCCCAGAAAATGCAAATTGAGAGTCTTTCATCTGCCTCACAGCCCCCCTCCCACTGTGTCCCCCCACCCCCTCATCAATCAAGACCCGATTCTTAAGCCACACTGAATTCTATTTTTTTCCCCCCACTATTGTTTAGGAACATAAGACCTTTTCACCACTTTGTGCCTTCTTCCTGGGCTATCTTTCCCAGCAGGGTCTTTGTTGGTGGTCTCAAGTTAGGATTCAGCCTGAGTTAAAAGGTGGAATGTGTGATGTTGAAGCACAGGGATGTGGGGAGCCAGACTCTTTGGATCCGAATCCCGGCTGTGCCAATTACCAACTCTGGACCTAGGGGACGTTATCTGACTGCTTTGTCTCTCAGTTTCCTTATCTGTTAAATGGCCATAATAACTCTACTTACCTCCCAAGGAGATTGTGAGGATTAAATATGCTAATACATACACAGAAAACGCTTCAACCAGTATCTGGTAGTAGGACGTACTCAGGGTTCCTATTATTCGTGCTTTTCCTACTGTGGCTCTCGTTCAGTTCTCCTGTGGAAAATCATCTTTGGAGGCAGCAGGTGGAAAAGGAGTGTGGGCTTGAGTGTCCGGCAAATCTTGGAAAAATTCTGATTCACTCTGCTCTTGTTTCCTCATCTGTTCAATGGAGGTATTACCTACCTTGAAAAGTTGTTTTGCATTTGATCTCTTGAATGAACCGCATAGTGTTGGCATGTGGATATTCAATAAATATTAGTTCCTGAGGAGAGGCAAGAGAAAAAAGCCCATGTCCCCTAACTTTTCAGAAAATGAAAATAGAAAAGTGTTAAAAATGTAAAATTGTCTCAGTCTAGAAACCCGAAAATAATACCTATCCCAACCACACTTATCTTAGCCGCATTATGCCCGTGGTTCTTTTCCCTTCTCTGTCATCTCTTCAGCCTGTCAAAGTCTTCACAAAGATGGCATGAAGGTTCAACTCAAATGTGTTTTATGGAATGGTCCCTGATTCAGGCTCCCACGTCCCCCCATCCTCTGCTTCCTTAGCACTCTGTTCTTGTCTCTCTCAGCACCTGCAGTTCAGAAATTCATCTGTTAAGAGTGACTAAAGCAGGACGTTCTCATAGCTCTAGAATCACTGCACTCAGCCTGTTACCTGGCAACTAGTAGACACTCAATTAGTATTTGTTGAATGACACATACTTACCCTGTTTCCCCCTTAATCGGAGGATTAAATGTGAAGGAAGTTAATTCTAAGAGAAATAAAATGTAAGTGCTGACTTCTTTTAAAGCCCATTCTAATGTAGAGATAGATTATGGTAATATTTTGGGTATTCAAAGCGTATAGTCAGAGACATGATTGAAAACTGGAATATAAATGGCCGTCATGAATATATTATGCAAATTCTTAAGTTTTACACATGTTTTTAGTTAGTACTAATAGGAATTCACTGTCATTATAAGCAGCTCATAAATATTCACAACCTGATCAGTGTTCATTTCTAAGGCCTTTGCTTTTTTTTGCTTTTTTTTCCCTTTCCTAGTCCCTTGCTGGTCTTTTGGCTATTCCTGCAGATGGTTTCTTTCTACCAAAGCATGGGAAAGAATATGAATCTAGACTCTAAGCAGTAGTTCATAGTTACCTTCTATGGAGAAAGTTACAAAATAAAGCAATGCAAGCTCTTCTTTTGACCATTCTTGCTTAAGCGTAGGTAACACTACTTTTACATCATATTCTAGATCTAGTGACTGCTTATGTGGCCACGGAAATAACCATGCCAGTCATTTAAGCTTTGTCAGCCAGCAAGCTATCTAAATAAAAGTTATCAATTTAGGAGAAGTTTTACATTCTGTGTAGCTTCAGAAAAGAATATTGCCCTTGTCTATACTTTGAAGTACAAAGGAAACTGAAGCTCACGTGGCAAAGCACCCACTACCTACTGTGTGCAGGCATTCTCCCCTCATTTCCTTTTTTTCTTTTTAGGGCCACACCAATGGCATATGGAAATTCCCAGGCTAGGGGTTCAATCAGAGTTTTAGCTGCCGGCCTACCTCACAGCCACAGCATCACCAGATCCGAGGGGCATCTGCTACCTACACCACAGCTCACAGCAACACCAGCTCCCCAACCCGCTGGGCAAGGCCAGGGATTGAACCCACATCCTTATGGATCCTAGTCAGGTTCGTTAACTGCTGAGTCACAAAGGGAACTCTCTGTCTTCATTTCCTAATGTCATACTGGCCATACTGTGGAGTTGCCAATTATACTTCTGAGTATAAGTACACACCTCTAAGCCTAACCCATGAACATATCCATCAGCCTCCTTCAAAGCCACAGCAAATCAACCTACACTTCAAGTCAAACCACTTTCCTTGTCCTACAGACCAAGCTTCAAGTCAAGGTTCCTAGCCTCTCTTTTCATCTGGATTGTCACCCCCTAAGTTTCTAAACAGAAATTCTGGAAAAGTAGAGGTAGATATATCTGCAGTTTACTGTGAGAAACGATTCACCAAGAAATTAACCAACTTGCCCAAAGTTATTGACAAATATAAATTGTTTTTGAAAATTAAAACTTTATTTCCTATCTGCCTATTAATATGCACTTATTAAAAACACTTTTTTTAGGTAAATGTAAAAATATTGCCTACCCAAGTGCTAGCACAAAGCAAATTTGTCCTTGTGAATTTTTTGGTCAATCTTTTTAATTTTTTACATTAAAGTGTAGTTGGGGAGTTCCTGTCATGGATCAGCGGAAACGAATCTGACTAGTATCCATGAGGATGCAGGTTGGATCCCTGGCCTCACTCAGTGGGTTAAGGATCTGGCGTTGCCGTGAGCTGTGGCGTAGTTCACGGACGTGGAGATGCTGTTGCTGTGGCGAAGGCCAGCAGCTACAGCTCTGATGGACCCCCTAGCCTGGGAAATTCCACATGCCATGGGTGTGACCCTGAAAAGACAAATAAAATAAAATAATAAAGTATAGTTGAGCTACAGTGTTGTGCCAATTCTTGCTGTACAGCAAAGTGACTCAGTCATATATTTATGTGTGTGTATATATATATACACACACACACATATATATATATATATATAATTTTCTTCAAATATTATTTTCCGTCATGGTCTACCCAGGAGACTGGATATAGTTCCTTGTGCTATTTGGTAGGACCTTACTGCTTTTCCATTCTAAATGTAATAGTTTGCATCTGTTAACCGCAAACTCCCTGCCCATCCCACTCCCTTCCCCCCCGACCTTGGCAACTACAAATCTGTCCTCTCTGTGAGAAGATAGGTTTCTGTTTTGTAGATAGGTTCATTTGCACTATATTTTAGATTCCACGTATAAATGATATCATATGGTATTTGTTTTTCTCTGACTTCACTTAGTATAATAATATCTAGGTCCATCCATGTTGCTGTAAATGGTATTATTTCATTCTTCTTTATGGCCAAGTAGTATTCCATTGTATCTATGTACCACATCTTAATCTATTATCTGTCGATGGACATTTAGGTTGTTTCCATGTCTTGGCTATTGTGAATAGTACTGCTATGAACATAGGGGTGCATGTATCTTTTTGAATGAAAGTTTTGTCTGGATAGATGCCCGGGAGTAGGATTGCTGGATCATCTGGTAGTTTTATTTTTAGTTTTCTGAGAAACCTCCCTACTATTCTCCATAGTGGTTGTAACCAATTTACGGTCCCACCAACAGTGTAGTAAGGTTCCCTTTTCTCCACACCCTCTCTAGTATTTGTTATTTGTTGACTTGGTCAATCTTAAATTCTACTATTAAGCAATGATAGTTCTTTTATCATGTGTTATATCAAATACCACCATAAAATTTTCTTATATTTGTAAAATATGCTCTTAATTGTAATGTATTTTAAGTTAATGAGTTTTTATTATTCCTAAGTTCCTGTAGTATTTGATTTTTTTGAGTATATGTTTTAATTCACAAAAATATGTGATCTTCCCATAGCATAACGGTTTGGCTCCCTTTTCTCCAACTATATAGAAAATGTTTATGTTGAGTATATTAACTTTATGTTTGTGCTGTTCTTTCAGGGTTATTGACGTTAAACATTGTTTTTGTAGGTTTACCTAATTACATGTTTAATGCATTTTTAAGTGCTTATTTTTATTCCCCAAAGATTAAACCTCGAGTGCCATCTTGTGGTTACAGAGAGAACTGGCATTAGAATGAGCATTGAAAATGTCCCTTAAAAGATAGACGTGGAAAAAAAGCAACCATGAGGAAAATTCTTTTTAAAAAATAATTTTTCCAGACAACTACTTAGTCTCTGCTTTCGTGTTTTTGGAGACAGGAATCTCAGTACTTCAAAGAACATTGAAATAGCTTTATCTTCTCATTTCGAGCTTAAATTTAGCACCTTGTGATTTTCAACCATTCCAGATTTCTTTCATCCATTTAACAGATTTTTATTGAACACCTACCATGTGCTTTTACCTTTGTCTGCAAAACCACCCAGAAAATGAGATGTTATCTCCATTTTATAAATAATATTTTAACATAAAAATTTAAAAAACAAATTCTCTGAGCTTATACACTCAGTAAATGACAGAGCTGAAATTCAAATTCAGCTAAAACCACATGCTTTCCCCCCCTCTTTTCTTTTCTTTTCTTTTCTTTTCTTCTTTCTCTCTTTTCTTTTTCTTCTTCAGCTGCACCTGTGGTATATGGAAGTTCCTTGACCAGGTTTCGAATCCAAGGCGAAGCTCTGACCTGTGCCACAGCTGCAGCAACACCAGATCATTAACCCGCTGGGCCATAGTGAGAACTCCCACATTCTTCCTATTAGATCAAGTATCAGCTCAGACACTGAAGATTCAGGCTTGACTTTGGATATGGGTAGAGGGCATGATTCAAGGGGCTACTGTTGTGGCAGAAAGAATGTACTCCAACTTGTCCTTGGAAGCAGCACAAATAAGATTCCTCTGTTTTGTGGAGTTACCCTTTAAGTCTCAGAAGATAGCAGTCATGCCTTTTTCTTGAATGACTAGGTGCAAGAACTAGGAATAAACACACCTAGTTCTTTCATCTTTTTCTTTAAAAAATAAATTTAATATTCTCTAGTATTCCCCTCTTGTGAATATGACTCATTTCATCAATTTCTCTCAGAATTTAGCCCCAGGTTTGCCCGTGGATTTCTAGTTGTAGCTCAGAATCTGGTGAACCTCCTTTATTATAAACAGCATGGTCTAAGGCTGCTTCCCCCTACCTCTCTCTTTAGAAAGAGGGGTTTTGAGTTGTAAACACATACTGGGCTTTTCTCCCCCTAAGAGAATTTCTCCTTTGATTCTGCTTCTACATAGAACACTCTTTTGAGGGAGAGGTCTGCCTGTCTCTTTCTGTCTCTCCTTCTCCCCTTTGCCCTCTTAACAACCTACCCCTCTCCCCTTCCACTCCCCCGACACCCCTACTCCTGTGGCCACAGAAATGTGATACGTGGATTGGCTTAGACCTTGGTCTGAGCAGGAGTGAGAGTGAGGAGAGCTATGGTTCCCTAAAGGAAACTTCTTACCTGAAGGGAGGAATAAAAGGGAAGCCAAAAACTTCCCTTAAAACACGTTACCAAAAGTCATATTACTGGAGGGGGATACAGTAAATTTTACAATGCTTTTTATGTTCCTAGAGCAACTTCCCAAGAACATGGAGCAATTTACAGAGCCACCAAAATTAGATGAGAATTTAAAGGGAACAAATATTAGGGCGGTTTGTTTTACCTTTAACTTAATAATTATGGTCTTTTCCTTTGTAATCATTTGAATTGCATTTTTAAATTCATGACGATAAAAAAGAAAATCGTGACATTAGACATTTTTGTTTCTATAATTTATGTTTTCAGTTATATAAAGGCCCACATTTGAGTGAAAAAGAAAATATCAATAGTTTGGACAAAGATTTATCATTGAGGGACAAAAGGTATAAATCAACTTATGTTATTTTCTAAAGTCATGTTTGCCTTGAGGGAAGTTAGATTCTAATGATTCTGTTTGTTTGTTTTGGAATTCACACACAAGGCTCACAGAGGCTAGAATAGTGTGTGTTCCTGCTGGAGTGGTAAGAACTCTTAATTCAAAGGACACTGAATGGGTCATCCCTTGGTAGTGGGGCTACATTCATCTCCAAATAAAGGCTATCCTAGACCCATACGGAAGACTAAACTAAACCTTGAAGTACTGAATGGATTTGTAAGATACTGAACTTCATGACAGAACAGTGGACAACCATATATAAAGGAAAATAACAAAATTTAGCACCCAAAAACATAAAATTTACATTGTCCAGCCTCCCATCAAAAATTACAGGGTGAAGAAGCAGGAAAATATAATTCATAACCAAAAGAAAACCTCTTCATGTAAATAGATCCATAAAGAATGGAGATGATAGAATTAGTAGATATGGACCTTAAAACAGCTTTTATACATCCTGTAAAATATCTGCAAGGGTCTGAAGAAAATCATGAATATGATGAAGAGTAATGGAAGATATGCAAAAGACCAGTGGAACATCTATAGATAAAATATATTAAAAATGTTTTAAATACACACTGTATGGAAAGAATAGCAAACAAGATACTGCAGAAGAAATGACTCATGAACTTGAAAATGTAATGATATAAATGCTTAAAAATAAGCATATAGAGAAAGAAGACTAATTAAAAAAAAGCCCCAGTGAGCTGTGGGACATTTCTAAGTGGTGTAAGATACATGTAATTGGTGTCCCAGGGGAGAAAAATAATTGACAGAAAAAAATATGTGGAGAAATAAATGTGGTGGAAATTTTTACAAATTTGATGAAAGATATAAACTCAGAGACCAAGAAGCTCAATGAATTCCAAGAAGCAGAAATAATAAAGAAACCATTCCAAGACACATCATAATCAAATTGCTGTAACTCAGTGATAAAGAGATAAGCCTTGAAAGCAACAAAGGATAAATACACAACCATAATGCATGTAGAGGAACGAAGATAGAAAAACCAATAACTTCATGTCGGAAAACTTGCAACCAAAAGCTAATGGATGACAATTTTAAAGTGCTTAAAGACATGTCTAACCTAGAGATTAATACCCTATGAAAATCTCTCAGAAATGAAGATAAACACTTCTTCACATCAATAAATTCAACCGTGTAGATGGAATGAACAAATTTCTTGAAAGGCTCACTTAAAAAGAAATGAATAGCCTAAATAATCCTGTGTTAATAAAGAAATTGGATTGATAGCCTTCACACAAAGATAACTCACTCCAAGGCCAGATGAAGAATTTTCCAGATGTTTAAGGAAAACATAATACTAACTATACAAACTCTTTCAGAAAATAGAAGTGAAGGGAGTACTTTCCAATGCATGTTATAAAGTCGGTATTACCTCAATAACAAAACCAAAAGAGTACAAGAAAAAGAAGACTGCAAATCAATACACCCTGTATACATAGATGAAAACAATTTAGCAAATTGAATGTGAATATATATATATACACACATATATATATAACATGATTTAAGCATTTTAAATATTGATTTTTTTAAAGGTGTTCAATCAAGGTTACATTCCTTGTATAAACCCACACTGGTCACAATTAATTATTATAAATAATTATGATAATTATACATGACCAAGTTGGGTTTATACCAGGAAAGTAACCTTGGTTTAATATTAGAAAAATTCAAACAATGTAAAATAGAGTAAGAAAGAACAACCATATGATCATCTCCTTAGGTGAAGAAAATTTCAATACCAAATCCTAATTAAAAAAAAAAAAAGCTTTCTCTTAATTAAGACTAGGAAAGAACTTCAACCTGATAAGGCACATCTCTGAAAATACTACAGCCAACATGCATAAAAGTAAAGGACTTGAATGTTTTGCCCCTAGTATCAGTAACAATGCAAGGATATCTGTTCTCAGCACCTCCATTCAACATTTTATTGGTGGTTTTGGTTTCATCATCATAGCACATATCATTACTTATGTATCTTGATTTTCATATTCACTTATTTTTACCTCCTCTCACTGAGGCCAGAGACCTTGTCTTCCTTGTTCTTCCTGTATCATTAGATCTTAGAACAGCACCAGGCACAAGGTAGGTGCTCACTGAGTAGTTTTCCTTCTTTCTTTCTTTCTTTTTTTAACTTAATGGATTTTATTTCAATTATAGGTGTACATATATCATCACAAGTCAACTTGCTAGATTTTGTGTCCCAAACCCACAGTGCATCCCCACACCCCCCAGATTGTCTTATTTGAAAAACCAAGGTTTTCCAAAGTCTGTGAATCATTGTCTGTTCTGCAAAGAAGTTCATTGTGTCTTTTTAGTTTCCATATGTAAGCGGTAGCATTGGGTGTTGCTGTCTAATTGTCTGACTGGTTTCACTTCGCATGATAATTTCTAGGTCCATCCATGTTGCTGTAAATGTTGGTAATTCGTTCCTTTTAATGGCTGAGTAACATTCCATTGTGTGTATGTACCATATCTTCCCTATCAACTCCTCTGTCGATGGGCATTTAGGTTGTTTCCATGACCTGGCTATTGCATAGAGTGCTGCAATGAACACTGGAGTACATGTCTCTTTTCGAGTCATGGTTTCCGCTGGATAGATGCCCAGGAGTGGGATTGCTGGATCACATGGTAATTCTGTTTTGAGTTTTATGAGGAATCTCCATACTGTTTCCACAGTGGTTACACCAGTTTGCATTCCCACCAACAGTGTAATAGGGATCCTTTTTCTCCACGCCCTCTCCAGCACTTATTGTTTGTAGACTTTTTGATGATGGCCATTCTGTGGTTTTGATTTGCATTTCTCTAATGAGGAGCAATGTCGAACATCTTTTCATGTGTTTCTTTGCCATCTGCATGTCTTCTTTGGAGAACTGTCTGCCTAGATCCTCTGCCCATTTTTGGATGGGGTTGTTTGTTTCTTTGGTGTTGAGCTGTAGGAGGTGTTTGTAAATTTTGGAGATTAATCCCTTGTCAGTTGATTCGTTTGCAAATATTTTCTCCCATTCTGTGGGTTGTCTTTTCATTTTGTTTAGAGTTTCCTTAGCTGTGCAGAATCTTTGAAGTTTAATTAAGTCCCATTGGTTTATTTCTCTTTTTATTGTCCTTACTCTGACACATGGATCTGAGAAGATGTTGCTATCATTTATGTCAGAGAGTGTTTGGCCTATGTTTTCCTCTAAGAGTTTCACAGTATCTGGTCTTATATCTAGATCTTTAATCCATTTTGAGTTTATTTTTGTGCATGGTGTTAGGAAGTTTTCTGGTTTCATTTTTTTACATGTAGCTGTCCAGTTTACCCAGCACCACTTATTGAAGCGGCTGTGTTTTGTCCAATGTATATTCTTGCCTCCTTTGTCATAGATTAGTTGACTATAGATGCGTGGATTTAATTCTGGGCTTTCCTGTTCCACTGATCTCTATTTCTGTCTTTGTGCCAGTACCATACAGTTTTGATAACTGTAGCTTTGTAGTAGAGTCTGAAGTCAGGGAGCCAGATTCCTCCAGCTCCATTTTTCTTTTTCAGGATGTCTTTGGCTATTCTGGGTTTTTTGTGTTTCCAGACAAACTTTAAACTATTTTGTTCTAGTTCTTTGAAAAATGTCATTGGTGATTTGATAGGGATTGCATTGAATGTGTAGATTGCCTTGGGTAGTATAGTCATTTTGATAATATTGACTCTTCCTATCCAAGAGCATGGTATGTCTTTCCACCTGTTCATGTCATCCTTGATTTCTTTCATCAGCATTTTATAGTTTTCGGAGTACAGGTCTTTTGTCTCTTTAAGCAGATTTATTCCTAAGTATTTGATTCTCTTTGATGCGATGGTAAATGGGGTTGCTTCCCTAATTTCTCTTTCTGATCTTTCATTGTTAGTATATAGAAATGCAGTTGATTTCTGTGTATTAATTTTGTATCCTGCAACTTTGCCAAATCATTGATGAGCTCTAACAGTTTTCTGGTGGAGTCTTCAGGATTCTCTAGGTATAGTATCATGTCATCTGCAAAAAGTGATAGTTTTACTTCTTCCTTTCCAATTTGGATTCCTTTTATTTCTTTTTCTTCTCTGATTGCTGTAGCTAGGACTTCCAGAACTATGTTGAATAGTAGTGGCAAGAGTGGACATCCCTGTCTTGTTCCTGATCTCAGTGAGAATTCTTTCAGCTTTTCACCATTGAGAATGATGTGAGCTCTGGGTTTGAGTAGTTTTCTTTTTGTTTCTTTCTTTTCTCTCTCTCTGCTGCAACCGCAGGCCTACACCACAGCCACATCAACGTGGGATCCGAGCCGCGTCTGCGACCTACACCACAGCTCACGGCAACGTCAGATCCTTAACCCACTGAAGGAGGCCCAGGATCAAACCCACATCCTCATGGATACTAGTAGGCTTTGTAACCTGCTGAGCCACAAAGAGAACTCCCTCAGTCAGTATTTTTCAAATGCAAGAACTTTTCCGTATTATGAAAGTGATGTATACCTGTGGGACAAAAGCATTTCTATTCCACTTAATTTTTTTACAGTAAACAATACCTTCACCAGAAGTTTTTTTGTCATAATATATTAAAAATTTTAGCCATTCACCCTCAAAGAAATTTTTGTAAAAATTTATTATTCCCATATATGAACTCCCTCTCTAAGGAGATGCTGTGATAGCTTGATTTGGGTTCCTTGTTGTCTCCTACCAGGTGGGTGTCTTTTTCCAGATTAAGTCATGAATTTTTCTGGTAGAATCATTCCCTTGTGTAGTGGGTTGAAGTGTTCCCCTAAGACTCATGTCCACCCAGAACTTCAGATTGTGACCTTATTTTGAAATAGGGTCTTTGGAGATAAAATAATTAGTTAAGATGGGAGTTCCCATTGTGGCATGTGGAGTATCCATGAAGATGCAGATTTGATTCTTTGCCCTGCTTAGTGGGTTAAGGATCCAGTGTTGCTATGAGCTGTGGTGTAGGTCATAGACGTGGTCAGATTCTGCTTTGTTATGGATGTGGTGTAGGCCAGCAGCTGCAGCTCTGATTTGACCCTAGTCTGGGAACTTCTGTACCTGTGGCCCTAAAAATAAAAAAATAAAAAAATAAATAGTTAAGATGTTCTACACCAGACTGATGTGGTCCCTAAATCCAAGGACTTGTGTCCTTATAAGAAGAAGAGTTCCCTTTGTGGTGCAGTGGAAATGAATCCGACTATTATCCATGAGGATGTGGGTTTGATCCCTGGCCTCTCTCAGCAGGTCAGAGATCCGGTGTTGCCATGAGCTGTGGTGTAGGTCGAAGACAGGGCTGTGATCCCACGTTGCTGTGGCTGTGGTGTAGGCCGGCAGCTGCAGCTCACATTTGACCCCTAGCCTGGGAACTACCACATGCTGCAGGTACAGCCCTAAAAAGCACAAAAAAAAAAAAAAAAGGAGAAAGAAGAGGAGAGGACACCGAAATGAAGGAAAGAAGGCCGTGTGACGGCAGAGGCAGGGATCAGAGTCATGCAGCCACGTGCCAAGGAGCACCAGGGATTGCTAGGAACCAGCAGAAGCTAGGAAGAGGCAAAGCATGATCCTTCCCTGCAGCCTTCAGAGGAAGCACGGGCCTGCCAACAGCTTGGTTTTGGACTGTAGCCTCCAAGACCATGAGAATTTAAGTTTCTGTTGTTTTATGTCACCATGTTTGCAGTAATTTGTTACAGTGGCCCTTGGACACTAACATACCTTGCTCTACCAAATGTTGTTCTTATTACTCTGAAAGTATTAATCTAACACCATATCGTTTACTTAAGTACTATTCTGTTGGAACACATATATTGGAATAATTTCAGTTTATCCCATTTCGCTCGTCCACACTCAGAATGGCACTGCAGTCAAAGCCCATAGCTCTGCTTGTCTGTCTCATTTGACTTGTTTGCCTTCTTTTCCGCAAAAATAATGTACACTTCACAAAATTCATTTGGGAAATTAGATGATTTCTTTTTTTTATTCTAGGTATGCTACTGCCATGGCTCGGATTGCTAGAGAAGATAAAAAGCCTGACAAAAGCAATTATCCAACCGAAAGAAGTTATCTCTGCACGACTCCAGGTAAATTGAGTTTGGCCTACTTGTTTTACTCTGGTTTTAGAAGTAAACTACCAGTAACAATGGTGGATTCACAGTTTTGTTCTATTCAAATAAGTTTGAAAATGTGAGGCCTAATGTTTAAAGTTGCTTTAATTCTTGCTAACAAAATTAGTTCAATAAATTACTTTCATAAGAATTGGGGCTCTGAAAAGAATGAATTGCTAATACTTTCGAGCTTTGTAGGCTTTACTAGGTGAATATACAATTAAAAAAAAATCTAAGGCCAGGTTTCAACATGAATAAAAGCAGCACAAATAAGCAAAACACAAAATAAACTGACCCCTTAGAACTCATTTTAGATTCAGAGATACATGCAGTATGGCTGAAAAGAAAGGAATAATGTTAGCTAAAATGTCTGGGGTGCCTTTTTTAGAATTCATATTTTTTCAAAGAAACATTTGGGACAGGAAGAGAGAGCTGGTAACTTAGAGAAATCAGCTGTTGTAGAAGCAGAAGCAAGATGTTCAGGGGTCAGAGAAACTTGGGTTTAGACACCAGGACTGTGTAATTGTAGGAGAGTTTCTTAACCTCTGGGCTTCAGTTTCTTCGTCCTCAGGTAGTAGCAGGTATATGGAAGATGGTGAGTAAATATTTGCTTCGGATATCCTGCCCTGTCTCACAGGATTCTTGTGACCACATGATTCCACACTTGTAAACATTCTTTGTGAATTGCGAAGTCCTATGAAGTATTACTTACTGCTTTGGCCATTGCCTGTCCTAGAAACACAGCAGCAAATAAGTGCCAGGTACAGGCAATAAACTTCATTCAGGGATCCTTCAAGGTCTGGGTCCCCTCTCTCTAATTTTCTTTTGCCTGGCTCAGCGTCTGCTTCTCTTGCTCCCGTTGTTTTGGTGTGCCACTCAGATTTCCTCCTCCCAATGGCCAGCCTCGGTCTTCTCCATTCGACTCTGCCTCCAGCCTGCAGCTTTCAGGATCCCTGCGGGGACTGGTGAGAAATGGGGCCTTCTCCAGCCTTACCCCCTGCTTCCTCCATGAATCCTCTACTCCTCTCTGCAGGTCTCTCCTCCAACATCCTCCCACCCCTGTTTACACCAGTGGAAGAGATCATTTAAGTTGATGATTACAACAATTTCTGTCCATGCTTTGTCAGATTGCTTTCTACAGCTGAAATCTGCTGTTGTTTTTAGCAAGTCTAAAATCCTTTGTCTCCCATTTTCTTCAGGATAAAATATAGACCCTATGACGTGGCAGAGTCCTTAGTGCTCTAGTATCTGTTTGCCTTTTCACTGGCATTGCTTACTGATGTCCTACTTACAACCCAAAACACCACACTGACCTAGTAGGTTGTGATTATTTTGTCCCTTCTTCATTTCAAAAATTCACCCTGTTTTCTCATACCCTTCCTCCAAACACCACTTTCTCCTTTTTCTTCCTTGCTAGTACCTACTTACCCTTTGCGATTCAGTTCAGGTATTGGCTTCTCTGGGAAACTTTCCTTGTGAAGTATTTATAGCACTTCTATCAAGCCTTATCATGCTCCTGTAGTTTTATATTGCTGTATAACAAATTACTACACACTTAATGGCTTAAAACAACACATTTATTATTTCACAGTTTTAGTGTGCTCAGAGTCCAGGCATGACATAGCAAAATCCTTTGCTTGGGATCTCCTAAGGCTGGGATCAAGGTGTCAGCTGGGCTGCATTTTCATCTGGATGCTTGAAGGGAAGAATCTGCTTGTAAGTTCACTGAGGTTGTTGGCAGAATTCACTTCCTTCTGTCTTCAGGACTGAGGACCCTTGCTGGCCTGGTATGCTGGAGCCCTCTGTCTGCTCTTAGAGGCTGCCTGCGGTTCGCTGCCATGTGGACTTTTCCAGCATAGCCTCCTACTTCAGCCAGCCAGCAAGGGGAGTCTTCAGAGCAAGTCCGATAGTAAGATGGACTCTTATGTAATGTGATGTAATTGTGGGAGTGAGATTCCATTTCCTTTGTCATATTTTATTAATAAGAATCAAGTAACCAGTCCTGCCCACACTTAGCAGGGAGAGGCTTATACAAGGGTGTGGACATCAGAACGTGGGGATCTTGACAGGCCACCTAGGAGTCTGTCCAATACACAGCTATGTTCTAATAGTCTCTTTACTGCCAGGTTGCTTCAGTAGTAAGTGACCTCCCTGAGGGAAGGGGCTGCTTCCTCTCAATGTGGTGCTTAGGATGTGGTAGCCATTCAAGGCCCATGGACAACCAAGTGAATGAATGATAGGATGGAGTAGAGCTGTCATGGCTTCAGCAGCCCTGTAGTTTTGGAAAAGGGAGGATAAACTCAGAATGCATGAAAGAAAGTAAGAAAGGAGAGCTGGAAGAAGGACCACTTTAAGGAATGTCAAGGAACTCGTGATTTCCATGCTGAGCCGTGTCCTCTTTGAAACTGAGGTAGACTCCCCTTTGTGTCTAATCTTACTGCTAAGAGAAGAAACTCTACCTAAGAGATTGTGGCCAATTAGAATATTGTTCAGAAATGTTTACTCCCTGTCCTGTTCTACTTCCATAGGCAAAATGTACTCCCTTGACCCTTGACTTTGAGCTTTGCCACGTGACTTGTTTTTTAATCAGTGGAGTATTAGTGGCTGTGATGTGCTCAGAGTTCATGCAGTTTGGCCTGCTCTTTTCCACTCCTGCCATCATCACAAAAGCATGTCTGGGCTAGTCCTCTGGTCACTGAGCTTCTCAGCCAGCTCCAACCCAGAGAGGCCAAACCCCAGCTGACCTGCAGGTGTGTGATCTAAACAAATTCTTGCCATGTGTCACTGAGTTCTTGTGGTTGTTTATTATGTAGCAGAAAGCTTGTACTGGATACCAAAGGGAAACATGACTCAATTACAAAAAGAATGAATTTTGCACTTCCCTTCTGCAAAGAGGGTTAGTATGTCTTTGCCAATGTGAAAAAATTCATCTGAGATTTCAGAGGTGGGAGGGGAGAAGAGGTCATTATTCTTGAGTTGTGTGTATCATAACCTGGCAGCTTCCTCAGACACAGCAATTTTATGCAACTCTTCATAGACTCTCACTTTCCAGGTGTGATGGTTTCACAGAAACCTGCCTGAGCTCATGGTGTTTGTCCCACTTGGGTGGTTAGATGCATGCAGCTCTTTGGTCTCCCCCTCCTGGCTTCCCCACTTGTGTTAGTGCATCAGGCTAAGTAGATAGTGATGTTCTTCAGTCCTCCAGCTGTAGCCTTCCAGACTGCATGCCTCCAGGTCTTCCCACACATGTACGATCCATCTTTCAAATTAAACACTCATTCTGGTATTACTTGTGAGGGTTCTCTTTGGCTAACTGAACTCAGATTGATACAGAAATGAAGGAATCTCATTGCTTATCCATTCCAAAGGCAATAGTTTTATCTATTAACCCCAAATTCCCAGTCCATCCCACTCCCCCCCCTCTCCCTCTTGGCAACCACAAGTCTGTTCTCCAAGTCCATGAGTTTCTTTTCTGTGGAAAAGTTCGTTTCTGCCATATATTAAATTCCAGGTATAGGTGATATCATATGGTATTTGTCTTTCTCTTTCTGATTTACTTCACCTAGCGTGAGAATTTCTAGTTCCATCCATGTTGCTGCAAATGGCATTATTTTGTTCTTTTTTTTGTGTAGCACTGGGAACTATATCTAGTCACTTGTGATGGAGCATGATGGAGGATAATGTGAGAAAAAGAATGTACATATATGTGTGTGTGTGTGAGACTGGGTCACTTTGCTGTACAGTAGAAAATAGGACACTGTAAACCGACTATAATAGAAAAAATAAAAATTATTTTAAAAAAAGAAATGAATGGAAAAAATCACTTGGCAATAATCAGAGCCCACCGATCAGAACGAAATCTAGCATCTTCCCTTACTAAATACTTTTAAGACTAGAAAAAATTATAGGAAGCAAGGTTTTCAGGATCCATCCTAAGAAAGACATACAAACAATAAGGCAGTTAGAATCCATGCTTCCATAACTTATGTTAATATAGTAACAAAATTATTATTATTGATTCCAATCAGCAAATTCAAAGTTTCTTGAATTTATAATACTTGAAGTTATAATACTTGATTTTCTGGAGAATAAAAATTCAAAATAACATTTTTTCTATGCCATGAGAAAAAATTTTTTACATTTGTTTTGTGTTATCTTCTGCTAATTTAACCAGGATTTCTTTTTATGCTTCCTAGGAGTTTCTGTTTTTGGTTTTGGTGTTTGTTTGTTTGTTTTTAAACAGAACTAAGAGGGCAAATGGTCAAGAGCATTAATTCCCAACATCCGTGCCACTCCAGCACCTGGAGTTAGCCAATCATAGTAACCCTACTTCCCTAGCCAGTGACTCATGTAGGAGTAAGGTGTGACAGAATCCAGCCTGAGAGAAAATATACTAGGGGCTTCAGGGTGTAGATTTCCTACTCTTAAAAATGAGACCCTGACCCTGTTATGGCTCAGCAGAAACAAATCTGACTAGTATCCATGAGGACACAGGTTCGATCCCCAGCCTCATCAGTGAGTTAAGGATCCGGCGTTGCTGTGAGCTGTGTAGGTCGAATACTCGGCTCGGATCTGGCTTTGCTGTGGCTGTGGCGTAGGCTGGTGGCTACAGCTCCAATTTGACCCTTAGCCTGGGACCCTGCATATGCCATGGGTGTGGCCCTAAAAAAAAAAAAAATGAAACCCTGGAGAGAAGACTCCTTTTTCCTCTAAATGTTGCCATGTCAAATGTGAGTAGCCATATGTCTCTTGATCTGACTCTGAAGATGAAGACAACACTGAAGATGGCAGAGCAGAGCAGTGGGAAGAACTTGTCCTGAGCTGCATTGTTGAGTCATGATATCATTCAGTCCTGCCCTACCTCTCATCGTCCTTTTCTACTCATATTGGACGTGGCAACATTCAGAGGAAAAAGGGATCTTATCTCCAGGGTCTCATTTTTTTTTTTTTAGGGCCACACCCATGGCATATGGAGGTTCCCAGGCTAGGGGTCAAACAATAAAGATATTTCTCTATTGTTTAAACTAGTTTGAATTGGGCTCTGTGTGCCTTGTGACCAAAAGCGTATGAACTGAGAACTCAAACATGGCTGGAAAGAACTGGAGTTGGTCTATCAATGACATGATTATAGAAAAGATTTTATCAAGGGAAAGAGAATTTAGCTGTACATAAGTGAAAGCTAGATATTGATATTAAAATATAAAAATAAGGAGTTCTCATGTGGAGCAGCAGGTTTAGGATCCAGCGTTTTCACTGCAGCAGCAAGGGTCACAGTTATGGCATGGGTTCAGTCCCTGGCCTGGGAACTTCCACATGCCACAGGTGTGGCAAAAAAAAAAAACACCCAAGCAAACAAAAACAATAAAATAAAATAAAATATAAAAATAAAGCCAGTTGTTGGTGACCTCAGGTTTCTTATAGGATAATGGCAGCTGTTTAAACTCAAATCTCTCTATAAATCTTTCCATAACCAAAGAGACCAAGAGAACAATTCATTCATAACTCTTGTCTGTAGCACAAGTAGAAGACAAAGAGTATTACAAGTTTTATTTGATACATAACTGGGGAAGTAAAAATATAAGATCAAAATAATTTGTCCTGGAAGCGACTCTTCATCCCTTCTAGCAAGTTCCCCATGCTGAGTGGAAATACTGAGAAATACAGATAGTGTATCTATATTCTTCTTTTAAAATGTAAGCAGTTTATTTTCCTGTAGGAGAAAGATTAAACTGCTTTGTATGACATGAGGCTTTTCTATGTCATGTCAGCCTAACTGACCAGCTCCACTTTACTCTACATGCACAATAGTTGGATGGCCTGGGATTAACTGTTATTGGCTGGATGTCCTTGGCCAAGTTACTGCTGGTTACTCAGTTTCAATTTCCTCATCTTTAAAATAAGGATAGAATACCTGCTTATTGCAAGCATTGTGTCTCAGTTAAACTGTATTTTACACATAGCACATGCTTAGCTGGCAGTGGGTAAATACTGAAGTGTTAGCTCTGATTATCTCCAAACCTGTCAAGTTCTCTCACACCTCTATGCTTTGTTATGTACTGTCTCCTCGATCTAATGTGCTCCCACCTCCCCTCTTTGCCTTCTCTGTTTAGCCAACGTCTCCTTCTCTTTCAAAGTCCAAGTCTGTTTTCACTTAGACCTGGTGGCTCCATCCTTGTGCTTCTGAAGCATTCATGGACATCTTTTCCCTTGCACATCTACTGGAACTTAGCAGAGGCTCAGTAATACATAAGCGTAAAAAGACTGGCCAAAAATGGAAAGTAATTGATGACAAATTTGTTCATTGCCAAGTATGAAATTTCAAAAATTTTAAAAGTTTCCTTGCATTCACTTAGCTGATCTTAGGCTTTATGCTACAAACACAGGCTTACTTTATTGGTTTTCCTGCCATGTCTATTAAATTTCTGTTTTTCATATTCTCCATTATAGTTCAGACTTGTCCTGATTCACAAACTGAGACAGATACTGTCACAAGGGCGGATAAAACAAAGGAGCAGTGGAAGAGAAAAGTTTTATCAGATGATGTTAGCACAAATGAACCATGGGAAGAAGAAGTGGAAGATCTGGTTGCCTGGACCAACACTCTTGATACAGATGCTTTAGAAGATTAAGCCTAATGCTCCAGGATTTAAAAAACAGGCTCCACCACAGCTTAGCTTCATGAAGCAACTTTGGAAGGTTCTCAGTATTTGGATTCCATTTTTTTTTTCAAGTTGGTCTCATCCTCTCACTGCAAGAACAAATTAGAAATGTAAGTGCAAATCAGTGACTGTGTTGCTTTGAGTTTTTGGAGCTTTCCTTCATTGTCTGAGCAGCAGTGTTCATTGTGGTTTTCCAGCCAGAGGTGTCATACCCAGAGTTATTAGGCTACTGGATGCACATTTTTGCAGGCAGGACATGGGCTGGGAAGAGGCTGATGTAGGAGGAGAACTCCCAGGAGCTTCAGAGGCTAGGCATTAACCCAAGGAAGAAATCTATCTGCCTGGTTTAGTGTATTGTTCCCTTCATATTCGAGGGACAAGATGTCACCTGTCCAGTCCACTAGTGTTCCTCTTCCTGTATGCTCCCAGAGTACACGATTAACCTTAACTAATCAGTTTTCAACCTTAACTAATCCATCCCCTCATATTCTCATATCTACCATTTCTCCCTCTCTTTTTGCAACCTGCAAATATACGGAGATCTCTCCTATTCTAAACTGTGGTTCTACCTTTGACCCTGCATTTCTACTTCCCTCAACACTGTATCATACATATTTTCTCAGATTTATTAATAGTTATCTATCATTTGCATCCGTATTTCTTTAGTTCACATCATGTTTGTACCCAGCACAATAAAATCTGTCTTATGCTTATACTGCTAGTTTAAAATTCACTGTGATCACCAGAAACTTCCCTGTTGCCCAAATGCAACAGATGTCTTATCTTTCTCGGCCTCTAGGCTATACTGGATGTTATTGATCACTTTCCCTCTCTCTGTCTCTCTCTTTCTCTTTGTCTAATGTTTATGACCTTGCTCTAAAAGAGATTTATTTTGAGGCTTACCTACCTACAACACAGTCCTCCCCACAAATTCCACAAATTATCTACCTATCTATCTATGTATCTATCTATCTACCTATCTATCGTCTGTCCATCCAATTCCTCCAATCTCACATCTAGGTATTAAATAGGTCTTTTTCTCATTTCCAGAGAAACTGATTTTAGTTCCTATGAAAAAAGAAAAACGTTCTGTTATATGTAGTTTGGTGTCTGGGCACTTCCCTGGCTAGTGAATGTTTCCAGGTCTGCCTGTGGCAATTCAAACTAAGGCCTCAGTGACTGTAGTGCCTGACACTTGTTATTCCCCCAAACTGAACCACAGGATTATGTCAGCGTCTCAGATTCTCCTCTCCTTTTGTCAATGTCAAAGTACAGTCAAGAGCCAGTTTCCTGACTCCTACTCAGTTTGACAATTACAGTTCTTTCTACATTCAGTAAAAGAGCCATCGTGAATGGCCCACCCCATACCTCAATGAAACTGTAGAATATAGCCCAAAAGTGCATTTTGCTGATAGTCACACCAGCAGAGATTGAGCCTCTGACTCCTCTCTGGTGGTTTTCTAGGAGGACAACTATGTGGATTGTCAACAAATAAACAGCAGTCCCCAAGAAAGCAAATCCAAAAGGCTCAGGACAGTCAATCAAAAATTTCTCCTCGATATCAGCTGCCTCGTGTTGTATTTTATCCTTTCTGTTTAAACACATCTTCTCTTTCAGAACAGAGAAGTTCTATTTGTTGCTTTCTTTTCCTGCAACTAGAAGACCTGGGGGTGAACCTGGGTCATGGGAGGAAGTGGGAAGTGAACCAGTCTGGAACAGAGACATTAGTAAAACAGAATAGTTAATTTAGTTACCTTTACTATAATTCTGGCTGTTCATTCTGGGTCTTCATAGGGATTTCCCTTCTACCTCTAGACTTTGGTGGAAGGTTCTTTTGGTGTCTAGCCCATTGCTCTTCTCTACACATGTTTCTTGGACAGTCTTGCCCTATGAGAGTTGTACCTCCCACAAGTATTCTCATTCTCTGACCTTTTTTCTACCTTAAAATATATCTTCACCTCAAGTACTTGATGCATCTGAAACTCAATATGCTCAGCTTAAAATCCTTTCTCTCTCTTTGTCCCACCCCCAGCAGACCTTCTGCCTCTTGTGCTCTTTTCTTCAGTTAATGGAATGACCCCAAGATAAAAACTTGTGGGTTTCTATAGACCTCTCTTTCACTTATAGCCAGTTGGTTTCCAGGCCTTAAGAGTATTGACCTTTAGATGTCTTAAATCCATCTTATCATTCCTATCCTTACCATCACTCTATATTATAAAGCCTCTTTCATCTGTAGAGGAAATTTGCTTTTCTTTAATAACACCATCCACCTGCTTAAAATTCTTCAGAGAACATCTGCCTGAAAGATTGTCCAAATCATGATGTCTGTTGTGTCATCCTGAGCCACCCTCTCTGACCTCATCTACCACAACCCCTCACCTTGTGCCTAATCTCCTGCTTTTCCACTTATAACATGCTCTTTCCTTCTTCTCTACCTTTGCCTATGCCATTTTCTGCAACTTTAATGCTGTTTCCCTTCTTAACTTGGCAAACTTCTGTTTATCCCCCGAAACTCAGTTCAGAACCACGTCCACAAAGTCTTCTCTGCAAACCACATAACCACCCCAGGCTCTCCAAGGAGCGTCTGTATGCGTGTACAATTATATCACATTGTTTGCTCATCTGACTCTCCCACTAAACCTTCAAGGTATAAGTCAACCAGACTGACTCTATTGTAGTATATCTCATAAGAACCACATGTCGACAGTTGTCACAATTTTTCTACCTCAAGCAAAAGCTCCTGTTTCACTGTCTTGGAATCTGCTGTAAAAAATGAAGTTGGCAAACTTAGAGAATTGGTGATTTTTTTTTGTTTTATTGAAGTATAGTTAATTTATAAGAATTTGATGATTTCTGTTGTACAACAAAGTGAGCCGGTCATGCATATGCACATATCCATTCTCTCTGATTCTTTTCCCACATATATTATCAGAGAATACTGGGTAGAGTTCTCTGTGCTATACAGCAGGTCCCCATTGGCCAATCATTCCATATATGTCAGTGTGCAAATGCAGGTCCCAAACCGCCAGTCCATTCCTCCCACCTTACAACCTGTCCCCTTTCGTAACCATAAGTTTTTCTTTTTTTTTTTCTTTTTGCATCATAGCTGATTTACAGATTTCTGTCAAATTTTCCAACTGCACCACGTGCTGACCCAGTTACATGTACATATATGGATTTGTCACATGTGATTAGACATAGTTCCCTGTACTATACAGCTGGATCTCCTTGCTTTTCCATCACCGAAGACTAGTTAACCCCATTCCCTCCCACCCTCTCCCCGACCCCTTTGGCAACCACAAGTCTGTTCCCCAAGTTCGTGCTTTTCTTTTCTGTTGAGAGGTTCCTCTGTGCAGTATACTGGACTCCAGTTATAAGAGATTTCATATGGTATCTGTCTTTCTCCTCCTGACTTGCTTCACTCAGTATGAGGGTCTCTAATTCCATCATGTTGCTGCAAATGACATTATTTTAAGCTTTTTTATGGCTGAATAGTATTCCATCGTGTATATATGCCACATCTTCCTAATCCAGTCATCTGTCGATGGACATTTGGGTTGTTTCCATGTCTTGGCTGTTGTGACTAGTGCTGCAGTGAACATGCATGTGCAAGTGTCTTTTTCAAGGAAATTTTTGTCTGGATATATGCCCAAGACTGGGAATGCTGGGTCATATGGTAGTTCTATGTATAGTTTTCTAAGGTACTTCCATACTGTTTTCCATAGTGGTTGTACTAGCTTACATTCTCACCAACACCACAGGAGGGTTCCCTTTTCTCCACACACCCTCCAGCAGTTGTTGTTTGTAGACCTGTTAATGATGGCCATTCTGACTGGTGTGAAGTGGTATCTCATGGTAGTCTTGATTTGCATTTCTCTAATCATCAGTGATGTTGAACATTTTTTCATGTGCTTGTTGGCCATCTGTATATCTTCTTTGGAGAAATGTCTGTTCAGGTCCTTTGCCCATTTTTCAATGGGGTTGTTGGCTTTTTTGCAGTTGAGCTGCATCAGTGGTTTGTATATTTTAGAGATTAAGCCCTTGTCAGTTGCATCATTTGAGACAATTTTCTCCCATTCTGTAAGTTGTCTTTTAGTTTTCTTTTTGGTTTCCTTTGCTGTGCAAAAGCTTGTCAGCTTGATTAGATCCCATTGGTTTATCTTTGCTTTGATTTCTGTTATTTTGGGAGACCTGAGAAAACATTTGTTAAGGTTGATGTCGGAGAATGTCTTGCCAATGTTTTCTTCCAGGAGTTTAATTGTGTCTCATCTTATATTTAAGTCTTTAAGCCATTTAGAATTTATTTTTGTGCATGGTGTGAGAGTGTGTTCTAGTTTCATTGATTTGCATGCAGCTGTCCAAGTTTCCCAGCAATGCTTACTGAAAAGACTGTCTTTTTCCCATTTTAAGTTCTTGCCACCTTTGTCTAAGATCAATTGGGTGTAGGTGTCTGGGTTTATTTCTGGGGTCTCTATTCTGTTCCATCGGTCCACATGTCTGTTTTGGTACCAGTACCACACTGTCTTGATTACTGTAGCCCTGTAATATTGCCTGAAGTCTGGGAGAGTTACGCCTCCTCTTGCTTGGTTTTTGTTCCTCAGGATTGCTTTGGCAATTCTGGGTCTCTTGTGGTTCCATATAAATTTTTGGATTGTTTTTTCTAGTTCTGTGAAGAATGTCATGGGTAATTTGATAGGGATTGCATTGAATCTGTAGATTGCTTTGGGTAGTATAGCCATTTTTACAATATTAATTTTTCTGGCCCATGAGCATGGAATATCTTTCCATTTCTTTGTATCTTCTTTGATCTCCTTGATTAATGTTTTGTAGTTCTCTGCATATAAGTCTTTCACCTCCTTGGTCAGGTTTATTCCCAGGTATTTGATTTTTTGGGGGTGCTATTTTAAAAGGTAAAATATTTTGGTATTCTTTTTCTAATATTTCATCGTTAGTATACAGAAATGCAATTGATTTCTGAAGGTTAAGCTTATATCCTGCTACTTTGCTGAATTTGTCTATGAGTTCAAGTAATTTTGGGGTTGAGTCTTTGGGGTTTTCTATATATAGTATCGTGTCATCTGCATACAGTGACAGTTTTACCTCTTCTCTTCCTATTTGGATGCCTTTTATTTCTTCTGTTTGTCTGATTGCTGTAGCTAGGACTTCTAATACTATGTTGAATAACAGTGGCGAGAGTGGGCATCCTTGTCTTGTTCCAGATTTTAGTGGGAAGACTTTCAGCTTTTCTCCATTGAGTATTATGTTTGCCATGGGCTTTTCATATATGCCCTTTATTATGTTAAGGAATGTTCCCATTTTATTCCCATTTTGGTAAGAGTTTTGATCATGAATGGATGTTAGACTTTGTCAAATGCTTTTTCTGCGTCTATTGAGATGATCATGTGGTTTTTTACTTTTCTTTTGTTAATGTGGTATATGATATTGATTGATTTGCGTACATTGAACCATCCTTGTGCACCTGGGATGAATCCCACCTGGTCATGGTGTATGATCTTTTTGATATGCTGTTGAATTCGGTTGACTAAAATTTTGTTGATAATTTTTGCATCTATATTCATCAAAGATATTGGCCTATAGTTCTCTTTTTTTGTGGTGTCTTTGTCTGTTTTTGGAATTAAGGTGATGTTGGCATCATAGAATATCTTTGGGAGTGTTCCTTCTTCTTCAACCATTTGGAAAAGCTTAAGGGGGATGGGTATGAGTGCCTCTTTGTATGTTTGGTAGACTTCACCTGTGAAGCTTTCTGGTCCTGGACTTTTATTTGTAGGGAGTGTTTTGATGACATACTCAATTTCATTTCTAGTGATTGGTCTATTCAGTTGATTTATTTCTTCTTGATTCAGTTTTGGGAGGGTGTAAGTCTCTAAAAAGTTGTCCATTTCTTCTAGATTATCAAATTTGTTGGCATACTGTTGTTCATAGTATTATGTCTTGGTTTTTTGTATTTCTGTAATATCCATTGTGATTTCTCCTTTTTCATTTCTTATTTTGTTTATTTGGGTTTTTTCTGTCCTCTTCTTGGTGAGTCTAGCCAGAGGTTTGTCAATCTTGTTTACCTTTTAAAAGAACCAGCTCTTGGATTTATTGATTTTTTCTATTGTTTTTTGAATCTCTATTTTATTATCCTCTCTCTGATCTTAATGATTTCCTTCCTTCTGCTGACTTTAGGGTGCTTTTGTTCTTCCTTCTGCTGCCTTTAGGGTACTTTTTTTTTCTAATTCATTTAGGTAATGGGTTCATTTAGGTGATGCATTAGGTTGTCAATTTGAAATTTTTCTTCTTTTTTGAGGAAGGCCTGTAATGATATGAATTTCTCTCTGAGCACTGCTTTTGCGGCATCCCATAGATTTGGGGTTGTTGTGTCTTCATTCTCATTTGTCTCAAGGTATTTTTTTATTTCTTTCTTGATTTCCTCGTTGACTCATTCATTTTTTAGTAGCATGTTGTTTAGTCTCCATGTAGTATGTTTTTTTCTTATTTCCTTTCCTGTGGTTGATTTCTAGTTTCATGCCTTTGTGGCCAGAGAAGATACCTGAAATAATTTCTATACTCTTAAATTTGTTGAGGTTAGCTCTGTGCCACAGTATGTGATCTATCCTTGAGAATGTTCCATGTGCACTTGAGAAGAATGAATATTCTGATTTTTTGGGATGTAATATCCTGAAAATGTCCGTTAGGTCTAACTTTTCTACTGTGTCATTTAGGATCTCTGTTGCCTTACTGATTTTCTGCCTAGAGGATCTGTCCGTTGATGTGAGTGGAGTGTTAAAGTCTCCTACAATTGTTGTATTGCCATCTATTTCTCCTTTTATGTCTGATAGTACTTGTTGTAAGTACTTGGGTGCTCCTATGTGGGGGGCATATATATTGACAATTGTAATATCCTTTTCTTGAATGGATCCTTTAACTATTAAGTAATGTCCTTCTTTGTCTTTATTTATGGCTTTCACCTTAAAGTGTATTTTGCCTGATATGAGTATTGCCACTCTTGCTTTCCTTTCTTGTTCGTTGGAATGAAATGTCTTTCCCCATCCCCTCACTTTCAATCTATCTGTGTCCTTTGTCTAAGGTGGGTCTCTTGTAGGCAGCAGATTGTAGGCTTTTGCTTATTTATCCATTCCGCCACTCTGTGTCTTTTGATTGGAGCATTCAGACCATTGACATTTAAGGTGATTATTGATAGATATGTATTTATTGCCATTTTAGATCTTGTTTCCAGTTGATTCTATGTTTCTCTTTTCTTCTTTTCTTTTTTTGGATGGATGGGTTCCAATTATTTTATACTGAAGTTCTTTTCTTTTCAGTATTTGTGGATTAGATGTCCCATTTTGGTTTATGGTTGCCCTCTTTTTCAAGTATGTTAACACCTTCTTATATCTGCTTGCTGTGGCCTGATAACCATATAGGCTTAAACACATCATTAAGAAAAGAAAATAAAAAAAGAATAAAGAAAAAAAAGGTTTTTTTAAAGTTAAAAAAAA
>PVHT020000066.1:10432774-10468637 GCA_004024745.2 Catagonus wagneri | reverse complement strand
ACTGAAGTTCTTTTCTTTTCAGTATTTGTGGATTAGATGTCCCATTTTGGTTTATGGTTGCCCTCTTTTTCAAGTATGTTAACACCTTCTTATATCTGCTTGCTGTGGCCTGATAACCATATAGGCTTAAACACATCATTAAGAAAAGAAAATAAAAAAAGAATAAAGAAAAAAAAGGTTTTTTTAAAGTTAAAAAAAACAGAAAAAAAGAAATAGTCTACGTTTTCCTGCTTTCTCTCCCCACAATGCATTGAGGTTGTTGTCTCTTTTTTTTGTAATTTAATTTATTTTAACTAATTTATTTATTTATTTTAGCATCTTCATGTTTAGATCTGTATGCTGGCTTATTTGAATGATTGCTTACCATTTGTGGTTTCCTCCATTCTAATTCTTACTTTTTACTTTTCTTTCTTTTTTTTTTGTAGGAAACTTTTCAGCATTTCTTTTAGAAAGGGTTTAGTATTTCTGTAGTCTTTTAGCTTTTGTTGTTGGGGAAATTCTTTATGTCCCCTTCTATTTTAAATGATGTTCTTGCTGGGTAGAGTATTCTAGGTTGCAGACCTTTTCCATTCAGCACTTTAAATATATCTTGCCATTCCCTTCTAGCCTGTAATATTGCTGTAGAGAAATCAGCTGACAGCCTTATGGGGGCTCCCTTATAATTAATGCTTTGCTTTTCTCTTGCTGCCTTTAGGATCCTCTCTTTATCTTTAATTCTTGCCATTTTTAATATAGTATGCCTTGGTGTGGGTCTGTTTGGGTTCAGCTTGTTTGGGGCCCTCTGTGCATCCTGTATCTTGATGTCAGATTCCTTCAGATTTGGAAAGTTTTCAGACATAATTTCTTCAAATATTTTTTCAATGCCCTTTTCTTTTTCTACTCCTTCTGGAATTCCTATTAAGTGTAAATTGGGCCTCTTTATATTATCCCATAGATCTCTTATATTGCTTTCATGTTTTTTCATTTGATTTTCTGTCTGCTATCCTGGTTGTGTGATTTCCATTATCTTCTACATCACTAATTCTTTCCTCTGCGTTATTCAAACTGCTCTTCATTGCCTTTAGCTCAGTTTGCATCTCTGCAAATGAGTTTTCTAGCTTTTCTTGGCTCCTCCTTATGTTTTCTAGCTCCTTTCTAAGGAAATCTGCATTGCTGTTTGCATCTTCTCTTAATTCCTAGATATTCAGCCTTAATTCTTCAAGTATTTTCATTACCTCCCTTCTGAACTCCATTTCTGTCAGACTGCAGAGGTCCGTTTCATTGTTGGCTGCTTTAAATGACTTGTCCTGTTCTTTTAACTGGGAATGGTTTCTGAGCTTCTTCATCTTGCTTGTGGTTTTCTTTTTCTGTGAGTTTGGGGAAGCCACACTGTAGTCTTGTAGGGCTACTTCTAGGCAGAAGCACCCCTTTGTATTTTTTTGGTGGGTTTACTATTTATTTTTGGTGTGGGAGTTTGAATATTTGGTGTCTTTTTCTTTGGAGTGAGCGGGCTGTTATCTCACTGGTACTCCCAGAGTGTTCTCTGGGAGAATGAAGAAATGGCTAAGATTCACAGTTGATGCCTAGTCTCTGGGTTCTCAACTGTAGGAAGGTGGCTCTGGCTACTCCTAATTGCCAGGCCCTGGGAAGTGGTTATGAGCTCTAGGCAGATCTACCAGGTGTCCAGAACAATTGGCAGTAGCAGCAGCAGGAAGTATGATTTCCCAGGGGAGTGAGAGCCACAAAAGCTAGTGTTTGATTGCAAAGTCCTCTTTGAGGTGATTGGAACCACAGGGGGTACCTGTCAGAGGCTGGTTCAGCAGGCTGGCATTGGCTCCACCCCTCCACTGATGCTTGCTCATGGGTTAGTGTGGGCTCCTGGCTCCATCAGCTGGTGCAGTGCTCCACCCCCCTACAGAGGCTTTCTCTGTGGGGCTGGTGCTAGCTCTGCCCCTCTGCCCATGCTGGCTCCATGTGGTCGCATATGGCTCTGCCCACCAGAGATGCTAACTCTGTGGGCTGGCACAGGCTCCTAGCTCCATGGACTGGCAGAGCCACCCCCCACACCAATGCTGGTTGGCGCAGGCTCCTGGCTCCATGACCTGGCACAGTGCTCTGACCGACCATCAGTGCTGACTCCATGGGCTTCTAGGCATGGGCTCCACCCCTGCCGCCGCTGCTGGTGCCTCTACTGGCTCCGCTCCACTGCCGCTGCTGTCTCTGTGGCATGGGCTCCGCCGCCCCACCCTCCATGCTAGTTCAAGGTGCTTCCTGTGTCAGTCAGCCCCTTCTCCTCTCCTCCTCCCTGACAATGGAGGCTTGCCTCTCCTGTGGGACCAGACTTCCCAGGTTCCCTCTGTCCTAGCTTTATACTCCACAGTCCATAGAGTATCGCCCTCCCTCCCGTGCACTGTTCCCTAGCCTATCTCCACAGCTGCCGCTGACCTCAGCCCTCTCCCAGGTACTAACCTCAGGAGCCTATGTCTCAGCTCCCAGGCACCGCCCGGCGCCTCAGGCTGTTGTGTCTGTACCGGTATTCAGGTTGTCTGTGTGAGTCTCTAACTCCGCTTTTCCATTGTCAATCCAGCTACTGCATTTTTCTCAGGCTTTGAGGTCCCTCTAGCTCTGTTGATCTTTGGTTAGGTGGCTTCCCAGGGTGTGGGTTCCTTTTCTTTTTCACAGCTCCCTCCCTGGGGTGCTGGATGCCGTCCTGATTCCTTTTCTCTCTTTTTTTTTTTCTGTTGTTCTACCCAGTTATTTCAAGAGTTTCTTGCAATTTTTGGAGGTTTAAATTAATCAGCATTCAGATGATGTTTCATCCAAGTTGTTATATATTTAGATGTGTTTTTTGATGTATTTGTGGGAGAGGGTAAGCGCGACCTCTTACTCCTCCTCCATCTTGCCGCCGTCTCCATAATCATAAGTTTTCCAAAGTCTGTGTGTCTCTTTCTGTTCTGCAAATAAGTTTGTATCCTTTTTTTTTTTTAAGATTCCACATATAGGTGTTATGATGTTTGACTAATTTCGCTTAGTATAATAGTTTCTGGGTCCGTCCATGTTGCTGCAAATGTCATTATTTCATTTTTTTCATGGAGATTAATATTCCATTGTGTATATGCACCACATCTTCATTATCCATTCCTCTGTTGATGGACATTTAGGTTCCATGTCTTGGCTATTGTAAACAGTGCTGCAGTGAACACTGGACTACATGTGTCTCTTTGAATTATGGTATTCTCTAGATAGATGCCCAGGAGGTGGAATTGCTGGATCAAATGTTAGTTCTATTTTTAGGTTTTTTGAGGAACCTCCATACTTTTTTCCATGGTGGTTGCACCAATGTACATTCCCACTGACAATGTAAGAGGGTTTTTTTCTCCACATCCTCTCCAAAATGTATTATTTGTAGACTTTTTGATGTTGGTCATCTGGCCGGTATAAGGTGGTACATCTTAGTAATTTTGATTTGCATTTCTCTAATTATTAGTGATGTTGAGCGTCTTTTCATGTGGTTTTTTTGGCCATCCATATGTCTTCCTTGGAGAAATGTCTGTTTAGATCTTCTGCCCATTTTTTCATTGGATTGTTTATTTTTTTGATATTGTGCTTCAGGAGGTGTTTGTATATTTAGGAGATTAATCTCTTGTGAGTTGCTTCATTTGCAAATAAATTCTCCCATTCTGTGGGTTGTCTTTTTTGTTTTGTTTATGGTTCCCCTTGCTGTACAACAACTTTTAATTAGGTCCTATTTGTTTATTTTTGTTTTTATTGTCTTTACTCTAGGAGGTGGATCTGAGAAGGTAATGCTCTGGTTTATGTCAGAGAGTGTTTGACTTATGTTTTCCTCTAAGAGTTTTATAGTATCTGGTCTTATCTTTAGATCTTTAATTCTGTTTGAATTTAATTTTGTGTATGGTGTTAGAGAATGTTCTAATTTCATTCTTTTGTATGTAGCTGTCCAGTTTTCACAGCACCACTTGTTGAAGAGAATGTCTTTTCTCCATTCTATATTCTTGCCTCCTTTGTTATATATTAAGTGACCAGAGGTGCTTGGGTTTATTTCTGGGCTTTCTATCCTGTTCCATTGATCTGTATGTCTGTTTTTCTGTCAGTACCATGCTATTTTGATGACTATAGTTTTGTAGTATAGTCTGAAGTCAGGGAGCCTGATTCCTTCAGCTCCATTTTTTCTTTCTCAGTATTGCTTTGGCTATTTGGGGTCTTTTGTGTTTCCAAACATATTTTAAATTATTTTGTTCCACTTTTGTGAAAAATACCATTGGTAATTTGATAGGAATTGCATTGAATCTGTAGATTGCCATGTGTAGTATAGTCATTTTGACAATATTGATTCTCCAATCCAAGAGCATGGTCTATTTTTCCATCTGTGTCAACTTTTATTTCTTTCATCAGTGTCTCCTAGTTTTCAGAGTACAGGTCTTTTGTCTCTTTAGGTAGGTTTATTCCTAGGCTTTTTTTTTTCTTTTTCTTTTTTTGATGTGATGATAAATAGGACTGTTTCTCTAATTTCTCTTTCTGATCTTTCGTTGTTAGTATATAGAAATGCAATCAATTTCTGTGTATTGATTTTGTATCCTGCAACTTTACCAAATTCATTGATGAGCTCTAACAGTTTTCTGATAGTGTCTTTAGGATTTTCTAAGTACAGTATCATGTCATCTGCGAACAGTGATGGTTTTAGTTCTTCTTTTACAATTTGGATTTATTTTATCTCTTTTTCTTCTCTGATTGCCATGGCTGGGACTTCCCAAACCATGTTGAATAGAAGTAGTGATAGTGGACATCATTGTCTTGTTCCTGATCTTAGTGGGAATTCTTTCAGCTTTTTCACCATTGAGAATTGAGCCATGGTTTTGTTATATATGACCTTTATTGCATTGAGGTAGGTTCTCTCTATGCCCACTTTCTTAAAGGTTTTTATCAGAAATGGGTGTCAGATTTTGTCAAAAGCTTTTTCTGCATCTATTGAGAGAATCATTTGGTTTTTATTCTTCACTTTGTTAATGTGGTGTATCACACTAATTGATTTGCAGATATTGAAAACTCCTTGCATCCCTGAGACAAATCCCACTTGATCATGATGTATGGTCCTTTTAATGTATTGCTGGATTCAGTTTTCTAGTATTTTGTTGAGGATTTTTGAATCTATATTCATCAGTGATGTTGGCCTGTAATTTTCCTTTTTTGTGGTATCTTTGTCTGGTTTTGGTATCAGGGTGATGGTGGCCTCAAAGAATGTGTTTGAGAGTTTTCCTTCCTCTGCAATTTTTTGGAATAGTTTCAGAAGGAAAGGTGTTAACTCTTCTCTAAATGTTTGACAGAAGCCATCTGGTCCTGAACTTTTGTTTGTTGGAAGTCATTTTTTTGTGTGTGTCTTTTGCCTGTTTAGGGCCATATCCATGGCATATGGAGGTTCCTAGGCTAGGAACGGAATTGGAGCTGCAGCTGCCGGCCTACACCACAGCCACAGCAATGACAGATCCAAGCCACATCTGTGACCTACACCACAGCTCACGGCAATGCAGGATCCTTAACCCATTGAGCAGGGCCAGGAATCAAACCACATCCTCATGGATACTAGTCAGGTTTGTTAACCACTGAGCCACAGTGGGAACTCCTGTTGGAAGTCTTTTAATCACAGTTTCAATTTCATTACTTGTGATTGGTCAGTTCATCTTTTCTATTTCTTCCTGGTTTAGCCTTGAAAGATTGTACCTTTCTAAGAATTTGTCCATTTTTTTCTTGGTTGTCCATTTTATTGACATATAGTTTCTTATAGTAGTCTCTTATGATCCTTTGTACTTCTGTGATGCCTATTGTAACTTCTTTTTCATTTCTAATTTTATCGAGTCCTCTTTTTTTCCTGATGAGTCTAAGGGTTTATCAGTTTTATTGATCTTTTCAGAGAACCAACTTTTAGTTTCATTGATCTTTTCTATTGTTTTCTTCATTTCTATTTCATTTATTTTCTCTCTGATCTTTATGGTTTCTTTCCTTCCACTAATTTTGAGTTTTCTTTGTTCTTCTTTGTCTATTTGTGTTAGGTGCAAAGTTAGTTTGAGATTTTTCTTGTTTCCTGAGGTGGGCTTGTATTGCTATAAACTTTCCTCTTAGAATTGCTTTTGCTACATCCCTAGGTTTTGGATTGTGTCTTTGTTGTCATTTGATTCTAGCCATTTTTAAATTTCCTCTTTGATTTCTTCAGTGACCCATTGATTGTTTAGTATCATGTTATTTAGTCTCCACCTGTTTGTGTTTTTTGCCATTTTTTTCTAGTCTTATAGCATTGTTGTCAAAAAAGATATGATTTCAGTTTTTTAAAATTTACTGGGGCTTGACTTGTGGTTCAGAATGTGATCTATCGTAGAGAATGTTACATGTGCACTTGAGATGAATGTGTATTCTGTTGCTTTTGGATGGCAAATTCTATAAATATCTAGTTTAATGCATCATTTAAGGCCTGTGTTTCCTTGTTGACTTTCTCTGTAGATGATATGTCCATTTCTGTAAGTGGGGTGTTAAAGTCTCCCACTATTATTATGTTATTGCCAGTTTCTCCTTTTAAGGCTGTTAGCAGTTGCCTAACATATTGAGGTGATCCTATGTTGAGTGCATATATATTTACAATTGTTATACCTTCTTGGATTTGCCCTTTGATCATTAAGTAATGACCTCATATGTGTCTTATAACATTCTTTATTTTAAGGTCTATTTTGTATAATATAAGCATTGCTACTCTGGCTTTCTTCTGATTTCCATTTGCATGGAACATTTTCTTCCATCCTCTCAACTTTCAGTTTTTATGTGTCCTTAGAGCTAAAGTGGGTTTCTTTTAGAGAGCATATAAATGGGTCTTATTTTTGTATCCATTCAGCCAGTCTATGTCTTTTGGTTGGAGCATTTATTCCATTTACATTTATAGTTATTATTGATATATATGTTCTTATTGCCATTTTGATAATTATTTTTGTTGGTCTGTTTTCTTCCCTTCTTCTCTTGTTTTCTTTTGTGGTTTGATGACTGTCTTTAGAATTGTGTATGGATTGCTTTTTATTATTCATGTGTGTATCTATTGTAGGCTTTTGGTTTGTGGTTACCATGAAGTTTTTTTTTTTTTTTTGCCTTTTATCATTTTATGGCCACACCCGTGGCATGTGGAGGTTCCCAGGCTAGGGGTCTAATCGGAGCTGTGGCCACTGGCCTGCACCACAGCTGCAGCAACGCAGGATTCGAGCTGCGTATGCAACTTACACCAAAGCTCACGGCAACGCTGGATTGTTAACCCACTGAGCAAGGGCAGGGTTCGAACCCGCAACCTCATGGTTCCTAGTCGGATTCATTAACCACCGCACCATGACAGGAACTCCGTGAAGTTTTGATATAGGAGTCCTTGCATATACAATTTTTTGTTTTTCTTTTTAGGGCTGCACTCATGGCATGTGAAGGTTCCCAGGCTAAGGGTCCAATTTGAGCTACAGCTGCCAGCCTACACCACAGCCACAGCAATGCCAGATCTGAGCCATGTCTGTGACCTACAGGACAGCTCATGGCAGCACTGGATCCTTAACTCACTGAGTAAGGCCAAGGATTGAACCCTCAACCTCATGGTTCCTAGTCGGATTTGTTTGTGCTGTGCCATGACAGGAACTCCTACAATGTTGTTTTAAGTTGCTGGTTTCTTAATTGCAAATGCATGTCTAGTATTGTGCATTTGTACCCACCTCTTCTCATGATTTCTGGTTTTGATAGCATATTTGTTTCTGGATGATTTCCTACCTTACTGTATGTTTGCTTTTATTGGTGAGCCTTCTTATTTGTAATTTTCTTACTTCTGGACATGGCCTTTTCTTTTCCATCTGGAGAAGTCACCTTAGTATTTGTTGTAAAGCTGTTTTAGGGGTGCTGAATTCTCTTAGCTTTTGCTTGACTGTAAAGCTTTTGATTTCTCCTTCCAAGTTGAATGAGAGCTTTGTTGGGTAGAGTAATCTTGGTTGGAGTTTTTTTTCCTTCCATCGCTTTAAATATATCATGCCACTCCCTTCTGGCGTGCAGGGTTTCTGCTGAAAAAATCTTAATTGATGTTCCCTTGTATGTTACTTGTTGCTTTTCCCTAGCTGCTTTCAATATTTTATCTTTGTGTCTCTAGTTTTTGTCAGTTTGATTAATATGTGTTGTGGGGTATTCCTCCTTGGGCTTATTTTATATGGTATTCATTGTGCTTCCTGGATTTGAGTGAGTAATTCCTTTCCCATGTTAGGGAAGTTTTCTGCTATTATCTCTTCAGATATTTTCTCTGGCCCTTTCTCGCTATCTTCTTTTGACACCTCTATAATGCAAATGTTGGTGAGTTTAATGTTGTCTTACAGTTCTCTTAGACTCACCTCATTTCTTTTCATTCATTTTTCTTTATTTTTTTCTGCCTCAGTGATTTCCACCAGTCTGTCTTCTGCCTTGTTTATTCATTCTTTGCCTCCTGTAATCTGCTATTGGTTCCTTCTAGTGAATTTTTTATTTCAGTTATTGAATTTTGGATCTCTACTTGTTTAATCTTTAAATCTTCTATTTCTTTATTCAGTTTTTCTTCTAATTTATCAATCCTTGCCTCCAGTTTTTTTGTTTTTTTTCCCCAAGAATCATCTTGGATCATCTTTACTATGATTATTTTAAAGTCTTTTTCTGGAAGTTGCTAATCTCCAGTTCACTTAGTTTTTTGGGGGGGTTTGTCTGGTTCCCTCATCTGGCTTATATTCCTCTGCCTTTTCTTTTTGTATAGCTTTTCAACTGCTTGTGGCCTGTCTTGATTCTGGTGTCTACCCCTTGTGGCTTGTTTCAGGCTTCCTGATGGGAGAGACTGGTGCCTGCCCACTGGTAGGTGGAGCTGAGTCTTGTCCCTCTGGTGGGTGGGGCTTTGTCTCTGGGTGTAATTAGGGGCAGCTGGGTGCCTTGGAGGACTTTAGGCAGTCTGTTTGCTGACAGGTAGGAATGTGTTCCCACCCTGTTTGCTCTTTGACCTGAGGCGTCTCAGCCCTGATGGGTGGTGCCAGATATTTTCCAAATGGCAGCCTCTGGAGGAGTTTACACTGATGAATAGTCTCAGGACCTCTGCCTCCCATGTCCTGACCCCAGAGTGAGCCACAGCCACTCCTTACTTTACCAGGATATCCTCCAAGAGCTGCAGGTTGGTCTGACCCATATTTTTATAGAGTCCCTGCTTTGCCCTGGGACCCAGTGCACATGTAATCATGTGTGTACCCTCCAAGAGTGGAGTCTGCTCCCCCAGTCCTATGGAGCTCATGGTGCATGCCCCACTGGCCTTCAATGCCTAATGCTCTGGGAGCTTGTCCTCCTGCTGCCAGATCCCTGGGATGGGGAACCTGATATAGGGTTCAGAATTCTCACTCCTGTGGGAGAGCCTCTGTGATATAGCTATTTTCCAGTCTTCAGGTCACCCACTGGGTGGGTATGGGATTGCTTATATCATGAATGTGCCCCTCCTACCACCCCTTTGGGGCTTCTTTTTGACTTTGGGTGTAGAATATCCTTTTTGGTAGTTTCCAGTCTATTTTGTTGATGGTTGTTCAGCAGTTAGTTGTAATTTTGGTGTTTCCATGAGAGAAGGTGAGCTTAAGTCCTTCTATTCTGCCATCTTGCCCCAATCTGCAAATTGGTAATTTAAAAGTGATCAAAAGGGAAGCTTTTATTAATAGGTAAGAATACTTTTGAGAGAGCTGATTCTGGAAGATGTTACATTTCTTGAAAACAGCTTCACCAAGGTATGATTGACATGCAATAAAGTGAACTATTTAAAGTTTACAGTTTGCTGAGTTTTGGTATATGATACTGCCATGTAATCCTCACTCTTCTCAAGATTGTGAATATGTATGTCACCCCCAAAAGCTTCCTCCTGCTTTTTTGTAATTCCTCTCTCCTGCTCGGGCACTTCATACCTTCCATTCTCATTTTCAGGCAATCCCTGATTCTACTTTCTGTCACTAGAGATTAATGTGCTTTTTATAGATTTTTATATAAATGGAATCATTCTGTAAATATTTGTTTTTGTCTAGCTTCTTTCACTGAGCACAGTTATTTTGAGATTGATTCATATTTTGTATATATCATTCACTTTTTATTGCTGAGTAGTATTCTACTATATAGATATACCACAATTTTTTTTTTACCAATTCACCTGAATGGGCATTTCAATCGTTTCCAACTGGAGATTCTTACAAACATAAAAGTTGCTGTGGCAGATTTACCCTAAGATGACACAGTGAGTCATGCTTTTGGTATAATCAGTCTCTTCTCCTTGAGTGTGAATAGTCACAGAACTTGTGACTTTTTTCTAGCCAGTAGAATATGACAAACGTGATTGGGTAATCACCTCTGTCAATTATGTTACATTATATAAAACTCCATTTTAGCACACTGGGAGAGTGAGGAAGTAAGCTGCCATATCGTAAGAAGGCCAAATGGCCAGGAGCTGCCCACGGCTTCTAAGGAGTATCCCCTGAGTGACAGCCAGGAATAAAAAGTGACCTTTACCCTACAACCGCAAGAGATTGAATATGTTAACCACCATGTAAGTTTGAAAAAACCTGAGTCCCAGAAAGAAATGTAGCATGATCAAGACCTCGACTGTAGCTTTGTGGGATCCTGAGCATCCAGCTAAGCCATACCTGGACTCTTGAACCTTGGGAACTATGAGATAATAAATGTATATAAAATATACATTTTATACAGTATATAAATTGTATATTATATACATTTTATATAAGATATACTGTACAGTCGTATTTTTTTGGCCTGCATCTGTGGCACATGGAAGTTCCGGGGTCAGGGATAAAATCCGACCTACAACTGCAAACTATGCCAGTGCAACAATGCCAGATCCTTAACCTGCTGTTGCAACAGTGGGAATTTCAGGATGTGTTTTTTGTTTTTGTTTTTTCCCTTTTAGGGCTGCACCTGTGGCATATAAAAGTTCCCAGGCTAGGGGTTGAATGGGAGCTTCAGCTGCTGCCTTATGCCACAGCCATAGCAGTGCAGGATCCAAGCCACATCTGTGACCTGCACTGCAGCTTGCAGCAATGCCACATCCTTAACCAACTGAGTAAGGCCAGGGATCGAACCCACATCCTCATGGATACTAGTCAGGTTCTTAATCCACTGAGCCACAATGGGAACCCCAGTATATGTTGTTTTAAGCTGCTAAAATTTATGGGAAGTTGTAATGAAGCAATAGATTATTAATATAGCTGATATAGGAATATTTATGTAAACATCTTTGTATGGACATATGCTTTATTTTGTCTTGGGTAAATACCTAAACTTGAAATGACTGAAACATATGTTGTATACGTTATTAAGAAATGGCCATATTTTCAAAGGAATTTTACTATTTTACATTTTCACCAGCAGTGTATGAAAAATCCTAGTTTCTCTGCATCTTGTCCAGCACTTGATATGTTCAGTCTTTTAAATGTAGTCATTCCAAAAGGTATATATTGGTATCTCATTGTTTTAATTTGCATTTTCATGAAAACTATGATGATGAGTGTCTTTTCATGTGCTTATTTGCCATCCTTATATCTTCTCTGATGAAGTATCTGTACAAATCTTTCACCCATTTTTTTTTTTTTGGTTTGCTTTTTTCCCTAATATTAAGTTTGTTTTTATTTTGATTTTTGGCTGTACTCATGGCATGTAGAAGTTTCTGGGGCAGGGATGAACCTGCGCTATAATGGCAACCTGAGCCACAGCAGTGACAACCCTGGATTCTTAAACTGATGAGCTACCAGGGAACTCCTTTAATATTAACTTTTGAGAGTTGTTTATCCTGGATACCAATTCTTTATCAAATAAGTGATTTACATATTTGTAATTTGCGAACTAGTAACTGGTCTGTCACTTATTTTTTTGTTATCTTAGCAGGGTCTTCAAAGGGCAGAAATTTTAAATTTTGACTAAGTCCAATATATATATATTCTTTGTTTATAGATTGTGCTTTTGGTGTTGTATCTAAAAAACTCTTGCTTGCCTTCCTGCCTTCCTTCCTTCTTTCCTTCATTCCTCCCTTCTTTGCTTCCTTCCTTCCTTCCTCCTTCCTTCCTTCCTTCCCTCCCCCTTTTTCTTTCACCGTTTGCTCAAAACACTAACCTTTCTCCACTGAATTATTTTAGCTCCTTTGTCAGAAATCAGTTATCCATACATGTGTATGCCTGTTCCTAGATTCTGTGATCCCCTGACTTTGTGTATCTTTACATCAACACCATACTGTCATGATTATACTGTAATTTCAATTCTTGTCTTAAAATAAGTTAATGTTAAATCTCTAGTTTTTGTTAGTTTTTTTCAAAATTGTTGTCTATTTTAGGTCCTTTTCATTTCTACATGAATTTTAGGAAAAATCATGTGAAGATTTTTGTTGAGACTGAAGGGACTTTATGAGTCAGTTTGGAGAGAACTGATAGCTTAACGTATTGAGTCTTCCCACTCATGAATTTTCCTTTATTTGGGTCTTTTCTAATATCTCTTGGCAATGCTTTGTAATTTTCTGTGGTCCATGTGTTGAATACGGAAATTAGATTTTGTCAGATGATTGTTCTGTGTCTGTTGAGATAAGTGCATGAGTTATTAAATCAACTTTGCATTCCTGAAGTAAACTTCACTTAGTCAAGGTATATTATTCTTCTATATGTTGTTAGTTTGATTTGTTAATATTTTGTTTAGAATTTTTACATCTATGTTCATGAGGGAAATCAGCTATGGTGTTCTTCAAATGTCTTTGTCTGGTTTGGTATCAGAGTAATGCTAGCCTCATAGAATGAATTGGGATTAATTCCTTACTTCTTAATTTTCTAGGAGAATTTTTGCAGATTTGGTATTATTTCTTCCTTTTATATTTTATGGAATTTTCTTTGTTGGGTGTCATTTAATTATAATTAATTTTTTAAATGGCTTTATGGCTTATTTAGGTTATCCATTTCTTCTTGAGTGACCTTTGATGGTTTTCATCTTTTGTGTAATTTAACCATTTCATCAAAGGGGTTTAGTTTTTTTAGCATAAAGTAATTAATAATTTTCCCTTATTATCCTTTCAGTTTCTATAAACTCGTAGTTATGTCACTTATGTCTTCTCTCCTAGAGAGTTACCAGTTTTATTGACCTCAAAGAACTAGCTCTTGGTCTAATTAATTTTTTTCTATTGTTTCCTGTTTTCTATTTTATTGATTTCTACTATAGTATTTATTATTTTTCTTCTGCTTAGTTTGGGTTTAATTTACTCTTTTTCCCCCCTAATTTGTTAACATGGAAACTGAGGTCACTTTCTTCTTTCCTAATATAGAAATTTCAACCATGCATTTCCCTCCAAGTACTGCTTTGGCAGCATCCCAATAATTTTTGTTTTATATCTTCATTTTCATTCAATTCAAAATACTTCTAATTTCCTTTTTGATTCTTCTTTGATTCATGTGTTATTTTAAAGCAGCTTATTTTCTTTCCTGTATTTGGATATTTTCCAGTGATGTTTCTACTGGTGGTTTCTGTAATAATTTCATGAGGGAAGAGAACATGGTGTATCTGATGTAAATCCTTTTAAATTTATTGATGCTTGTTTAATGGTTCATAGTATGATCTATCTTTGTAAATGATCCCTGTACATTTGAAAAACATGTATATCCTGCTACTGTTGAGTAAATAGTTCTATAAATGTCAGGTCAGATTGGTTGTTCAAGTTTTCTATGTTTTCAGTGATTTTTCCTGTCTGCTTGTTTTATCAATTATTAAGAGAGATGTGTTGAATTCTCTGACTGTAAGTATGGACTAATCTATTTCTTGCATCATTTCTATCAGTTTTTACTTCATGTATTTTGCAGCTTTGTTACTAGGCTTGTAAACATTTAGGATTGTTGTATCTTCTTATGAATGAACCCATTTATGATTATGAAATGGCCTTTGCTTTGAATACTGCTTTGTCTGATAATCATGTAGCCACTCCAGTTTTTTTGTAGTCAATATTAACGTGGCATATCTTTTTCTATTCTCTTACTTTTAACTTACTTGTTACAGTAGTATGGATTTCTAGAACTGTCAAGAAATTAAATAAGGTGAATTACTTAGCACGTAAAACATGGTAACTATTGCCTGTATGTTAAATACTGTGACCATTTGCTATTTCTTGTCACTATATTCAAGGCAGTGAGTACATTCCTTAACATATCAGAATGTTCTCTTTACTTGGCTACAATTCTGTTCGTATTTTTTTTTTTTCTTTTTAGGGCTGCATCCTGGCATATGGAAGTTCCCAGGCTAGGGGTCAAATCAGAGCTACAGCTGCAGGCCTACACCACAGCCACAGCAATGCCAGATCTGAGCCTTGTCTGTGGCCTACACTGCAGCTCACAGCAATGCCAGATCCTTAACCCACTGAGAAAAGCCAGGGATTGAACCACATCTTCATGGGTACTATTCAGCTTTGTTACTGCTGAGCCAAAATGGGAACTCCTCATGTTTTCTATTTTTAGGTGCAAATAGAAGAAACATACTAAATATATATGAAACCAAGGAGTTCCCATCGTGGCTCAGTGGTTAATGAATCCAACTAGGAACCATGAGGTTGTGGGTTCGATCCCTGGTCTTGATCAGTGGGTTAAGGATCCAGCGTTACCTTGAGCTGTGGTGTAGGTTGCAGACGCAGCTTGGATTCCGCATTGCTGTGGCTGTGGCGTAGGCCGGTGGCTACAGCTCCTGTTAGACCCCTAGCCTGGGAACCTCCATATGCCATGAATGCAGCCCTAGAAAAGGGAAAAAAAAAAAAAAAAAGACAAAAAAAAAGACCTAATACATTGATACATTACTGTTTATAAAGCACTCAGAATGGTGCCAAACCCATAAGTGTACTCTCTGTTTATGTTTGGTAAAATAAAAAATTCAGACTTTACTTCCCTTGGGTGATTGTTCTAATACAGTTTGAAAGAATTTCATATTCAGAAGGCCTAAACTAAAGCCCATTTAATAAAACCTGCAGTTTTATTGAGTATCCCAGGTGATTCTGATGGGAATAATCAGTAGATGACACTCTGGGACACAATGCAGTGCCAAAATCCATCTCAAGTATTACTAACAGGGTGCAGCAAGTGTTACCAGTTGGTAGTGGGAGGGTCACAGTGTGTGATGAAACCCATAACTGATTTGCAGAGGGATGGCAGGTCCAATGCTTGAGGTCCCCCAGCCCACTTGTGACTGGCCCAGACAAGGGAGAAGAAAAGAAATAGGCAAGTCGACTAATTTTTTTTTCCTACAATGTTTGGATTTATAGGCATGCCTTGTTTTATTGCACCCTTTATTACACTTTGCAGATAATATATTTTTTAAAAATTGAAGATTTGTGACAGCCCTGCATTGTCAGAAGATGGTTAGCATTTTTTAGTAACAAAGTTTTTTTTAAACCTCTGGCAGTTCTTTCTTTATTAACAATTTAGTTTTTCTTCCAGGTTTGGTTTTTTTTTTTGTTTTTTTGTTTGTTTGTCTTTTTAGGGCTGTACCTATGGCATATGGAGGTTCCCAGGCTAGGGGTCAAATCATAGCTGTAGCCACTGGCCTGCACCACAGCCACAGAAATGTCAGATCCAAGCTGCGTCTATGACATACGCAACAGCTCCTGGCAACACCAGATCCTTAACCCACTGAGTGAGGCCAGGAATCAAACCTGCATCCTCTTGGAAACTAGTCGGGTTCATTACCACTGAGCCCTCTTCTAGTTTTACTGAGGTGTAACTGGCATACAGCAGTTAAAGTTGTACAACAAAGTGATTTGACTTACATACCTAGTGAAATGATTACAGTAGTAAGTGTAGTGAACATCGTATCACATAGATACAAAACTTAAGAAACAGAAAAGTATTTTTTCCTTGTGATGAGAACTCTTAGAATTTACTCTCTTAATTTTCATGTATACTATACAACAGTGCTAATTATATTGATCATGTTGTACATTGCGTCCCTACTACTTATTTATCTCATGACTAGAAGTTATATTTATTATGCTGTACATTACATCCCTAGTACTTATTTATCTTGCAGCTAGAAGTTGGTACCTTTTGACCACCTTCATCCAATTCCCCCTTCCCTCACCCCCTGCCTCTGATAACCACAAATCTGATCTCTTCTATGGTTTGTTTGTTTGTTTGTTTGTTTTTGCAGTTTAATTGACCTAGAAGGATATGGTATTCCTGGTACACAATATAGTGATTCAATTTTTCCATACATTTCAAAAAAAAACATCATTTTAAGTCTGGTTACCGTAAAAAAGTATTTTAATTGCTACGTACATTACTTTTTTAAACGTGCACTTAATAGGCTAAAGTATAGTGTAAACATAACTTTTATATGTATTGAGAAACCAAAACATTCATGTGACTCACAGTATTGCGTTATTTGCTTTAAGGTGGTTTGTATCTCCGAGGCATTATATCCTTAGTTTAAGTTTTTTGAGATTTGCTTTATTGTTTTAGACTCCTCTTCCCCCTCCAGGTGGCGCCAGTTAGCTGCTGTTGTCTGTACTCAGGTTGAGGTCCACTGAGATTTTCCTTGGAAGCCACAGTCTTCTTAAATTGTTTAAAATTTGCACGGCATATGAACATATTATAAAAGTGTGAATATTTTGCTTTCCCTCTCCAGGAAGATGTTTACGCAGTATTAGGAAAGGTTTACCCAAAGGGAGGTAACCCTGAGCTTACAAATTATGCGCATAGATAGAATCATAGGACCATCCTGGAGAAATCCGTCAGTTCTGACCACTGCCTTCAGGCATCAGCATGCAGACAACCACCCTCTCCAAGATGAGGATGAGTATAAAGACAGAACTAGGGAAGCTAAGGGTTTTGTTAATGAATTCCAGACACCAGTGCATCCACTGAGAACTGCTTTATATCCTACCTGAGGCTTCAGGGCCCGTCCCCCACCTAGGTGGCCTTTGTCTCCTTGCTTCTCACTTCCAGACCACGGATATCCATAAAGAGTAAACGCTCAGCATCTTTGCATGTGGCAGGGCTCAGGGGAGACCCTATCTTGTGCATCTTTATGTATTGGTTTACTAACAAAGGTCTAAGAATTTAATTAGATTTGCTTGTTTATTTATTTATTATTTATGAGATTCAAATTCAAGCCACTATCTCCAGAGAGTAAGATTTAAACCTTATTTAAAAATTCAATTCCAGGAGGAATATTCAATGTTCACCTTCCAGGAGGGAGGTTTTTTTGCTACCCTGAATCCCAGATGCAAAAATGTAAGCCCATTTAATAGGGGGTTTTCATCATGAAAGGTAGAGAACAGCAGGCTCTCATATTCTGAGCAATATCCCTTAATAGATCTGAAGGTTAATTTTAAGTGTTCCATATTCAGTTACACTATCCATACTAATCAACCCCAGCCCGTTTTGCTTTTTGTCATGGCCTGAATGTCCAAACTCTGCCTCTGCCTCTTCATTTCTCCTTTTAAGTTCTAGAGACCAGACTAGAATTCAGATGAAAAGTAATCACTTTAATGACCAAGGATAATTATATTTACAAGTTGAATTCTGTTTCAACAAATAGAATTTACAACATCCCATCTGATCTGCCGAGGCTTTTTTGCATGTCTCAACAACTAGCTCATGTTAACAATGTGTTACAGACAGAGAAAAATGCTTTCTGTAAAAGAGAAAATCATATACAATGAATGTGTTCACAGGTTATACATTTTGAAGTCAAACTACATAATTAAAGTATTATTCTGGTTAAGTGTAGGTATAATAGTTAAATACGCATATTATGTCCAAAATAAACCTTAGTCTGTGTTACCAGCGAGGGCTCTTAATAAAATAATACCACTTAAATGCTCAAAAATGTTCAGATTATAACTGATTCCTCACATTGTGTGACCACTGGAAGCGAAAATTTTCCCATATTCAGCTGCAGATAATGAAAGACCTAACAGAGGATTAAAGAAATAGATTCGTTTTTCTCACAAAACAAGGAATCTTGAGGTGGGAAGTTGACGACAGTGGTCCAGCTAGTTGTGCAATGATGCCATTCAAAACCAAGGTTTTCCTCTTTTTCCACGCTTCCACTTTTGGAGCATTGCCATTCGTCTTCTTACTTTTTGTTTCATGACAAGATGGCTGCTAAAGCTCCAGACTTCACTCTGTGTTTAAGATGGAAAGAAAGGGAGAAAAAGAGAGTGATGCTGGCAGCTACCTCTGTTTCAGAGTGAAAGGCCTCAAGATGATTCAGTGTCTTCAATGCTAGAAAATAAAATTGCTAGCAAATTTGAAGTCAGTTCTGACAGTAACATAGTTTTATTCATACCTTCACTTTTTCATTCATGGTTGACCCAATAGATAGTTTACAATATCCTTAGTATCCTTATTATTCATGTAATTTTTGCTTTTCAGAGCCACACCTGCTGCATATGGAAGTTCCCAGGCCAGGGGTCAAATCAGAGCTACAGCTGCCAGCCTATGCCACAGCCGCAGTAATGTGGGATCCGAGCCGCATCTGTGACCTACACCACAGCTCCTGGCCAGGCTGAATCCTTAACCCATTGAGTGAGGCCAAGGATCAAACTCACGTCCTCATGGATACTAGCTGGGTTCTCACATCCTCATGGATACTAGCTGGGTTCTTAACCCACTGAGCCACAGCGGGAACTCTGCCTTTGCCACATTTTAAAATGGATGAATTGATAAGAAAGGAGATGATTGATTATATATATATATATATATATATTTTTTTTTTTTTTTTTTTTGCAAAAATGACTCACTTTGAAGCAGATGAGAGACAGATAATTGAGATGACAGAAGTTCTAGGCATTTGTACCTTGGTTAGGTAACCAACTCTCCTGGTTGGCCTAGGACAGGAGTTTTAAATTTTTCTGTGAAATCAGCAGATATAAAAAGAGATACAGGATCCTCTCTGAAGTAAATTCTTCTCAGTCCTAAAATAGCTTGGAATGAAGGGATGGTGAGCTGATAGGCTCATTCTGTATTTCAGTATTTTAGGCTTCAGTGATATAGGCAGTCCATTGTCATCTCGTACACTAGAGTGTGCTTAGAAGTTGGCACACTGCAACACAGGGAGCAGCAGTCAGGGGTGGTCAGGCTCAGGGTGGCCCCCAGACAGAGATGGCTTAACTGTCAGAATCCTGTATAAACTGCACCTGAGAATCCAAAAGACGTAGACAGGGTCCAGGGAGAACACCGCACTTGTGATCAAGAGCAATTTAGATAAATATCTAAGAGCAGTAAATTATAGTATCCTAGAGCTGGGGAGGAGATGGGAGGGAGGGAGAGTAGGATTCAGCATGCAAGTCTTTGACCTGCAGAACTGATTTCACTCTGTAACTAAGAGCACTCTGAGACAGATATCCAGCCCCTCCAGGCTTGGGCCTGAAGTTGATTGCCTTAGCGATAAAGTCAGTCCGGTGCCATTGTTCCACATTAAAAAATCTGATCTGGGAGTTCCCGTCTTGACTCAGTGGAAATGAATCTGACTAGTATCCATGAGGACGCAGGTTCGATCCCTGGCCTCGCCAAGTGGGTTAAAGGATCTGGTGTTGCCGTGAGCTATGGTGTAGGTTGCAGATGTGGATGGGATCTTGTGTTGCTGTGGCTGTGGCACAGGCCGGCGGCTACAGCTCAAATTCGACCCCTAGCCTGGGAATTTCCTTATGCTGCAGGTGCAGCCCTCAAAAAACAAAGAAACAAACAAAAAAAATCTGATCTGCACAAAGAGAAAATCAGAGCAGTGCAAGAATTCTTTAACGTGGATGGGAATTAATATAATTTGGCCAAAAATTAAAAGAGAATTTTACCAAAGAAAATCTAAAGAATGTTCAGACTCTCAAGGTAGCTACACAGAAATGAACTTTAACTTACAAAGACATAAAGCCAAGGAATGTGCTCTCTTGTTTTGGTCAGAGCATCTAAAAGATACCCCCATCTCTGACAAAAATAGACAAGTAAATAAACACAAAGTATTACTATTGAATAAAAAGAATTTGGGAATGGAAAAAAGAAGTCTGAATTTCATCAGGAAGCTTGGAAGATTTAGATCCCAATAGATACAATCTTCCAAATACAGTGTCTTCCCATTTAAAAAGAGATACATGAATTTAAAGAAAAACATGCATTTCTACACTTTAAAACACCAGCTCATGATTTTGCCAAAACCTATTAGTTCAGTTCTAAAGTCATCAGTACAATCTTTCTATGGACCAGGGTTATCTATTTTTGCATACAGATGGTATCCTCATTGTATCTATCCTAACATCTACAAGGGTATAGTAATTGATTTATGGCTCACAAAAGGAAGACATCAAATAGAGTATCAGTTAGCTTTTGCTGTGTAACAAACTACCTTAAAACTCTGTGGCTCAGACCAATAGCCATTTATTTAGCTCACAGTTCTTCATATCTGCAGTTGGAGTTGGGCTTAGCTTCTCAGTTCTTCTGGTAGCACTGGGGTGCACCCATGTATATCTGCAGTCAACATCCAGCTTAATTAAGGTCTTTCTGATCTGCAGGGCCCCAGATGGGATAGCTTGTCTTGTTTTTCTCAGTCTCTCATCATTAGCTGACTAGCATAATCTTGTTTGCATGGCAGCTGGGCAGGTTTCCAAAGAGGGAATGGAAATGTTCAAGGTCTCTTAAAGCCTGGGTTCAAAACTGACACACCGTTACTTCCACTAAATTTTATTAGCCAAAACAGGTTACAAGTTCAGCCCATAGATGAGGGGTATTCCCTCCACCTCTTAATGGGAAGGGCTGCAAAGTCACATTAATTAGGGCCTGAGGAGTTCCCGCAGCTCAGTGAAAATGAGTCTGACTAGTATCCATGAGGACGCAGGTTTGATCCCTGGCCTTGCTCAGTGGGTTAAGGATCCGGCATTGCCATGAGTTGTGGTGTAGGTTGCAGATGTGATTCAGATCTGGCATTGCTGTGGCTGTGGCATAGGCCAGCGTCTATGGCTCCAGTTCCACCCCTAGCCTGGGAACCTCCATATGCCACAGGTGTGGCCCTCAAAAAAAAAAAAAAACAGGGCCTGAATACAGAGAGGAATGAAGGATTATGGTCATTTTTGCAATTTTACTACAAAATAGATAGATGAATCAATACAAGCCTCTAATATATGTACATATTCATTCAACAAACAGCTCACTACTGGGAATAGTGATAAACTTGCCCTCATTAAGCTTATAATTTAAAGGAGAGTACGAGTTCCTGTCTTGGCTCAGTGGTAACGAACATGACTAATATCCATGAGGAAGTGGGTTCGATCCCTGGCCTCACTCTGTGGGTTAAGGATCTGGCATTGCTGTGAGCTGTGGTGTAGGTCACAGACACGGATCAGATCCCACATTGCTGTGGCTATGGTGTAGGCCGGCAGCTACAGCTCTGATTCCACCCCTAGCCTGGGAACTCCCATTTGCTGTGAGTGCAGCCCTAAAAAGATAAAAATAAATAAATAAGGAGAATATAAATGAATAAAAGGACACAGTATGATGGATGAAGTTCAAGCTGGGTTGGTGTCACAGGGACCCTTAACTTACACTTGGGGGCTAAGCAAAAGCCTCTCAGAGGAAGTAACATCTAAGTTGAGCCCTGAACAATTAGTGGAGTCAGCCAGACAATGAGAATTGTGGGAAAGTGAATGGGCAGAGAGAAGAGTTTGTCTAGTAACCTTCATGAGCCGGGTGGCTGGACATAACACCTGAGAAGACCTCAGAGGGTTCAGTATCACTGTTTCATAGAGTAGATTGGCAAGAGGTGAGAAAAGTGAGGCTAGAAAAAGAGGCAGGAGCCAGATGATGCAGGAGATAGCAGGCCAGGAGAGAGGGGGTTGTGACCTGACCAGGGCTCGGCAGAGAGAAAACAAAGCAGTGTATGGATTCAGCAGTTGTGCAGGAGGCTGATAAGGGTGGGTGATGAATCTGACTTGAGAGGAAAGGGGTCAGGGTTTCTGGGTGGCCAGAGAGTGGGGCCATTTACGGAGATGGGAGATTAAGAAATTTGGGTTGGGATGATGTTGCTAATAATCTCTTCAGGTTGTCTGACTTCTTTTTTTCCTCCCAGGGTCAAACTTAATATTCCCCCTTTTTTATTTCCCCTTTTCTGGCCTCCCCATGGCATGTGGAATTCCTGGGCCAGGCATCAGATCTGAGCAGCGCCAGATCCTTAACCTACTATGCCGAGTCAGGTATTGAACCTGTGTCCCCAGCACCCCAGAAACACAACTGACCCTGTTGTGCCATAGCGGAAACTCCAATATCCATTTTAATATGAAGTCAGATGGATAAAACTGGGTTCCGAAGGGAGCCAGACTTGGCTCGAAACTGCTGGATCCACCACCTGGGCTATGAGATGTGACCTGGAGCAAATCAATTAACCTCTTTGGGCCTCACGCCCCTCATCATATAGTGGAGAAGATAATAGTGCCTATTCCAGAGTTGTGGCTGGAGGGGATCCAATACTAAATTGTATATAAATTGTTTCACACAGTGTTGTGTTCAATAAATGCTGACTACAATCATCGTGTTGAAAGTGATAGAAAGAGAAAGGAAGAAAATTAGACTCAGGCCATTCAGAAAATTCAGGAGGAGTCAGAACTAAGCAGGAGCTTGAGGAGGAGGGGGAAACGCGGGGTCTGAGGAAATGTGGCGGCTCCAGGCCCCTAGATCATTGTCCTAATCTCGGCTGACACACTTCATCCCAGCGAGGCTGACAACAGATGCACTTGCTCTCTGCCCCAGGAAAACATTCTGAGCAGCTTGATGCCCCTTAATTTTCCTCAGTATTTCATCTGTTTCTCAAATTCTAGCACCAAATTAGATGCTAATGCTCCGAAAAGTAAATATTAAAAACTTTCGGGAGTTCCCATCATGGCTCAGCGGAAATAAATCTGACTATGAGGATGCAAGATCCTGGCCTCACTCAGTGGGCTAAGGATCCAGCATTGCCGTGAGCTGTGGTGTAGGTCTCAGATGCGGCTCGGATCTGGCATTGCTATGGCTCTGGTGTAGGCCAGCGGCTACAGCTTGGATTTGACCCCTAGCCTGGGAACCTCCATATGTCGCGGGTGTGGCCCTAAAAAAAAGAAAAAAACAACAAAAAACACCGAAAACAACTTTCTTCTTTAACAAGAAAGAGCACAGGTCCTGTGGCACCGCCGTGAGCGCCTGCCTCTGAAACCAAACCGCCTAGACTCCCATCTGATCACCACCCAATACGGTGCCCTGGTTTTCTAATCTGTGAGGTGAAGACGTGAGCAGTAACCACCTCAGAGGGCATCTGTGGGGGTGAAACTAATTACTGCTTTCAAAGTGGGTAGGACAGTTGCTGGTCCAAGTACACATTTGGTAAATGTCCGCCATTACCGCAGGGTCAGCCGAAAAACTAGGTAGTCAGACTGGTGCCCCCTCAAGTCCTAAGGTCTTGAACTGAAGCAGTGTGTCCAAACCAATAGGTAACAAGAGAGGCCAGCTGTCCTGGGTACCCACTTGCAGGGGTGATAACGACAGCAACACTTGTAAGTTAGTGGGCCTTGTTTCATTGACATTCACAATGCATAGGAGGGTATTTGAAGCTAAAGAACGCTGGTGGGATTAGAACCCAAGACTCCATGAAGGTCTTATTAACATTTTATTCTGTTGGGAAATAAAAGTCTATCAGAGATAAGTTAAAATAAAGATGGGGAGCCCAGGAACAGCCAGAATCTGCAGATGACGCTCCCTGGAACACCTGGGAATTAAAGAGGGTAGGAAGCCATGTTTCTGGCGTCCTAGGAGAAGTTGCATGGAGTTTCTTTTATCTGGATGATGACAGCTGCCTCTCCGGGCCCCTGCAGTGCCCCCCAGCCTGGCGGCAAGATCACATCTGCCGGCCTCCTCCTCTCCCAGCCAGGCTGATCTGGCAGGCAGCCAGCCTAACAGCCAGGGCATTTGAGGAGGCCTGATTTTAATAAATTTCTATTTCCTGTAGAAAACCGGTTTTTTCAGTGGCTTTGTAACTCAACCATTCTTGATCACATCAGGACTAAAACTGGCAGCTCGCTTGGCAGCTTGTGTGCAAATTGTATACAATGGCAGATTGTTTAGCCTTTATTGCAATCCAGAGTGACTTAAGGAAAAGGGAGGGAGGGAAAGCAAGGAAAAAAAGCGAAAGAAATAAATCCAAACCTCATATATAATTACATAATACAGTGAAGTCCCAATTCTCTTTAAGAAAAATATAGAATCAATTAGCCTTCCTCGCACTCTCTGTCTCTCTCACACACACGCACACATCAACTATAGAACGGACAAATGATGGACTCAGAATTGATGTTCTTTTCTTTCTTTTTCTTCTTTGCCAACATACCTCACATCCAAGGGGAGCTAATGGAATGAAAATCAAGGCTCGAAGGAAAATAGCATGTTTAAAGGGATTTGGAGACAAGAGAAATAAGAGTGGGTTTGAGAGGGCAAAGGAGAGGATGAAAATATCAAATGAGTAAAAAGTATCCGCATATTGAAATTCCCTGATTGAGGGAGGCATGAAGTTAGAAATGATGCGAACTGAATGGTCAGAAAGTGTCCTATTTCCTGCCTTTGTTCTCAGAAAAAGTTTCACGTGAGCTATATTTTGGGCCACCCTTCCCCAGCTTCATGGGATATCTCTGCCCTTTTCTATATTCTCCTTGGGTAGTCACAAATACAGATATTTCAGGGAGTCTTATTTGAGTCCCTGCCCTCAAGTACTAGGAGACCAGCCCTTCTCTTGTCCCATCTGTCGATGCTGATTAGACCCGTGCTCTGCCCTCATGGCCTGCTTCTGAAATAGCTGGATAAACTAGAGAGTGTGTATGGATGTCAGTATTGCCCTGTGTTTGATCGTTCTGAAGGTAGGAAAACATAGCATTGTCCTATTAGAATCTGGTCTGCTGGGGAGAATTTTTCTGCGTGAGCAGTCCTCTTATGTCCAATCAGTCCTAACAGGGGAAACCCCTGATTCATTTGCAGTGGAGCTGATCTTGTTGGGTAACATGTCATTACCAAGGGCAAGGTTTGCTGGTACCCAGTGCATGCTTCAAATGTGACGCACGACTCCATGTCTATGGTCTGAATAAAGCAGAACGTACTGATTGAAAGAAAGGATGTGGGATCCTAATGAGGGTGGGTTTTGAATTCACCATAGATTCCAATGTAGAAAGAGAGCTGAGCAGGCAAATGAAAAGACATAAGTAAATTAAACCAGGAATGGGTTTGGATACCTGGATGGGTCAAAAACTAGTTAGATGGGAAATAGGATATGGATAAAAGAATGGAATGGGTCTTTTAATTCAGCTAAACAATTTCCTATTGAACACTGTTATGTCCTTGGCATTGTGTTGGATTCAGAATTATAGGTCATGATATTTACCATCAGTATCTTAACCTCTTTTGGGGTGGGCGTGAGAGGTTGCACATCACAGTGTACATACATGAAGCAATTAGAAATGGGTTTTTTGGTTTTTGTTTTGTTTAACTGCACCCATGGCATGCAGAGTTCCCAGACCAGGAATCGAACCTGCCCACTGCAGTGATCTGAGCCACTGCAGTGACAATGCCGGATACATAATCTGCTGGTCCACACAGGAATGCCAGAAATGGGTTCTTAACTGAGGCAGGAGTTGGAAAGGAAAACATGGGAATTGTCTAAGAAGGTGTTTCAAAACATTCTAGATTTCATGAATCAGAATCTCTGAGATGGGTGGAGATGAAAATGGGCTTGCCTGGTGTGAATCTTCCAGGATATTCAGGTGTGTACCCTGGTTACTAGCCCTTGAATTAGACCAGCGCTTCCCAGCCTTACCTAATCATAAGAATCACCTGAATTGCTTATTGAGCATAGATTCACTGGCTCCACCCACCTCCAGACCTGCTGATTCAGCAGGCCCTGCACCAGGGCACAGAAAAGTGTACTTCTAACAATTGCTCCAATAATTTATACAAATGGATAAATTTAAAGAATACCAAATGAGGTAATATGTATTTTTTTCAAGAACTACTCACTGAGCACCTTCGAATGTGCTGAATGCTGAGAAAACAGAGGAATTTGATCATTCTGGCCTCCAGGAGCCCATGGAGAAAGCAGATACAAGGTAGGCGGCATGAAGGGCTGGGTGGGAGATGAACAGAGGTTTTGATGGGGACTGCCATCAAGGGAGATTCGTTGAGAGGAGTGAGAGTTGGACTGGGCTGTAAAGGACAGGAAGGAAGGAGAGGTCAGATGGGCAGGAGAAATGTCTGAGTGTGGCCGGTTCTAAACCACGGAGAAGGGAGAACTGGCAGGGACGCTTGAATGGCTGCCTCTGTTAGAGCCTCAGTGGGGAAAGCATGGGCTTGTGGCATAGAGCCTGTATGGACTTTCAGCTCTGTCACTGTGTGGTGTGGACCTAGGATGCATTACCGAAGCATGTATACCTGGCTGTCTTATCAGTAAAATGGAAATAGTAATAGGTGTCCTAGGTGGCTGCGAAGTATAGTGAGCAACCAGATGACCTAGCTCTTCATCCAAGTACTCATTTATACGTTAGTGCTATATTACAGTTTATAATATTTACTGTTTAGAGTGCGTTCATCAGTACACATTCATTTGCTCCTCACAACAGTCTTGAGAGGTAGGTATTATGATGAAACCCCTTTGCAAATGAGAAAATTGAAGTTAAAGAGGTCCATTGGGCCACACCTGCAGTGAGTGGAAGTTCCCAGGCTAGGGGTCAAATTGGAGCTGCAGCTGCTGGGCCACTGCCACAGTCATAGCAGTGACTGAGCCCTTTCTGCCGCCTACACCACAGCTCACGGCTATGCTGGATCCTTAGCCCACCAAGTGGGGCCAAGGATCAAACCCACAACCTCATGGACTCTAGTTGGGTTCGTTGCAGCTGAGCCATAAGGGGAACTCCAAGAAAGTAGATTTTAAAAGTTCCCATTATCAGAAAAATAATTTGTAACTGTTTGGTGAGTGATGTTAACTAGAGTTATTGTATATACAATTATCGAATTGTCATGCACCTGAAGCTAATATAACATCTGTCAACTGAAAAATAAAAAAATAAAAGAGGTCGAGAAATCAAAACAAGATAATCGGCTTGAACTTGAACCCAAGTCTCAGCACCACATCACTGAATCTTTCTCTTATGGTCCAATGAGGATTCGGATGACAGAGGAGTCCTGGAGTGCCAAGTGAAGAAAGTTATACTTATTTCTGCACCTAGTAGGAAGCATTCAAGCAGAAGAGGGACATGTTGAAAGTATGTTATGAAAAGTTGAATATTCTGGATCAGATGGAAAGTGAATACCGTGGGAGGCCCTGAGAGAGACAGAGAACTGAGTTAACTACAGTATTTTTGGAGTATACAGAACCTTAAATACAAGGTTGGTAGCGAAAGAAAGAATGGGGGAGAGGGACTACAAAGAAAAGGAAACATACCCTAATAAGCAGTGACAAGTGACATATAAAATGCTTGGAAGGGGACAGTCCAGCATTCAAGAATTAGAGCTGCAGTTTTCACTTCTAATTGCTGGGATCGAAAGCTGGAGGCATTCCATTCTGTTTCTCCTGTTCATTCTGCATGCTTGAGCGTTCTCTCTACAACCTTGCACAAAGCTTTATATTTGCCAAGTGCTGCAGTCATTATTATTTATTGTTTCTCACATCAAGGGTCCAAGGTCTCAGCACTTAACTCTAGAAAGTGGTATTATAATGCCCTGGGGACCTGACTGTGGTGGGGGAAGCTTTCCAGCATCCTAAACATAAATATCTTCCAAGTAAAAGCATTGATTGGGAAGCCTGGATGGATAAAATTAACTGCTACAATCTTAAAGACGTCTGGTTCACATCCTGGGTAAAAAGGGGAAGAGCTTTATGGAGCCTATTAATGTCAATATTCAATGACATGAAACAGCGTTATGGTAACCTCCTCTCCAAATCCCATCTGTTCTGTTATCTACTGCTCCTTGGTGTGGTTCTGAGTCCGAGAAGGTCCCCCATGGTACAGCCAGGTGGGAGTCACATGCTGCCTGCTTCCTTGTCAAGTAGTGGATTTGATTTCTGGAGAGGTTACATTGATTCCTGAAGGTCGCAAGCTAGTAGGTTGCAGAGCCAGTATTCAGACATGGAAATGTCTGAATTGCTCTTTTAAGGCTTTCTGAGAAATATGGTATTTAAAAATAATTTTGTGTGTGTGTGTGTGTGTGTGTGTGTGTGTGTGTTTGGGGCTGTACCTGTGGTATATGGAAGTTCCCGGGCTAGGGATTGAATCGGAGCTGCTGATGCTGCCGGCCTAGGCCACAGCCACAGCAACACAGGATCCTTAACATACTGAGTGAGGCCAGGGATTGAATCCAAGTCCTCATGGATACTAGTTAGGTTTGTTACCGCTGAGCCACGATGGAACTCCTAAAAATAATTTTCGAATAAAGTGTTGATGAAAAAACTCAAATAGCACAGAGGTGCTTGAATCAGGAAACAAGGTTCCCTCCCCAGCTCACGTATAGAGGTAAGCACAGCTCCAGTTGGATAACCTCCTACCAGGTACCGTCTGGTGCACCTACGCATGCGCACACATAAGACGGCTCATATTTTCCATACAATTCTGTAACTAACCACCTTTCCCCTGAACAACACATCCCAGGCAGCTTTAACATGTAGATCTGCCTTGCTGACCTTCCAAGCTTAAACCTTCCACAGCACTTAAACCTATTTAACCAATTCCCTATTCATAAGCATTAAGATTGTTTGGGTGGGTATATTTTAGTCTTACAAAAAATACTTCTTTATCGTTAGCCATATGTTTTTGTGAACTAGTACTGTGATGGGGGGAAGTCCTAGAAATTGAATTGCTGAAGCAAAAGGCAGGTTCATCTTTTATTTTGACGGATGTTTCCAAGTGCCAAATAGCTCTCCAAAGCCTTGGTCTGGATTCATCCTTCTGCCAACACTGAGTGTTACTGATCTTTTCATATTTCCAGTGCGATAAGCCAGATGTTCATTCACTGACTCTTCCATTCATTCAATCAACACAAATGTCTGAGGACCTACTGTGTGCCAGGCACCATTTCAAAGTCTCTGTCCACACAGAGATCAATGCTGTTTTAGAGGTGAAAGAGGTAATAAATGTAACAGCAAATACATACTGGGTCTATGGTAGGTCAGGTGGTAATAAGTGTTGTGGAGAAAAATACAACTGTGTAAGGCCGATAGGGAGTGAGGGAGAGAGTCAGAATTTAATAGTGTGTGCGCTGGGAGGGTCTCTCTTATCAGAGACACTTAAACAGAAACCTGAATGAAATAAGGAAATGGGCCAAGCCTCTGTCTAAGGGGAAACCTTCCTGGCTCAGAGCAGAGAAAGTGCTACCAAAGGCCCTGGGGCGGGAGCCTGCTTGGTGCATTTGAGAACAGCGGAAAGAGGGTCAAGTGAGCAGACAGGTAAAGAGCGGGCAGGAGGGAGGGGCATGTAAAGACCTTTGAGTTGGTTTTTGTTTGTTTGTGGCATATTTTTTGTTTGTTTGTTTCCCTGCGGGGGGAGTGGGGAGGTTGTTTTGTGTTTTGCTTTTTAGGGCTGCACTTGCAGCATATTGAAGTTCCCAGGCCAGGGGTTGAATGGGAGCTGCAGCTGCCAGCCTGCACCACAGCCACAGCAAGGTGGGATCGGAGCCGCCTCTACAGCCTACACCACAGCTCACAGCAAGGCCGGGTCCTTAACCCACTGAGTGAGGCCAGGGATCGAACTTCCATCCTCATTATGCTGGTCAGATCCGTGACCCACTGAGTCACAATGGGAACTTCCAGGACATGTTTTAATGGGTTGCCCTGGCTGCTGGGTGGTGAATAAACTACAGGGAGGCTGTGAGATGAGAGAGGAGATGCTGCAAAAATCTAAGGGAAGCGTGGTGGTGACTTAGCCCAGGGTACCAGCAGGGAAGGCAAGTAGAACAGTCAGATATTTTTGAATGTAGAATTTACAGGATTTGCTGATGGTTTCGGTGGAGGGTATAAGAAAAGTATGTATGTCAAGAATGCCTCGGGAGTTCCCTTCATGGCTCAGTGGTTAACGAATCCAACTAGGAACCATGAGGTTGTGGGTTTGATCCCTGGCCTTGCTCAGTGGGTTAAGGATCCAGCGTTGCCGTGAGCTGTGGTGTAGGTTGCAGACGCGGCTCGGATCCCGCGTTGCTGTGGCTGTGGCGAAGGCCGGCAGCTACAGCTCCTGTTAGACCCCTAGCCTGGGAACCTCCATATGCCGCAGGTGCAGCCCTAGATAAGGCAAAAAAGACAAAAAAAAAAAAACAAAAAAGAATGCCTCCCAGCATTTTTGGCCTGAACAGCTAAAAAAATATAATTGCCATTTACTAAGGGCAGCTGTGGGAAGAGCAGGTTTGGGGTTGGGGGAGAAATCAGGAGTTTAGTTTTAGTGATGGTACATCTGTGAAGAGCCAAACAAGAGGGCCAGCTAGATGACCCCCAGACATCCCCTCAGAGTTGCCTAGTGACTTAGTGGGGACAGGTGCTCCCAGTACCCTAATCAGGAAGGTCAGGTTTCCAGGTCTATCAGTACAACACCACATTCATAAGGAAGGAGGGAACAATAAAAGGAGAAGAAGCTTCTGACTGGCCATCTAGGAGAGTGAAAGAGTAACTGTAGGCAGAGGATTGCTCTCCTAGTCCTGTGCATCATTGGCTTTAGGACTGAAGTTCAGCTGTGTACGTGTGTGTGTGTGAGATCATCACACGTTAAGACTGGCCTGGACAATCTTCTGGGTTCCATCCACCTGTAATTCTCTGCTTCTAGGGATATAGCATCTTTGAGTTAAACTTTTTACAACATGCTATTCTCTTTTTTAAGAAATTTGTTGTTATAGTTGATTTACAAAGTTCTATCCATTTCTGATGTACAGCAAGTTGATCCATTTATACATCTATCTCTCTATATATTCTTTTTCTGATATATTTTATCATGTTCTATCACAATAGTCTCTTTTAGTTAAAGTATAGTTCACTTATTTCAACATTTCAGGCTGGCTGTCTTTACTTAATTGTCTCCTCTTTGCTAGGAAAAATTTTCTATATTCTGCTTTAAGTACAGCCTCCAACCGGGGCTAAGGAGCACAGTGGACAGGCTGATGCTGACTGGGGACTGGCTTCTCTATTGATCCACAAATTGTGTCCTGTAGAATGTAGGAGAACGTACCTACAGTGGTTTGCCATGTATTGTCCTGAACCTCATGTCGGGGACAATTACATTTTAGATGAATATGGTCTTTATACAGCCCTCCTTTATTAAGCACTTTCTATGTATCAGGCACCAGATAAAAGTAAGATCTAGTTTCTTGCCTTCACTGGGTTCACAGTTCAATAAAGAAGGCAAGTTCATAAACATGATGATAATAAAATGAGGAAAATGCCATTAAAAATATTGTAGAAACACAGAGAATGAAAACCTAATTGCTCCTGACAGAGTTTGGAAAGATTCCAATGGAAGTGGAATAGTCAAGTCTTAAAGATGATGGGACGTTGTCAGGTTAAATGGGGAGAAAGTAGAGGAGATAATTTGGGCAGAGGTGAGAAACCATACAGACTGCGTGGGGAACTACACGGGCAACTGTTTTTGTTGGAGCTCAAGGCTAAGAAAGGCAAGCAATGTGGCTGAAGACTCCAGTAAGAACGATCAGTGATGGCACTTGGACTTCATCCTGGGCATGAGAAGCTAGTGAAGGATTTATATGTGACACGGGCAGGTCAGCCTTCCCTGACAGTACAAATGCATGTGTTATTGGACTCAGCATCATTTAAAGAGAACTCACTGATGCTCTGCCCTTTCGGATTATCTAAGAGAAGCAGAATAATACTGCAACTCAAGTGAAGGACTTGAAACTTGACTCCTTTTTCTCCTTGCCATGTTAACTTGGGCTAGTCAACAACCCTGAACCACTATTTCCTCATCTGTAAAACTGGGGTCATAATTTTCATATACTTTATGGAATTTTTGTGAGATACAAACAAACAAAAATGCACATAAAGGCTTTTTGTAAGCTATAACAGTACACTTCATGTAAAAGCTATTAAATTTCCTTGGTGCACACAGTACTTTATAATAACAGTTTTCATATGATCCCAACTATCAATGCTACTTGTGTACGTATTTGTCTTCTCTATTATACTATGAGATCTTAGAAGCATTTATTCATCTTTATGCCTACTTGATGTGTTGCATCTTGTTTTGTACTGACTGTGTAGGTATTTAAATAATATTCATTGAATTGAATCAATGTTGGTGGTCACTTACTATCTTTGTTGCTAGATTTTATGATGTAATACCTAGCACATAGAAGGATAAGTCTAAGTAGTATATACATATAACAATTCTCAGATGTTTCCAAGTAAAACAAGTCTTATGCACTTATTTATTTGGCTTTCTACTTAAAATCAATTATCTTCCTCCTTTCAAAAACATATGAGGCATCTTGCACAAGTGAACAAAATGTTAAAGGACAATGAACATCAAAACAAAAATTAGTCCCATTAAAATGAACAGAGGAAATCAAAGAGCATAGGAATATTATCAAGCACCTGGAATGAGTTAGCTATTGCATTTAAGACAATTAGCGCTGAAAGCATCAATGTTTCTCTTTATTTTTTTTTTTGCCATAGGGGAAGGTAGTTTTCAGGGAGGAGAAGGAACCCATTGTTTCATCTCACATGCCAGCACCTCAGATTTGTTTCGTTCTAAGCTTCGATCAATTTATTTTTCCATATTCCACCACAACTCTGTAGAAAGTGTTTTGGTGAACTTCCTGTCATTGGCCCCTGAAAGCAGCATCTCCTTTGGTCTTAAGCTGCACTCATTCTTGAGGCAATTGTGCCTTAACATCATGGTACATTAACTGCTACAGCACTGCAGAATTCCTTTGGAAAAGCATATTACAAGCTCATTAAAACCTCATTAGTTTATCATGATTTACAGTGAGAGAGCTAGGAAATGAATTATTGAGTGACTTCTTATTAATACAAAAGAAGTCTGTTGTGCTAAATTATATACTGTAGACTAAGGCATCAATTACAGGCTTCAGAGGAGGAATATGCAAAAATGCTCTTCAGTCCAAGTGCCCCCACCCCCCAAGAATAGTCCTAGTCCTTCTGAATGTCAGTATGTGTGGAAAGATGTGATTCCTATTAGGCACTGCATACATTATATATACATAAATGGGACTTAACTACACAAAGTTGTTATAGGAGATAAGTGTATAGGGCCTGGTACATTTGTATGGAAGGGAACCAGTGAGGTTCTATTCTGCCTAACACTTTGAAGAATCAAGTTCCTATCAACATAACTGGAAAATCCTTGGAAACAAAAATAAGCCAACAGCTATGGAACACTTACGAGTTGTCAGCACACTGTATACATCTAACTTACTCTTCACAACTACTTGCTCCAATGACAAGATAGAAAGTCCTGAACCTCAGAAGACTTCACAGAACAGAGGCATCATAGCTGCTTAGATGTTTACACAAAAGAAAAATAGCTATACCAGGAGCTGGCAAATTTTTTCTGTAAAGGACCATGCAGTAAATATTTTACACTTTGCAAGCCATACGATTGGTCTTGTGACTACTAACTCTGCTGTCATAGCACAAAAGCAGCCATAGATGATTCATAAATAAATGGGTGCAGGCATGTTCCAGTAAAACTCTATTTAAAAAAACAAGTGGTGGGCCATATTTGGCCCCAAAACCATAGTTTTAACTCCTGACCTATATAATTGAAGGCATGCTATTTTAAGTCTGTCAGACTGAACCTGTATTCTAAGTTAAAATTTAAGTGCTAACCTGAAACTTGTTAAACCTGTTTTCTTTACCATCTGGTTGCTATCTAGCCATTTTTCTTTTTTCTCATGATAGTTGAGAGAAACAATTTCAGTTGTGTGACCTCCTAGAGTTATATGATCATGTTGCTATAAAATTATTAATCATTAATTTCATGAAAGATAAAAGTTCCTTCAATCAAGAGAATCATCATCTTCACAGTTTTTATCAATTTACTTTTTTTTATTTTGACAGAACTCAAGCATTATGTTTTTTTCAGTGTTAGAATCCCCTTTGAGACTTTGTCAGTTTTAACCCATTTTTATTTATTTATTTTATAAATATTTTCAGGTGCACATGCATCAGACACTGAGCTAATTCTCTTCCTTTCACTTATTGCTCTGTAAAATGAGAAATTTAATTTACATGGGTAAAATTTTATGCCTTATGAATTTTTAAGTGATTTGTACTAAAACAGAGCCATTTTTGGAACTATAGCATCAATAGACTTCTCACCTTAGTTTCTATCTATGGAACTTAGTTCTTTGAGTGTCTATGGTTATGCCCAAATTCGTTATAGTAAGCTGAGAGTGTAAGATTTTTATATACATATAACTAAGGTTTCATTGTAAAAGAGAACTAATATACTACTTTACGAGAAAATGCACAATTCCTGTATGTGGATTCTTTCTACATTTAAAATTAACTGTGGCTATGATGGAGTAACTTGCAGCAGAACAAATAGATAAGTAGAAAAGCTACATTAAAAAAAAAAAGGTCAGATAGGAAACCTAGATTAAAAATGAAAGCAAAAACAAGCAAGAAAAAGTAAATTGCATGAAGCTATAAAGATACATAGGCAGCCAGGACATGAGGGCTCAAGATCCTAGAGAGCAGGAACTATTACTGATTTGAGCCTGGCAATTGGATCATGACTTTCTCCTCTGCAGCAGTCACCAGATATTAAAGGGTGAGATGATAGGCTGAGAAGATGGGTGGAAGACATCTGATAAGAGAGAAAAAAACAACAGAGCTTCAAAAGGTGGGTTTAGGTATCTTATGACTTGAGGGGACAAACTCCAAAGAGAAAAGAGGTGCAAAGAACTGAGACCAGTGTTCTACTCTAGTTTTGTCACCAGGGATTTATTGTTTCTTAAACTGGATTAAATGAAAAGCTAAGACAATGAGAATATGGCTGGAAATTAAAGAACAGCTTTTGACAGTTTTATGATGCTAAGGAGATAAAATTGGGTTTTAGGATTTGCCAAGAGTAAGTAACCTGGTTAAACACCAGTCTCTCAGTTGAAACCCCACTCCAGAGGTGGGAGCAAATCAGAAGTAGACCATGTTATACAAATTCTGCAACCGAGGCTTGAGGATATACCCCAACTTCAAATCAGCTCAGTCCCTGAGTACGTAAAGACAGCCTGCGTCATTCCTAGCTGCCTGCCAGGAGGCAGGGTACATTTTCTCTAGAAGAAGAGAACAACATCCAGAACTTCGCATCTTTCCTTCAACGATTTCTATCATTCAAAATTAACAGGCATACCAAGAAATAAAACAAAGAGAAAAAGCAGAGAATAAAAGCAGACCCACAGGCAATACAGACATTAGAGTTATCAGGCATAGACTTTTAAATTGCTAATTATTTTTATTCCAGAAATTGATGATGAGATAGAAAACTTCATTTTAAAAATATGTTCTAGGACTTCCCATCATGGCACAGCAGAAATGAATCCAATAGGAACCTTAAGTTTGAGGGTTCAGGAGTTCCCGTCGTGGCGCAGTAGTTAACGAATCCGACCAGGAACCATGAGGTTGTGGGTTCGATCCCTGCCCTTGCTCAGTGGGTTAACGATCCGGCGTTGCCGTGAGCTGTGGTGTAGGTTGCAGACGCGGCTCGGATCCTGTGTTGCTGTGGCTGTGGCGCAGGCCAGTGGCCACAGCTCCGATTAGACCCCTAGCCTGGGAACCTCCACATGCCGCGGGTGTGGCCATAAAA
>PVHT020000066.1:10413460-10428321 GCA_004024745.2 Catagonus wagneri | reverse complement strand
AGGAGATCCTCCAAGAATTGCAGTCAGGTTGCACCCGGATTCCTATGGAGACTGCTTTGCCCTGGGACCCAGTGCACGTGAAAGTCTGTGTGTGCCTTTCAAGGATGGGGTCTCTGTTTCCCCCAGTCCTGTGGAGCTCCTGCACACAAGCCCCGCTGGCCTTCAATGCCAGATGCTCCAGGGGCTCTTTCTCCCTGTGTGTGGGGTTTTGACGTGGGGCTCAGAACTCTCAGTCCTGTAGCTGAGTCTCTGTGATGCAGTTACTTTCCAGTCTGTGGGGCTTCCCACCCAGGAGGTATGGGGTTGTTTCTAACACGTAATCGCCCCTCCTACCTCTTGATGTGGTCTCCTCTTTGTCTTCTGGAGTAGAATATCTTTTTTGGAAGTTTACAGTCCGGTTAGTTGAAGGCTGCTCGGCATTTGGTTGTAGTTTTGCTGTTTTTCGGGAGAGAAGCTGAGCTCCAGTCCTTCTATTCTGCCATCTTAATCCAATCTCTCACAAGAAGCTTCTTGTGATATTCAAAGGTTTTAAAAATTCTTCTGGGACTATTCAATTCAGATTTTTTGTTTAATCTCATAGTCATGTAACCTCCAACTGTAAAACTTGGATTGACCACAAAAGCTTATAACTGTCTTAATGTTCATTTAACCTCTACCATGTGTGTTGTAGGAGAGAGATTGTTTTCTTAAATTGCACATCCACCATCCAGTCTCGTGTTAATCCAATCATCACTATATAATAAATCAGGTAAACTCTTTCATTTATTAACAAAGGCCTTAGGTGCTTGTTCTACATTTTTTCCTTTTTTTAAAAAATTAAAATTAAGGTAGTCACATTTCTCTCAGTAAATCGACAGATTGACCTTTGGACATATATTTCAGCCATCTATGAATTTGACTAATATAAATAAATTTCTGAGAGACAGGCAGTGCCAACTTGGTACTTGGCAGACAGAGAGCCAGCCTTCTTGGTGTCAAAAACTTGGTCAGGAGTTCCTGTCGTGGCTCAGTTGTTAATGAACCCGACTAGTATCCATGAGGATGTGGGTTTAATACCTAGCCTTGCACAGTGGGTTACAGATCCAGCATTGCCATGAGTTGTGGTGTAGGTCGCAGATGCGGGTCAGATCTGGCGTTGCTGTGGCTATGGTGTAGGCTAGCAGCTACAACTCTAATTCAACCCCTAGCCTGGGAACTTCCATATGCAGCCCTAAAAAGGCAAAAAAAAAAATGGTCAAAAATTTTGTATGTAAGTAAACTCTACCTTCCACTGTATAAAAATTTGGATGTTTACAAATAAGAGCTAAAAGAGAATAGGGAAATATAATAAGAACAAGGATATCAATTACTATTATTAACTGAGAATGGACTCTGTGCCAGGTGTCATACAGACCATTACACATATTCTGATTTTTCAAAATAACATTAAACAGAACTGTTACCTTTTAGGTGAGGGAAATGAGGCTTAGAAAGGCCGTGGAACTGGCCGTGGTCCTGTAGCTAGCAAGTGGCAATGCTGGGATTCAAACCCATGCCTGTCCTAAGACTGCAATCTCAACCAGTAACTACTGCTGACAGGAGGATAACAGGAGAGAATGAAGGAGTTATGGGAAATATTTTGCTTTTTGGAAAAACTTTAAAACAATGTCTAAGATACTGTTAAGTTTAAAATTTGAGGAGTTCCCATCGTGGCTCAGGGGAAACGAATCCGACTAGGAACCATGAGGTTGGAGGTTCGATCCCTGGCCTTGCTTGCTGGGTTAAGGATCTGGCGTTGCCATGAGCTGTGGTGTAGGTTGCAGACATGGCTCGGATCTGGCATTGCTGTGACTGTGGCGTAGGCCGGTGGCTACAGCTCATATTAGACCCCTAGCCTGGGAACCTCCACATGCAGCGAGTGCGGCCCTAAAAAAAGACAAAAAAAAATTGAAAGGAGGGTGTTACCATTGTGGTTCAGTGGTAATGAACCTGACTAGTATCCATTAGGACTCAGGTTCAGTCCATGGCCTTAACCCCCTCAGTGGGTTAAAGTGTGGTGTAGTTTGCAGATACAGCTCAAATCTGGCATTGCTATGGCGTAGGCTGGAGGCTGCAACTCTGATTCGACTCCTAGCCTGGGAATTTCCATATGTCACAAGGAGCAGCCCTAAATTTTTTATAAGAATAAAAATTTGAAAGGAGGAATTGCTGCTGTGGTGGAACGGGATCGGCGGCATCTTGGGAACACTGGGACGACAATTCAGTCTCCAGCCCGGCACAGTGGGTTAAGGATCCTGCGCTGCCGCAGCTGTGGTTTAGGTTGCAACTGTGGCTAGGATCTGATCCCTGGCACAGGAACTCCATATGCTGTGGGGCAGCCAAAAAAAGAAAAAAAGGGGGGGGAATAGATTCTACTGGGTTCCTGGTGAAATTGTAAACACATTTGGGAAGTGGGTAAAGGTACCCCAGCAGGAACTGTAATAGATGATGACTAGCTGGTTCCTCTGGTAACCCACTGTCAACATCAGAGGCCGGGAGGGGGCCTCTGAGGGCCTGGAGCCCAGCGAGGCCACAGCTGAAACAGGAGCTGAAGAAAGAGGCCCAGGGCAGGGAACCACATCAAGGGCAGCTGCTGCTTCTAGAAGACTTCTGCACATACGGGACGGACAGGGGAAGGGCAAATGAAACAGCAAAGAAGTCATGTTGCAGCCTTTGGAAGTGCAATCCAGTGCATCTTGCCTTGGTCCTCCCCAAGCCCGTATTCACAGCAGCCCCAGGCCCCAGATGCTGTGCTGAAGTGGGGGTGGCCACCGTCCCGCAGCATCTGCTCGACTGAGGCTTCCAATGGATCAGAATGAGAAGAGGAAGCTTTGGGCCTGTCCCTACCTGCAGCCAGCATCTCTGGCCTGAGGACATGTCTCTTGTTTACTCCATCATTCATCCTTTCAGAGATGAAATACTTTTCATTCTGAAAAAACTTCAACCAGGCAGCAAAGTGATATAATTTTACAATGAACACCCATATACCTGTTCCAGGAAGGGGCCTGAGAGTGGGCTCTTGTCTAACACTTGGAAATGAACTGTCTGAGGAGATACACATGCTGACAAAGCAAAAGACATTATTGGGAAGGGGTGCCCAGACAGAGAGCAGCAGCGTGAAGGATCCCAGGAGAACTGCTCTGCCACGTGGCTCACAGTCTCAGGTTTTATGGCAATGGGCTTAGTTTCCTGATTGTGTTTCTGGCCAGTCACTTTGCTCGGTCCATACTTGGTCTGGCTGTGGTGCACACACACCTCTCAGCCAAGATGGATTCCAACACCAAGGATTCTGGGAGCTTGGTCATCTCCTCCCTCCTGCTGGTCCCCCCAGATCCTCCAGGTTAGTCTTTGGGGCATCACCATCCTTATTAGGACCTCCTGCTGTAAGACAACTCGTGAAGGAGGCTGTTATGTGCCTGGCCAAGGTGGGTAGTTTCAGTTAATGGTCTCCTAAGACACCCAACACCTAGATTCTTTTTTTTTGTCTTTTTTGTCATTTTAGGGCCGCACCTGCTGCATATGGAGGTTCCCAGGCTAGGGGTCTAATCGGAGCTGTAGCCGCCGGCCTACGCCACAGCCACAACAACACCAGATCTGAGCCGTGTCTGCAACCTACACCACAGCTCACGGCAACGCTGGATCCTTAACCCACTGAGCAAGGCCAGGGATCGAACCCGCAACCTCATGGTTCCTAGGCGGATTTGTTAACCACTGAGCCACGATGGGAACTCCAGCAACACCTAGATTCTATCATTAACAGTTTGCTATACTTTCTCATTGGTTATCTAGTCACCCTTCTGTTCACCTACCTTTGACTCTTGATCCTGGAAGTTCAGGTTGGACCGGAAGAGAGGACCACCCTCAGAGAGGAAGCGACCTTCAGTCTGACTAAGCAGTGCAATCTGCCCCATTACTTGTCTGCGATCTTAGCCCTTCCCCAGCTCCTCAGCTCTAGCTACCCTCAGACTTTCTGCCTTATTTTTCTCACCATCAATATGAGTTCTCAGCATTTTCATTTGTAAGATGTGGGCTTCGCAAATCTTCAGAATCGAAAGGGATTTTAAAGGTCAATAAGGTCCAACCTCTGCCTAGTAAGTAAAGTTCTCCCTTTAGGCATTTACATCCTCAGGGATAAGTTCTGTGTAATAAAAATAGCTTTCATTTGCATAACATCTGGGAGTTACAGAAGGGCTGTCATGTGCAACCTGGCATACACAGGGAAAATGATGAAGCACATTGGGCTAAACCAAGGCAACTTGTCCACGAGACTGGACACCCAGAATCTAATGCCCCTAGTTAGAATCTCAGCCTACCCATAACCTATTCCAGGCATGGCTGAGAAGTTCGTTTGATCTAGAAATTAACAGCATAGGACACATAATCAAGGAAGTTGCCCAATGTCCTTCAGTCAATATTTGAGCCCTATTCTCACTCATTTATTTCCTTCATATTATTTAATAATCTCACTAACCCCTAGTAGTAGGTACAGTTATTTTCCCCATTCTAAAGATGAGAAAACCAAGGACTAAAAATGTTAAAAATAACTTTCATAAGGTGACACAGTCAAGAGTCAGTACCAGGATTTGAATCTGGGTTGGCCAGGCTGCGATGCTCACCCTTCTCGTCTCTGTACTGGTGGTGCTCAATCTAGGCCAATTTTGCTTCCAGAATCATCTGGTAATATCTGGAAATATTTTTGATTGTCACAACTGAGGCGGATGCTCCCCGCATCTAGTGGGCAGAGACCAGGATGCTTCTAAACATCCTGCAATGCACATGGCCATCCGTCACAGCAAAGCGTAATCCAGCCCAAATGTCAATAGTGCAGAGGTTAAGAATCCATGTTCTGTATTTATTGTCTCCAAGTAGAGGAAAAACAAAATTCCAGAAATGAAGCATAGGTTTGGCAGCACTGATTGTTTTAGAATAAGCCACTGAGGAGGAGGTCAGGCCCCTATTAAGACAAATATTCTGGAAGGGATGCTGATGGCAGGCCACCCATCGGGCTTTATTCCTGTTGCCTAAGAAGCCACAACTCTCCGAGTCTACATCCAATGCCACATTCATCCCTTTTTCTGCAGTGTCTTTTGTGCCAAAGATCCTAAACTCCCTTGACAAGTTGTATGAAGCATGGTGTCTTTGCCGCCACAGCCTTGCCCTGAAGCTCTGGGTGCTAGATAATTAAGGACAAACCAAGAATTCCATGGAGAAGGAAAGAGACAAGCCAGCCAAGGAGCTGAAAGAAATTTCTGTTGTCTCTTTCCTTCACTGTGATTTCCCAGCAGCTGCTCCTTCATAAGCCTCAGCGGGGGAGGCTGTGGCCGAGCAGGTTAGAGCAGCCTCTGGGCCTCAGGCCACCGAGGTGCCCAGCCCGGAGTCCGCAGAGGCTTTTGTTCAATTATTGATGGGGGAAGGAAGCCGGCAGGCTGGCTGGGCTGGAATGGCTGGCACAATCGGCATGAAGCCGGAAAACCACCAGGAAGGGAGAAGAGGGGGCCTCGTCAGGTCTGTCCATGTTGATCAATGAGAAAATATGTCCAGGAGAGGTGATTAAGTGATTAAGTGAAAATGCTGCTTACGGAACAGCTCCAAGGGTGAGCTGATTAAATTCTAGTGTGTGTGTGCAAGAGAGAAAGAGAAGGAGGGAGGGAAGGTGGGAGAGAGAGAGGGATTTGAGAGATGTTCACCAAAAGAGTGAGTGGGGGCTATTTCTGAGTGGGTTGTTGAACAATTTCTATGTTCTTATAGGCTTTCTAGATTTCTTTACTAGTAAGTAACTGCTGTTCTTAGGACTTGAAACATGGGTCTGTTCCTGGAGGGGGTGGGGAAAGGAAGGAGGTGTAGACAAGGGTGCGTGGAGCCGCAAAAGTCCGTCGCCAGACTTTCAGACCCGGCCTGAGTCTTAGTTGCCTTTGAGGGACTCATGCCCGGGGCCTTCACCTGAGAGAAGCTCATTTAGCTGCACAGGGAACTGGCCCATCTGTGGCAGGTGAAGGGAAGACGTGTTGTGTATTGAGACAAGACAGGCCTGACTCCTGCCTCAGCCCTCACAGTGCAGGGGCCTAGGAAGTCGGCTGTCTCCTCACAGAGGCTCTTCCTGCTAAAACCAATATCCCCTGAGGCAAGTAGTACAACTGTGTGTTCCAACCAGGAATCACCAGAAACAAAGTCCTGACTGAAAAATGCCCAGAGTCCTGATGTAGAGTCACAGACTCACACGATCGCAGGGTGGAAGCAACCTCAGAAGTCATGGCCTCGTCTAACCCCTGCCCCTCCTGGAGTTCCCATGTGGCTCAGTGGTTAACGAATCCGACTGGGAACCATGAGGTTGCAGGTTCGATCCCTGGCCTTGCTCAGTGGGTTAAGGATCCGGCGTTGCCGTGAGCTGTGGTGAAGGTTACAGACGCGGCTCGGATCCCGCGTTGCTATGGCTGCGGTGAAGGCCGGCGGCTACAGCTCCTGTTAGACCCCTAGCCTGGGAACCTTCATATGCCACGGGTGTGGCCCTAGATAAGGCAAAAAGACAAAGAAAATAAAAATAACTCCTGCCGCTCCTGAAGCTTGAATTCCCTTCGTGCATGGTTGACTATTCTGGGCTTATGCCACCCAAGTGCCAGGGTTTAAATGCTTCTGTTTTCAGACATCGTTAACATTGCTAAGTTCTTCATTCTTCTGAGCTCAGATCGGCCTCCCTCTAACCTCCACGCGTTGGTCTACACAAAGCACTTTAACTCCCCCCTTTCAGCTTCCTTGTTTTCCAATTGTTCTGAGGCCTTTTATCACCTTCAAATCAAATTTAAACTTTTTTTTTTCCTGGGTGTACAAAGTTCTTCAGACTTGGGGTAATAAGTACCGCAAGCTGATGGGCTCTAATGCAAGCGGGAAATGGCAGAAACAGGAGAAACTCAATGATCCAAAAAGGAGTCCAGGGAGCTGCTGGCTCAGAGAACTGAGGGTGTCTCAGAGACCACCACCCATCTTCTCTGCCCTCCTTTGCATTTATGCATCCGTTTCCTCAGCCTCTTAAGGCCAAATGGCAGGCGGGACTTGGCCCCTCATAGCCCCCGAGTTTCCTTCTTCCAGTCCAGACCAGTCTGGAATCTCTCAGTCCCAATTCCAGACTCCTGAAAGATGATTAGTGACTCACACTGGATCCAGTTCAGTCAAGGGGAACAGGGAAAAGGGGTGAAATGTGTGCTTTCAGAGCTCCTGGGTCATCTGGTTGGAAGAAGCACCTAAAGTAGTTATGTGACCTGTACAGACACCCCCAAAATACCCACTTCAGCACAGAAGATTCACTATGACCCGGGACTTGCAGCGCCTTCTGACATCATCCCTTAGCTCCTTTCCTCTTGCCACGTCTCCGTCTCTTGCTCCTTCCTCTACCTCTTCCTTTTCTTCTTGGAAAGTCAGTAAAGTGTAGTTGTTAGATCACAAGTTCTACAGCCAGACTTCCCGGGTGCAAATCCAGCCCTGTCACCAGTCACTGCGGAGGTACAGGTTTGAGCACCAGCGGAGTGGGTTATAGGATCTGGTGTTGGCACGCTTGCAGTATAGCTCACAGCTGCAGCTTGGATTCAGTGCCTGGCCTGGGAACTTCCATATGCCTAGGGTGCGGCCACCAAAAAAAAAAAAATGTAAAGCACTTAGAACAGTGACGGGTATATAACCATCACTTGATCTGTGTTATGATGATTCTCATACCCACCCCACTGTTCCAGGAATACTGGACATTGGTTAGGGTTCTCCAGAGAGAGAGAACCAATGGGATACACACACATATATATTATATATATATACACATATTTATTAAGAGATCTATTAATTATAAGGAATTGGCTCATACAGTTATGAAGGCTAAGGCGTCCCCAGATCTGCAGTTGGCGTGCTTGAGACTGAGGAGAGCTGTCAGTGTAGCTCCAGTCCGAATCCAAGGGCCTGAGAATGGGAGAGTCAAAGTGCAAGTTCCAGTCTGAGGGCCCTCAGGCAGAAGGCTTCTTAGCCTTTTTTTTTTTTCTATTCAGATCTTCCGTTGCTTGAAAGAGGCCCATCCACTTTGGGGGAGGCAATCTGCTTTAGTCTGTTTTCCGTTCAGATGTTAATCACATCCAGATACAGCCTCACAAATGTGCCCAGAATAATGTTTGACCAAATATCCGGCCATTCTGTGGCTAAATCACATAAAATTATCTGTCACACTAGACAACCATCATTCCCCCAAACATGCAAGAAATAAAAGTTCCACAAAGCAGTGCTTAGCTTATAACATGCAGGTCCTGCTGTACAGCACAGGGAACTACATCCAGTCACTAGCGATGGAACATGATGGAGAATAATGTGAGAAAAAGAATGTATATGTAGGAGTTCCCGTCATGGCCCAGCGGAAATGAACCTGACTAGGAACCATGAGGTTGCGGGTTCAGTCCCTGGCCTCGCTCAGTAGGTTAAGGATCTGGCATTTCAGTGAGTTGTACTGTTGGTTGCAGATGTGACTCAGATGTGGTGTTGCTGTGGTTGTGGTACAGGCCGGCGGCTACAGCTCCGATTAGACCCCTAGCCTGGGAACCTCCTTTATGTCTCAGGTGCAGCCCTAAAGAGACAAAAAAACAAAAAAGAAGAAAAAGAAAAAAAAGAATGTATATATGTATATGTATAACTGGGTCACTTTACAGCAGAAATTGACAGCATATTGTAAATCAACTATAGTAAAATATTTTTTAATTAAAAAATAAAAAAAATTTAATTAAAAAAACAAAGAATGGCCACATATTTTGCAGACCTTACCATCAAGTCCATTTCTCTACTGCTTGAATCTGGGTTTGGTAACATGACTCACTTTGGTCACTTGGGAATCAACAAATGAATTACAAACAGATAATGGAAAAGTGCTTGCCCTCTGTTGCAGCTTTTGGAGCCCAGGCTCCATGTGAAGAAGCCAGGGCCAGTATGCTGGATGCTGCAGCAGGTCTGTTGTTCCAGCTCCTCACCAGATTTGTAACTAGGCCCTCAGTGATCCTCCAGCCCCAGTCCAGCCATACAGTTTAGAGAAATCACTCGGCCAAGACATAGACTCTTAAGAAGAAAATTTTAAAAAGCATGGCTTTTTTTGAAGCCAATAAGTTCTCTGGGTTTGTTACACAATAATAGATAGCTGATGCCTAAATAGTACCGAAGTAGGGTGTAGCTATAACTGAAAGCTGAAACAAAGTTAGGCATCAGCGATGGGACCGCTAGTGAGAAATGTAAGAAAATCATTAACCATCAAAAACTAGGAAAATGATGAGTACATCATTAGTAGAGACTGGAAAACCATTGAGGGAACTAGCATAGCAGGCTGGAAAAATGGTGACCCACTTTATGTAGGTAGCAAAACCCTCGACAAAGGGTTGCCTGCAGTAACCTGAAAGACAGAAAATAATGAATCAACTTGTGGATCTGGCTAAAGAGATCTCCGAGCAGATGTTGAAAGTATAAGTTGGGTGCTTTCAGCTGTAACAGAGAGATGAGTTAAAGGAAGAAATGTTCTCTTTACAAGCAGAATTTAGAGGAAACGTAGAGAAACCAGGACTTGCGAAATTGGAAAATAAAACAGTTTCATATTGTAGTCTCTCCAGAGGGCCAAAGAGTTTCAAAGTAAGAAATGACTCGGAGCGAAGAACAAATCGAGGATATGACTGTGAGACGCTTTGCTAAGATTTCCAAAATGTGTAAGGTCATGCCAAGTGTGAATAATAGAAAATACATGCGTTGGCCAGAACTCAGGCACGCGAAGGAAGTTCTGAATGACAATGGAGTTGAGAGAGTGTCAGAGTTAATAGGATTATTATTATATTTTTAGTATTGGGGATTTTTTTTTAATAACAGTATATTACCTAGAACCCAAATATACAAAGCACATGGAAGGAGAGCATTCTCTTTGAAGCCCAGGCTTTGGAAAAAGGCAACACTGGGTTCCTGTCTAACATCTGCCACTCAGCATCCAACCTAGGCTGAGGAGACCCTGAATCCAATGGTTAAGAGCAGGCACTTTGCCCAGTCAGCTCTGGGGTAAATGCCAGTTCCACTGCTTATTAACCGTAGGTTCTTGCTGTATTTTTCTAAGCCTCAGTGGCCCTATCTATAACATGGAGATTATATTACCTATCTAATAGGATTGCTGGGAGAATTAAATGAATCTTATTATATAAATTGTTGACTACCTGCCTGATGCACTGGAGGGTAATCAGTAAGTGGTAGCAAAATTTATTATTGTTCCTTCATGAAGGCATCTCTAAAGATCAATTCCCCAAGGATGAAAGCTGAAAGCCTAAGTCAGGATGTATACAAATGCTAGCAAGTCCACCAAAAGCATGTCCTATGCCAGTAAAAGAAATAAAAGGCATTCCTGACATTTCAGCAACAGAGGGCTGCTCTTGCAGGTGCCCCAGGCAGCCTGTGACTAGAGCTATGCTGGAAACTTCAGCCAGATTTTCAAACCGCCTCCCAGATGGCCTCGAGAGCAGAGTCTAAGGCTTCTCATTAAAGACACAGCCAGACGGCACTTTATGAGGCTGCCTCCTTTTATTGTGAAATTCCTAGTTCCTCTCCACTCTTCCTGCTTTCAAATGAAATGTATTTTCAGCAAATAAAAGGAGACCCTATGTGCTGTGGTTTTTTACAAGTGCAGCATCGTATATGCCGTATCGTGATACAAAAGTGAAACTGGAAAGGAGATGGAAACAATTACAGAGAAGCACATGGATATGGGAGTTGCTGAAAACATAAAGATATTCATCTCTTTGGGCTGGTTAATATTAGGACCCGAAGGATCCTTAGCAATCATTCAATTGGATGCTGGAATTTCAGGCCAGCGTATTTAAATCTGAATCTTGGTTCCACCACTTAATAGCAATGTGAGCTTGGGCTAGCCTCATTTTCCTCAACCATAAAATGGAGGTAATAATACTTATTGCTTGCAGTTGTCTGAGGGTCAAACAAGATCACGTGTGGGAAAACTACAATGTAAACTATAAAGATCTGGAAGTTCCCTTCGTGGCTCAGTGGTTAACGAATCCGACTAGAAACCATGAGGTTGCGGGTTCGATCCCTGGCCTTGCTCAGTGGGTTAAGGATCCGGCAGTGCCGTGAGCTGTGGTGTGGGTTGAAGACGCGGCTCGGATCCCGCGTTGCTGTGGCTGTGGCGAAGGCCGGCAGCTACAGCTCCTGTTAGACCCCTAGCCTGGGAACCTCCGTGTGCCACGGGTGAGGCTCTACGTAAAAGGCAAAAAGACAATAAATAAATAAATAAATAAATAAATAAATAAACTATAAAGATCTATATGAACATTAGATGTTGTTTTTATGGTGTATCATCTCACTTCCACAAATACTGTGACTCCTTAAGACGCTTTGTTCGTCACAGGAGACGCAAAGATGGACAAGGAACGCCCAGTCTGGTGTGGAAGAGATGTAACCAATTTGACCAAATGCCAGAAAGGATGAAGCCCTGAGTGGCTTTCTCATCCTGCCCTTCCCACACCCCTGCCTAGGAAAGGGACTGGTCTCCACTGTAGGATCATTACTCACAGCTGGTAAGACCAAGGAGGCCACATGACCATAGCTGAGCCAATCAGATTTCCTTCCCAAGATTTTAGAGTTGGGCACAACTTGGGTTCCTGTGTTGTAGGAGCCGCGCCTGTGAAGTCTGTCAACCTGGGAGCCAAGGTAGGCATTTTGATGGGGACTGCATACTGGAGGGGGGGGGGGCTTTGTAGGCTGAAGAGCAAGCAGAGAACTTATCTGCAAAGAGAATTCAGAGATTGGAGCAGATGTGTAGCAAGAAAAAGGGACAAAAGAGCTGGTGAAAGGTTGAGATAATTCCCTTTGGGTCTCTCCAGATAAGAGTCCCGAATGCATCCCGACTCTTGGGTGAGAGTGAGGTCCTCTCAGGTCAAATACAATATTCTTTATTATACCCGCCCCCCACCTTCCCTTCTCCCCTCTAAATTGATTTTGATTGGGTTTCTCATACTTAAAACAAGCCAAAGAAAAGCAAGGCCGCTACATCTAATGCCCTGGGCACCTGAGAATATTCTCCCAGGACAAGGTGGCGTTGAGAGGAGCTTTACGTTTAACACCCTCTTTTCAAGGAGCCGGGAACCCAGTCTTGGTGATGGGCCAGCATCACAGCTGGTAGATATAGAGCCAGGACTTTAACTGGAGCCTGAACTCCTCATTTGAGAGGAAGATCTGACTCCAGTCTGTCAGTCAACCAAGAAGATCAATGGAAACCAAAAGTCTCCCGCTTCCTCCTCTCTGCTGGTCAAATCTCATTTTAAGCCCAGCTGATGCCTTCCCCCTTCTCCGTGCGTGCGCCTCAAATACTTCCTTTCTCCTGTTCTTATTTGGCCGCTTAGCACTACTTCCCTTCGTGGCTCCCTGGTGGTTCATACATCTCCCGGCTTCTCCTCTCAGAGAATAACCATGTCTTGAGTCTTTTACTCAGCTGGGAGGCAGAGCTTTAGAGTGGGAAGGACAGAGGGCTTTTTAATTTTATCTGGGTTCACATCTTGACTCTGCCTTTCACTAGCTGTATGACCTTGAAACTAATACTAGTTAATGATAGTGATACTTACGGAGCATTCACGATGTACCCAATACCACGTTCTGTGCTTTATGTAGGATCTATTTAATGTTCACAACAACTCCAAGAAACAGGTGTGGTTATTCTATGTTTACAGAAGAAGAAATAGGGGTGGTTATTCTATGTTTACAGGTGTCAAAGAGAACTCAATTACATAGTTAACAAGAGGAAGAGCTATGATTAGCGGTTGCAGCTTGATTGTGAACTTGATTTAAATTTGTTTGCTTGGGAGTTTCTGTTGTGGCTCAGCAGAAACAAACCTGACTAGTATCCATGAGGTTGCGGGTTTCATCCATGACCCTGCTCAGTGGGTTAAGGATCCGGTGTTGCTGTGTGCTATGGCATGGTTTGCAGATGCAGCTCAGGTCTGGCGTTGCTGTGGCTATGGTGGGGGTTGGCAGCTGAGTTCTGATTAGACCCCTAGCCTGGGAACTTCCTTATGCCACACCTGCAGCCCTCAAAAAATAAAATAATTAAGTTTGTTTAACAAACACATTAAGTTAGAATGTTTTACATATTAATAAAAATAACAATAAAAAAAAGCCCAACACATGCTGAGTCATTTTTATAGAAGATTTAGAAAAGATCAAGTGCCCATTATCAAAAACTAAGGACACCAATGTGGTGGAATTGGGATGCTGATGACCTAGATCTAGCCCTTTCGGGAGTGTGACCATGAATTCTGTCACAGTCCTTCTCTAAGCCTACCTGACACTGCCTGACGGAGCTGCTGTCCCCAAAGAATAGGGCAGGAACAGTGAAGGACTGAGCCTTTCCCTGTGGAGTAAGCAAGGAAAATCTAAAATAAGCTGAAATAGTTGATCTGCAGTTAGTATCTGGAAATAGTTTAAAAATTCCCAAAATAACTAGACTAAGTTAATGAGTCCGGTAAAGCCCAAAGTCTAGCAGTTATAAAGGAAGCCACAGAACCCTCTGAGTCTGCAGCTAGAGCCAAAGAACAATTTCAGTGTTTACATTTTCTGTTTTACTATTTGGCAAAAAAAAAAGGATCTAAATCCACAGTCATCATTGCAATATCTGCATTCAGAACCTTCATAGATGCTCAGCTCAGTACCCATTTGTATTTCCTATGCTCTGGTTTAAACAGCCAGCAATGGGCTATTGACAAAGATGGTATGTGTGCCAGCTCCAGCCTGGTGTTCCCCTGGGAGCCAGCCAGCTACCACCTGCTCCAGCCCTTGATTCTGGTTCCTGCCTCTGGGGCTTTCCTATTGCCTTCTGGGTCCAAACTCATCTCTCCCACTCTTCCCCATTCTCTTGTGTACATTTAGCAAATGGCAATATTATGACAAGGCCCAGATAAACCACGTTATTTCCATGGCTGGGTGGAGTGTCAGCTAATAAGACTGAGTACTGGATTGTATGGGATTTATGGTGTGAACCATGAGGCAAATGAAGTTGGTTGAGGACAGTGGTCAGCACCTCTAAGGACGGGAAGGATTACAACCTTGCTATGCAGGAGTGCTATACATTTGAGAACCCCGTTGTTTAGGGCAATTATCTCTGGAAGAGCAATTTTTAAAGACATGATACTATGAGCCATAACCAGGGGGGATTGCGTTGTTATGGGCACTGGGTTGGTACTGCCTTGATTTGAAGGAACTGGAGGTTGATATTCAACATATCTGACAGCTGGTAATGGCCTGAGGACTTAAAGGGGTACCTATCAAAATGCAGAGTGTATTGGCTGAGAGCTTCTTTAGAAAAGAGTCTTACATGAGATGACTTAATCACCTGCCCAGATGGCGCCCCCTGCCAGGATGATGGCAGTGAGTCCACCACCTGGAGAAGAGGTGATCCGAAAGACTTTATTTTATTTTTTTTTCATATTAACAATGAATTTTATTTCAGTTATAGGTGTACAAAGATCATAAGTCAATACGATAGATTTTGTGTCCCAAAACCACAGTGCATCCCCCCACCCCCCAGACTGTCTTATTTGAAAAACCAAGGTTTTCCAAAATCTGTGAGTCTTTGTCTGTTCTTCAAAGAAGTTCACTTTGTCTCTTTAGTTTCCACATGTAAGCGGTAGCATTGGGTGTTGCTGTCTCATTGTCTGACTGGTTCCACTTCGAATGATAATTTCTAGGTTCATCCATGTTGCTATAAATGTTATTCCGTTCCTTTTAATGGCTGAGTAATATTCCATTATGTGTATGTACCATATCTTCCCTATCCACTCCTCTGTCGGTGGGCATTT
>PVHT020000066.1:10387286-10412460 GCA_004024745.2 Catagonus wagneri | reverse complement strand
GTCTCTGTGATGCAGTTACTTTCCAGTCTGTGGGGCTTCCCACCCGGGAGGTATGGGGTTGCTTCTATCGCGTAATCGCCCCTCCTACCTCTTGATATGGTCTCCTCTTTGTCTTCTGGAGTAGAATATCTTTTTTGGAAGTTTACAGTCCATTTGGTTGAAGGCTGCTCGGCATTTGTTTGTAGTTTTGCTGTTTTTCTGGAGAGAAGTTTAGCTCTAGTCCTTCCATTCCGCCATCTTAATCCAATCTCCCCTGAAAGACTTTAAATTGTGGAACTCAGCGTTCCCGTCGTGGCGCAGCGGTTAACGAATCCGATTAGGAACCATGAGGTTGCGGGTTTGCTCCCTGGCCTCGCTCAGTGGGTTAACAATCCAGCGTCACCGTGAGCTGTGGTGTAGGTCACGGACGCGACTTGGATCTGGTGTGGCTGTGGCCAGCGGCTACAGTTCTGATTGGACCCCTAGCCTGGGAACCTCCCTATGCCGTGGGTATGGCCCTAAAATGACAAAAGACACACAAACAAATGTGTAACTCCATTTTCTTCAATAGATGATTTGGTATTTTCTATTTGGCAACTGTGGTCTATTACGTGGCGATTAAGAGGTAAAACAGTTTAGATGTATCACCAGTGTTTTGTCACCTTGAAATCAATGGTGAGAGTACCCGAGGGAAATGGCAATTTCAAATTGCCTGGGTGATGAATAAAATACCCAGCTTCACACACACACAGTATTGGCTACAAATACTTTCCACTTCTTAAGTATTTATTGAGTTCCCAGCCTTGTGATGAGTATTTTATGTGTTTAACTTCATTTTATCATCACAACAAGCCTCTGAGGGAGATTCTATGACCCCCATCCTACAAATGAGAAATTGAAAAGTAGAGAAGTTAAATAGCTTCCTCAAGGTCAGAGCCAGGTGTTGACACCTAGGTTTTTAGAAATCTGAAACTCCTAATCAGAATGATTCTGCTGCTATTGTCATTATGAATAACAATAATGGCTAATAGTTAATGTGATTGAAGGTAAGCTAGCTAGTCTTTTTCAGACTTGAGCTTTCTATCCCTTGAGTTGTTAGCACTCCAAAGAATCTTGGATCGTAAGAAGTGAATTCAAGTTCCCCTGAGGATTGGACATCAGACGACATTGTCTGGTTCAGGCAGTCAACACTTTCATGATCGCAATCTTCAGGCAAAGAGGGGAACACAGCAAGCTAGTGTCTCAAGAACTGTGTGGATCCTCCCCAACAGGGGGTACTGAGGAGTCTTAACAGTGTTCAAGGAGCCGGGTGTGATCAGCTCATGGACGTTTTCCTGATTGGTGGGTGGTAAGGTAATTTTTGAGAGTCAGTGTCATCAACCTTCTGGTTCCAGCCAGTCTGGGGTCTATGTGCTTGTGGGCAGCATACAATTGACTTCTTCCACTGGTAGGGGTTTCAGCACCTGGAAAACAGCTTCAAAGACATGGCTCAGAATATTATCTGTAGTCTTTGAAGAATAGCTGAAGGTCCTTGACTTCATTGAATGGCTAAATTATTATTACTGTCTTCCTTTTTCTCTGTATTCTCTCACTTCTCTGATTAAATTGGTTCTTTGACAAAGTTTTTGTATAAATAAAAAAGCCAGGTAGAGGACATGAGTGGGGGGTCCACCCTGGCAAGGCCTCATAGGGTCCTTCTAGGTAAAAAAAACCTCGTGATGAAGAACCCTAAGCCAGGTGTTCCTGTCGTGGCACAGCGGTTAACGAATTCGACTAGGAACCATGAGGTTACGGGTTCAGTCCCTGGCCTTGCTCAGTGGGTTAACGATCCAGCGTTGCCATGAGCTGTGGTGTAGGTTGCAGACGCGGCTTGGATTTTGTGTTGCTGTGGCTATGGCGTAGGCCGGCGGCTACAGCTCCGATTAGACCCCTAGCCTGGGAACCTCCACATGCTGCGGGTGTGGCCCTAAAATTATAAAAAAAAAGGGCAAAAAAAAGAACCCTAAGCCAGAGCCCCCTGGCTAAGCCACTCCCAAGTTCCTGATCTCCCAATAAGTGTTTATTGTTGTTTTAGGCCACAAGGTTTTTTGAGTTAGTTTGTAAAGTTACCCAGCAGTCGATAGCTAACACAAGGCCCCAAAATTCTTTCAGAGAACGTGTTAAATCCCTTGCCCTCCCCTCTGCTCCAGCACTCCAAACTCCTAGGGGTCTCTTACCCTCTATTCTATCAGAAACTTCACACTGACTTCCCTGTTCCAGCAAGCTACAGCTACGTCCCTTTTCTCCTCACCACAGCTGCCCCACAGGACATGTTCCTGACATGTCCTGTCTTCTACAAAGAACAGCCCCTTGGGTGTCCTATTTATCCTTTGGTTCTCATGGCTTTTCTCCTGAAAAATCTGTCTCTGCCATGTTTATCTTTTCTGTCCTCAGACATGAGGAGAAGGGGGAGTAGAGAAAGATGCTAAGTGGGCAAAAGAGATGGGGTGGCTGTAAATAAGTTTACCGCCATCCAATAATGCACTGGATTATTATTATATTTTAAAATTTTATTGGAGGGTGATTGACTTACAATGTTGTATTAGCGTCAGGTTTACAGCAAAGTGAATCAGTTACATATATACATATATCTGTTCTTTTTGCTCATACAGGTTATTACAGAACATTGAGTAGATTTCCCTGTTCTGTGTACAGCAGGTTCTAATTACTAATTTAATTTATATATATATAGTAGCATGCATATGTTACTCCCATCCTCCTAATTCATCCCTCCCCTTCCCCCCATTGTTTTTCCTTTGATAACCATAAGTTTGATTTTGAAGTCGGTGAGATTACTTCTGTTTCATAAATGAGTTTGTATCGTATTTATTAGATTCCATATGTAAGTGGTATCGTATGATGTTTGTCTTTCCCTGTCTGACTTATTTCACTTAGTATGGTAATCTGTCATTTATAACTATATAATCTATAATCTATCATCATCCATGTTGCTGAAAATGCATTATTTCATTCTTTTTATGGCTGAGTAGTATTCCATTGTATATATGTACCACATCTTATTCATCCCTTCCTCTGTTGATGGACCTTTAGGTAACTTCCATATCTTAGCTATTATAAATAGTGCTGCATTGAACACTGGAGTGCTTGTATCTTTTCAAATTATGGTTTTCTCCAGATGGATGCCCAGGAGTGGGATTGCCAGATCATATGGCATTGGGTTATGGATTAAATAAGGTGATGGGTGACAATGGCCAGTTCAGTGATGACAAATGAACACCTGGTCTATTTCGGTTCCCGCCTTTCTCTTCTTACCCCACCTCACCTCTCTTCCAGTCACACAGATCCAGATGGAGTTCACCTCAGTCCTTCATATCTGTTTGTGTTAGCACATTCTGTTCCCTCTGACAGGAATTCCATGTCTCTTCTTGACTCTTTGGTGACCCAATCTAAGAAACTGGCTCAAGTTGTAACTGCCTCTGGAAACCTTCCGTGTCCTCCCCAGGCCGACCACGCCTCCTCCTCTCTGCCCCCATCTCTCTCTTCTGAGCACTCATCTGTTGCTATAATTACTGCTCTCGTTTGTCACTCCCTGCCCTGCCCTGAAGGGCCTCAAGGGCAGGGAAAATGTTCTCCTGTTGTTGCTTTTGGCACAGAATTTGCCATAGAAGAGAGAAGGAAAGAAGGTAAGGAAGAGAGAGAAGAAGAGAAAGGAAGGAAATAGTAAACACCAGCTGGTTGCTTGTCAGTATCCATTTCCCACTTCTCTGACTTTCTGTGTGGGAATCACCCTTCCTGTGCTCGGTCCTGGCATCTGGGTGGGATTGACCCCGTCCCAAAGGGTGGGCCTTGTTGACCCAAAGAAATCACAGTATTTCAACTCCCTGGCTCCAGATTGGTTCAGAGATGGTATATAACCCAGTCAGAGACATTTTCTGAGTCTTCAGGGAAAGGCAAACCTCCTTCTTCTATGGAAGGTACCCAAGATACTTTTCCCTTCCTGATCAATATGAATAGGAATAATGGACGAATGAATAAGGAAGAGCATAGCCCTGGGAGCTGCTGTCACCCTCTTGTACTTCAAAGGGAAAATCTGTCTGAGAATGAAATATACATTTAAGAGAAAGGGGCCAGAAGTGGCGAGAGAGAAAAAAAAAATTACATCATGATCAGATTGTCCATACCCTGGATCGATCTGATCAGGATGTAGATTTTTTTTTCTTACATATTTACCCCTGGTTTTCAAATAAGAAAATACTCTATAATTAAAACCAATTTTAATTATAATACTAGCAACATAAAAAGTCCTACCTGCTTCAAGAAAAGAAAGGAAGCAGGTAAATTTTCTCATCTAAAAAATTCAAGATAAATATGATTTGGTAGTCAAAGGAATATGCTTCATTCAGCTGGGAAATTCATTTAGCTAGGATTTTTTTTATTCCCCAGTGATGTCAGATGAGAAGGACATTGCTGTACCTCTCAGAGGCCTGCTGAGATGACAAGCTTGTTAGAGGTGGACACTATCTCTTCATTCATTTACTCATTCACTTGACAAATATTGAGCATCTTCCAAACTTTGGGCACTGCACTAACACAAGAAGAAGATAAGGCTCTTGTCAGATGGAGAAGACAGATACATCTGTTCATCTTCCATGGCATTTAGCTCAGAGCCTGCACATCAAGGGTGGGCAATAAAAACTGATGAATTATTTCATGACTTCTTCTTTGCAGCTGCATAGCAGCTGAGAGTAGGTTACCAGGAATAAGAAGAGAATAGGAAATTGGAGACTGGAAAGAAAGCTAATGTGGTCCAGGTTGAAGGAACTGTAAAGGGAATTATAAAAGAGGCTATTTGAGAGACCAGGTCAATTAGAAAAAAAGACTTGAATTCTGGGGCCGACCAAAAGAAAAGCTGATCAGTTACAGACTTGCTGGGAGACTGGAAGGAGCCTAGAAAGAAAGCCCAGTGGGTTCCCTAGGCCCTGAGTGAAAGTTAGGTTTTGAGCTACCAGGTTAGGGAATAAGAGCCAGGAACTAACCATTAACCCCTATCATCTGGATGAACCAAGTCAGGCAGAGTCAAAGAAGATTCTATCTGGGAGTTCCCATCGTGACGCAGTGAAAACGAATCCATGAAGTTGTGGGTCCGATTCCTGGCCTCGCTCATTGCGTTAAGGATCCAGCGTTGCCGTGAGCTGTGGTGTATGCCAGCAGCTGTAGTTCCGATTAGACCCCTAGTCTGGGAATTTCCATATGCCTGCGGGTGCAGCCCTAAAAAGCAAAAAAAAAGGAAGAAGAAGAAGAAGAAGAAGAAGAAAAAGATTCTATCTTCACTCCCACCTAGCACTCTAGGCACCTTGGCACCCCTGGCTCATTGCGGAGCCCTGCCTATGGAATAAACTCCTTGAATGCTTGCCTGCGTCAGTATCCGACCAATTCCTAGATGCATTTCTTACCTTTAATCCGTGTAGAACTTGGACAATCCTATTATTATATTTTGTTAACATTTTTCTCACTCCTCATGTTTGCTGGGCAGAAACTACATCACACCCATCCCTGGAGCTCCAGCACGTCGCTCTGCTATTGGTAGCTAAGCTTTGGCTAAATACCTGTAAGGCACTGCAGTCAGATGGGCAAATGGTTAGGCAAGAGGGCCCAGGTTGGATGCCTGGTTCCTGCATGTCCTCCCCATCGAATTGGGGGCAAATTATCTGACTTCTCTGCACTTGAATTCCTCATCCTGACACAGGGAGCTTAGTGGTAGCATCTCTGTTTATAATGAGTTTATGTGAAGTGACACATGTAAAGCAAAGAAACCTGGCCCCAAAGGCTTAATTCGAAGTTCACTCTCTGAACTTGGGCAATTCAAGGTTAAGCTCCAACAGCTTTTAAAATCCCAACCCAAACTGAAGAGTCGGATTCTGTAATAATTGATCATCAGAGCAGCTAAGGCTGTACAGTGGTGAGTGGGGCACCTTGTGCTTTGTCCTTTTCCAGCATCCCTGGCCCGGCACCGGCACGTGGGGAGCAGCCTTTTAATAAATGTCTGCACAACAGGATGCGGGAAGCTGCCGGCCTTTCCTCAGTGTGGGCGGACACCAGGTAGTAGAGTGGCTGTAGCAAATTACTGCCAACTGGGTGGCTTAAAACGACAGAAATTATTCTCATGGTTCTGGAGGCCAGAGTCTGCAATCGAGGTGTCCCCACAGCCAGCCACCTCTCCGGAGACTCTAGAGGACAACCCTCCTCACCTCTTCCACCTTCTGGCAGCTCCAGATGTTGCTTGGCCAATGGCTGCACCACTCCAACCTCTGAGTCCTTGTGTCTGTGTCTCCCACTTGTCTGTCTCCTATAAAACACTGTCACTGGATTTACAGTCCGCTTGGGTAAGCCAGGGTGATTGCATCTCAAGATGCTTAAATTCATTACAGCTGCAAATACCCTTTTTCCACATAAGGATGCATTCATACATTCCAGGTAGACATACACGTTGGTGGGCGTATTTGTTGGCTGGGCCACCATTTGTCCCACTACATCAGGGCATGACCCGAGAGTAGGCCACCTCTGCTCTGGTAAGAGCTAGCGGGTATTCTTGGACTTGCAGAAGTAAGGGGAACAGGTGCTCCTTGCCACAGGGCCTGCAAAGCTATTGATTCGAATAAACCAAAATATACTGAACCCCTACTGTCCCCAGGAATGTGGAGGGATAAGGAGCTCCGTCTTTGGGGATGTTCCGGTCACTAGAGCCCCCGCCACGGAGCCAGCATCTTCTCCAAAGCCTGCAAATGCTCAGTCCCAGCTAAGGCCTTAGCGCCCGTTGACACTGATGCCCAGATTAGGGAGAGAAAGCCCAGCAATGCTAAAATCTTGCTGCAGCTCTGGCCTAATAATACTACGTAACATTTCTGGGCCTCAATTTCCCTCTCTGTTAAATGAGAAAGTTGGGCTGAGGCCGTTTCTAAGATGCCACCACATTAACTAACTTCCTAGGAGTTTGTGATTTCCTAAATTAGAGCCCACACCTTATTCTGCCTTGGAAACTCATCTTGTGTGGTAAAAACACCTGTGCGGTTCTGATGCGAGCATTACTCACGGATTCTCACCGTCACTCTGAGAGATGAGTATGATTCTCCCCCAGTTCTGCAGGGGGTGGGGGGACTGAGACCCCACAGCCAGCAGGCTCTGAACTCTGACACCATAGCCCTTGCCCTGGCTCGGGACAGTTCCATCCTGCCCCGCCCCCCGCAACATGGCCCCAGTGGCTGGGGTCCACACACAGCGATCTGGGCCCGTGGGGGCATCGCCAGCCCTGTTGCCTTCCTGCTGAGCTAGGAAAATTACAGAGGGTGTGTGGTGGCTTGTCAGGACTGTGGCACTCAGGTTGCTGAGCGAGAACTCACCATGGTAAGCAGGTGAGAGCGTCCGCTCCTAACCCCAGGCCAGAGCCCCAGGCCAGACCCAGCCTGATGGATTCCTGGCTGCCAGGTCTTTGGCAGCTGTCAGTTCCTGGGGGGTTACCAACTACGGGGTTTTTGAGGTTTGCTCAGCTTTCAAGCCTGGCCACATACAAGCCCTTGCTAGGCCTCGGGCCAACCCCAACAAATGCCTCTGGCAGTTGCAGCTGTGTCCAAATAAAAACAACTCTTTGATGAGCAGCATCCCCACCGCTGGGCTCCAGGGTTGGGAGGAGATCCAGACCCTCAGAAATCCAGCAGCCCGAAGTCCCTCCAGAAGTGCTGGCAGCCGGGCTCGCCCTGGGGCTGCCAGCTTAGGAAAACCCAGGCCTAGCTGGAATCACAGACACACACCCACACAGAACTGGAGCCACACACTCTCCCAGGACCCGCTTCTTCATCATCACTACTGGGCCAGGGTACGGAATCCAGCCTTATGAGCTGCTGGGTTTGTCTGCCTGAAGAAGGAAGCCACATAGTGGAGCAGTTAGCTTCCCACGTCCCCAGCCCTTCACTGCCCATGAGGTACTTGTTTATCCCTGTCCTGCCACTTACTAGCTCAGGACCCTCAGCAACTCAGGATCTCATCTGACCTCTCTGTGCCTCTGTTTCCTTATCTACTCAATGAGGCTAGTAGTTGCACTTCACGGGGTTATTTATGGTGCTTAGCACAATGCCTGCCACATAAGCAAACAGCCTGCGGTGTTAGTCATGCGGAATCTATAGGTAACAACTGAATCGTTCGATAATTCAATATCAACATTCTAAATATGAATACTTGCCAAGGCTACTGTGTGCCAGACTCTGGGCTAGGTGATGGAAGTGAAGCTATGAATGTCACTTCTGAGGATTTGCCAGTTTCCATGCTGTAAATGCTCTCACCGTGGCAAATCCAAGCTACAAGGTCATGTCCCTAAATATGGAGCTGGGAAGAGATGCACATGAGGGCTCTCAAGAGCCAGGACCAGCCAGGCCAGCACAGCACTGCGGCTGGTGGACATCCAGCGAGGCATCCTGGGAACCGGACTGGAGGAAGAAAATCATGAACTGAGGCTTCTGTTTCCACCCTGGGGAGCCACGGGTACCTCTGCTTTTCTCTACATTCCTTCACTAGAGAGTTCTTCTGCTTACTTCTGCCACACTTGGCCAAGGCTGGGGGCTACGGATTCCAAAGCTTTCACAACTTATTGACTCAGCATCCCAGTTCACAATTCCAGAAATCTGATCACACATCTTTTCTTCCAGAGTTCTTTCTCTAGTCCCTTACCTTGCTTTACACTCTTTATGACACAACATCTATTTATCTGTTATCTCTCTTCGCATTTGAATGTAAGATCCATGAAGGCAGGGACACTACCTGCCTGGTGTTTAGAACAGCACCTGTCACTTGAAAAGTATTTGTTGAATTGATGTGATGGACAAATGAATGAATGGATTCGCAGACCACTGATGAGATAACATATTGCCCATTCTTAGGTTAGCTCACCACTCCTGGTCCATTCAGTTTTGGTGAAAAAAGACCATGTGACTCACAGGGCAGGCTATCTCAGATAAATCTATTTTAGTCATCACTTAGACTAGCATTCTCCATGGAAGTAACAGACATCCTTGGAACTTTGCCCCCCCAGGAATTTAGATTTACCTATAAAATACCTTACGAGTTTCAGAAAGGACATCTCACCTAATAGAATGTAGCCATTTCCTGGTTTGAGAAATTCTAGCTTGAGTGTGATCTGTCTACCATACCGTTGGTGGAATTTATACTTTCTGTGGACGACAGCTATGGCTTTACCTGTCTGGCACCCCTCTGTTTTATTCTAGAAACAGAATTCTTTTTTTTTTCTCTGGAAAATCCTCCTATCCAAACTCCTTCCACTTATTTTGAGTGCGTATCACCATGTTCTTGCAAACCCCCTTTCAAGTTACAATTGAATAGACCAAGGGTAAGCAAATCGGTTAACTCGAGTCCCCTCTTTTTATTCTTAACACCGGTGAAAGAGGGTGGATCAGTCTTTTCCTGGAGGTGAAAAGAAGCCACAAGCTATGAAATTTGGAAACTATAGCCAGCATCTCCACCAAGCAAAGGAAGCCTCTCTGTAGAGAAAAGAAATGACTCAAAATGCAGAAAAATGGAAAGAAAACTTGGAGGGCAAGAGTCCTGATTGCATTTGATTGAGATCCAGATGAATCTCTGTTCTCACTGTCATTCGTTCAGTTCTTCCACCAGTAGTTCATGATAGACCTTCCCCAGCCCCACCCCTATCATAATTCCTTTTTCAACCTAAGGGTTTTCTAAGTTTGCTTTGCCACTTTTGCTGGGTTTTGGCTGACTCAAATTTCCATCACTGCTTCCTACGTATAGAGCTGAGCACTCCTGAGGGCAAGTAAAAAGATCTCTCTTGGATAGCTTTCTAGAAATTAAAGCCCTGAAATCACAGGGCTGGAAGCAGACTTATAGCTAGTATTCCGGGTGGGACCCTTCCTCCAGGGGACAAAGAGTGGAAGAAAAGAGAAAGGAAACTACTCACAGAATACCTGTGTTATGCCATATATGTTCATTTATTATATTATGTAAGCCTCACTAAGATCATTAACTGTAAAAGGAATTGTTTCCACTTTTAAAGACGATAAAACTGATATTTGGACGGATGAAGTAATTTGCTTACAGAGTCCATGGCGGAAGGGAGCTAGGATTTTAACTTGGTCTTCTCCAGTCTACTCCACCTGCCCCAGAGGTGACCCAACAGTGGGAAACCAAGATTCTCTGAAGGCAGAAGATCCTCTCCCAGCCCCTTAAAACCAGCATCTCCCCTGCAGACTGGTCCAGCCTGACAAAGGAAGATTGGCATTGCCCCATTCTCTTTGCTCTCAGCTCTCTGTTCCATGTGTTTCCCTATCTCCCCACTCTTTAAAAAAAAAAAAGAAAAAAAGCTATATATTTTTATTGGAAAAACAATATTAAGACAAAGTATTTTGCATATATGTATGATGACTGTACCTTCTTACATTACGTCTGGAAAATAATACATCTGTTTAATATCATGGCTGCTCTGGAATTCTCACTGAAAACTTTTTTAAACAGAGTATCTAAGAATATCCTGTTTCCTCTTACTGGGTAATTTTTTATTCCAGTTTTACTGAGAAATAGTTGACGTACTTCTCTGTATAAGTTTAAGGTGGTGGAGTTCCTTCTGTGGTGTAGCAAGTTAAGGCGCTGGCATTTTCTCTGCAGTGGCTTGGGTTGCTGCTAGGGCACAGGTTTGATCCCTAGGCCAGGAACTTCCATATGCCGTGGGTGAGGCCAAAATAAACTTAAGGTGTACAGCATGGTGGTTTGATTGATATATATCTTGAAATGATTTATCACAATAGCTTCAGCTAACATCCATCATCTTATGCATATATAATGAAAAGAAAAGAAAAAAAATTATTTCTCCTGGTGATGAAAATTCTTAGGATTTACCCTCTTAACAACTGTCCTGGAGTTCCTGTTGTGGTGCAGCAGAAACGAATCCGACTAGTAACCATGAGGTTGCAGGTTCGATCCCTGGCCTCATTCAGTGGATTAAGGATCTGGCATTGCCGTGAGCTGTGGTGTGGGTCACAGACATGGATCAGATCCCGAGTTGCTGTGGCTGTGGCTCCGATTCAGCCCCTAGCCTGGGAACCTCCATATGCCGCGGGTGCAGCCCTAAAAAGCAAACAAAACAAAACACAATTGTCCTATACTATAACCATGTAGCAGTATATTACATCCCTAGTACTTTTTTATCTTATAACCTGAAGTTTGTACCTTCTGACCACCTTCCTCTGACTCCTTCTCCTCCTGCCCTCCACCTCTGGTAACCACAAGTCTGATCTTTTTTTTTTTTTTTTTTTTTTGGTCTTTTTAGTGCTACAATCGTGGCATATGGAAGGTCCCAGGTTGGGGTCAAATCAGACCTTCAGGCTAGGGGTTGAACTGGCTGCAGCTGAGGCCTATGCCACAGCTACATCGGATCTGAACTGCATCTGTGACCTATGCTGCAGCTTGTGGCAATACCAGATCCTTAAGTCACTGAGCTGGGTCAGGGATCAGAGTTGCATCCTCATGGAGACTATGTCAGATTCTAAACCCACCGAGCCACATGGGAACTCCTTTTTTCACTTTTTTTTCTTAGTCTTTAGTCAATTTCAACTTAACTTTTGTGAGTGGTGTAAGACAGGGGCCCAGTTTTATTCATTTAAATAGGAATATCCAGTTATTCCATAACTACTTATTGAAGAGACTGTCTTTTCTTCATTGAGTATTCTTGGCTCCCCTGTCAAATATTAGTTGACTGTAGACACTTTAGTATATTTCTGGACTCTATTCTCTTCCACTGGTCTATTTGTTTTTATGCTAGTATCATACTGTGTTGATGACTATAGCTTTATGGTATAGCTTGAAATTAGGAAGCATGATCCCTCCTGCTTGGTCCTTCTTTCTCAGGATTTCTTTAGCTAGTCAGGGTCTTTTGTGGATCCATACACAAGGAAGGGCTCTAGAAGTGTTTTTCCTACTTCTGTAAAACACGGCACTGGAACCTTGCCTGTCTCCCCACTGTTGAAGTTTTCTCATGGGTGTGGACCCAGCACATTCCATGAACTAACCAATGGTAAGTAGGCAAGAGATGAGCAATCCCTACTTGCACTTCCAGGACTGTTTCACCTTTAATCACTGTAAGCAGTTAAGTGTCCTGACTATTTAATGAAAGATTATTAGGGGTGGGGATCATGTAACCTGCTTTAGTAAAACATCTCAGTTCTCCGAAGCCCTTCAAAATGATTTTACTCATATTTATCTGAAGTCATTCTTGGCACAAGGAAAGCCAGTACCAAAGAGCATGGCTGCTAAGGGCAGGCTGACTTGAGTTCAAGTCCTGTGTTTACCTCCCTGCATTATCTTTCTGTGCCTCATTTAAAAAAACAGAATGATCATAGCACCTGAGAAGGTTCTAGTGAGCGATTGCATGGCATCATGTGTGAAAGTATCTGGCTCACAGCTGACACTTCAGATGGCAGTCACAGAGGTAGTGCTTGTTATTCTTGTCCTCGTAGAAATTAAAAGTTTGACCATGGAGGACTCAAAGGCTTGTGTTTCTCCAAAAAGTGTTTTAAAAATTACAACAAAAATGCTGATCAGTCTCTCTAATAACATGCTCTTCTCTGGCTGTCATCACAGTCTAGAGAGGGCAACAAGGGAGAGTTAAAATATGTATCTTCCTCTGACAGTTTTTTTTTTTTTTTTTTTTACACCTAGAAGCCAAGTTGGCTCTTGAGCCCAAATGGAGAGCACTCCCTCTTCCCCCGCAAAAAGTCTTAGCTCTAGTCCTTCTTACATGGGGTAGACGTCATCCTCTAAGAATATTCCAAAGCAATACCTGTCATACCTACAATGTTATCAGTGGAAGTCTTTACTCAGCTGAAAACTTAGGAAGAACTGCAACATCTAAAGCATGAGTTCATTTATTTACTGAGTGCCTATTTTGTACTAGACTCTCCTCTAGGCACTGATCAAAACAGAGGAAAATGGAACTTTCTGGAGTCAAGGTGATGCACCCTGAAACCTGCCTATTCATTTGTCTCCCCATCTTCATCCCCATCTGTTCTTGATCCCTGAGATGTCTTCATAGCTCCCGAGGGGCCTGTGTCTCAAGTCACAAAACTAATGTCCCACGTCACCTTTGGAAGGTAGCTTCTCAGACACTAAGAATTGGAGAGAGGAAACTCTTAACAGCTTCCACCGACTTTGGAATGGAGCTGTCAGCATTGTTCCCACTAGAAGGCAGAGTCTGGAACTGGCAAATGATTTTTCTAGAATGTTCTGAATGAAACTGTTGAGTTAAAACTTTGCCTCTATCTTAACTGCCATTTTCAATGATCTGTGCCTCTCCCCTCTGATTTATGGTTTGGGTACCTGCTGCCTCCTAGAACTGGGGTCCTTTGCTGACCTTGAGATCATTTGCTCAATCTCTGGTCTCTACCCCATCTCCTGTTGGATAATGAATTCTCTAGCCACGAGCCCATGGCCTTCTCCAACTAAGAGACTGCCAATTATGAATAAGGCGACCCCTCTCTGATTCCTTAGTAAACCCTTGGGGTTCCAAACCTGGTAGTGAAAGAAGACTTCCCACAGAGGTAGAGAATACTAACCACCATAGGCTGATCTTCTTCCCTTTGAGATCTTCCTATTAAATACCACTGCTACACCACATTGAACACACTGGGTACCACTGCGCCTTGACACCGCAGCTCAGATATGGGCCCAGGAAGGAGTTGTCCCATAAGTCTCACTGCCCTCACTAGCAAAGACTGGCACATTCAAGCACAGTATTCCTTTTTTTTTTTTTTTTTTTTTTTTTTTTTTTTTTTTTTTTTTTTTTTTGTATTTTAGGGCTGCATCCGCAGCATATGGAGGTTCCCAGGCTGGGGGCCCAAAAAGGAGCTACAGCTGCTGGCCTACACCACAGCCACAGCAACGCCAGATCCGACCAAAGTCTGCGGCCTACACCACAGCCACAGCAACGCCAGATCTGACCAAAGTCTGCGACCTACACCACAGCTCACGGCAACGCCGGATCCTTAACCCACTGAGCGAGGCCAGGGATTGAACCTGCAACCTTATGGTTCCTAGTCGGGTTCGTTTCCCCTGCGCCGTGGGAACTCCGAAGCATATTATGCTTTACAACTAGTAAGAACAAAAGAGAAATCAAAACAGACTGGCATATAGCATTGTAGCCTCGCTTAGAACACGTGGTCCATTCATCACAGTTGAGAAACCCTATAGCACACCTCTGCCTGCCTCTCAGCCTGTTCCTTGGGAAAGAAACCGCCCCTCTCTCATCACTTCTAAACTCTTTAACATCCAGATCCTGGAGAATAGGAACCAAAGAGAATCAACTATTCCCATGTCTTAGCTTCCTGACTGCCTAAAACCCTTCTCTGTTCTGATTTCCTGTGTCATGCTGTCTCTGCCTCCAAAATGTATAGGATATGCCTCCTCTGTCTCTGCCTCCAAAATGTATAGGATATGCCTCCTCATACACATACAGGGGTGGTGTTCCCTATGCCCTCCACAGAAAAACCACATCTAAATAAAATGCAGGGAGTTCCCATTGTGGCTCAGCAGAAACGAATTTGACTAGCACCCATGAGGACGCAGGTTCAATCCCTGGCCTTGCTCAGTGGATTAAGGATCCCACTTTGCTGTGAACTATGGTGTAGGTCACAGATGTGGCTCGGATCTGGTGCTGCTGTGGCTGTGGTCTAGGCTAGCAGCTGCAGCTCTGATTCAACACCTAGCCTGGGAACTTCCATAGGCCTTGGGTCTGGCCCTAAATGTCTTGCCTCCCTGCCTCAGGGCTCCTCCTTGTCAGCTAATACTGTGTAAGCCACTTTAAGTTGGATTTTCTGTGGCCCAAAGATCTTCAGTGGTACAGACCCTGCTACCAACATTGTTGGGCGTCATCATTTGGCTTTTAGACCATGTCTAGCAGAAGGGCAGCTATCTGGTTGGTAACCTCAGTGTCAATATCATATAGTAAATAAAATCTCTAGTTCTGGAGTCTGAATTTGAATTCCATCTCTTCCACTTAATAGCTAGGTCAAGTTGCTTGGGCAGTTTGCCTGATCTTATTTCTGTTTTCCCATCTGTAAAAGAAGCATAATAGTACTGCTGCCCCTGAAGGATTGTTATGAGGATTAAATGAGATACAGCACCTGAAGCACTTAATGCAGGGTCTGGCACATAAGTAAACAGTAAAAACTGCAGCACTATATTAAGGGTGGCCCCAGGTGATTCCATCTTTTCTCCATTTCCCAGGGTGCTTTGCAGCGTAAGCCAAGTGAATGACAGCTAGGTGGACCATATAAATTGTTATCAAAGTCAGGATGTTTCTGCCTGAAATAAATGCTAACCTAGAACAGGGTTAATCTGTCCTGGGGAAACTTGGATGCTTGATGACTTTAGTAATATCATAAATGGATCCTGGACAGCAATATTTTCCAGGGAAAGTCATGAACCTAAGATATGATTATTGAGTTCAATAGCAACTTCTCAGAGAATCAAAAAGTATAAAAGTGTGGTCCATGATGAAAGAGAGTTCTTTACAAGGAGAGCCTTTCTAGAAGAGCAGGACTGTGACATAAAGCTAATGTCTTGCATATTCCTTTCTGCATTTATAACCACTGAAACTTTTTACAGGCTCTTAGCAGACAGCACTCAGCATTCCTCTCGTCCCCTATCTGTAATGCATTTCAAAGAGATGGTAGGAACACAGCTTTTGAGGAACCATCTTAATGCAATTATATGAGATGATTATTGCCCCAAGTTGAAAAAATGACTCTCTTTTTCTTTAGAGTGCGCCAAGGGGAATTTCGGGAAATGAGTTTAAGCTGGAATCTTCCCTGCTGCCACCTCAGCATTGGGATGACAGAATCCCAGGACCCAAGAATGCATGGTCTGTGGTCAGCAGGACCAGGGTAGCATTAGCCGTAAGAAATCCGGTACGTGATGGGGTGACCTTATTAAATCTTAGGGACTTCAGTGAGGTTCCTCTTTTTTAACCAAGCAAGTTTTAGGACAAAAGCTGCCTGATTCCTGGCATAGTCTGGGAGGAAAAAGTCTTTCTTATGAACCCATGAAGTTGTATATCCTTAAAGGCACACCTCCAGGAAATATACCTGCTCTTTTGCCATAGGCATCTTGACAAGGGATTTCAAACTTGACCCTGGAGATTTCGCCTTGATATTGCTAGATTCGAAGGGCCCTACCTCTGGGAAGGGTTGGATTCAGTCCCCTGTTGTACTGAACACGTGGTTGCTTCCACAGCATACATTACACACACACACACACACACACACACACACACACACACCTCTACACCTGTGGTGTTGCAGCCATGCTGTTTGGTTGGACTTGACTCCATTCAGCTTTAGGGGTACAAGCCACCACCAGGGTCATCTCATGACCCTTGGTACTGTGATTCAGGAGTGGACATGTGACCTAGAAGAAGTTCAAGTTTCTCTTTGAATATTTGTAAGACTATATTTCTAAGTGAAGTAAGTCAGAAAGAGAAAGACAAATACCATATGATTTCTCTTATATCTGGAATCTAATATAGGGCACAAATGAAACTTTCCACAGAAAAGAAAATCATGGACATGGTGAACAGACTTGTGGTTGCCAAGAGGGAGGGGGAGGGACTGGGAATTTGGGGTTAACAGATGCAAACTACTGCCTTTGGAATGGATAAGCAATGGGATCCTGCTGTATAGCACTGGGAACTATGTCTGGTCACTTGTGATGGAGCATGATAATGTGAGAAAAAAGAATGCATACATGTATGCGTGACTGGATCACCTTGCTGTGCAGCAGAAAATTGACAGAACATGTAAATCAGCTATAATGGAAAAAATAAAATCATTACAAATAAAAAATAAAAACAAACAGACGAAAAGAATATATCTCTCTCCTTCAACTGTGGACAAGGAAACATTTTGCTCCAGAGATGCTGGCAGCCAAATTGATAGCTTGAGGATGAAAAGTAGTTCAGAGTTGAGGAAAGATAGAGTGAAATGAAATCAAATCCCTGAACAAACCATACCTAAAGTCCTCCACAAGGTTTTCAATTGTGTGTGCCTGTAAGTATTATTTAATGTTAAATTGATTTGAATTAGATTTTCTCTTCCTAGCAACTGAAGGCCTCCTAGGTTGAGTATTGCTTGACAAACATCTATGTAAATGGCAGGCTCCTTCTGGCTCCCAATTCTAGCCATTAAGGAAAGTCACGGCAGCATAATTGGCATGAACTTTAGAGAACTTATTAGCCTGCGTCATACGAAATTGGCAATATTTGCTCATTCTTGACCTATGAAGTGGCAATTTCATGTGGTTCAAGCAATTAGCAAGAAGCAGCTGCTTTGCATGTTTGGCTTTTTTTTCCAATATTTAAAAAGTTTTATTGCAGTATAGCTGATTTACAGTGCTGTGCCATTTTCTGTTGTACTGCAAAGTGACCCAGTTTTATATATATATATATATATATATATATATATGTATATATGTATATATATATGTATATATACACACGTATATATACACATTCATTCCACTTCTTATATTATCTTCCATCATGGTCTATCCCAAGAGACTGGATATAGTTCCCGGTGCTAAACAGTAGGACCTCATTATTTATCCATTCTAAATGTAATATTTTGCATCTACTAACCCGAGGCTCCCAGTCCATCCCACTCCCTCCCCTCTCTCCCTTGGCAACCACAAATCTATTTTCTATGTCTGTGAACCTGTTTCTGTTTTGTAGATAGGTTCATTTGTGCCATATTTTAGATTTCACATATAAGTGATATCACATGATATTTGTCCTTTTCTTTCTAGCTTACTTCACTTAGTATGAGAATCTCTAGCTACATGTATGTTGCTAAAAATGACATTGTGTTGTTCTTTTTTATGACTGAGTAGTATTCCATTGTATACATATACCACATCTTCTTAGTCCATTCATCTGTCATTGGACATTTAGGTTGTGTCCATGTCTTGGCTATTGTGAATAGTACTGCTATGGATATACAGGTGTGTATATCTTTTTAAACTGTAGTTTTGTCTGTTAGATGCCCAAGAGTGGGATTGCTGGATCACATGATAGTTTTATATTCAATTTTCTGAGGAACTGCCATACTGTTTTCCATAGTGATTGTACCAATTTACGTTCCCACCAATAGCATAGGAGTGTTCCCTTTTCTCCACACCCTCCCCAGCATTTTTATCTATAGACTTGTTAATGATGGCCGTTCTGACTGGTGTGAGGGGGTACCTGATTATAGTTTTGATTTGCGTTTCTCTAATAATTAGTGATGTTGAGCATCTTTTCACGTGCCTACTGACCATCTGTATGTCTTCTTTGAAGAAATGTCTTTTTAGGTCTTCTGCCCACTTTTTGATTAGGTTGTTTTGTTGTTGAGTTGTATGAGTTGTTTGTATATTTTGGAGATTGTCTTTGTCAGTTTCACCATTTGCAACTACTTTCTCCCATTCCTGTAGGTTGTCTATCAGCTGCTCCTTTTTTTTTTAATTAACGAATTTTATTTCAATTATAGGCGTATATCAGCTGCTTCTTAAAAAGCGAGAGTTAACTAGCTTTGCTCTACCTCCAAAATGTGTTTCCTACCATTCCACTTTTCTTCATCCTCATTACCATCATCCTAGCCTATGTCAATGCAATCTCCTACCTGGACGCTTCTATAAACTCCTAAATCATCCCTTGCCCTCACTTTTGTCCCCCTCCAATCCACTCAGTGTGAGATGAGAAAAGTGACCTCTCCAAAATGGAAATCAATTCGGGTCCTCCCCTGCTTGAAATCCTTCATGGCTTCCCATTGCTCTTAGAAAAATGTCAAATATCCATAAAAAGCTCTCACAGCTTTCAGGAACCTAAACTCCTGCCTCACCCTGAGACTTTCTCAGCTACCCTTCACTCCCTTGGTCATCCCATATTCACTCCTTCCTCCACGTCTCTGCTCATGCTGCCTCATTAGCCTGGAACTTTCTCCCTCATCACATGTTGAACAAGCTCATGCGTGGTCAACGTAGCACCGCCATGTCTGTCTAATATTGGGAACTACATGCACTGGCAATGAGGGATGTTCATGTAAGATCTGGAAAGTGGACATGAAGCCGTCCTTTTTGACCTCAAGTGATGGCTGTTTAATCATGGTCAGTCAGAGAGCTTAGTCAGGGGCAGTGGCTGGACAGGCTTCTCAGACCTCATCACACCTCCTGCTCATGGTCTAACTTTGGCAGCCAGAGGGACACAATTCTGATTTCCCTGAAACTATAGTTTTCCACCCACACCAATGCTTCAGGCCAAAATAATTAGTATCTGTTCCTCTAATCTTCTGATTCCTCTTCCAGACTTTCTTTTCCTCAGCTTCTCCCACATTCACAGAATTCAAATTTCTGCATTAAACCCCTTATTCCTGTAATGTTTAAAGGGACTCTCTTTTTCTGACCGAAGGCAGACTGTTAAACCTGTCAGAGTTCTCTGCATTCCAGTTGTGTCAACTGAAGTGTCTTTTCTCAGTTCATGACTAAGACTAGATTCAGCCTCCCCTTTATATGTCCCCAGAGCTCCTGACACATCCCTTTCATAACAGAATATTCACCTGCTGGAGCTGCCATAACACAAGTACCATACACTGGTGGCTTAAGTAACAGATACTGATTTCTCACAGATGTGGAGGCTAAGAAGTCCAAGATCAAGGTTCTGGCTCATTTAGTTCTTGGTCAAAGTCCCCTTCCCACCTTGCAGATAGACACCTTCTTGCTCTGCTCTCATGTGGCATAGCAAGGCAGAGGGCAGGGAGAGAGAAAGAACGGGAGAGAGAGAGAGGGAGAGGGACAGGGGGAGAAAAAGAATGGGAGAGAGAGAGAGAGAGGGACAGGGGGAGGACAAAAACAAGCTCTGGTCTCTCTCTGGCCTCCTACAAGGACCATAATTCCATCATGGGGGCCACCTTTATGGCCTCACCTCAACCAAATCACCTCCCAAAGGCCCCACTCCAAAACCATTACATTGGTATTTTTACTATTAGGAATTAGGGCTTTGCTGTATGAACTTGGGGAGGATGCAAACATTTCATCTCTAACATTCTCCTCACACTCAAATTACTGTTGCTGCTGATCCTCCCTGTTAAGCAATTGAAGAAAACAGGGAATAATTTGGCCACATGAAAAACATTTCTTGGAGTTCCTATTGTGGCTCTGCAGGTTAAGAACCTGATAGAGTGTCTGTGAGGATGCAGGTTTGATCCCTAGCCTCACTCAGTGAGTTAAGGATCTGGCATTGCAGCAAGCTGCGGCATAGGTCACATGCAGCTCCGATCTGGCATCGCTGTGGCTGTGGTGTAGGCCTCAGCTACAGCTTCCATTCAACCCCTAGCCTAGGAACTTCCATATGCTGTAGGTCCAGCCATAAAAACAAATAGAGTACCAGAAACATAGTAACTGCTCAATAAACATTTGTCAGTAACTGAATGAATGGAAAAGAGAGACATTGTATTTGAATCGAACTTTCTAGGATCTACAAATGAACTTAGACCTGTGCAGAATACTTACATGCTGTTAGTTATTTGACTATAACAGTTTAGAATTATATGAGCATCCAGCAAGTACTCCTTATGCTTTCCAACTTTGGGTGAAAATAAATGGGTAATTTCAGCAAATTTATGTTCTGGTTGTAGTGCAGCAGAAATGAATATGACTAATATCCATGAGGATGCAGATTCAATCCCTGGCCACACTCAGTGGATCAGAGATCTGGCGTTGCCGTGAACTTCGGTGTAGGTTGCAGATGTGGCTTGGATCCCACTTGCTGTGGCTGTGGTGTAGGCCAGCAGCTTCAGCTCTGATTTGACCCCTTGGGAAATTCTGTATGCCATGGGTGCAGCCTTAAAAAGTAAAGCAAAGCAAAGCCATTATGTTCCTAAATGTGGAGTTTCTATCAGGCAGGGAGTTAACTCTGAACTTTATTTTTGGGAAATTTGCCCCGTCTTCATCCTTGCCACCCGAGATCCAAAGCACTTACTCTTGGAAGAGAAGAATAGGGGATAATTTTGACACTTGCAAAGTATTTCTCACCAGTCAGAGACCACTCAACACTCTATGTCTGTACGGCTGGTTGAAAGTAAAGAAAGCAAAGCTTCAGCAGTCTTCCCTACACATGACTTAAAAACCATTCAGTGGCTGAAACATGCTCATCCATCAGGGTTCTATCAAGGTGAAGTGGTAGCGGAGACAGGAGAGGGATATTTTGCTTCAGGGGTCAAAAGCAATCCCTTTGAGAGCTATCTCAAGCCTCTGGCTTTCAAGGGGCACTAAAAAATTTTTTTAAGTTAAAATTTTTTAAGATTTTGTTTTATTTCCTTATTTTATGGCCACAACCACAGCCCATAGACATTCCCAGGACCAGGGACTAAATCCAAGCCACAGCTGCAGCCTACACCACAGCTGCAGAAATGATGGAGTCTCTTAACCCACTGAGTGCAGGGTGGGACTCAAACCTGCAGCTCCGCAGCAGTCCAAGCTGCCATTGGATTCTTAACCAATTCATGGAGAGAGAGAGTGTGTGTGTGTGTGTGTGTGTGTGTGTGTGTGTGTGTGTGTTCTTTTTAGGGCCTCAGCTAAGGCATATAGAAGTCCCCAGGCTAGGGGTCAAATCAGAGCTGCAGCTGCCAGCCACAGCCACAGCCACAGCAATGCCAGAGCCAAGCCACACCTGTGACTTTTACCGCAGCTCCAGGCAATGCCTGATCCCCAACCCACTGAGCAAGAACAGGGATCAAACCCACATCCTCATGGATACTACTTGGGTTCTTAACCCACTAAGCCACAATGGGAACTCCATGTATTTTTCCTTTCTTTTTTTTTTTTTCACTTCACCTGCTCTCTTTCCCTTTGTATGTATGTACTGAGCACCTACCAGGCACAGGTACTAAGTTTCTGGGGAAACAAAATTCAATAGGTCCTGGTTCCAGTCCCCAAAGGAACTCTGAGCCTTCTGGGAAAGATGGACAGTAAACAGGCAGTGACAGTACAGCTTAGGACCAGAAGTTGAATTAGTTATGGCAAAAGTCTAAGCATCTCAACAGAAGTCTAAATATCTGACAAAATAGTGTTAGCTTAAGGGCCACAAAAGTGTGTTTCTTATGTAATAATCCCAAAAGGGAAGGTGTGGGCTGCCCACACTCGTTCAGGGACCCAGGTTCCTCCCAGTCTATTATCCTATGGGTCACCTGTGGTACTGTCCTCATCTGAATGCCTGAAACCAGATGGCAACGTGTCTATACTCCTATTAGCAGGAAGGAAAAGATTAGCAAGGAACACGAGTGACACATTTTAAGGCCTGGGAATGAAGTGGACACATCAGTAACACAACTTTAACATGTGCTTAGTCACATAAACACACCTAATTGCAGCACAAGCTGGGCGATGCAGTGTCTGGTGTCTGCATGTTAGGAACATGTCCAGATGCCACTTGACTGTCATAGCAGAAGCAGAAAAGAGATGCTGTGGGCAACTAAACTTCACCACCAGATAAGTGAGGCTACAACTAGAACGCAGATGAAAGGTGCCTTCGCCAATGTGAGGGTACCAGGGAAGAAGTCTCTGAAGAAGTGTCTCTCCAGCTGTGTCTTGAAGGATGAATAGAAGACAGTCATCCAGATGGGGTGGCAGAGTGTTCCAGGCTGCGGGAACAGTGGGTACAGAGGACATCGAGGAGTTCCTGTTGTGGCTCAGAGTTCACGAACCTGAACCTGACTAGTATCTATAAGGATGGCCTCATTCAATGGGTTAAGGATCCGGTGTTACCATGAGCTGTGGTGCAGGTCACAGACTTGGCTCAGATCCTGCGTTGTGCTGGCTGTGGTGTAGGCCGGCAGCTGTGCTCTGATTCGACCCCTAGCCTGGGAACTTCCATATGCTGCAGGTGTGCCCTTAAAAAAAAACGAAAGGGAGGAGTTCCTGTTGTGGCTCAGTGGTTAAGGAATACGACTAAGAACCATGAGATTGTGGGCTGGATCCCTGGCCTTGCTCAGTGGGTTAAGGATCTGGCGTTGCCGTGAGCTGTGGTGTATGTTGCAGACGTGGCTCAGATCCCGCGTTGCTGTGGCTGTGGCGAAGGCCGGCGACTACAGCTCCTGTTAGACCCGTAGCCTGGGAACCTCCATATGCCACGGGCGCGGCCCAAATAAGGCAAAAAGCCCAAAAAAAAAAAAAGAAAAAGAAAAGGGAACGACAGCAAGTCCAGTGGGGCTGGGATTCCAAGGGAATGGATGAAACCGCTGTCACATCTCATGGCTTTCCAAGCTCTCTCTCTGAGATAACACACACTCCAGCACAGTCTAGTCCAGTACGTAATGGAAACTCTAGACACATCCACTGTGAACCTCTCCCCTGCCCCGGACCCCCCTGCCCCAGACCTGGAGGCCTGCCTAGGAGACAGAGGCGGCTTCTGCCTCTTCTCGCTCTACCTCCTCCCCACTATTTGGTACTGCTGTGGGCCCCTCAAGGGTCAGAAGAAAGGAAAAAAGGAGAAGTGAGGGATAAGAAGAGTCTTACTTTACTAAGAGAGTCTTGTTCCGGCTTTGGGCTCTCTTTATATGGCAGAGGCACAATTGCTTTGCTCTGTCTCCTGTGGGCACTTTCACACGTCCCTTGGAGATTCCTTGCTTGACCTCCTTTCTAGAGTTCTCCCGGAATAGGCATGATCTCATCTGCCAACTGGCCATAGGGTGGTCCATCCATCCCCTGTGGATCACATTACCACTTCATGTGGTTCTCTTGGGAAGGATCCCTTTTAAGATGGCCCCAGACTGGGAGTTTCCGTCATGGCTCAGTGGTTAACAAATCCGACTAGGAACCATGAGGTTGCGGGTTCGATCCCCGGCATTGCTCAGTGGGTTAAGGATTCGGCGTTGCCGTGAGCTGTGGTGTAGGTTGCAGACGCGGCTTGGATCCCGCGTTGCTGTGGCTGTGGCTTAAGCCGGCGGCTACAGCTCCTGTTAGACCCCTAGCCTGGGAACCTCCATATGCCGTGAGTGCAGCCCTAGAAAAGGCAAAAAAACAAACAAACAAAAAAGATGGCCCCAGACTGGCCCATCCATGAGGTCTTTATCTAGTCCACAAGAAGCACCTCACCTGGCTCACAGGTACAGCAGTAAGCCTGCACTTTGCTCTGCCCCGTGCAGGAGCCTTTAGATTTCCCCCTGGAAAGTTGCTGGGTCCTTGAAGTTCCAGAGAGCACCTGTCAGTCTCTCTGAATGATTCTCACAAAACACTCTCTTCACATGGTTTCAGGGAAAGACAAAGATGGTGTTAATAGACCATAAAGAAGAAAATTAGCACCCCTACCATTCGCTCCAGAGTAGTCCTTGCTACAACCTGGGCTATGAGCTAGTGTCAGGAGGACTTCTTAGCAAGCCAGCCACAGCTTTGTAGCACCGCTTTAGGGTGTACAGTTGTTCTTGGCCTTTCGGTCCTCTGTTAGAATCGGAGATGGAAGAAGGAGGACGAGTCGCGAGCACCGAGATCCACTGACAAAGTGGCTGGGAGCACTGAGCAGAGAGAACTCAGGCTCCCAGCAGCTTAGGGGGCGGCTAGTTATATAGTGAAAGGAGTAGTTTCTATTTTTAGCACATTCTGTTTTTAGCGCAGGTTCATGACTGAGTAAGAAACAGACAAGGTACCAGTTATGTCCTTACAATTTAACAGCTTCTCCAGCTATTTTTGTCTTGAAGCTTTGTGTTTCCTTTTGTTACCGCCTGACGCTAACCAAACTCCGGGGAAAGCAAGAACAGTCTCATTCACATCCTACTAGCATAAGCCTGAAGTGTTGCTGTTGTTTTAAATAAGCGGTATTTAAATTTTTTCAGCAATGCATTTATGGTATATTTTCTAATTCACTGCTTCATCAAAATAGTGGATTATTGTTTAAAAGAAAGGTCACCGTAGCGGCAAGATGGCGGAGGAGTAAGAGGTCGCGCTCTCCCTCTCCCACAAATACATCAAAAAACGCATCTAAATATAAAACAAGTTGGACAAATCATCATCTGAATGCTGATCAATTTAAACCTCCAAAAACTGCAAGAAACCCCTGAAATAACTGGGTAGAACAAGTGAAGAAAAAAAAAAGGAGAGAGAGAAAGGC
>PVHT020000066.1:10367819-10380783 GCA_004024745.2 Catagonus wagneri | reverse complement strand
TGGGGATAACTACTGCTTTAATGATGGAATAGCAAGGAGCTCCAACTGTAATGCACGGGGAACTATATCTAATTACATGTGACAAATCCATATATGTACATGTAATCGGGTCACCACATGGTGCAGTTGGAAAATCTGACAGAAATCTGTAAACCAGCTATAATGCAAAAATAAAAAAATAAAATAAAATAAAATAAAATAATTTTTGTATTTGATAGAAAAAATAAATAAATAAATAAAAGAAAGGTCACCGTTATATAGGTATCTTAAAAATGACAAGAACAAGGAGGAGAACTCCCATTTTAACCCGGCATTATAGAGGACCCTTGCTAGTCCCTAGCCAGCATCTGATTACCCTCTTCTACTGCTGGCCCCTGTCTGGTTCTCCTCCCATTCCTCCTCCAAACTCAGAGACAATTATTTATCTAACAAATATTTACCATAACAGCCCACACACTGCTGGGCACTGTCCTAGGTACTGAGAATACATTCCGTACAGAACAGATAAAGTGCCTGCACTCAAGGAGACTGCAGTTCAGGTGGAGGACAGCAAGACAATGGACAAAACAAGTAAGCAAATCGTAGTGCAGAGCAGCTTGTGAGAAGCGCCTGGCAAAGGACTCCCCAGGTGCTGTTCCAGGGAGAGATTTGTAAGGTAGGAGGCAGGAGTCCTGGGAACTGGCTCTACCTAGTGAAGGAGAACGGAATGTAAACACAATTATAATACAATGTACTTAAGTGAGTCAGAGAGCAGGGTGTGTACAGAATGCTAAGTGACTAACCTCGCTCAAAGGCATGGGGAAAGATTCCACTGGGTTTCTGTTTGGAGAACACAGTATTGTATTATAAAAAAGCAGCAAGCGATAACTATCTTCAAAGGTTAGATCCTGGCAGCTCTCCCCAGAGCCCCAGGCACTGACCGCCACCCCCCCCAAACACACACACACACACACACACACACACACACACACACACACACACACACACCATGCTTGCTTCAGCTTGTGCGTTCAGTGCTTTCTCCCATTCAGAACTAAGCCCAGAAGCTGGTCTAGGTGGAGGGCTCTTCCACCCAAAGTTCCAGCGTTCTGATAAAAAGGCTTTGGAGCAAATGGAAGGAAAATGCCAGAGATATCCAGTTGGTCCTTAAGACCCTAGAGGAGGTGGTCAGTACACTGTGTTCTCTCAGCTGTGCCATCTGATCTCCCGCCAGAAGCTCCCTTTCTGTGAAGTTAGATCCTGGCTGGGCTACACACATGTGCACGCGCAAACACAATATATATTGAGGAAAATTATGGTAAATGAGATACAGCATGGAGAGCTATGATCAAGACACCTCTGGGAGTTCCCGTTGTGGCTCAGTGGTTAACGAATCCGACTAAGAACCATGAGGTTGCGGGTTCGATCCCTGGCATCGCTAAGTGGGTTAAGGATCCGGCGTTGCCGTGAGCTGTGGTGTAGGTTGCAGACGTGGCTCGGATCCCGCGTTGTTGTGGCTGTGGTGTAGGCCTGCGGCTACAGCTCCTGTTAGACCCCTAGCCTGGGAACCTCCATATGCCACGGGTGCGGCTCTACATAAAGGCAAAAAGACAAAAAAAAAAAAAAGACACCTCTGAGTACCATTCATATCACCCACCCAGTTGAAGGAAAATATAATCAGCTTAGACAGAATCCTTCTCACTTTGAACACATCTCAGCAACCTTTGCCTCCTTCTTTTATCTGTCTTTCTCCATGATACTAGGAAACCCTCACCACATGTCAGGTCTTTCTGTCTTCTTACTTTCTGCATCCTCTTTCTCCAAAAGAACAGAGAAAGGTTTGCGATTAAAAATTACGATAAGGTATTGAGTGGCAGAAAATGTGCCTGACATTCATATACACTAAGGGTTCTCTCAAGTGTTTACGTGTTATGGGGCGTGGTGTTTCTGTGAGCCCTGCATCCATTTCTTCTCTGGGAAGAGTACATTTTTTTGTAGAGACCCTCTCCTCAACCCCAGCCCACATGGATCAGGGAAATCTAACTCTTCCCCCTGAATTCAGATGTGACACATTACCCAGATATGACCAAGAAGAGTATCACATGCCTGTGGCCACACTGAAAAGTCAAGGGGCTGGCACAAACTGGCCCATGAAAGCTGGTGAACATTAGCCTTAGGACTTCTATTAATAGGATATCACGTAAAGCTGCTGGGAATGAAGAGAGAGACAATCCTATGGCTAAAGTTCACTTGAAGAATGAAATCAGCTCCAGGGAAAACAGATTTGAGAGATACAACAGCACTAAGCAATAATGACATTGCTTGAACTCCTAGATCCAGCTATACCTGCAGCTGATGATTCTTGACATTTTCACGACATGAGCCAGTAAATCCCCCGTTTTGAAACTGAAAGGCTCCTAACTAGCACACATGAACATTCTTTTTAACTTTTAAAAAAAAGGAGGTCTGTTCTTTTCACCAAAAAAAAAAAAATTAAATTTCAGGAGGACTATGAAAGTTAATTTTAAAAATGGAGATATATGCTGGGAGGGCACTGGTGATATCACACTGGCTGAGAGAAGAAATTTATCTCGAAGAAGTAGTGCTAAGCAAGACTCAAGGCCTGGGTAGGAACAGGGCATATGAAACCCATAGTCCAATGAGGAGCACTGGGGCCCAAATAAGGGCCATTAGAGAAGTCAGAGAAAGGCAAGAAGGAGCATCTAGGACCATGGGCAGATTCTATTCATAGGTTCATCACTTCCCTCTTTACACCCAAGTGTCTAGAAAACATCTGACACATAGCAGCAGTGAAATATTTATTATTATCACTATACTATTATTTATGGATAGAGGCAAGGGATAGGCCACCCAAGACCATACAGGAGAACATTAGTCAGAACTTGTTCGAGTTCAGGTAAACAAAACCCAACTCAACTAGTTTAAGTAGAAAGAGAGAATTTCCTAAAGGCTCAGTGTGGCAGCTTAGCTGAATCTCGAGGCAACTGGAATCGTGGACTAAAATCCAGTGGAATTCTCTCCTTCACTTGTGTTCACGTCTCTGGGTGTGTCAACCTCATTTTCTCTCATAGCAGCCTGGATATTCAAACAGTGGGAAGCAGTGCCCCTCACGAGGAGAGAGAAAAAGACACTCTGCCTCTTCATTTCCAAGTTCCAAACTATCAAGGAAGGTTTGTGACTGGCCCACCTTGAGTCAGGTGTGGAAAGTTGAAGGAGGAACCAGACCTGGTGACCTATGACAGACACCACCAATGCCCATCCAGATCTCTGAAACCCTTCACCTTCTGGCTGCCAGCACCTGCATCCCTGTGTCCAAGAGCTTTATTTCTCGGAACCATGAAAAGTAGCTCTGCGCCAGTGAGTAGCAAACCAGCCCTGGGGAATTCTCAGCCCCCACAAATAGCCCTCAACCAAAGACTACCTGGAATGGGTATATAAAAACTCCAGCTCCCTCATTTCTTGTGGCGGATAAGTCTGAGGCATGTGGTTTGCACTGTTTCTCAGAGCTTCCCCACAAAGCAATGATTTAGTCGCCCTCCGGGGAAACGTCATCAAGACACACTTTGCTGTCTGTCTTCCCTTCCTACCAAGGTCAGCTGTGTCTCCCAAATAAACTGTTGGCCAAGGCTCTGCTTCTGGAGAAACTCAAGCTAAGACTTAAGCCAAGGAAGGACCAAAATGGGTAACACGATACAAATACAGAATCACAAGAATGAGGATGACAGGTTGGGTACGTAAAGGAGTTTGTGCTGGACAAGATGCTTCAGACAGGGGCTGCCCCTCCAGCCGCCTTAGCTCTGGGGAGCAAGGTCTTGGACGTGGAGATGGAGCAGTGACATGGACAGTGCTAGAGATAGGACAGATGCTGCAGTGGGTTTTCCTCCACTGACATCTAGAACTAGGAGTTCTCACCAAGCCAGCGTGTATGGACGCTGGATGATATGATTTGTGGGGTGTGCATATATGTGTGGCTGCGGTTGCACTGGGGGGGTGTGTGTGTGAGCAAGTGTTCTCCTTTGCCTCCATCCTGGCTGCTTCCCATTTGGTGGGCTTTGCACACACTGCAGGGACTTTCTATGTGACTCAGTCATTTCTGGAAGCAAGAAAACAGGCCCTGGAGATGGTGAGAATTTTGAAGGGTATGGTACTCCATCTACTTGCCAGAAAAACCTTTTTTTTTTCTTTTTTAGTCTTTTTAGGGCTGCACCTCTAGCATATGGAGGTTCTCAGGCTAGGGGTCCAATCAGAACTGAAGCCGCTGGCCTACACTACAGCCACAGCAACGCAGAATCTGAGCCATGCTGGTAGAGTGTGTTTGTGTGTGTGTGTGTGTGTGTGTGTGTGTGTGTGAATGTTAGGGAACAGTTTTGAGGTACAGCTGCTTTTATCTGCTCTAAAGTAGGCCACCGTATAGGATGTCAAGAGCCCAGACTAATTACCCACTATGGGAAAAAAAATAGGTTAACACATCTTCCTGTCTTTGGAAATTTCCTGAGAATATTCGGTGGAAGTAGTTGATTACCCCATCTCTCCTCAGAAATAAAACAGAATTCTAAAATGAATGGATAATATGATCTATAAATTAAGTTACTCTCAGCCCTCCCTTTAAAATGATTTTCCTAGAATCATAATTGTATGATGTGGTGAAAAGGCCACCTTTTTTTTTTTTTTTGGCCACACTTGTGGCATATGGAGGTTCCCAGGCTAGGGGTCTAATCAGAGCTGTAGCCACCAGTCCACACCACAGCCACAGCAATGCAGGATCCGAGCCGCGTCTGTGACCTACACCACAGCTCACGGCAACAATGGATCCTGAACCCACTTCGCGAGGCCAGGGATTGAACCTGCATCCTCATGGATGCTAGTCAGATTCATTAACTGCTGAGCCACAAGGAGAACTCCAAGCCTACCTTCTTTTTCAAACTGATTTTTTAATAGAAATATAGATGATTTATAATATTGTGTTGATTTCAGATGTGCAACAAAGTGAGTCATTTATGTATGTATGTATGTATATTTTCAGATTATTTTCTATTATAGGTTGTTACAGAATTTTGAATATTGGAGTTCCCATGTGGCTCAGTAGATTAAGTATCTGGTGGGTCACTGCAGTGGCTCAGACAGGACTTGGCGGGGGGAGCAGGGAGCTTTGCTTCACGAGCCCAATCGCACCTCAGGATGTCTCCACCCACCTCTGCTGACCTGCTTCTCTGTTGACAACAGAAGTGTCGGTGTGTCCTGTGCCTTCTCTAGGTAGAGGCTGTGGAGTTTGAACAGCGTGGGGCAGCATCTGACAGTTCCTGTTTTAGCGTTTTAGGACTTTTTTTACATTTTCAGAGTTGAGGATGAAGGTGGTTAGAGGGACACATCCTTAAATCATGAGTAGTCCGTGTCACCCTGAATGCCACACCCTTCCACCTCCCCCCAAATCAGAAGGAGGGCCCTGGGGTGACTGATCCACCTGCCAGTCTGCTCTGACTCCAAGCTCTCACCCATTCCCGCCTCACAAGCAGGAACACTTGAGCATCTGCACTTGGATCTTGCTCAGGCTGTGGGACTTGGGAGCTGAGCGTTTTCCTTTATTCTCATTCAGTTTTCTTGTTGGTAAAACATAAGTTAGGTCACCCTGCCTGCCTCCCCCTTAAGGTTGCTGTGAGGATCGGAGTTCACTGTGGCACAGCAGGTTAAGGACCCAGCGTAACTTCTGCGACAGTGTGGGTTTGATCCCTGGCCTCCTAGCCCAGTGGGTTAAGGATCTGGCGTTGCTGCAGCCAGGGCTCGAGTCACAGCTGTGGCTTGGATTCTATGGGGGAAACTCCAAATGCTGCAGGTATGGGGGAAAGAAAAAAATGGTTGGTGTGAGGATAACAATTAGATGCCGCTTGCAAAGGCACTTTTTAAATAGTAAAGCTGCTCAGCACTGGTATAGGGGGTTCTACCTCCTGCAAAGATATAAACACTTCTCATCACTACTAATGATAGAAATAAGAAGAGTTGCCATTTGACAGCTTACTGTGTGCCAGACACGTTTCATTCATCCATAGCTTATTCATTAATAAAAAAATATCTCTTGAACCTAGCTCTGAGTATACAGTGGATTAAAGAACCAGATTAGAAGCAATCCCTGCTGTCCAAGAGACTGCACTTTTATAGGAGAGGCAAACAATAATCGAGAACAAACACCTGTGCAATCACAGGTAATAATTCTATGAAGAGAAAGAGCAAGGTGTGGGGGGCAGACTAGTGAAGATAATTTTATGAAAAGTAAGAGCAAAGTGTGGTCTGTACTGGTGTCAGAAGGGCTGGGGGACTTGTTAAACTTAACTTTTTTTTTTTTTTTTTTAGCCCATGTACAGTGGGGGAATGTCAGAGTTTTAAGCATGGATGTAATGATTGAAATGAAGTTTTGAGAGAATGGCAAGCATGAGAGAAACCTTTAAAGATACGTATTATTCTCTGTGATGGGTATTATTTCTGTGCCTTGGGAAATGGGTCCATAGAATGAGTCGCCCAAACTTTTCTAGATCTGTCAGAACTGGAACGCAGGGCCAGATCTGTCTCGTACTGAGCCACTGGCATTTTGACCAACAGCTCTAAATTCTTATAAACTCCTTTTTATCACCTGCTCTATACCTGCACCTACTTCTTTTGCATACATAGTACAGCGGAAAGGTCTATTGGGTTTATTTTTAATTTTTATTTATTTATTTTTTGTCTTTTCAACTCTGTTTCCAAAAGAAACCCCTGAGTAACCCCCAAGTTCTCTCTGGGTCCAGCCCCCTCCCCAGGGGCTGGCGGAGCCGCTCACTTCCTGCGGCTGGAGGGGTTGGGGGGAAGGGTTCCCAGCACGCCCCTCCCCCCCCCCCCGCCCCCAACCAGGCTTTGAAATGAAAATGAAATCGTAAAAACCGCACGGAATCTGTTCGGCTTCCGTTCCTTTTCCTATGCCTCTCCAGGGATATTCAAGTACCAGACCCTCAAGGGGTTGTAAATCTCCTTCTTGGCTGCGATCTGAGCGATTTCACAAGCGGGAGAGACATTCTTCCCTCCAGGGAGCCTGGGCCCCTCCCTGGCCGCCGCCTGGGAGATGGAGAGAATACCTTCTGGCCATTACACTGACACTTTCCCCGTCCCAGGGGCCCCCTTAGCCTGAACTGGGGAAGGATGGCGTCCAGCACGCCAGCGCCAGCCAGCTGGATGTGGGAATCCCACTGGAAAGCAGTGGTCTTGAGCACAGTTCCCACCTCTGGGGCCTCGGTTTCCCCTCAGAATCTCCGACAGGGCCTTGGAGCCTTCCAGGGGGCTTCCCAGAGAAGAGAATAAATATTTACTGAATGAATGAATGATTGGTTGTGTAAAACAGGAAATAATAGTAGATGCTGTCCAGATAGATGATTAAAGACGTTAACAGCAGGTGGAAATTCCTAGCAGAGAAAGGACAGGAAACCCTCCCTCGCTTCCTTTCTCTCTTTGCTCTATTAGGGATAACATCCCTTTGGCCCCTTTCTGCCTCCTGCTTTGCGACCTCTTTCTCCTGCTTCTAATTTTTTATTTTTCTAATTTTAAAGTATAGTTGATTTACAATGTTCCTTCAATTTCTGCTGTACAGCAAAGTGACCCAGCCAGCCATACACACCTATTTTTTTTTTTTTCTAACCCAGGAGAATGGACACAGTTCCCTGTGCTGTACAGCAGAACCCCATTACCCATCAGTTCAAAATGTAACAGTCTGCATCTACCAAACCCAAAGTCCCCATCAGTCCCTCTCTCTTCCCCACCTCTCCCCTGGCAAACACAAGTCTGCCCTCTATGTCCGTGATCTGTTTCTGTTTTGTAGATAGATCATTCATGCCGGCTCCCTGATCTCAGACTGTACTACAAAGCTACAGTCATCAAAACAGTATGGTACTGGCACAAAAACAGAAATATAGATTAATGGAACAGGATAGTAAGCCCAGAAATAAACCCAGGCACCTATGGTCAACTAATCCATGACAAAGAAGGCCAGCACATACAGTGGAGGAAAGATAGTCTCTTCAATAAGTGGTGCTGGGAAAGCTGGACAGCAGCATGTAAAAGAGTGAAATTAAAACATTCTCTAGCACCATACACAAAAATAAACTCAAAATGGATTAAAGACCTAAATGTAAGGCCAGATACTATAAAACTCCTAGAGGAAAACAGGCAGAACACCCCTGCTTCTATTTTTAGCAGGTGACAACTTTATCTTGCAAGCTGGCAGAAGAGCTGAAAGCAAAACTTTTCCAAGCAAATGCCTAGAGGCGGGGATCTGGTAACAAACAGTCGTTTCTTAGGGCCACAGGCTAGGGGTTGAACCAGAACTACAGCTGCTGGCCTACACCACAGCTCACAGCAGCGCCAGATACCCGACCCACTGAGTGAGGCCAGGGATTGAACCGCATCCGCATGGATACTAGTCAGTTTGTTTCCTGTTTCCACAATGGGAAATCCAGCAGTCTTCCAGCCAAGTGTGGAGAAATGGGAGAGGTCAGGCAGACACTTCTCTGAGGGTTTCCCACGGCCAGCAGGACTTTTACCTAGACTGCAGAGCCCAACTCTTCCATGTGCCTTTCCTCCTGGAACTGTTTTGAGGGGAGTGAGGACACCACAGCGAGGTTTCTAACTTGGTTTCCCAGTGGGAAGAAACAGATCTGACCTGTACCCAGCACCCGCACCTCTGGAGAACAAAGAGTTGTGAATTAAGTTGCATTAGCCACTGTATCTTCTACTTATATTCATCAATGCCAGAGCTCTATTTTAACATTTATGATGGAAACTGTATTTTTTATTGTTGGCTTATGATACATCTTTGTCTGCCCAACTTATTCAGAGCTTCTCCAGAATAAAGTTCTCCATATTAGCAGCTGGTATAGAGTGGGCCAGAAAGAAAGGAAGAAAGAAAGAAAGAGAGAAAGAAAGAAAGAAAGAAAGAAAGCCTGTTGAATAAAGACTATTTTGTGCTTTTTATATGCTAGGCCCTGCCATATAAAAATAAATGAAAAAAGAGTTCAAAACTCAAGAAACTTGCAACTACCCAGGGAAAACACATTTACATACACAAATAGCTGTCATTTTATAATAGTAGATAATATGTAACAGAATCCAGTATTCAGCACTAATCAGTCCATCCTTCCTTACTTATTACTTAAAACGCAGTCATTTTTTTAATTAGCAGAGATAGACAAGGTGTCTATCATGTGAGCTAATAATTTTGAGTTTTCATTATGTAGATGAGACCAAACTAAACTGACACCTTTTTGCCAGGGACGCTGGCACCCCAGGATTTATTAATGTTTCATTGATATTATTTATAATTTGGGTAACGATGTTGCCTAGGAATGGAGTGATGGGCATAAGTCAGGTTTAAAGCTACCCACGTGCAGTATCCTTCCCAAGGTCATCTTTGAATCTGTACTCAATGATTTCTCTCTCCCCTCCTCCCATTACAATATCATCATCACTAAGAAAGTAAATCAGAAGTTCCAAGTCCTGTCAGAAGCCTGCTGGAGAACTGTCTGCTTGTTACTTACTTCTCTGTTCCTTTGAGGTTTCAATGTAATCTTTAGTTGATGTCAGCTATGAGAGGAAAAAATATCAACACTATATTATATTGAAGTCCATAAGGACATTTTTCAGTTGCCTCCTTGGAGATTGGGTCTAAGGGCTAGAAATGGACCGTGATGCAGTTACACGCTCCAATTTTCAACTGGGGACTCATAACTCACATTATGATCTGTGCTATGTGGCAGGAAAGCTTGTGCTATAGGGAGCACATTAAATACAAGACATGAAAAAGTAATAACAGTGGATTCTTCCCTTTGCAAAACTAATCAGGCATCCCAGAAAGGCTTGGCATCATAACAGTAAGAAAACAAAACAAAACACTAAGGTATCCAGACATGAAAAACTTGTGCAGTCTCCTACCTTGTAGGAGTAAAGTCTGGCTTGCAGGTGGGCCCCACCTAATAGTGAACACCAGTTGTTATGAATATCAAATAGAAGCTCGCAGTTAGAGAATCATCTAGAAACCTGTCCAAGGTCAGTTACCTATCTCATTCTTCATCACTAGGGGCACTAAATAGTAACACGTTTACACAGCTGCTGTCATTTTGTATCAAGAGCCTTCTAGTCTGAAGACAGTGACTTTTCTGGGATCAAGCAGTTTGATATAAGACCTTCTTCCACCTCTTTACTGCTTACACTCTTCCTCCTCCTGGTTTCTCTAGTTTGCATCATGGTAGCTGCTCTCTTCCATTCCAGCCTTGCGAGTGCTCCCTTGGCTTAACACAGGCAGATATTTTAAGAATAAAATACTTAGGAATAAACTTAACAGAGAAGGAAAAAGATGTTGCCAAAAGAAATGGAAGATACCAATAAGTGAAGGCATTCATGGTCATGGGTTGGAGGACTTAATATTCTTAAGATGTCCACACCACACAAAGTGATGTAAGGTTCAATGCAATCCCTATCAAAATCTCAATGATGCTTTTTGCAGAAATAGAAAAAATCTATCCTAATATTCACATGGATTCTCAAGTGACTCCAAATAGCCCAGTGCTTGAAAAAGAGCACTGGTTGTCTCACACTGATTTCAAAACTAACTGCAAACTACAGTAATCAAAATCCTCTGTATTGGCATTAAGACAGACATAAAGACAAATGGAATAGAATAGAGAGCCCAGAAATACATCCTTGCCTATATGATCAAATGATTTTCAACAAGGGTGCCAAGATCATTCAGTTGGAAAAAGGCATTCTTTTCAACAAATCGTATCCGGAAAACGGAATATTCACATGCAAAAAAATGAAGTTGGGCTCATACCTACACTATATTAAAAAATTTAGCTCAAAATGGGTTAAAGACCTAAATGTAAAAACTGAAACTAAAAGTCTAAGAAGAAAATATAGGGGAAAATCTTCATGACATCAGATTTGGCAATGAGTTCTTAAATATGACAAAGCACAGGTGACAAAAGAAAAAACAGATAAATTGGGCATCATCAAAATTAAAAACCTATGCATCAAAGAACATTACCAGCAGTGAAAGGCTGCTCACAAGAATGGGAAAATGCATTGCAAATCATATATCTGTTAAGAAATTAATAACAAGAATATACAAAGAACTTCCATAACTCAACAGCAAAACCCCAAATAACTTAATATAAAAATGAGTGAAGGACTTGAATAGACATTTCTTCAAAGAAGATATATAAATGACCAATAAGCATATGAAAAGATGCTCAACATCAACTAATAGGGAAAATGCAAATCAAAACTTTAATAGATAGCACTTCACATTTATTAGAATAACTGTTACCAAAAAAAACAGAAAATACAGTTGTTGGCAAGAATATGGAGAAACTGAAACTCTGTGTGTGGCTAGTGGGAACATGAAAAGATACAGCCACTGTGGAAAACAGTATGAGAGTTCCTAAAAAAAATAAATAAACATATGATCCAGGAATTCCACTTCTGGGTATGTATCCAAAAGAATTGAAAGCAGGAATTTGACCAGATATTTATACACCCATGTTTGGATAGCACTGTTTACAGTAACCAGACTGGATAGAAACAGCCCAAATGTCCATGAATGGATAAACTAAATGTATATATATGCACACACACACACACACACACACACATACACACACAATGGAATATTATTTCACTCCAAAAAGAAAGGATATCCTGATAAATACTACAACATGGATGAAACTGGAGAACATTATGTGAAGTGAAATAAGCCTTTCACAAAAGCACAAGTGGTGTGCGTTTCCACTTATATGATACCTAGAGTAGTAAAATTCATAAAGACAGAAAATAGAATTGTGGTTGCCAGGGGCTGGGAGAAGATGAGGGTGGAAAGTTATCATTTAAAGGGTTCAAGGTTTCATTTTAGGAAGATGAAAACTTTTGGAGATAGATAGTGGTAATGTTTGCACAGCAAAGTGAATATGCTTAATGCCACTGAATAGAACACTTAAAATGATCTGTGGTAAACGTTATAGTACATCTGTTTTACCATAGTTTCTTTCTTTCGCTTTCTTTCTTTCTCTCTCTCTCTCCTTCCTTCCTACCTACCTTCCTTCTCTTCTTTTCTTTTCCTTTTAGGGCTCACCTGTGGAATATGGAAGTTCCCAGGCTAGGGAGCAAATCGAAACTGCAGCTGCCAGCCTACACCACGGCCACAGCAACACCAGATCCAAGCTTCACCTGTGACCTACACTACAGCTTGCAGCAACGCCAGATCCTTAACCCACTGAGTGAGGCCAGGGATCGAACTTACATACTTATGGGTACTAGTCATGTTCTTAACCTGCTAAGCCACAGTGGGAACTCCACCATAGTTTCTTTTAGAAAGATAACTTTATCATCTGCAAAAGAAAACCTGCTTAGGCTATCACCAAGCTTGGACAATGACAAATTCTGATAATAATGAGAAATTTTGAATTTTATCTTGGGACACAATTTCCCCAGGTATATCTGTCTCTGAGAATTCTGTAAATTATGCCTTTACAAAATATAGTTACATTTATTGAATTCTATTGTGACTAGGTAGGATGGTGGGTGCCTAGATTAAGAACAAGGTAGCATCTTCTTTCTTTCTCTCTCTCTCTCTTTCTTTCTTTCTTTCTAGATGGTGTTTACTAAAGAACATTGTGGAGTTCCCGCTGTGGCACAGTGGGTTAAGAATCTGACTTCAGCAGCTAGGGTTGCTGTGGAGGCACGGGTTCAATCCCTGCCCAGTGTAGTGGGTTAAAGGATCCGGTGTTGTCACAGATCTCATGCAGTTGTGGCTCAGATTCCATGCCTGGCCTGGAAAACTTCCATATGCTGTGGGTACAACCATTAAAAAAAAAGAAATCATAAAATGACAGGGAGGTCTGCAGAAAATTAGACTTGATTGGAGTGGGTGGAATAGTCTTTAGAAATGCTAAAACCA
>PVHT020000066.1:10282319-10355994 GCA_004024745.2 Catagonus wagneri | reverse complement strand
CAAATGACTTGCACACAAATCTTTCTCTCTCAGTCCGTTTAGAACCCAAAAAAGACAGCTACCTTCCGCTTACCTCCATGACAGCATCTTATGTTTGTCACATTCTTCGTGGATATCTAAATGTGTGAAAGTTTTACACTTTTACACTGCAATGAAGCAGTTTTATGTGCATGAAAATTTAGGGGTATATGATTCAGCTTAGGCAATCATTCTCTTTATAACTTGCTTATACCAGTCAATCTCTCCTTAGGTGGCTTCGGGCAGAGGATATATACTGATGAGCAGTGATTCTTTTTGTCAAGCATTAAATTGGTTTCAAAGTAGAGAGAGGCATGAAAGTTTGGAGACAACCCAGTATTTCATATATGCAGATATTAGGACCACTAGATAATTAGTTTCTCTCTTTCTTCTTCTGCCTTTTTTTTTTTTTTTTTTGTCCTTTTAGGGCCTTACCCATGGCATATGGAATTTCCCAGGCTAGGAATCACATTGGAGCTGCAGCTGCCAGCCTAGCTGAGCCATGTCTGCAACCTATACCACAGCTCTCAGCAACACCAGATCCTTAACCCACTTGAGCAAGGTTCAGGAATCGAACCTGCATCCTCATGGGTACTAGTCAGGTTCATACTACTGAGCCACAACGGGAACTCCCTCTCCAACTTTTTATAGTAAGGAAGACTCTCGTGTGAGTTAGGACTGTAACTAACTTATTTTTAAAAATAAAGAAACCAAGGGAGGGAGAATTCATTGATTTACATAACTACAAAGCCCACAGGTAGATTTGGCCTCAGGTATGACTAAATTCAAAAGCTTAATTAACGTTTTCAGACTCATCTCCCTCTCCAAATAGCTTAGCCACTTACCATCAATGTCCTCCCTTCCTCCTATGAATCAAGCCTCCATTAGGCAAGCTCTTATATAGACTCTGACCTTGATGCTGAGAATTGCTTTGACCAATGGGGCATTAAGCGGAGGATTGAGAAAACATTGAGACTTGCCCTCTTAAAGTTCTACCACCACCTGTAAAGAAAGGAAATCTAGCCTCCGTGAAGAAGAAAAACCACATGGAGCAGTCCACGGTTTCATAAGCCTAGCAGTCCTAGCTGACTAGAAAGAGAGTAGACCCCTTGTCTTAAACTTTTCTGTCATTCCTAGACCACCTAGAGAGACATGAGGTAGATGTTTGGTAAATACATGCTGACAGATTGGTTCATTAGACCTAGAAGGAAATCTCCTTTAAATCTCTGGGTAATCAAAACGACTCCTTAATGGTGAGACGATGAAGGATGATGCTTTTTTGAGGACAGATGTGTGTCATGTCACCTGACCCTCTATGGTCATGACTATTGGGCTGAATTAGTTTGCATTCTCTTTCCTAAAGTGTAAGATTGCTAAAAGGCACATTCAGTGTTACTCGGTTAGTATATCAAATAAGTAATTTCATAATTAACTATATCCAGGTTTAACCATTAACAGATAAATGAATATTCAGACAGGGAAGTCTCACAACAAGGTAGAATGAACACTTGATGAAGAGAGTGTTGATGCTAAATTAATAATAAATCAATGGATGCCATGGAACCATAGAGTCGATGTCTCTTTCATTCAACAGATAACTCAAATGTCTACTATGTGCCAGCTACTTTTAGCCCTGAAAGGACAGCAGTCGTCTCATCTACCCACTCAAACACCCTGCTGCCCAGTTAACAGATGAGAAAACCACGGCTGAGAGAGGTGTGGCTTACCCAGCACATCACACCCAGGACTAGAATTCAGTTCTCTTCCTTCATGGTCCAGTGTATTATCTCAGGATGCCTAAATGCCAGATGAGCTTTGTCTCTGTGTGGCCTTGATGCAATCATTCATCCTTTTAAATCTCATTGTCTGTAAGATGACGGAAGTAGGCCAGATAAGATCTAGCAGACTTTCCAGGTTGAATCTCCATAAAAATCGTATCAACCTCCTTAAGTAAATTTATTATAAATGTCTTTTGTTGTTGTTGTTGTTGCTGTTTTTTCTTTTTTCTTTTTTGGCTGCCCCATGGCATATGGAGTTCCCAGGTCAGGGATCAGACCCAAGCTGTTTTGACCTAAGCTATAGCTGTGGCAATGCCAGATCCTTAACCCACTGTGCTGGGCCAGGGATCAAGCCTGTGTCCCAGAGCTCCCAGGATGCCACCAATGCCACTGCTCCATAGGGGGAACTTCGGAAGTTTGAGCTTTTAAATTGAGCCAGAGATGCCAGCCCTGGAAGAGTAACTTTTGTATACATATCATTATACTTTAACCCACAGTAATAAAAAAGGATTTTTCTGTGGACCACTAAGGTGGAGAAGGAAGCTTTTAGTGTGAAGTCCCCTGGTGAGAACATTTCTTATATGATTTGAAGAAGTCTGTTCTGAATGTGTGGGAGGAAGAAAAACGCGGGTTTTTAAATTACTGTTTTGGTAAAAAAAAATACGTAAAACTTACCATCTTAACCATTTTGGAGTGTACAGTTCAGTAGTGTTAAGTATATTCATGTTATTATGAAACAGATCTCTAGAATTTTTTCGTCTTGCAAATGTGAAACTTCATACTCATTAAACACTAATACCGGTTTTCCCCATCCCTACCTGGTAACCACCATTCTACTTTCTGTTTCCACAAATGTGTCTACATTTCTCATATATTTGGAACCATACAGTGTCTTTTTGTGACAGGTTTATTTCACCTAGTTTAATGTCCTAAAGATTCCTTTACGTTGTAGTATATGAGAGGACTCTCTCTTTTTTAAGGTTGAATAATATTCTATAGTATGTATCTACCTTATTTTCTTTATCCATTAATCCATCAATAGACATTTAGGCTGCTTCCACTTCTTGGCTTTTGTAAATAGTTCTGCTATGAACATGGGTGTCAAAATATCTCTTCAAAACACTGCTTTCAATTATTTTGGGTATATATGGGAGTGGAATTGCTAGATTATATGATAGTTCTATTTTTTATTTTTTGAGAAACTTCCATACGTTTTCCACAGCAGTTGTACCTTTTTTGCAATCCCATCAGCAGTGTATAAGGGTTCCAATTTCTCTACATCCTTAGCAACACTTGTTATTTTCCAGTTTTTGTTTGCTTGTTGTTTTTATATCAGCCATCCCAATGGGCATGAGGTGATATCTCATCATGTTTTTGACTTGTATTTCTCTTGATTACTGATGCTGAGCATTTTTTCATATGCTTATTGGCCATTTGTATGTTATCTTTAGAGAAATGTCCAGTTAAGTCAATTGCCTATTTTTAATTGGAGGTTATTGATTTTTATTGTTGTTGAGTTATAGGAGTTCTTTATATATTCTGGAGAGTAATCCTTTATCAAATATATGATTTATAAATATTTCTCCCATTCTATAGATTATCTTTTCACTCTGTTGATTGTCCTTTGATGCATAAAAGTTTTTAAGTTTGATGAGGTCTCATTTGTCTATTTTTGCTTTTATTACCTGTGCTTTTAGTTTAATATCCAAGAAATCATTGCCAAATCTAATGTTGTTAAGGTTTTCCCGTTTCCTTTTTGGAGTTCTGTGTGTGTGTGGGGGTGGGTGTGTGTGTGTGTATACATGTATGTGTGTACACCAAACTAGAAAGCTTCTACACAATGATGGAAACCATCATCAAAACTAAAAGGCGGGAGCTCCTGCTGTGGCACGATGGGATCGGTGGCATCTTGGGAGCTCTGGGACTCAGGTTCGATCCCCAGTCTTGCACGGTGGGTTAAGGTTCCTGCCTCACCACAGCTTCAGCTTAGGTCAAGACTGTGGCTCAGATCTGATCCCTGACCTGGGATGGGTAAATGGGGTCAACTCTGAGGTGATGGATGGTAACTAGACTTGTGGTGGCAATCACTTTGCAGTATATACAGATGTCAAATTGTAATTGTTATACACTTGGAATGCATAGCATTAAATAATAACAATAAATAATTTTTCTGAAGAAAAGAGCATAGGTGAAGACCAGAGGAGTCAACAAGGTGATCATTTTTATAACCTCCTGCCTTTCCAGAGTTGAAAGAAAAGAAATTTAGCTAACCCCAGAACTTTGGTAATAAAATTCAAAGCAGAGTTAAGAAGTACATCCCAAATGTGACCCTAAGAAGAATGACAAAATCATGGGGCTTTCACTAGGATGGAAATGATTTTCTCCAAAAATAGCTGAAACCAATGCAACCAAATATTCCTTTCTTGTTTAAACATGACACAATCTAACCAACATGAGAAATTCATATTACTAATATTAAGGATATTGATCTTATTTCTTAGGAGATAATAATCCTGGACATTATTATGCAAAAAATGGTGCCTGCCCCACCCCCACCCCTGTCCATTACAAATCTTCAAAACACTCACTAACAACGAATAGTGCCGTTATACAATTTTTTTATTCCTAGTTCCTAGATTTTTTTTTCTAACCATGAAGAGAGTTAAAGGTGTAGGTAAGAGAAACTTTAAGTTCTCTCAAACATAGGTATTTACTCATAGCCTGATGGGTTGGGTGGGAAGGTACTGAGTAGTTTGATATGGAACTAGAACACTAGCCCACTTCTTTCCTAGGCTTTGTTCATGTAATCCTGCTTGTTACAGATCCTTATATATAAAACCTCTTTAAAAATTCAGATTCCTCAGTTTGGTCCTGTTATCTTTCAGTTCACACCCGCTTTTCTCTATTCAACTCTATAATTCTGAACCTGGGGGTCTGCTTGTTACTTTACCCAAGATTCCTTGTCAACTGGCTTTCTGTTATTTTCTTCCAGTAGGGGTCACTGATGGGACATAGAAAGTAAGAACATGGGGTTATTCTCCTTCCTCTCTGCTTCTAGCACCTTCTCTGGAAGTAGCAGCATCCCTCTGGCAGTCCTACCTTCTCCATAGTGACAGCATCAGCCAGGAGATCTCTTCTCCATGATTCCAGCATAGCCACTGAACCCTTCTACTCAGCACATTTGAACTCTGGTAATATCTTCTTTAACTTAACTTTTGTGACCAGCCATAATGATGTGGTAGCTTCATATCGTTGTCATTACCAGCCACCCACTTTGCATCCATTCTTTGTCCTTCTCTGCCATTCCATTACTCGTGTAACCAATTCTCTGTGTTAAATTCCTTCTATTTGAAAAGCTACAAAGATTTCTATTTTCTTGACTTGAACTCTGATTAATACAGATCCCAACATACCTTTCCAGTAGTATCTCCTGCTTCCCACTAGAATCAGACACTACCTCCAACCCTGACTTACATATCATATGCTGCAGTCATGCTTCTATGTGCTCCTCCCTTATTTAAGACATATGAAGACTCTCGAAAAAGACCAACTTTGACCAAGCAAAACTAAGTTTATTGGACTTACTTATTAGACTTATTACAAGAATAGAGACCATGGCTAAAGTCCTAGTAACATCCCAGAGGGAAAGTCAGAGAAAGAGCAGTATAAGCTTTTAGGGCTGGATGAGGTGGTTTTAAGAAGTATTTTAAGAGGATGTGGGTTCGATCCCTGGCCTCACTCAGAGGGTTAAGGATCTGGCATTGCCGTGAGCTGTGGTGTAGTTTGCAGATATGGCTCAGATCCCAGGTGGCTGTGGCTGTGGCATAGGCTGGCACCTGCAGCTCTGATTTGGCCCCTACCCTGGGCACTTCCATATACCGCGGATGCAGCCCTAAAAAATCCCCCCCTTCCAAAAAAAAGGAGAAGAAGAAAAAGTCTTCTAGGACAGGAAACTAATTGGGATTGGGCAGAATTTCTAATATAAAAGCTTGTAATACCAATCCACAGAGAGATACCTTAAAGGGACTATGTTGGTTAGTTCATAGTGTTATCTTCCAGAAACAAATATTTACCAGAGCAGGTAGCTAAGTTATTTTGCTTGATCTTACTTTGTCTAACATAGGGGCTGGGAAGCATACATAGTTCATGTTTTGTTTAACACAGAGAGAGAAATGGCATTGATTTCATTTCTTACTAAACCACGTGTCTGTGTTTTTTTTATAATACGTCTTTCTTTATGTTTCTTACCTTTGAATATATTTTTATCTTTCACTGCATATTAATTCATTCATTAAATATCCATTTATTGATCACTTTTTATATGACAGATTCTATTATAAGCACTGGGGGACAGAACATTGTAAAAGAGAGATGAAGTCTTGCCTTCACGGAGTTTACACCTTAGGAGAAAGACAATCAAGAAATAATGTAATTTCAGGCAATACTAAATCCTGTGACAAAAATAAGTTAGAGTAAGCAGAGAAATGTGACTGTGATGGATTTCAGATAGTGTGTTGAAATCATACCCATCTTTTTAACACAACTAAATTAATACCTCTTCAGTAAGTCATTGTCAACCACTACATATATTGAGATGATATTTTGATATATTGACTCATGCTTCTTTTTTCCTCTTAAGTAATTCCTTATTATTTTCCAGAACTTCCACTATTAAACACTACCTTTAGACTAAAGCTTTTATCCAAGCAAGAACAAAGAGTCAAAATCTTAGCTTTTGAGTTCCAAAATATCAAATGTAAACCTGAAAGATTCTTATGGTGTAGTTTATACCATAAACCGAGAGATGGTAAGATTCTGTGGTGACATAAGATCATAGAGAGGATATAAGACTGCCTTCTGGGAGTTACCTGGTGGCTCAGCAGGTTAAGGATCCAGTGTTGTCAGTGTTGTTGCTCTGGTCACTGCTGTGGTACAGGTTCAATCCCTGGTCCAGGAACTTTCCATATGCCTCAGATGTGACCCAAAAAAGAGAATGTTCTCTTGGCTAGGGATGTGGTGGGCTGAGGGGTGGACTGGGAGACAGAAGTAGAGAGAGGAGAAGTAAACTTAATGGGGAGAAAGAGTTCTGTTCCCTTATCCTTTTAGGGACCAATTTTTCAGTGTCTGTGTCACCAATCACAGGTAAGTCTGGGGAGATATCAGAGCAGGGGGCTTGTACTTCACCTCCTTGAAGAGGCATCAAGCCTCTTGAACAATTTCATGAGCCAGCATGCAATGACTACAGAATGGACCTGACATCCTCAGAGATCCCAGGGAACTCCTGAGTGGTATAGGATTACAGCCAAATGCTTCCGTGTTACAAGAGACAGAGAGGACTAGAGGAGGAAGGAGGCTTCCTAGACACCATATGAAGACCCAGTCAATAGATTTTTGTGGATTATGCAAATTGAAGGAACATGGCGGGACCTCACAGACCAGCACCAGAGGGCGTGCAACAAAGAGGACAACATTCAAAGACCAGATAGGAAACTTTGATTTCAGAAGTGTCCAGCCTGGGTGCCCCTCCCCCAGCGCTTTTTGTATTAGTTTGCTAGGGTTGCCATGACTACGTATCTCAAACTGAATGTCTTAAACAAGAGAAATTCATTGTTTCATAGTTTGGGAAGCTAGACATTTGAGATCACGATGTTGACAGGGTTAGCATCTTCCAAGAGTTGTGAAAGAGAGCCTGTTCCCTGTCCCTCTCCTAGCCTCTGGTGCTTTATTGGTAGTCTTTGGCATTCCTTGGCTTTTAGAAGCATCACACTGATCTCTGCATTCAGATTCACATGGTGTTCTCTCCGCGTGCATGTCTGTCTCCAAATAGCCACTTTTTATAAAGATACCATTTACATTGGACTAGGACCCACCCTAATGACCATTTAAACTCAAATTACCTCTGTAAAGAACTAACTCCAAGTAAGGGCGCATTTTGAGGTATTGGATGATAGGACTTCAACATATGACTTGCAGGAAGAGGACACCATGTATATAAAGCCATAATACCATGTATATAAAACCCTTGGGAGAATAGAAAGAATCTGAATCTGACTGAAAAGTTAACCAAGAGACAGTTAAAACTGGCACACCAAGTTACCTTGTATGTCTGACAAGCTTCACCATGGCCCCCACAGTCCCTGCCTCCTAGTATTCTGTGCCTTTATCTGTCCCTTGAGTGTGGGCAGGACCTGTGACTTTCTTGCAACCAGTAGAGTATAACAAAGGCAATGGGATGCCACTCCTGTGATTATGTTATTTTTATAAGACTCAGTCTTACCAGTAGACTCACTCTTTCTCTCTTGCTGGCTTTGAAGAAGTAAGCTGCCATGTTGTAAGAAAACTTATGGAGGAATCACAGGAGTGGCATCCCATTGCCTTTGTTATACTCTACTGGTTGCAAGAAAGTCACAGGTCCTTCCCACACTCAAGGGGCAGATAAAGGCACAGAATACTAGGAGGCAGGGACTGTGGGGGCCATGGAGAGAAACTGGGGGTGACCTCTCCAAGCTGAGAGTGACAACCAGCAGGAAGCTGAGGTTCTCAGTCTTACAACTCTAAAAAAATTAATTCTGCCAACAACCAGAGTAAAGTAGGAGGTAGATACTTCACCAGTTGAGCCTCCTGATGAGACCCAAGCCCTGGCTAACACCCGGACAGCAGCCTAGCTAAGGACAAAGCTAAGCCCTGCCCAGACTCCCAACCCACAGATACCGTGAGATAATAAAAATGTGGTGCTTTAAGCTGCTAAATTTATGTCTTTTTATATAGCAATAGAAAACATACACCATGAGTTGGTAATAGAGTTTTTTCATCAGATGAAGGAATTTGTACGGCAGGAGGTAATGGAGACTGAGGACATAGTTACTTTCAGTTATAGAGAAATAAAGATAATTATATTTGGCACCTGTGGATACTTAATGAAAATCATACTTCCTCCATTCCACAGCAAATTAATCTCTTACTTCTCTTTGCTTCTATGGCTTCCCCCACCCTCCATTTTTAACATAGTCTTAACATTTGATAGTTCATTGTTCCTGGGAGTTGGTAACTTTGCTCCAAGTTGAACTTTAATCTTGAGTGCTTTGAATATGGTATGAGACCAAAATGGCTCAGGGAGTAAGCCTAGCAAAGTGGTAGCTCCCAAATTTTGCTCTAGGAGGAACACAGGGGCTGTAATCTATTTGGAGGGCTTACTTGGCTAAAATGACCTTAACATTGATCAAATAACACTTTCTAAGCATGCATTTATACTGATTCTTTATATGAGAATCAGAGAATATGATTCTTTATATAAGAATCAGAGAATGTCAATTATCCATATCAAAGAACCCTATTATTATTACTGTTATTAATTGGGTGGCTTGGAAGAGGATTTTTAGAAAGCAACAGGGAAAGTTTACCCCTTGCTGCTATTACTGCTAGCAGACCACCCAGAATTCAGAGCTCAATGTGGCTTTTTTGTTCTCCTCATTATCAAGTATACAGTAACTCTGGTTCTTTGTGAGAAGAAGGCCAACTGAGGAGTTCCCGTTGTGGCTCAGTGGTTAACAAATCTGACTAGAAACCATGAGGTTGCAGGTTCAATCCCTGGCCTTGCTCAGTGGGTTAAGGATCTGGCGTTGCCATGAGTTGTGGTGTAGGTTGCAGACATGGCTCGGATCCCTCATTACTGTAGCTGTGGCGAAGGCCGGCAGCTACAGCTCCTGTTAGACCCCTAGCCTGGGAACCTCCATATGCCACGGGTGTGGCCCAAATAAGGCAAAAAGACCAAAAAAAAAAAAAAGAAAGAAAGAAAGAAAGAAAGCCAACTGATAGTGCTGATGATGGCAATAAAGAGAAACTAAAGTCTAAGAAAGTGACAGTCTTTGCATTTTAAGGATTAGCAATTGTTTTAGGATCTAACCCCTGTGCATGCCAAGAATCCACTCTAAAATGTACCAATTACAGAAAATCTAGATAGAAAATACACTAAAGGGGAGGAGGATACCCACACTTTCATTATCCCCAAAGAACAAAATTAACATTTTGAATTATGTATTTCCGGTGCTTTTTCTGTGTTTTAAATATAATTGAAATGAATAGCATTCTATTTTTTTTCTCTAGCATATCAAAGGCAAGTTCCCATACCAATAAAGAAACTACCAACAAACACATTTTAACAAATGCATTCTAGGAGTTCCCATTGTGGTCCCGTGGGTTAATGAACCCGAGTTGTTTCTGTGGTTTGATCCCCTGCCTGACCCAGTGGGTTAAGGGTCTGGTGTTGCTGCAGCTGTGGCATAGGTCACAGCTTCAGCTGGGATTCAGTCCCTGGCCTGGGAACGTCCATTGGCCACAGGTGCAGTCCAAAAAGAAAGAGCAAAAAGCAAATGCATTCTATTCCATTACATTAAAGTAACATAATTTGTAACACAATTTACTTAATAATCTTCTAATTAGCTATTATTTTTCCAGTTTCATTATTATTATAAATAATACTGTAATGAACATTTGATAAATTTTAACTAAAATTTTGTTCTTGAAGTTACGTATAGATGTCTACTATATCTATATCATGTTTATATCTAAACATGGAATTACTGAATCAGAATGTTATGAACATTTAAATATCTGTTGATTGATATTACACAATGCTGTCCAGAAAGGTTGGTCTGGTTTGTACCCCTCCCAGCTATGTAAGACAGACAGTATCCATCTCACCATGGCATTTTTAAAAATTTGATCTTAGTGGTGATATGAGAGAACGATCTAATTTATTTTGGTCCAAATCTACTTTGCAATGTTTTAAGAACTATTTGTTGAATAACCTTTCCCTTCACCACTGATTTACTTTCTCTCCTCCATTGTTAAATTATTATATATGGCAGTTTTTTTCTGGGCTTAGTCTTTCCAGTCCATCAATCTAATCTTTGCACTGGTACCATGCATACTGATTGGCTATAATTTCATAATATGTTTTAATATCTGGTGGAGCAAGTCTTTTGTCATTAGTCTTTTTCTGTATCATTCTGAGTTAGTTTCACCTTTGTAGAATACTTTTGGTTTTAACCTTTGCTATAGCACCAACCATATTTTACCTTATATTATGGCTGCGTATCTAACTCCCTGAAGAAATAGAAAGCTCCTTAAAGCTGAAAATTTTTAAGTCTTTTTTTTTTGTGTCCCCCTTTCCATACCATAATTATTTACTCATAAAGTATAGTGAAATTCTCTCAACAGCAGGCAGTTGGTCTTGGTCAGAACCAACTCAAAATTGGCCATATTCTTCTCCTTTCCGAATATCCTGAAACCTGATGCGACTACTTTGTCCCCTCTATTTCTTTCTTTCCTCAGTCACAATCCAGTCACATCCCATGCTCCCTTAAGCAGACAACATAAAGAATCGACAGTTACTATTGAGAGTAATTTGTTCAGCGTCCTGCCCTATGCACGTCCTCCCTACCCATAGGCACTATTGCAAAATGAACTAATAGGTCATTATCATTATACAGAATGATGAAGATATAGCTAAATATTAATGGATTTTATTCAGTAATTGCCCACATAAAAGACAAAATTATCATTTAAAAGAACTGTAGTTACTAATTAGGCTCGTTACTCCTTCAAGAGTGAAGGTTCCATTGAGTAGAAGTTATTACATCTTGCTCTAAACTAAAACTGATTCTACCTATCATCGGTGATTGTTTTGGTGTCTCTAAAAATGGTGTAGAAGTTAACTAGGGGTATTTTTAAACCAAGTAAGTGGTCTTTTATTTGTTTTAAGAAATGTATTTGGTCAAAGCAGTAATTCCTAAATCAAGATATGTTTTGGAAACACTAGAGGATTGAAAATGCAGATTCTTTTATACCCTCGTACAGGGAATTTGACTTTGCAAGGCCAGGACTAGAGCCAGGAATCTGGGTTTTTTTTCCTTTCTTTTTTTTTCATCTTTTATTCCTTTCTTTTATTTCATCTTTGAAATTCCCTTGGTAGCCCTGATACAACCTTTTGGAAACTACTAGGCTAGAACATGTTGTTAACAGGGCTGAGATATTACAAATATACATGCATTTTCTCCAAGACATAAACATTCTACAGAATTCTAGGCAAGACCGTTAGGTGTTGCAGGAGTCCCAGAGGAGCTGATTTATAAGTAACTTGACCTTCGTGTAGAAGCGATGAGAAAAACACATAAGGAACATCTATATTGGTGTCATTGAGCTTTTCAGTCTTTATAAACTGAACTTTTATTTCTCAGGTCAGAAAGGGATCCCCAAGGCTGGTCTCCATGTGAGAAGAGGAGGGGATTCCAGACTGAGGAACAAACTCAAGGACACCAGGTAGGTACCACTGCTTCTTCTCCTCTCCCACCCAGCCAGCCCTTTGGCAGATTACCTCCCCTACTGCCAGCATATCTGCTGGCAGATATGTACTTAGACATATCTTGTACTTAGACATTAATTCCTTTGAGTCTCTCCTTATCATTCTAGTCATTCTAAATGATAACTGAGCATCCAGAACTCCTAGACAGGGTGCTAGTCTCTGGCAAATGAGAAATGAGAGTTCAGTCTCCGACCTTGAAGAATCCAAGTCTATTGTGGAAACGGCCCTATAATACAGCGTGATATGTGCTGTCGGAGAAGAAGCTTTGGAGCCCAGAGAAGAAACTTACATGAAGAAGTGAAAAACCTTTCAGTCTTGCCGTTAAAAGTCCTCAAAACTCTTGCCATGTTGTCAGGAAGTCAGCAGGGCTGTCCCTGCCCACAGAAACAGCACAATTTCCTTGATGGTGTTGTTACTGCAGTTAGAGGAGTCAAGGTCAAATGGGCCAGAGTCCCAGCTGTTGCTTCTTTTTTGTTGTTGTTCCCATTCTCCAAGGATGCCTGGCTGCAGCCCCCAGGTCAAAGCCCTCTGAGCAAGCAAATGGCCAGAGGCTACTGGGATAGGCGGTGATGTTTTTATGAGGGCACCCAGCTGCAGGAATTTAGGGGCTGGACTTGAATGGCTTAGGAGGAAGTGTAACCACAGCAGGAAGTCTGTGAGGAGACTACTGGGGGCAAGGGGTTCATAAAGACAGTGTCAAATTATAGCAGGTCATCAGGACAGTGGGGTGACCTGAAGGGGCGAGATCACCAAGTCTTCACAGACACCTCTGAACGTTCCAGAGGAAGGGATAGGTATCTGTCAGATGACAGCCTGCCTCAAATTGTTCAGGATCCTTGTCTATTAGCCATTTCCCATATTTCTGGCTTCCAAATGATATGCAAAACTGGGCTCTAATTGAATCCATTGTCTTCTCCAGAAATATAACCAGTACATCACTCTGCTGTAATACAATCCTTGTAGAGCCATCCCAGACCGTACTCTGTTTTTCTTGGGCAGCCTTATCTGCATAAACATTCTGAGCTGCCTTTTTATCTGACCCAGATGGTCTCTAATCATTTCCTCCGATTAGTTCTATATTCCTTTTATCTTTTATTTCCATCCAAATATATTTTGTCCTACTGCCAACTTATTTATTATGTGACATTCTTTCTCCCTTCAGACACAATATCCTCCTTGACCCATGTTGGCATAATTCCCCTGAGCCTGTTGTGTCTATCGCTTATATAAACTTTCCATCTCCAAATTATTCTGAATCTGTTTCTGGTTTTAGCCTCTCCTTAGTAATCCATGTTACATAATGTGTCTATTATATCTCCTGGTATTTGTTTTCTTTCAGTTCACTTCTTACCATGCATATGAAAGTCATTTGTAAGGGGAGCTGTTTAGAATTTGCTTTTATTTTTTCTCTGGTTTCTTTTAGGATTCTGCCTCCATCCTTTGAGTTCTTTTAATCTCTGACCCTCCTCCCTTTCTCCAGCCTCCTTGATTTCCCTATAACATGTTAGTTTATACCTTTCTCCCAGATGCATGCAATTTTTACCATTGTGGCTTGGTGTATGGCCGTGTGGTTTTGCTGAAGAGCTGGCTGTCTTTCCTGTAAATTTCTAGTCTCCACCATTCATTTGTTTAGCAGGAACTCCATTCAAAATCAGCTTTATCCCAATCATTAGCATGTGCCTAGAGCATAAAGGAAGTCTGATAGACTAAAAAAAAAGAAAAAGTGCAATAAGCTCGTTTTATATTTTTATAAGACTTTAGTTGTCTGTAAAATTTCAGAAGCACCAGTTGAAAATAATTTAACTTATTGCCTATTCTATTTGGTCTATGGGGAGCTGAATAGTTTGAATTTTTTTTTTTCCTCATTAAATTCTTAACTCTCTTTCCCCACTTCCTACCCTAAATGTCTTTTTGCTGCTGTTGTTGTTTTGTGTGTAGACATATGTGGGAGTTGGCATCACCTACACACTCCCTTCATGTTTATGGAAAAGCAATCTGATAGGATGTCACAGATATAACCATTGAATACAGCCTCAGTGGTGAGGGATCATGGTGGAAGGGGTGAGATTAGACAGTTAGCTTAACTGGACGTCTAGTGACATCTCAATTATTCTCATGAAATGTAAATTTCCTTGGGGAGGGGCTGTCTTTAGTCATCTTTGCTACTCAGCTTCCCTGAGCTTTTGTTTCCTCTTCTGAAAATAAGGACAATATTAATAATGCTTCTTCATTATTGAAATACTGCCTAGGAAGACATCCTATTAACAGTAAGCAAAATAACAAGATGTGACTGGAAAGCCACCTGGGTCTTGGTAAACTTTTGTGCCAGGGAATTAGTAATTCTGTAATCTTAAAAAGAAAGTAAATTTTTCCTCTGGGAGTAATTTAGTACCTAGGAGAATATAGATGAGTGTAATTACCACATGTCATCGTTTCAAGTACCTGAGGGCAAAGTTCCCCATGCTGAGATCCCATCCTGACAGTAATGTGGTTTCGAGTTTAGAAAGGACAGAAACCAGGAGACAGATCTCTGATTTGAACATTCTGCTGTTTAGATCCAGCTGTTAGTGACCCAATTTAGTCAACAAAATTTTCAAAATTGTTTTGCTTTTAAGATCCTTGAGCCAATTGCATTTTAATCTTATTCAGAAACATAAAATTTAGAGGGAAAGAAATTTATAAGCTAATATTACTTGAACTAGGAGCACCGATTCTAGAGTCATACTGCTTCCGTGAAAATAACAGCGGAAACATTTACTGGCTGTGTGATCTTAGGCAGGTTTCATAACTTTCCTGAGCCTCAATTTTCTCAACTGTAAAACAAAGAAAATAATAGTACTTTCCAAACAGAGCAACTGCGAGGATTTTTTTTAAGTGTATAAAAACCCTTATCACTGTGCTTGATACATGGTAAGCATCAATAAAAGCTTGAGTGCTTTTATTTTTAGAAAATTGAGATCCAAAGAGAATGTCATTTGCCCAAAGTCTCCCAAATGTACTCAGCAAAGAGTGAAACCAAGATTAACTCAGTCAATGTCAACAATTTGGCTTTTTCTACCACGCACTAGGCCTTCCATAGTGGTTCTTTCTATTGATCTTCTTCTATTACCATTCTGTCACCTTGAGTAACCTTTTATCATTATGTAAATTATTCATCAAAAAGAGAATCCTTATTACTTTAGGTGGATTTTTTTAGTCAAAGGTAGAAGATCATTGATTCGAATAGACATATTTGCATATTTATTGTTGACAGTCATCTGTTCTCTTACCTGTCAGTCATCACTCTTCCCTCACTTTTCAGACGGTACTCACTGAAGCCGGGTTCCTGTCTCATTTATGTGTGCAGAGCCCAGCCTTGTCAAATGCTCAGTGTTGCCTATATCTTCTAAATAAGGTAGAAATAAACTCAGTAGCTTTAATAACCATACATCACAAATTGTGCCTTGCATTTTTATTATATATATTTCACTTTGGTTTCCCACTACATCCCATCTTACAAGAGAGGACACCAACACTCAAAAAAGGTAGGTACCTTGTCCAAGATCATGCTGCTCATAATTGCTTAGCAGGAACATAAACCCAGGCTGCCACCAAATCTTCATTATCATCTATTCATCTGTCGATGGACATTTAGGTTGTTATGTCTTGGCTGCAGTGCTGCAGTGTACGTAGGGGTGCATGTATCTTTTCGAGTGAAAGTTTTCTTTGGATATATGCCCCGGAGTGAAAGTTTTCTTTGGATATATGCCCCGGAGTGGGATTGCTGGATCACGTGGCAGTTCTATATTTAGTTTTCTGAGGAGCCTCCATACTGTTTTCCTTAGTGGTTGTACCAATTTACTTTCCCACCAGCAGTGAAAGAGGGTTCCCTTTTCTCCACACCCTCTCCAGCATTTGTTATGTGTAGATTTATTAGCGATAGCCATTCTGACCAGTGTGAGGTGGTACCTCATTGTAGTTTTGATTTGCATTTCTCTAATAATTAATGATGTTGAGCATTTTGCCATGTACCTGTTGGCCATCTGAATGTCTTCTTGGGAGAAATGTCTATTTAGGTCGTCTGCCTATTTTTCAATTGTTTTTTTTTTCTTTTCTATTGAGTTGTTTGTATATTTTGAGATTTATCCCTTGTTGGTGGCATTGTTTGAAACTATTTTCTCCCATTCTGTAGATTGTCTTTTCATTTTTTTAGTGGTTTCCTTTGCTGTGCAAAAGCTTGTGAGTTTGATTAGGTCCCATTTGTTTATTTTTGTTTTTATTTCTATTGCCTTGGGAGACTGACAGAAAACATTGCCAAGAGCTTCGTGATTTCCCTGTCAATATGTACGACAGCTTTCTTTCCTACGATTAACTAGTCCTGACATACTCGTTACTGCTTTTGTCATTCTTTCACAAGCTTGCTTCACCCCACACTGTAAATGACTGTAATTCCTCTGTTGCCCCAAAGTGCCAAAAGAACAGGAGTTCCTGTCTTGGTGCAGTGGAAACGAATCCGACTAGGAACCATGAGGTTGTGGGTTCGATCCCTGGCATAGCTCAGTGGGTTAATGATCTGGCGTTGCCGTGAGCTGTGGTGTAGGTTGCAGACAACCTTGGACCTAGCGTTGCTGTGGCTCTGGCATAGGCTGGCAGCTACAGCTCTAATTAGATCCCTAGCCTCGGAACCTCCGTATGCCACAGGTGCAGCCGTAAAAGGACAAAAAGCCAAAAAAAAAAAAAAGAAAAGAAACAGCTTGTGTATGTCTCACACTTTTACTACAGTAAAAGATAAGATCGTATGATCACTGTACTATTTATCTATTACTGTGCCATAAATTACTTCAAAACTTAGCAGCTTGAAGCAAACAACAAACGTATAGTAATCACATAGTTTCTGGGGGTCAGGCCTTTGGGAAATGGCTTCACTGGGTGGTTCTGGCCTAGGAACGCTCATGAGGTTGTAGCAAGATGCTGGTCAGGATTGAAATATTCTGAAGGCTTAAATGGAGCTAGAGGACCTCCCTTCAGATGAGTCACTCACATGGCTGCTGGCAGGAGCCCTTTTTAGGGCTTCTTGAGAGGCCTCATGACGTGACAACTCACCTCCCTCAAGAGAGAACAAGTGCTCCAGGAGCGTAAGAAACAAGTGCAAGGTCTGTTAGGACCTTGCTTTTGAAGTCTGTTATTCCTGTCATAGCCTCTTGGTTACAAAGTCAGCCCATTCAGTGCAAGAGATGACTAAATAAGCACATGAATACCAGGAATTGCCGAGGGGTGGGGGTGGGTGGGGGTGGGGGATGTCTTTGGGGCCTGTCTCCTGTGCCTCCTAGGATGAAAGTAATTCACACCATTAGGAATCAATGTCTGAGGTCTTCGTCTCATTAGCTTACCACTGCCCAGCCCCCCCCCCCACACCCCTACAAAATTTCCCCCAAATGGGGTCACCTTGGAAAGTTGTACTGGTGATTAGCCAAACCCGGGAATCTGAGAAATCTGAGCCCTGAACCCTAGTGCATTAACATGGAGTTTATTTGGAGTATTAGCTACTAATCAACAACTTGCTGAACTTGTTTTGCATAACTCGATCCCAAACTTAACAACTCATCACAATGTATAAATTCTCTCCTCCCCTTTTAGTTCTTACTTTGTATCACACTGGAATTTTCCAAAGCTTTGAGAAGATTTTTGTTTCTAGACTTTCCAGGATAGTTCTGTGTTTCTGGGCTGCTCTGTTCTAGGAATCAATAAAAGAGACACTCACGGGAAAATTTCCTACGTTGTTTTGTACTCAAATATTCATGTGGAAAAAAACTTGAAATGTGACTTCAGGGCTACCAAGGCCTTTCAAGGATATTGCATCAATATTTTCAGTGTTTGTCTTTCCAAACAGGACATGTTATGTATTCTAATACGTAATGGTTTAATCTAAACAAATCAGTTTCTCAAACCTTTCGAGGACTACTCAACATACAGCATGTTCTTGTTGCATCAAAAAGCTATTGCTGAGTCATTTAATTGTTTCTATGAAAGAAGAACCACACAGAGTTGAAGTCACCCTCATTAAGACACGTCCTTAGAATAAGTGGTTAAAGTCTTCAAGTCTGTGCTAGATTCTAAAATTAACTTAAGCTTCTATTTCTCATAACCGATACCTCCTCATATTATTGTCCTAGAGCTATATGTATCTGTAAGAATAATGAATATGAATGTCAAGGTGCACTGACTTCATTTATTGTATATATCTCAATGTAATAAATATGATTCTGAATCCAAATTTTTTTTCTCAAATTCAGTGTTGTTCTGTTTTATCTTTTTTTCTGCCTGTTGAGGAGGCATTACATTTGTTGGCCTACTCTGATATGGGGAGGCATCTGGTACATAGTCATCCTCTCCTGCTGATATCTGATAAGATACATCTCTTCCCCATCATTTTTTGGTCCTTGGCCTTTAGGTCCACCGGCATGTTAAGATTACCTTTGTCTTACTATGGCCTCCAGCTGACAAGTCCTTATACTTCTTACACCAATCTCAAGGCTCCTTTGCGTCTACTGGCCTCTTTTAGATCCACACTCCTTTCATCGGCACAGAACTGACTCCCTGTTTCACACTGTGTGCCTATGAAACTGCCCTTAGACCCATCTGGAGAGTTGTTTCATTCGGCCGGTGCTGCTCTAGTGCTTAGCTCAAGGCTTGACTCTTTCAAACCACCCCCGTGTTTTGAATTACTCTCAAATACCTGTGGTGTTTCCACTGACCCAGAGCAGGATAGGAGCACAGGATCCCTTTTCTGAGACAGTTTCTGATGTCTGTCTCCTGTTTATTCTAAACTCCCTCCTATCCACCTATTTTATCTTAGAGACAGTTATTATTATCTTTAAGAATCCAACTTCTTTATTTATTGTATTAAATTTATGTGCTAAATCTTATACCATTTGTCTCCATATTTATTCCAGATCTAGATTTCCCGTTGTGGTCTCCGTAGGTTAAGAACCTGACTAGTTTCCATGAAGATGCAAATTCAATCCCTGGCCTCTCTCATTGGGTTAAGGATCTGGCATTGCTGCAAGCTGAAGTGTAGGTTGCAGATGTGGCTCAGATCTGGCATGGCTGTGACTGTGGAAAAGGCCAGCAGCTGTTGTTCACCACTGTATCCAAAGTATCTGCTACAATGTCCAGTATAAAGTAGAGGCCAATAAATATTCATTAAATGAGTAAAAAACTAACTTTGAGGTATTATTGGCATGGTACACAGGAATGGTATCTTGTGGAATTATACCCACATTTAAAATTTTTTTATTATTTAAAAAATATTATTTATTACTTTTTTTTTTTTTTTTGGTCTTTTTAGGGCCGCACCCATGGCATGTGTGGCATATGGAAGTTCCCAAGCTAGGGGTGGAATCGGAGCTACAACTGCCAGGCTACAGCACAGCCACAAAACACCAGATCTGAGCCGTGTCTGCAACCTGCTCCACAGCTCATGGTGTTGCCAGATCCTTAACCCACTGAGCGAGGCCAGGGATCAAACCTATGTCCTCATGGATCCTAGTCAGGTTCACTACCACTGAGCCATGATGGGAACTCCCTAATTTTTTTAAATTGCAATATAATTGACAAACAATGTTGTGCCAATTTCTGTTGTACAGCAAAGTGACTCAGTGTATACACACACACACACACACACACATTCTGTTTTTATTCTTTTCCATTTTTTTTAAACACAAACCTTGCTTTATTGTGGGACTGCTACTTGTAAGCAACAAAAACTTAGGCTAATTTATGCAGAGAGGGATGTTGAATAGCAGCTTTTAGTGTCTTCTGGAAAAACCAGAGGTTACAGTGCCAGCCGCAGTGCCCAAAATCACAATGCAACCTGCCGCTACCCCTGGGCACCCAGTGCCACAGCTGACACTGCCAGCATCGCTAGACACTAAGCACTAGAGCCTCTAGAACCCCTGCCCTGCTACCTCTACAAAGCTGCCCCCATTGCATGACTGCTTCCACGACTGTCATCACAGCTTCCTCCGGAGCCTCAACTGTCCAGTTACCCTCTCTGAGCCCTGTTCTCACTGCCATGGCCACTTCCATTGCACCATGGCCATTGCTGCCACCTGAATGAATTCTGGGCAGATGCCACTTCACGTCATCAGCTTTTGGTTGAATAATCTGCTTGGCAGAGCCTGTGCTGTGTGACTAAGGCCCTAGCTACAGTGAAGGCTGGAAAGAAAACGTCTGTTCTCTATTAATGTCTGTGGACCACATGGGCTACGCCTTATAATGTGAGGAATTCCCAAATATGGGAAGGAGGGTCAGAAACGAGGAGGCCAAAAAAGAATGATGAATATCCGCTGCCTTGTTGTTGCAGGAGTAAGAAGTTTCACCAAGAACTACACAAAGAACTCTGTCTTTTGTGTGTGTGTGTGTGTGTGTGTGTGTGTGTGTGTGTGTGTGTTGTGTGTGTGTATTTCAAGCAACTTTTCAATCTTTTACATTATACTCGCTAAAGCACAACTGAAAAAAAAAAAGGTCCATTAACATGCTAGCATCAATAGTCAGCCTTACACACTTGCAGCTGATCAGTGTCACCCTCAACTCACACTTAAAGCTCATGTCTATCCCAACTACCTTCCAGCTCCACTTCCTGTTCTATAAACACCCTTTTCTTCACTATCTGTTTTCTACCTTTTATGTACGTGAATCTTCTCGTTCCAGTAGAGCAGTGGCTGGGTCAAATGGCCACGGGATGTGGTGCTCGGTGTGGGGTTGTGCACGGAATAAGCCCTCTCTCAGCAAAGAAGTGTTAAGTGGAAACATAAAAGGGAAACCTGTCTATCCCATGTCACCTCCCTGCACACTTGGATTCTCTTAGGGTTTATTTCGTTCAGTGGCTGAGGTAGCTATTTTTGGCATTGACTTGATTCTTCCACTGCCACTGATCCCAGTTCCCCTTGAAACACTTCCTCAGGCAGTTTCATTATTAAGAAACCTCTTTGTCCCATGTCTTTGAACTGCAGATCACACCTATGTGTTCTTAGATCACAGCACGAGGCTGACCTCTCAGTCAGCATATACCTTCTCCTTGCATCCCTTGCCTCAGCCTCCCTCCCTTAGACTTTCCATAGTTCCTTGGTCCTTTTCATTCCTGTTCCTTTGCACCAGAATCCTGTTTCCTGCCTCTGAATCATCTTCTCTTTCGGATGCCACTGACCAATATAGGAGGATAAAGGTAGGAATCTGAGGAGTTCTGGAAGAAATAACAGCAGAGAATTTCTCATGATCTGGGCTTTATTTGAAATATATTTTTCAAAGATGTAAATGCCTCTTATACTGAGGTTAACCTCTTGTTAGCTTATCTGCCCCCTTTCTTCTGTCTTCTGAGTTTTAAGATCACATTTTCCACATCTATTCTTTTTTTTTTTTTTTTTTGTCTTTTTAGTGCCGCTCCCATGGCATATGGAGGTTCCCAGGCTAAGGGTCCAAATTGGAGCTGTAGCTTCCAGCCTACGCTACAACCACAGCAGTGCAGGATCCGAGCTGTGTCTGCGACCTATACCATAGCTCACAGCAATGATGGATCCTTATCCCACTGAGTGAGGCCAGGGGTAGAACCCGCTGATCATGGATGCTAGTTGGGTTTACTAACTGCTGAGCCATAATGGAAACTCCATTCCACATCTATTCTTTTAGTAGTTACACCACATATTTTAACATGAATACTTTAAAAAAATCCAATGTTAATCAATATCTATTTCTTCCCCAAAGCAAAATCACTAGTGTTTCACATCTAATCAAAAATTTTCAGATTTTATGCTATGTTTGTTCAGTATTTGGTTTGTATTTTTAACTGGACAAAATATATATTATTATTTTATACAGTCAATATTTGTTTAGACTTACCTACCTATTTACAGAAGTTCTTGGTGGTTATTCCTTTCTGTATAAGAGACTTTTCATTTGGTATTACTTTTACTTGAAGCTTATCCTTGAGAATTATCCTTAAAAAGAATCTGTTGGTGGTAAATGCTGTTAGCCGGTTTTCTTCTAGCCTGGGTATATTACTCTTTGCCCCCGCTTTTGAAGGATTGTTTCACCACTATTTCATTGTTGGTTGACACACTATTCTCATGCAACATTTTAAAGATACTATTCATTGTCTTCCAGTTTTTATGACTGTACAAAAATTACTCCATTGGGATATTTGCAGTGCCTTGTGGAAAGTCTTGACTCTCTAGTTGCTTAACAAGTCTTCTCCTTGCCTTAATACTTTGCAGTTTCACCATGATTTACATCTACGTGAGAATTTCTTTTTATTTAACTTTGCCTGGGATTTCTTGGACTTCCCAAATCTGAGGATCAGTTTTATTTTTTTAAGTTCTGGGGACTTTGGGCCATTCTCTCCTGAATGATTACTTCTTCCACATTCTGACTATTATATCCTCCTGAAACTCCAATTAGATATATTTTACAACTTCTCCCCCCTCCATGTCTCTTAATCCCCCTCTTCCCTTACTTTTATGCTAAAGAGTGTCTCCTTTTAACCTGCAGTAGAATTACAAAAAAAAAAAAAAAATCCACTTCTAGCTAAATATAGTTGGAAGTACAAAGCTCAAGAAAGGGAGTTGGAAACAACCACATGCTGTTCTATCGCAGCACAAAAGCTGTCTTCAGTTCAGCTGAGCAAGCTCGTTAGCTCTCTTGCTTTCAGAGCCACGGCTGGCTCCTCTCTGGAAAGGGCACATCCATGCAAAGTCCCTTAGTCCTCCATACAAAGGCCGGGACCCCGATCTTGAGGAAGAGGTAGGTCAGGTAAAATACCGTTCACCAACTGGAGCTTCTCTCTGCAGAGGCAGAAGACAGAGAGAACACGTTGTCTTCTGCATCAGCCTGAGTTATCTGCTTCAAGCAGAGCATGCTATTATTGAAAAACTGTAGAAGAATGTAATACATGCCAAGCCACCCAATGCCTAGCCAAGATCCCATACTGACTCACTTGATCTGCTTCCACATTTTATGTTGAGGTCAATTTCACCTCCAAAAGGCTTTAAGAACTGCTTGTTCCATGCCTAACCCCTCTCACAACAGTCAAGCTCTGCACCAGTTGTTTGCAACACAGAGATGGCTGGAAACCAAAAGTATGATTTCGATTTTCAGATGCTGAATTTGATAGATTTGCCATCAGAAATTCTGTTTGTATGAGCAGACACTGTGTCGCCTCCATCACCCTACTTCTAATGACCAGACTAGAAGAATGACACAGCTTATCCTTAAAGTACTTGATGTTCGATGCCCGCTTTATCATGAATGCTCATGTCATTCCTACTTCAAAAACAGAAGTCAAAAAAAAAAAAAAAATGAGTTCCCTGCAGTGCAGTGAGTTAAGGATCTGGTGTTGCCACAGCTGTGGTGCAAGCCACAACTGTGGTACAGTTCAATCCCTGGTCTGGGAACTTCCACAAGCCACAGTTGCAGCCAAAAACAAACAAACAAACAAACAAAAGTCATTGCAGCTGAATAATTGTCCTGGTCATTTATCTCCAGGCTCAAAAGATAACACACAGCACACACACCATTTCAGGTCCTTTTTGGAAATAGATATTTAAAATAAATAAATAACAAAGCTTTCTCTGGATAATATTGTGTCCACACCTGGTGTGTTAATTCATTTATGCTATGAAAGCAAGTACTTTCTATGATCTTCTTGGCATTGAGTAAAGGTAGGTTTTGTCTTTATAATTGACTCCACAGGACAAATATAACAAAATTTCTAGAAAAGCATTTTTCAAAGTGCTTTGCTCAGAACAAGAGTACCTGGGAAAATTAGGTGGTGTTTCATTAGAGGAATGTTCTGTAGTCAATCAATTTTGAGAACACTGCATTAAACAAGGTTAACAGTATTAAACAGGAGTCTTTGCTGCAGGACTTTCCAGAACCTTTAAGATAGTAATGTACATTGTAAATCATTTTTTTTTGTCTTTTTGCCTTTTCTAGGGCCGCAATCACAGCATATGCAGGTTCCCAGGCTAGGGGTCTAATTGGAGCTATAGCCACCTGCCTACACCAGAGCCACAGCAACACAGGATCCGAGCCGCGTCTGCAACCTACACCACAGCTCACGGCAACACCGGATCGTTAACCCACTGAGCAAGGCTAGGGATCGAACCCACAACCTCATGGTTCCCAGTCGGATTCGTTAACCACTGAGCCATGACAGGAACTCCAACATTATAAATCATAAAGCAGACAATGTGTAGCATTTTTTCAAATGTATTTGACCACTTTGTTGTTGAGCATCTTATGAGATGTGTTCCATGAAACAGACTCAAGACATTGTTGGAAGATAAGCTTTGCTTTATTGTTAAACTTTCTTCCTCCTAAGGTAGAAAAAAACAGCAAACCCGAGAGAAGCATCTCTTTTAGAGCCATCTGGTGTTGATTTTTCATCTGTCAGCTCGGATAGCAGTGTCCCAGCCATCTGAAAGAAATGTTCCTTGCCACAGAGTTTTTTGCCTGACTACTCTGAGCCATCAGAGACCTCCTTGGCTGCTTCCCCACTCAGTTTCCCAGGACAGCTCCAGCCCAGCCCGGTTCCTAGACTCTAGTCCTCAGGTCTTCACTTGCCACCTTTGACTTTCAGCCTTTATGACTTGCTGTCTCCATTGGACTCTGTGCCTTGGCCTTTGGTGGCTGCTGTTTTTTTCTAAAAATCCATTCTCTTTCTGGCTGTTAGGCTTGGATCCTGCACTAATTTGGAACTCCACTCCCTGCCCCTGAGAAGTTCCCATTCCAAACCCCCTACACTCAGCTACTAGGGACCTCTTGCTTCTACTTCCCTGTCTATCCTTTCCAGCTTCCCTGTAGAAATTTATTCTAGCCCTGTCCTTGACCCTCACCTGCAGCACTGCCCACAGCTCTGCGGTAACATTGACTATTCATGCTTGCCAGGACCACAGCATATTGGAAGGATTTCTCTTGCCACATTAAAGGTCAACCTAGCTGCAAAAGGAGTGAACTTTGAGTGCTAAGGCTCAGCGTGTGGGTCCTTTTGAGTTCCCTGTGGTTTGCAAGTTCTATGGCATTCATCAGTGGGTATCTTAGAGTCACTTTATACCAATAAACCATGGCACTATGAAGACTTGGTCCTTCTATATGTTTAATATATTTTATCTGTTATACAACACTCCACAAGCCTAGCTTATTCACATGCTATTAGGAGTCATGGCAACTCTCTGCTTGTAGGCCAGACATTATGATCGGCTTGTCATTTTACTTGATCTTCTTTTGTTTTTAGTTATTTTTCCTGTTTAGGTGCCCAATGCCCTACAGGCAGAAGTGCCTTCAAATTAAAATGCATTGTTAATATTCCAGACCACACACACTTGATCCTTCATGTGGCTTTGAGTTTTGCTGCTGAGATGATTGGGCATGATATTCTCATGGTAAGCAAATGAGCCCAACTCAGCCTGTTTTGCAGAATTCTTTCTTCCCTCAGGCATATTTAGCACAGTTTTGTAAAAGGTTCATTTGAGATAACCCGTACCCTATTCCTAAGGTCACTTTTCAAATTCCTTGTCAATCAGTTTAATGAAAGGTAAGCAAGGACCTGACTTCAGAGTAGCCAAACAGTGTCAGTTTCTTGGGGCAAATATACATGAGCGTGTGTTTGTATGTGTGTGTGTGTAAAGTTGAGAGGAGGGTACAAGACCCTCTTTCAGTGACATCATAGGGCAAGAATATTTAAATGTCTTAAAAAACTGATAAGGCATCTGAGAGACCAGGTACCATCACAAACTTCAGAAAGACACTTCAGTGCTTATTTTCATTGACTGGAATGAGCATGTTTACAGAAGATTTAGAGGATGTTGGAAATCACATTTGTAAGGAATATGACTTCCCAGGTTGAAGCAAACCAGATTCCAGGGCCACCCTCAGAGACACTTTTTCCTGTCTGCCCAAGCCTATCTGTTTCTGTTCCTTGGAATCACTTCACCCTCTACAAGTACACTAATCTTCAAGCCACCATGGACCAGGTGCTTATTCCAGGCTGCTCTGTTTCAGCTTGGCTTCTCTCCCCTCTCTCCCTGGATACATCCATACATTCTCACCTCTGAGTCAAGAGTACTTGGCAGTTATTTCCCTGCAGGAATTGGCTCTTCTTCTTCCTATCCACTTATCCAAATCTCACTCATCTCTCAATGTCAAACTCGCACCAGTTCCATTCTAAACTCCAAAAGGGAACAGACTATGTCTGTTTCCAATCACTTTCCCAGTGCTGGACATGTAATAAATTCTCAAAAAATATTTTTGAGTGAAAAGAAAATGACTGAGTTTTAAACATGGGCTACAGAATCAGGAAATCGTAGGGTATTTAACAAAAAGTCAAGTTGATCCCTGCCCTGAGGGATCCTACAGAAGGCAGCTCTAATGATTTGCCTGTTCATTCCCTTGATGTGTATTAAGCCCCAGCTCTGTACCAACACTGCACTAGGCTTTGTAAGAGACACAACGTTAAATCAGACTTGACCCCTGTTCTCCAGAAAACTGTAGTCTGGGAGTGGGAATTTGATATGCACGTCGATAACTGGAACACAAGGTTGAAAGTGACAAAAGCCAACAGAGAGAAACTATGATCGATGAGAAGAGGAAGGAGATTAATTATGTAAGAGGATGTTACAATGACACTTTGCTGTCTCACTCTGACCACCCGAGGTGCCAAGAAGCTTACAGTGACTCCAGTGCCCTAGAGCAGATGCCAGACTGTTTACACAGGGAGTGCTGGGAGACCACCCTCAAGGCACGAGGAGTGGGTGTGCTGGAGACCAGACTGGGGGATTTCTTTTGGAGAGAAGAGTCAGTGTACAATGCGTTCCCCTCTGGTTGGCGGAAAAGGAGCTGAGGAACAAAGGAGTTGCTGTCCTTCATCTCAAGCCAAGTGAGGGGCATTCTAAGGTCATGTCAGAAGTTTGGGGAGCATGAGGACTTGAGCCTTAACCTAATCTGGTCATTTGAAGGAGGACAGCTATGGGCAGCAGACTGAAGAAAGAAGAATGTCTTGAGAGCAAGCTGCAGCTCCACAAACAGCAAGACAAAGGTTCGTGTCTTCCAGGAAGGCAAGATGTAGATTCCATGAGAAGGAGCTGATCTGGCGTCTTCTCAAAGCAGATCATACTCAAGAAGTTTGCCCAACAGAGGGAAAGGATCCCAACAGAGAGGGTCTGCGTAGGGTGTGTTTGAAAGCCCAGGCATGGAATCAGCTCTTCAACAGCTGCCAGAGGACAAGCATTGTGTACCCTAGGGTGACTGCCCCCTGAGGTCTCACTGGCTTGCTGTCCGGAAAACCCAGGAAAGCACTTCAGGACAGCCCGCAGCCCGGGGAATCAATACATGACCACAGATGCTCTAGCCTTATGAAACGGTGCCATTACCCCTAATCTCCTCTGCCCTGGCCCCACTCTGAGGGCTTAGACAAGCCGGCAGCTTGTGAACTGAAGGACAGGCTGGGAACCAAAGAAGAAGCCAAAGAGGAATATTCTGCCTCCTCTGTGGTCTTCCAGGCCCAGGTCAGGACCCCACTGCAGGAAGGGAGAAGCTTTATATCGGATAAAAGTTTGATGGTTACCCTGGACCAGGCTGGAGTTATGTGATTATTAGGCAAGAGTGGGCTTTTTAATGCCAGAACAAAAAGACCATTTATTCATTATCTAAGCATGACTGGAAAAGCCATGGGACTTGCCCAATATTTCATCCAGGGAGGGTTTAAACTAAGCAACGGGAGGGGAAGAAAAATGTTGTTGTTTGATTGCATCTATCTAGTGACAGTTCATTCAATAAAGGCTGTTATAGTTCTTCTAGCTAAGGACATAAGGAAAAGAAAGGAAGGAAAAATTATTTTTTAATTTGTTATTAAGATAGAGAGTACTGGGAATTCCTATTGCAGTTCAGTGGGTTAAGAACCCGACTAGTGTCTGTGACAATACAGATTCAATGCCTGGCCTCACTGAATGGGTTAAGGATTTGGTGTTGCTGCAAGCTTCAGGGTAGGTTGCAGATGAGGTTTGGAGCCCATGTTGCTGTGGCTGTGGCTGTGGCTGGCAGCTGTACCTCTGATTCAAACCCTAGCCTGGGAACTTCCATATGTCATAGGTACAGCTCTAAAAAGAAAAAAATATATATGTGTGTGTGTGTGTGTGTGTGTGTGTGTGTGTGTGTGTAATACTTACAGAAAATGCATCTGTCATAAGTGTAAAGCTTGGCACATTTTCACCAGTTGAGCACATCTATGTAACCAGCACCCAGATCAAGTGATAACACCCCAGAAAAACCCCTGGAATCCCTTTCAGTCATCACTGCTCCCCCAGGGTAACCTGACTTCTAACAGCATAAATGAGTTTTAGCTTTTTTGTACTTTATGTAAATAGAACCATTCACTGTTAGCATGCTGTGTGCTCTTTTGTGGCTTCTTTTGCTTTATGTTCTGCTTGTGAGATTCACCCATATTGTTCTGTGTTCTCAGAGATCTTTTTTCCTTGCTATATAGTATGCCTTTGTGTGAATACACCACTTTATTTACCCATACTTCTCCAGATTATCATTTAAATAGTGTCATTATAATTGTTCTAGTATGTCTTTCTTTCTGGTTATACACCCAGAAGTAGAATTGCTGGCCCGTAGACTATGCATACATTCAGCTTGAGTAAATATTGCAAAGATGGTTGTTATCAATTTTCACTCTCACCAGCAGTATATATGAGTTCTGTTACTACAGAATCACAGCTACACTTGGGATTGTCCTACCTTTTTACTTTAGCCACTCAGATGGGAGTAGTGGTATCTAACAGTGGTTTTAATTTGCTGTTCCTTAAAAATTAATAAAGTTGAGCACTTTTTCTTATGTTTATTGGCCACTTTCCTCCCCTCCTTTATGAAATGGCCATTCAAGTTTTTATCCTCTTTTCCTATGTGAATTATTCCTCTTTTTAAATTAATGTATAGGAATCCATTATATAGATTTGGTGTGAGTTCTTTGTCAAATATATGTGTTGTGAATATCTTCTCTCAATGTGGGTTGCATTTTTGCTGTCTAAGATATTTGGATGAACAGATGTTATTAATTTTAACATAGCCCAATGTATAGTGTTGTGTACAGATCCAGGTAAAATTTTTTTAATGTATATCTCCAATTCACTCAACACTATTTCTACAGACAGTTGCACTTGGCCTGTGATGTTGCGTTTGTTCTAGAAACTAGGTACCACATATATGTGGGTGTGTTTATGGATGTTCTATTGGTCAGTTATCTATCCCTGCATCAATATCATACTGCTTTAATCACTTATTATAGTCTTCTAATAGATAGTGATATCTGGTAATGGAATTATTTTTCAAGAATTCCTTAGAAATTCTGAACTCTTTCATGGAGTTCCCTTCGTGGCTCAGTGGTTAACGAATCCGACTAAGAATCATGAGGTTGCGGGTTCGATCCCTGGCCTTGCTCAGTGGGTTAAGGATCCGGCGTTGCCGTGAGCTGTGGTGATGCGGCTCGGATCCCGCATTGCTGTGGCTGTGGCGAAGGCCGGCAGCTACATCTCCTGTTAGACCCCTAGCCTGGGAACCTCCATATGCCGCGGGTGCGGCTCTACATAAAGGCAAAAAGACAAAAAAAAAAAAAAAATTCTAAACTCTTTCAGAGATGTACTTTATGTTTCCTTATGGTCCTTCTTTGGTAATACTCCTATCCAGAAAAGATGGTGAATTTTTCAAATGTTATTTTCTTCATCTAAGCAGGTGATTATGTAATTTTCACCATCTATTTAAGTAATGGGGTGAATCACAATAACTCGGTTTTAAGTGTTAAACCAAGTTTGCGTTCCTGGGATCAACCCCTTTGGTCATTATGTATTCCCTTTTTATATACTGCAGGAGTTCATTTGTTAGTATTTTGCAAAGAATTTTTGCATCTATTGTGCATAAAGGATGTTGATCTTTATTTTCTATTTTAGAACTATCTTTGTCAGCTTTTGCTATTAGAGTTTTCTGGCCCCAAAAATGAGTTGGAAATTCTAAAACCTTCTACTTTCAGAAATAGTTTGTGTAAAACTGGTATTGTTTGTTCCTTAAATGCATGACTGAGTTCACGAGTATAGCCATTTGGGCCAAAGTTTTCTCTGTATAAGAGGTTTTATTACCTATTCATTTTCTAAATAGATGTAGGACACTTCAGGTTTTGTTTTTCTCCTTTTGCCAGTTTTAGTAAGTGGATTTTCAAGAAATGTGTCCATTTCTTAACAGTTGTTAATTTATTAACATAGAATTATTCATTACAATTTCTTATTTCCTTTTAACGTCTGTAGGTTCTGAAGTGATTCCTTCTTTTTCATTCTCAATATTAATAATTTGTGGTTTTTTCTTTTGACTAGAATCGGTAGGGTTTGTTTATTTTGTTAATCTTTTCAAAATACTATTTGAACTAGTAATTTTTTTATTGCTTGTCTCTTTCTCTTTTGTTTATTTTCACACTTTTCTATTTCCTTCTTCTATGTACTTTGTGTTTAAATTGCTCTTCTTTTTCTAACATTTATGTGCAACTCTTAGATCATTGCTTTTAAACCTGTCTTCTTTTTTAATATATTCATTTAAAGCTATAGAACTTTCTCTATCGCTTCTTTAGCTGTATCTTACAAATCTGAGTTCCCTTTGTCCTTTAGCTCCAAATATTTTCCCTTTTCTCTGTGAGTTTTTGTTGACCCATAATTTATTTAGAGATGTTTAACCCAATTTCTCAATACTCAGAATATTCTAAATATTTTTTCATTATTAATTTCTAATTTCTTTCTTTTTTTTTCTTTTTCTTTTTTGTCTTTTTGCCTTTTCTAGGGCCTCACTCATGGCATATGGAGGTTCCCAGGCTAGGAATCCAATTGTAGCCATAGCCACCGGCCTATGCCACAGTCACAGCAATGGGGGATCCGATCCACATCTGCAAACTACACCACAGCGCGCGGCAACACTGGATCCTTAACCCACTGAGCAAGGCCAGGGACCGAACCCACAGATTCCTAGTCAGATTTGTTAACCACTGAGCCACGACAGGAACTCCTCTAATTTAATTCTTGTGGCCAAACAACATACTCTGTATGATATCTAACTTGTAAAATCTATTGAGTTTTGGAGTTCCCGTCGTGGCTCAGTGGTTAACGAATCTGACTAGGAACCATGAGGTTGTGGGTTCGATCCCTGGCCTTGCTCAGTGGGTTAAGGATCCAGCGTTGCCGTGAGCTGTGGTGTAGGTTGCAGATGCGGCTCGGAACCCGCGTTGCTGTGGCTGTGGTGTAGGCCGGCAGCTACAGCTCCTGTTAGACCCCTAGCCTGGGAACCTCCATATGCCGCGGTTACGGCCCTAGATAAGGCAAAAAGACAAAAAAGAAAATCTATTGAGTTTTTTAATATGTGGGAATATGGTCTGTCTTGGTAAATGTTTCATATGCATTTGAAAAGAATGTGTACATTAGAGATGCTATATATCGTGGTCAGCTAACTCAAGTTGGTTGTCTTATAGCCTTATCATTTTTTTTTTTACTACTTGTTTTATCAGTTACTAATAAGGGGTATTAAAATCTTCAACCATGATTATGACTTTTGTCTATTTTTCTTTTTATTCTGACATATTTTGCTTCATATAACTTTGACCTCCATTATAATGTATTATATATTTAGAATTGAATTGGCCTTTATAATGTAAAATATTTCTCTTTATCTCTGTCAATACTTCTTATTTAGAAGTATACCTTTTCATATTTTAGCATAGCCACACCAACTTTCTTGGGCTCCGCATTTTCATGGTATATATTTTTTCATCATTTTACTTTCAAATTGTGCATGTATTTATATTTAAAATGCATCTTTTGTAAACAATATTGAGTTTTGTGTTTTTATCTAACCTGATAGTCTCTATTTTATAACTCATATGGTAATCTATGGAACAAAATAGAGAACCCAGAAATATACCCAGACATCTATAGTCAATCTTAGACAAAGGGGGCAAGGATATAAAATATGAAAAAGACAATCTCTTCTGTAAGTGGTGCTGGGAAAACTGGACAGCTGCATGTAAATCAATGAAACTATAACACATCCTCACACCATGCACAAAAATACTCAAAATAGCTAAAAGATTTAAACATAGACATGACACCATAAAACTCCTAGAAGTGAACATAGGCAAAACATTTGCTGACATAAACAGTACAAATGTTTTTAAGTCAGTCTCCCAAAGCAAAAGAAATAAAAACAAGAATAAAAAAATGGAATGTAGTCAGACTTACAAGCTATTGCACAGCAAAGGAAACAAAAACAAAAACAAAATCTGAAAAACAACCTACAGAATGGGAGCAAAAAGTTGCAAACATGCAACCAACAAGGGCTTAATCTCCAAAATATACAAACAACTCATATAATTCAACAACAGCAAATAAAACAACCCAATCAAAAAAATGAGCAGAATACCTGAATATACATTTATCCAAAGAAGACATACGAATGGCCAGTAGGCACATGAAAAAATACTCAGCATCACTAATTATTAGAGAAATGAAAATTAAACCTACAATGAGGTACCACCTCACACAGGTCAGAATGGCTATCACTAATAAATCTACAAATAAGAAATGCTGGAGAGGGTGTGGAGAAAAGGGAATCCACTATGGGGAACAGTTTGGACGTTCCTCAGAAAACTGAATATAGAACTACTGTATGTTCCAACAATCCAACTCCTGGGCATATATCCAGACAAAAATATAATTCAAAAAGATACTTGCACCCCAATGTTCACATAGCACTATTCGTTATAGCCAAGACATGGAAACAAGCTAAATGTCCATTGACAGATGAATGGACTAAGAAGATGTAGTACATATACACAATGGAATACTACTCAGCCATAAGAAAGAACGACATAATGCCATTTGCAGCAACATGGATGGAACTAGAGATTCTCATACTAAGTGAAGTAAGTCAGAAAGAGAAAGACAAATACCATATGATATCACTTATATGTGGAATCTGAAATATGGCACAAATGAACCAGTCTGTAAAACAGGAACAGATTCACAGACACAGAGAACAGATTTGTGGTTGCCAAAGGGGAAGGGAGAAGGTGTGTAATGGACTGGGAGTTTGAGGTTAGTAGAGGCAAACTATTATATTTAGAATGGATAAGCAATGTGGTCCTACTATAGAGCACAGGGAACTATATCCAGTCTCTTGGGATAGACCATGATGGAAGATAATACAAGAAAGGGAATGTATATATATGTATGAATGGACCACTTTGCTGTACAGCAGTAATTGGCACATTGTAAATCAACTATACTTTAATAAAAACATTTTTAAAATTTTTTAAAAAAGAAAAAAAATTGGTTCTTTTTCTGCAGTATCCAGTCTTTTAAATTCTGTACAGCAATTTTTTTCTTTTTTGATGCTGTTTTTTTCAATTCTGGAATTTCAAGTCAGTTCTTTTATAGTTTCCATTTCTTTTTTGGGCTTCCCTGTCTGTACAGCCAATTTACTCATCTTTTCTTTTTAATCCAGGACCATATTTACAAAAGATGTTTTAAAATGCCTGTTTCAATGCTAACATAAAAGTCGTCTATGGGTTTACTCCCCTTGATTATATTTTCTCTTGATTGATTGTTTATATGTTTTGCTTCTCCAAATATCTAGTAATATTTTATTTTATCCTGAACATTGTGAATTATATATTATAGATATACAGTATTTTCAAAAGAAATTTGAGCTTCTACTAATGGTTGAGCAATTAACATTTTATTTTGTTCAGTTTTATTGAGAAATAATTGGCATACATCACTGGATAAGTTTAAGTCATATATTGTGAAATGATTATCACAATATGTTCAGCTAATATCTATCGTCTCATATAAATATAAAAGTAAAGAAAGGAGAAAGGGGGAGACAGTTCTCCTTGTGATGAGAAATCTTAGGATTTACTTTAACTTTTCTCAGTATCTTAGAGCAATATTAAATATAGTCATCATGTTATACATTACAACCCTAGCACTTATTTTTTTTGTAACTGAAAATTTGTTCCTTTTGACCGCCTTGCTCCAATTCCCCCTCCCCCTACCCTCTGCCTCTGGTAACTACACATATGAATCACATTAATCATAAACGGAAGCTTGTTTTAAGTTTTGTTATAGTGGATTTATTTTCAGTTTAATCCTAGATTTGATCCCTTAGTCCTGGGCTTACTTATAAGGTGTGGCTTTTCTGAGGTTTTAGTGACAAGTCTTAGGTGTTTACCAAACCCTTCCTACTTGGCAGAATTTGAACTTCAAATTCTTTCTCCCCAGCTCCATGCAGTTACTACAATCTCTTCATCCCAGCCACTTTTTGCCAGGCTTCTTGTATTCTCCCTCTGTGCATTTGCACTTTTGTAGCCACTAAAGTATTTTAGGAAAATTTGGATGTAAAATTTGAGGGATGATACATAACTATTCAAATAAAAGTTATATATCTCATCGCTCACGACAGGCTAAGTTATTCTCTAATAAAAAACAGAAAAATCTCAGTTTTCAGTAGCTTAAAAGCAACAAGAGTTATAGCTTGCCTTGGAGTTCCCGTCGTGGCTCAGTGGTTAACGAATCCGACTAGGAACCATGAGGTTGCGGGTTCGATCCCTGGCCTTGCTCAGTGGGTTAAAGATCTGGTGTTGCCGTGAGCTGTGGTGTAGGTTGCAGATGCAGCTCGGATCCTGCATTGCTGTGGCTGTGGTGTAGGCCGGCAGCTACAGCTCCTGTTAGACCCCTAGCTTGGGAACCTCCATATGCCGCGGGTGTGGCCCAAATAAGGCAAAAAGAAAAAAAAAAAAAAAGAGTTATAGCTTGCCTTGAACTAACACTCCAACTGATAACAATTTGGACCCTAGACTGAGCTTTATTTAATGGTTATTTGAAGAAAATACAACTATCACACTAATCCCTTGATTTTAATCATATTATTACTTAAGTTGATTTAAATAAAATAGTCAACATAAACAACAATATGAAAAAAAGAAAGTAAAACTGATGCCTGGAAATGGACAAAAATTCTGAGAGTGGTATCTAAGCCACTGATATATGACAAATAAGGGTATAAGCTATTCTCTTTAGTCCAAAACAAATTTAGGTTAAGGAAAGTAGTTTGAGGTAGTTACTTGAACAATAAAATTTAATTAAAGTAATATGATGCTTTCTGATAAAATTAACTGTATTTTTGGTGGTACATCACTAAAGAGGTATAGTCTTATAGAAATATTGGGTACCTTCAGAAATTGAAAGATAAATGTAAAACAAATATTTAAACTCCTGTTACTAGATGTTTGAACTAGTTAGGTAGGTTTTGGGTGACGTTAGGTAGGTTTTGGGTGAATGAGGTAATGACGACTCTACTATGGATTTCTTAGTGTGTAGTTTAAAGTTTGTGCTATAACCCATTACTGTGATACATTTTTGAGATTTGCCAATGATGAGTAAAAAGAATTAGATTTCTTCAGCAAGCTTCTGTAATTCGACTTTGGCCATGAATATTTGACTCCTTTTCAGCTCTCCTTTTTCTTCTTTCTTAAATGGCATCCCATGCAAAATTAATGAAAGATGGCAGAGATCCACATGCCACTATTGTTTAAATGCATGTCCATGACAACCTCAATCTAAAACTAATGCTCAAGTCAGCGTTAATGAATCGGTACATTCATCATGGGAAAATAAGCCTTTTTCTCCCTCCTCCTGACTCGGTGATACCTCTCATTAGCTGGTGGTTCTGAGAATGCCTGTGATCGGCATCTGAAGGCAAAGTTGGATGGAGAAATATCCTAATCCTATTGCAAGCAGAAGAAAAGGGAAAGGGGCTGCCATTCCTCCCCACCCCCCACTTATAGTATTTTAATTAAGCAAAGACTTTGTTGTGTCATTTACAACTAGGAGGAATACATAGGCAGCTGCCTTTTACATACTGAGTGGCTATAAATAGAAGAATTAATATAGAAAAGATTAAAAAGCTATGTGGATAATGGGCGTCTGTTACCTCTTAGAACACTCTGAAGTTTTTATTTTAAAAAGCCAATCTGTGTTACTGCTTTTCTTAAAGTTGAATTTTCTAAGCTGGAAAGATTAGATCCAGAATTCTGAACCTGGAGACATATGAGAGAAACTCTCTTAAATTCTCACTTAAAACTCTCTAAGCACAGTTCATAATTCTACAGCAGTTATATGACTTTTTGTTTAAACTCTTTCCCTAGATAGCTAAAACCTAGCTTTTTGGGGGGCTCACTGCTGTCGGCCTCTGGCATAGGGCCTGGCATGATGTAGATTGTCAACCAATATTTGTGGAATAAGCAAAAGAATAATTTTAAAAGAGATTACATAAAAGTACTGAAAGTAATACATAGCAAATAATATGTAAGGAAAAAATACACACCTCAACATGTTGAAAAGGAGAGAGAGAAATGAAAAAAGAAGATAAAGCAATCAATGGGGATACTTTTTCTAGTGAAAATGCTAATGTTATGATAACAGAATAAGTAAATTTTAAAAGGAATTTGTAAACGGCTTTTATAAAATTTCTTAAGGAATCAATGTAGTACTGCTTTTTCTGAATGTTTTCTAACTACAATCTATATGCCAAATACTGTGTTAAATTTTAAGTGGAATGCACATATTTGAAAAATCTGGTACCTGAGTTCAAAGGAGGTGGCATTCTAGAAGGAAAAACTGCGAAGTCTTCAAACACCATAGAGTGTAAATGTATTTTTTTAAATTTTTATTAGAGTATAGTTGATTTGCAGTGTTGCATCAATTTCTGCTGTATAGCAGTGACCTAGTCATGCATACATATACATCTTTTTCTCATATTATCTTCCATCATGTTCTAGCCCGACACTGGATATAGTTCCCTGTGCTCTACAGCAGGACCTCATTGCTTATCCACTGTAAATGTAGTAGTTTGCCTCTACTAACCCCAAACTCCAAGTCCACCCCACTTCTTCCCCCTTCCCCTTTGGCAACCCCACATGTCTGTTCTCTATGTCTGTGAGTCTGGTCCTATTTTGTGGATAGGTTTATTTGTACACAAATGAACATAGGGCGTGAACTGAAAAGAGAGAGCAATGCTCTCATTGAGACCTAGATTAGATAGATGTCAGCCCTGGTGTTCTAAACCTGCTTCCTTGTATCACTCTGCTGGCATCACTTTAAAATCCGACCACGTGAGTGATATCTAAACAGCACCCTCCAAACCGGCTTGGCCTTCTAGTAATCAAATCAAATGAAAATCGTTCGATCTCCAGTTTCTAGGACCTCTCTTAAATTCTCCCTACAACTTATCCCTTTTCTTTCTGAATTTCACTTTTTCAAGAACTTTGCCACTCATGTTGGAGTCATGAATGATAAAGAATTACCATATCATCTGTGAGGGAGGGGAGCAAAGGAGCACTGCATTTCTTTCTTTCTTTCCTTCTTTATTTCTTGCTTTCCTTCTCTCCTTCTTTCCTTCTTTCTTTCTCTCTTCTTTCTTCCTTCCTTCCTTTCTTTCTTTTCTTTCTTTCCTTCCTCCCCTCTCTCATTTTGTCCTCTTTATTTCCTTCCCTTTCTTCCTTTTCTTTCTTTCTTTTCTGTCTGTCTTTCTCTCTTTCTTTCTTTCTTCCTTTCTTTCTTCTTTTTATAATTCAACTAATTCAAGTACATACTTTAGCAAGTCAAGTAGTAGTACTACAGGTATTTTAGAACAGTCGTCTATTCTGCCACTTAATCCCTGATTTTCCCTCCCCAAAAGCAGCTATTTCCAACTCTTAGTCATTGCTCCCAGTATTTACCTCCATACTTCTCAGTTACATGTTAAGTGCTATGTCTTGATTTTTTTCCCCCATTTAAAATATTGCCTACCAAATTCCTGCTGTGTAAGACTCTCAGATTTATCATCTCCACAGAAAACACTTTTCCTTTTCCATCGTCTTTTAAAAAAGTTATATCACTCTTTGTGGTCAGAGGATGAGAATATTTTCCTTATTAAGACTATGTAAATTTATTTTCAGTTAGGTCCTCAAATATCTCTTAATTATCCCTAAGTTCTCTGACAGAGCTAAGAAGTCTCCGTGCCATATTTTCAAACATAGCAGGTAATCAGTCTCTCAAGGCATTTTTGTTAGACGATGGGACTTCTTTCATGTACCTCTCTGTTCCGCTCTTGCCTACATCAGATGATGTCCTAGTACTTCATTTGACAATTTCTGCCAAATGTCAATATCAATAGCAATTTTCCTTGTGGGTTGCTGTAGTCTAGAGGAAAAGAATAGAAAACAAGTCTTTATTTATTGAACATCCGATGTGTATCAGGAACTGAGGTTTATGCCTCAGAGGATTATTTCACTTGACCCTCCGGTAAACCTCACTGGTGTTTATTTTAACACCTGCTTTTACAGATGAAAGAACTGAGGCTCAGCAAACTAGGGTGATTTACTCATGGTTACACAGCTAGCAGGTGTCATTGACAGGTTTCAAATTCAGGTCTGACTCCAATGCACATGCTATATTATTTTGGCATCCTTGATTTGTCCTAGGAGACTGGAAACATAGAGTCTTTTATGCCATGTCAAGAAATTGGGGAGTTCCTGCTGTGGCACAGTGCTTTAATGACCTGGCTTGTCTATGTGGTGGCACCGGTTTGATCCCTGGCCCGGTGCAGTGAGTTAAGCATTGGTGCACTTGTAGCATAGATCACAGCTCCAGCTCAGATTCAATCCCTGACCCAGGAACTTCCATATGCCATGGCTGCAGCTGAAAGAAAAAAAAAAAAAAAGGAAAGAAAGAATTTGGACTACATTTTGTAAGAAAAAGAGATCTAGAAGTCCTTTTCCTTCTTCCTTTTCTATCCTTCTATCCCCCCTTCAAATTCTAAGTATACATTATATTTGCTGCCACCTCCTGTTACCATGGCAATGACCATATTCTTGACTCTTAACTAGAAGATGATGATCTTGACATTCTTCGGTGGGTGTACCCACAAGGCAGCAGATTGCTCTCTTGCTAATACAATTGCCTCTCCTCTTGTTACTTTCAGGCATGTTTGACTAAGAATCTCTCTTCAAAAGACTTTTCTCCCCTCTAGGGATGAAAATGAATTGGTATGAAGGTAATTGAAAAATCCCTTTCTGTTACATATAAAATACAAACATTGACGAGTAAACAAATATTTGTTAACAGAGTCTATTTTTTTTTTATTAATCAAGAACATTTATTTGTATCAGAACAGCTCAATGTACGTATCCAGTAGGAAGTTTGGGATCCATGATTAGAATTCCAAAAAGAGATCCCAACTGCAGAGAAATATTAGTGAATATCTCTACTGAATTTATAGTTGAAGCAGCAAGATTAGTAGGAGATTGCCTGGGGAGAGAATGTACTCATGGTTAGCAGATTTCTTCTAAAAAGGTATTTCTCATAGATCAAAATAAATCCCTTATCTCTGCATTTTTTTTTTTGACATATAGGAAGTGAACTGTGTGTGTGTGTGTTTTTAGGGCCTCATCTGCAGCAAATGGGGGTTCCCAGGCTAGGCATCGAATTGGAGCTGTGGCTGTCGGCCACAGCCACAGCCACAGCCACAGCCACACGGGATCCAAGCGGTGTCTGTGACCTACACCACAGCTCACAACAATGCCAGATCCTTAACCCACTGAGAGAGGTCAGGGATCGAACCTGCATCCTCATTGATACTAATCAGATTCGTTCCTGCTGAGCCACAATGGGAACTCCAAGGACTGAATTTTCAATTAAATGTGTAATTCACTTAGTCCTCAAAAGTTATTAACACTTTATATGGTTTAAAATGTTGACTTAAGAAAAATTTAAAAAAATAAAATGAAATAAAATGTTGACTTAAGACAAATATGAGAAATTTTCATATATACAAACATATATTTGAATTAAGAGTAAACAGGGCACAAAATCAAATGCATTCACTGATGACATTAAAAAATATACAAAAGCCTTTTTATGAGGATTGCAAAAAACAGATTTGTTAATGATAGGGTTTTAAAAAATTTATGGCATTTTTTTGCCAAGTTAATATAAATGTTTGTAGAAAAAATAGTTCCAACTTGAGATAATCTTTAAATCAGTTACTGACAAAAATTTATTTATAACTTTTCTTTGGCTCATAATAAAAAAATGTTGACTTAGTTTTGCTCTCAAGACATGGAAATCTCCATTATTTGTTTTCAAGTGGAAATCACCATACACAACATATTTTCTGAATTTATAGGATAAACATATTTTTTGTTTGTTTATTTGTTTTGCTTTTTGGGGCTGCATCCTTGGCATATGGAGGTTCCCAGGCTAGGGGTCGAATTGGAGCTACAGCTGCTGGCCTTCACTACAGCCCACAGCAACGCTGGATCCTTAACCTGCTGAGCAAAGCCAGGGATTGAACCTGCATCCTCATGGATGCTAGTCAGATTCATTAACTGCTGAGCCATGACAGGATCTCCAGGATAAACGTATTTAGAGTATGATGCGTTTAAGGAAAAATATTATCTAAGTCTTTGATAGAGGACACCACATCCAGAACCAATAATTTGAGACTGTGAGGTAGCCCAAATCTCATAATAAACCCCTTATAAGAGAACTTTTTAAAAAATACTAAGCCCAGGAAAAATTTTCAGTAGTTATTCCAGAATTTTGTGAAGATATAAGAAATTCTGAAAATCTCTCCACAACTAGGGAGCAAAAGCAGTTGTTTAATTTCTTTCAAGTATCCTTATTTACCTAGTAGTTACAAACTCCTTAACAGCAAAGAAAACTCAGTATTCTTTCAGTGCGTTTTATTCAGAATGGCTTCAATTATGTAAGCTGGTACAACCACTATGGAAAACAGTATGGAGGTACCTTAGAAAACTATACATACAACTACCATATGACCCAGCAATCCCACTCTTAGGCATATATCCAGACAAAACTTTCCTTGAAAAAGACACTTGCACATTCATGTTCACTGCAGCACTATTCACAATAACCAAGACATGGAAACAACCCAAATGTCTATCAACAGATGACTGGATTAGGAAGATGTGGTATATATACATAATGGAATACTACTCAGCCATAAAAAAGAATAAAACAATGCCATTTGCAGCACCATGGATGGAATTAGAGACTCTCATACTGAGTGAAGTAAGTCAGAAAGAGAAAAACAAACACCATATGATATCACTTATATCTGGAATCTAATATACTGCACAAATGAACCTTTCCATAGAAAAGAAAAGCATGGACTTGGAGAACAGACTTGTGGTTGCCAAAGGGGAGGGGGAGGGAGTGGGATGGTTTGGGAATCTGGGGTTAATAGACATAGACTATTGCCTTTGGGATGGAAAAGCAAGGAGATCCTGCTGTAAAGCACCAGGAACTATGTCTAATCACTTGTGACAAAACTATATATGTATGCATAATCGGGTCAGCACACTGTACAGTTGAAAAATTGACAGAACACTGTAAACCAGCTATGATGGAAAAATAAAAATCATTATATAAAAAAATAAAAAATTAGACCTGGGGAAAAAAAAAAAAGAATGGCTTCAATAAATGTTCCTTCAAGGATACACTTTAAAATTATTAGTATAGGGAGCTCCCGTTGTGGCTCAGTAGTTGATGAACCCAACTAGTATCCATGAGGATGCAGATTTGATCCCTGATCTCGTTCAGTGGGTTAAGGATCCGGCATTGCCATGAGCTGTGGTCGGATCCTGCATTGCTGTGGCTGTGGTGTAGGTCAGCAGCTACAGCTCCAATTCAACTCCTAGCCTGGGAACCTCCATATGCCCTAAAAAAAGGACAATACAATAAAATAAATAAAATTATTAGTATACATATATGCAGGTGCTTTCACATATTACAAGGGACACAAAGAAGTCATTTAATTTTAAAATTCTATTTTCATCTCATAAATTATTGATTAGCCTTAATGAGAATACACACAGAGATTGTTTCATATTTATGATCAAGTTTGCTTACTTTCCACATACCTGTTTTTCGATATTTAGCTCATTTCTAATTTTTTTCATGTATTTAGGAGTCTGCTAAAGACATTTTATATAAATTGCTTCCCCCCACTTTGGATTATCTCTGTATAAGAGATTCCTTAAATGTAAGGTTACAAATTGAAATTTAACTAACATTTATTGACCATCTACTAACTGGCTTTTCTGTGGTGCTTTTACAAGTATTAGAAATGAAAGTTATTTACTCATTCTAGGAGTTCCTATTGTGGCTCAGTGGTTAACAAACCCAACTAGTATCCATGAGGGTGTGGGTTCGATCCCTGGTTTTGCTTAGTGGGTTAAGGATCTGGCATTGCTGTGAGCTGTGGTGTAGGTCGCAGACATGGCTTGAATCCTGCGTTGCTGTGATGTAGGCCAGCAGCTGCAGCTCCAATTCGACCCCTAGCCCAGGAAGCTCCATATGCCGCTAGTGCAGCCCTACCAAAAAAAGAAAGAAAGAAAGTTATTTACTCATTCTAGTGACTTTTCTTTTGAATATAAATTTAATGTCCATATAAATTGTACCCTGCTTTTAAAAAATATAACATGGATACCTTAAGTCTATTTCCTGATCATAGAATCTTCATCAGAATCTTCATAAAACACAACTTTTAGTGACACCATCAAGTGAATGGAATAGCTTATTCATAAAGTCCCCTTTGATGGACAATTTAAGCTGGTTATTACTTTTCAATATGAGAAAAAAGAATAACCTGAGCATCTTACATTCATTTCAGAATTGTTAAGGAGCCAAGCAGGGATGTAGCACAAAGCCTGGAATCTTGACTTGTGGCTCAGCTGAATTATAGATTGCCTGGTGGCAAGGATGTCATAAGAATGACAACAATGTTAAGAAAATAAGATCAAGACAAGATGGAAATTGGAATTCCTACTCTGGAGCAGTGGGTTAAGACTCGACTGTGGTGGCTTGGCTTGCTGCAGAAGGTGCTAGTTTGATCCTCGGCCCAGCACAGTGAGTTAAAGGATCCATGTTGCCACAGCTGAGGCATAGGTCACAGCTGCAGCTCAGATTCAACCCCTCAGAACTTCCATATGCCGTGGGTACAGCCATTTAAAAAAAAAAAGAAAGAAAAGGAGGAAATACATTCAAATGATTTCCTCTTTTTATATGCAGCACTCTTTCCCCAGCTTTTTTATTTACTTGAGTGTCTTACATATTTGCTGTAGAAAAATTATAAAATGCAAATAAGCAAAAAGAAAAGAAAGTCACCCTATATCTTACCACCAATAAACCATTAACACTTGGATACAAGGCTTCTAGAAAAGTAAAATGTGGAGTACAAGAAAATGATAGATTTTTAGATTTTGTTTCATTAGTGTCTACATCACTCTTTCTACTTTTTCACAGCTCTGAGTAGAGCCTGTGCCGGCACTGTTTCAGAAAAGTACAAGGTCTTTCTGGAAGGGGGTGTATAAAGTATCTGGAGTCTTACAATAAGACTGAAGATAACTCAGCCTCTTCCACTTACCCCTCATATCTGTAACCCAAAAAAGACAGAATTCTGTCCACCCAACTCAATGCATTTTCTCTTCCACCAATCCCCAACCCTATCTTTTAATAACTTATTTTTTTTCTTTTTCTTTTATTTTATTATTTTTTTAAGATCAGCTTAGTTTTATTTTTTTATATTAACAATGAATTTTATTTCAGTTATAGGTGTACAAAGATCATAAGTCAATACGATAGATTTTGTGTCCCAAACCCACACTGCATCCCCCCCACCCCCCAGATTGTCTCATTTGAAAAACCAAGGTTTTCCAAAATCTGTGAGTCACTGTCTGTTCTTCAAAGATGTTCATTGTGTCTCTTTAGTTTCCACATGTAAGCAGTAGCATGGACTTCCCGTGTGGCTCGCAGCATAATAACTTATTTTTGTCTTCAAGTCTGCCTTTTATGTTGATCAAGGTGGGCCTGGGAAGAGAAACAAATGAAGTAAAGGCAAATGATAGAGCCTACCTCAGGGGAACTGTGCACCCTGGAATTTCACACAGTCCACATTGGGTTCCTGAAATATTTAGACTGAAAACCTCTCAGTGAAAACCATCACCTCACATAGAAAGTTGACACGACGTTGGTAAAATTACTTTGAAATACTTCCTTGCTGTGGGCAAATTCGTATAGAAATCATTATCTAAAATCACTGTCTAAATCTTTCTGGAAACAGCTTCTGAATAAGAGTGAACTTTCCAAAGACACAAATATTTTCAAATTCTGAGACAGCAAGCAAACTAATAGCTAAAAATGTCTAATTCCCCTTTCTTTTAAAAAACATATAGCTTTAACTTGTTTTCTTTTTTGGCCACCTTGTGTGTCATACATAGTCCCCTGGTCAGGGATCAGATCCAGATCTGACCTACACTGCAGCTATAGCAACGCTGGATCCTTTAACCCACTGTGCCAGGCTGAGGATCAAACCTGTGTCCTGGTGCTTCAGAGATGCTGCTGATCCTGTTGTGCCACAGCAGGAACTCATGAAATTTTAACTAGTAATATAATGTTCATCACATTAGAACCACTGAAAAACAAATGCTATCAGTAAGAATGTATCCATTTGTAATGCAAATAAACTTTTTTTTTTTTTTTTTTTGCTTTTTGTCTTTTTAAGGCTGCACCTGGGGCATATGTAGGTTCCCAGGCTACAGGTTGAATTGGAGCTGTAGCTGCCGGTCTACACCACAGCCACAGCAACGTCAGATCTGAGCCACATCTGCAACCTACACCACAGCTCACGGCAACCCCAGATTGTTAACCCACTGAGCGATGCCAGGGATCGAACCTGCAATCTCATGGTTCCTAGTCAGATTCGTTTCTGCTGCGCCACGACAGGAACTCCCCAAATAAACTCTTTTTGAATCAATATATAAATTTATCAGACTTCTTTCTTTGCTTCTCTAACATACTGCTCATGGATTTTTCTTTTCATACTTAACTACCAATTAAACATTATTCTTATGGGAAAATGCAAACTTCATAACAATTGTTATCTTTAAAAAATGCCATTTCTAGTAATGTATGATATTTTGGCTATCTCCTTCTCCTCCCGATATATTTTTTTTAATTGAAATGTAGTTAATTTGCAATATTACATTAGTTTCAGTCATGCAACATAATTTACAACTTTTATGGATTATACTCCATTTACAGTTGTTATAAAATGTTAGCTATATTCCCTGTGCTGTGCAATATATCCTTGTAACTTATTTAATTTTTTTTTTTTTTTTTTTTTTGCTTTGCTTTTTAGGGCTACCTCCGCAGCATATGGAGGTTCCTAGGCTAGGGGTCGAATTGGAGCTACAGCTGCCAGCCACAGTCACAGCAACTTGGGATCCGAACCATATCTGCAACCTACACCACAGCTCACGGCAACGCAGGATCCTTAACCCACTGAGCACATCCAGGGATCAAACCCGCAATCTGTGGTTCCTAGTCGGATTCGTTTCTGCTGCGCCACAATGGGAACTCTCTTTTTCTTTTCTTTTTTATTTTACACATAGTAGTTTGTGCATCTTAATCTCCTACCCCTTATCTCCCCCCTACTTCACTCTAACCACTAGATTATTCTGCATATCTGTTTCTGTAAATCTGTTTCTGTTTTGTTATATTCACTTGCTTTATTTTTTATATTTCACACATAAATGATATCATACAGTATATATCTTTCTGTTTGCCTTATTTCACGAAGCATAATATCTTCCAGGCTCACACATTTTGTTGCAAATGGAAAATTTTCATTCTTTTTTTATGGCTAAGTAGTATTACATTGTGTGTGTGTGTGTGTATCACTTATTCCTTATCCATTCATCTGTTGATGAACACTTAGGTTGCTTCTGTTCTTGGCTATTGTAAATAATGCTGCTATACTCATTGAGGCACATATATCCTTTTCTAATTTTTAATTTTTAATGTATAGTTTATTTACAATGCTGTGTTAATAAAGAGATACATACAGAACATTATATATTATATACTTTTTCAGATCTTTTCCATTATAGGTTATTACAAGTTATGGAGTATAATTCCCTGTGCTATACAGTAGGTGCTTGTCGCTTATCTATTTTATGTGCAGTGGTGTATATATGTTAACATTAAACTCCTAATTTATACCTCTCCCTCTTTTCCCCTTTGGTTACCTTTTGGTAACCTTTGTTTTCTATGTCTGTGAATCTATTTCTGTTTGGTAAAAGTTCACTTGTATCATTTTTTTAGATTCCATACATAAGCGATATTATATGCTATTTGTCTTTTTCAGTCTGACTTACTTCACTTAGTATGATAGTCTCTAGATCTATCCATGGCATTACTTCATTTTTTTTAATGACTGAGTAATATTCTATTATATATAAAAATACATATATATGTATATACACATACACACACACATATACATACACCACCTCTTCTTTATCCATTCATCTGTCGGTGGACATTTAGGTTGCTTCCATGTCTTGGCTATTGTAAATACTGCTGCTAGTGAGCATTGGGGTACATGTATATTTTTGAATTATAGTTTTCTTCAGATATATGCCCAGGAATGGGATCTTAGGATCATATGGTAATTCTATTTGCATATATCTTTTTGAATCAGTATTTTCTTTTTTTTTTTCTGGATATATTCCCAGGAGTGCAATTGCAGGTACTTCTACTTTTTAGTTTTTTGAGGCACCTCCATACTGTTTTCCATAGTGGCTATACCAGTTTACATTCCCACCAACAGTGTATAAGGGTTTCCTTTTCTCCACATCCTCACCAAGACATAAAGATGGGATGTCTATTGAGGTATTCTGACCATTTTTAATCAGGTTGTATTTTTTTTTTGATATTGAGTTTTATGAGATGTTTATGCATTTTGGATTTTAATCCATTATCAGTCATTACGTTTACAAATATTTTCTCCCATTAAGTATGTTGTCTTTGTTTTGTCAATGGTTTCCTTTGCTGTGTTTTATTAGGTCCCATCTGTTTATTTTTACTTTTGTTCCCTTGCCTCCAGGAGACATATCCAAAAGATATTGCTACATTTTTATGTCAGAGTGTTCTGCCTATGTTTTCTTCAAGGGTTTTTATAGCTTCATGTCTTACATTTGTCTTTAATCCATTTTGAGTTTTTTTGTAATGGTAAGAGAAAGCAGGACACGCTGATATTTCTTCATGTAGCTGTCCAGTTTTCCCAACACTATTTGTTGAAGAGGCTTTTTGCCACTTCTTGCTTTCTTTATCATAGATTGATTAACTATATAAATGTGGATTCATTTCTGGGCTGTCTATTCTGTTCCATTGATCTATGTGTGTTTTTGTGCCAGTAGCCTGCTATTTTTGTTTTTTTTTTTAATTTTATTGAACTTTAGTTGGTTTACATGTTGTATTAATATCTATTATACAGCAGAGTAACTCTGTTATATATGATTTTTTATACTCTTTTCCAGCATGATTTTCATGGGATATTGAATATAGTTACCTGTGCATTATGGTAGGAGCTTGTTGTTTATCCATCCTATGTGTAATAGTATGTATCTGCTAACCCCAAATTCCCAATCTTTCCCTCATCCACCCACCCCTCCCCCTTAGCAACCACAAGTCTGTTCTCTATGTCTATGAATCTGTTTATTTTTTGTAGATATATCCATTTGTGTTGTAATTTGAATTCCACATATAAGTGATATCGTATGGTATTTATCTTTCTCTTTCTGACTTACTTCACTCCGTATAATAATCTCTGGGTCCATTCATATTGCTGTAAATGGCATTATTTCATTCTTTGTAATGGCTGAGTAAGACTCCAGAGTGTGTGCGTGTGTGTGTGTGTGTGTGTGTGTGTGTGTGTGTGTGTAGATGATAGATAGATAGATAGATAGATAGATAGATAGATAGTAGATAGACAGATCACTTCTTCATCTTTCATCTATCAATGGACATCTATCAATGGACATTTATGTTGCTTCCATGCCTTGGCTATTATAAATAGTGCTACGAGAAACATAGGGGTGCATATGTTTTTTCAAATTATAGTTTTTTCGGTATATACCCAGGAATGGGATTGCAGGATCATGTGGCAATTCTATATTTAGCTTTTTGAGGACCCTCAATATTGTTCTTCGCAGTGGTTGCACCAATATACATTTCCACCAATAGTGTAAGAGGGTTCCCTTTTCTCCACACCTTCTCCAACACTTATTATTTGTAGACTTTTTAACGATGGCCATTCTCTGTGTGTTCTTTACAAGTGAAGCCTCTACTTCTCAAGTCCTCTGAATCTCCCAAAATTAAGCCCTGCTGCACTTCAAAGCTAAATGTTCTGTGGGCTTGTCTTCCTTGTCAGGACCCCTATGCTCGGGAACCCAGTGTGAAGCTTGGACCCCTTGTACCTTGGGGAGAAACTGCAGTTATTCTCCAGATTATATGTCGCCTACCTGGGGGTATGGATCTTGACTGTACCACCATTCCACTCCTCTTACCTGTCTTGTTGTAGTTCCTTCTTTATATCTTTAGTTGTAGATAATCTATTCTGGTAGATTCCAGTTTTTCTCATTGATAATTGCTCTGTAAATACTTACAGTTTTAGTGTACCCAAGAAAAGAGGTGAGCTCAAGGTCTTCCTACTACACAATCTTGGCCAAGACTCCAGTGTATTATTTTTAGTTATTTTATTGATTATAAATTTAAGTAATATTTAAAATTCTCATTCTATCAATATCAGTCAGTATCCTGACTCAACTCTGTAAAACTTTTTTTTTTTTTTTTGCCTTTTAGGGCCATACCTGCGGCATATGGAAGTTTACAGGCTAGGGGTCGAATTGGAGCTATAGCTGCAGGCCTACACCACAGCCACATCAACTCCAGATCCGAGCTGACTTAAACATAGCTCATGGCAGTGCCATATTCGAGCCACATCTGTTACCTATACCACAGCTCATGGCAATGCCAGATCCTTAACCCACCAAGCAAGGCCAGAGATCGAACCCACATCCTCATGGATAAGAGTCGCATTTGTTACTGCTGAGCCACTTGGGAACTCCTTGAAAGACTCTTTTCTTTGCCTTCCTCCTATGCCTTCTACTTTCCATGTCCTGTCAGTTACACTTTCATATTAGCTGTCTTGATCCATCTCTTGTCTGAAGGCTGACTCTAAACATTAAAACTAATATATACTGTTTTCATATTTATACCTATGTAAATATCTTTCTCCCATTGGTTTTATTTTATTTATTTATTTTATTTTTTTGTCTTTTGTCATTTTAGGGCCGCACCCGCAACATATGGAGTTTCCCAGGCTAGGGGTCTAATCGGAACTGTAGCCGCCAGCCCACGCCACAGCCACAGCAACATGGGATCCGAGCCGCATGTGCGACCTACACCACAGCTCACAGCAACGCCAGATCCTTAACCCACTGAGCGAGGCCAGGGATCGAACCCACAACCTCATGGTTCCTAGTCAGATTCGTTAACCGCTGCGCCACAACGGGAACTCCTCCCATTGATTTTAGAAGTGTGCTAGACCACATCTTTTTTTATGTGGTCACTATCTGATCTTTTGGCCACTTAAAAGAGAATATACTTTATTAAAAATATTCAGTGACCTCTATTTTTAGTGAACACCATTCTTTTATTTTGTTTCATATATCAACATGATTTTATTGTACAGACTTTTTTCCTGGAGTTTTAAATGCCATTTTTTCTCTTTCACTGAAACCCCCAAGTTTTAAGTGGGCATATTATCACCTGATAGAAAACACAGTTCCCAGCCTTTCTCAGTTTAGTATGATGTGTGGCACTTCTGGCCAATGAGATGGAACCAGAAGCATGGTGTAGGACCCCCTCACAAAGCTTTTTAAGGAAACTGACTCAGCAGACTTTTTGCTTTCTGCATTTTCTCCTCCCTCAAGCCTATAGCTAGTTATGACAGCTAGCATTACACTATCCATCTGACATTGTTATGTGACCTTGAGTATGAGAGCTAGGGCAGTGGGACAGAAAGATAAGTCCCTAGGTCCAAAATGGTAATGTGTAAATATCCCATCAAGTATACATTGTCTGCCCCTGAATTTCTTTTACGTGAGAAAGTAATGCATCTTTCCTCTTGTTTAAATGACTTCTTATTTTGTCTACTACATGAAGCAAACCTAATTCTATCTGCTATAGACTCACAGTTTCCGATATCCTATGTCGTCTTCTTTGCTTTTCTGAGTATAATATTACACTATCTTGTAGTAGTATTGTTTATTGTTTTATAGCCACTTTATAAACCTATGTTTAGAGAATTCCCTACTTTATGAATCTTGATAGGAGGAAAGAGGCCACTTCACTTTATAAGATCTGAAAAGTCCAGATAATTGCAGCTAAGTCATAAACGTTTGCTAGAACATCATAGTTAATTGCATCCAGAAAGTGGAAGAATAGAGAATGTGAAAAATAAACCCAATTCTTAAAAGCCTTGCTCTAAGAGGAGTACACATCACTTTTCGCTCATGTGCTAGTGACAGAGACCAGTCATTTGGATTCATGTACAGAAAAGGGTGGTGGAGAAGTGCAGTTTCTGACTAAAAAGCTGCTATGAAGAAGGACTATAAATTTTGGAAGTCTGTTAGCCATCTCTGCCATAATTTATAACATTAAATATTTTGATATATTATAATATATTATCTTTTATTTTTTCTTTTTCTTGTGTGTATGTATATAGGTATGTGAATTTACTGTTGATGTTCTTGGCCTGTCTTTCAATTGGGAGCTTATACATTTTCTCATTCGCATCTATGACGTCCCATATCAGTGTAAGTTTTGGTCTTTTTTTTTTTTTTAGGGCTGCACCCATGCCATATGGAGGTTCCCAGCTGGGGGTCGAATTGGCGCTATAGCCGCTGGCCTGTGCCACAGCCACAGCACCTCCAGGTCCTAGCTGCATCTGCAGTCTACACCACAGCTCATGGCAACACTGGATCCTTAACCCACTGAGCCAGGCCAAGCATCGAACCTGCATCCTCATAGATGCTAGTCAGATTTGTTTCCCCTGAGCCATGAGGGGAACTCCTAAGTTGACTTTTAACTGCCATGTTTTTGAAATTTTGCTCTCCAGTTTGTTATTAGTTTATGAATTATATTTATGATTGCTTTTGGTTTATAATATAAATTCATATCAAATCTTTCAGTCTGCAAATTTTATTCTTCCTTGTTATTGAGTATGTTCTGTTTTTTTTCTCAGAGATCAAAAAGCTCTACATTAAAATATTCCTGTGGGTTTTTATAAGTTTCAGGTATATGATATTATAATTTGACATTTATGTAAACTACAAAGCGATCATCTCCAAACATCTGGTTATCACCTATTACCATATAGTTGACCCCCTTCACCTATTTCACCTTCCCTTTAGCCCCCTGCTTTGCTCTGGTAACCACTAATTTGATCTCTCTATCTTTGAGTTTTGTGTTAATTTTTTTTCACTTCTTTTGTTAAGATTTTGTATATGAGTGAAATCATATTATATTTGTCTTTCTCCATCTGACTTATTTCACTTAGCATAATACCTTCAAGATACATCCATATTGTCACAGCGACAGGATTCCATATCATTTTATGGCTGAGTAGTATTCCATTGTGTACATATCACATTTTTATTCATTGTTCCATCAGTGGACATTTAGGTTCTTCCATATCTTGGCTATTGTAAATAATGCTGTAATGAACACAAGGGTACATATAACTTTTTGAATTAGTAGTGTTTTCCTGTTCTTTGGATGAATACTAAGAAGTTGTATACCTGGGTCATATGGCAGTTCTATTCTTAATATTTTGAGGAACCTCCATACTACTTTCTATAGTGACTGCACCAATTTACAGAACTACCAACAGTGTACAAGTGTTTCTTTCTTTTTTTCTACATTCTCTCCAACATTTTTACTTCTTGTCTTTTCACTAATAGCCATTTTAACAGGTGTGAAGTGATATTTCACTGTGGTTTTGATTTGTATTCAACTAATAATTAGTGATATTGGGCATCATTTCATGTGCTTGTTTGCTTTCTTAAAAAATTCAGAACTCTGCCCATTTTTAAAATGGCAGTTGTTCACTTTGTTGTTGTTGACTTGAATGAGTTCTTTATGTATTTTTGATATTAACCCTTCACTAGAGATATGATTTGCAAACATCTTTTCTTATTTAGCAGATGGCCTTTTTCATTTTGTTGATGGCTTTCTCTGCTGTGCTGAGATTTTTCAGTTCGATGTAGTCCCTTTGGTTTAATTTTCTCTTGTTTCCCTTCCCTTTTGGACTTAAATTCACAAAAATGCCACTAAGATCTATGTCAATATCAATGTTACTGCTGATGTTTTCTTCTAGGAATGTTATGATTATAGGTTGTATATTCAAGTCTTTAATCTATTTTGAATTAATTTTTGTGTATGATATAGAATAGCAGTACAGTTTTATTTTTTTCATATAGCTCTCAAGTTTTCTGACATTTATTGAAGAGACTGTCCTTTCTTTGTTGTATGTTCTTTACCCATTTTTGTAAATTAATTGTTCATATATGTATGGGTATATTTCTAGGCTCTCAAATCTGTTCCATTGAACTATTTGCCTATTGTTGTGGCAGTACCATACTCTTTTGATTGCTATATTTTGTAGTATAATTTGAAATCAAGGATTGTGATACCTCCAGCTTTGTTCTTCTTTCTCAAGATTATTTTGGTTTTTCAAGATCTCTTGAGGTTCCATACATATTCCAGAATTATTTACTCTGCTTCTGTGAAATACGCCATTGGAATTTGGATAGAGATTGCATTGAATCTGTCAACTGCTTTGAGTGGTGTGGTCATTTTAACAATATTAATTCTTCCAGTCCATGAACAGAGAATATCTTTTCATTTGTCTATGCCTTCTTCTGTTTCTTTCATCATTTCTTATGGTTCTAAGTGTACAAGCCTCTAAGTTGCTTGGTTAAATTTATACCTAGGTATGTTCTTTTTGATGCAATTGTAAATGAGATTGTTTTCTTAATTTCTTATTATGATAGTTTGTTAATAGTGTACAAAAATGCCACAGATTTTTATTAATTTTGTATGCTGCAACATTACTGGACTCATTTATTAGTCCTAACGTTTTCCTGATGAAGTCTTTAGGAATCTCTATATAAAGAATCATGTCATCTGCAAGTAAGGGCACTTTTTATTTCTTCCTTTCTGATTTGGATGCCTTTAATGTTTTTCTTTCCTAATTGCTGTAGCTAGGACTTAAGACTATGTTGAATAAAAGTGGCCACAATGGGCATCCTTGTCTTGTTCCTGAACTTAGAGGAAAAGCTCTCAGCGCTCATCATTAACTATCATGTTTACTGTGGATTTGTCATATATAGTCTTTATTGTGTTGAGTTTACATTCCCTCTATAGACACTTTGTTGAGAGTTTTTATCTTGTTTATTTACTTATTTTTATGGCCATACCCACAGCATATGGAAGTTCCCAGGCTAGGGGTCAAATCAGAGCTTCAGCTTCCAGTCACAGCCACAGCAACACCAGATCTGAACCACATCTGCCACCTATGCTGCAGTTTGCGTCAATGCCAGATCCTTAACCCACTGAGCGAGGCCAGGGATCATTGTGTTTCCTGGATTTGAGTGAGTGGTTCCTTTCCCGTGTTATTATCTTTTCAAATATTTTTTCTGTCCCTTTCTCTCTCTTCTGCCTCTGGCACCCCTATAACATGGATATTGGTGTGTTTAACATTATCCCAGAGTTTTCTGAGACTCTCCTCATTTCTTTTCAATCTTTTTTCTCTTTTCTGTTCATCATTAGTGATTTCCACTAGTCTGTCCTCCACCTCACTATTCATTCTTCTGCCTCCCGTATTCTGCTGTTGGCTGCTTCTAATGAATTTTTTTATTTCAGTTATTGTATTTTGCATCCCTTCTTGCCTAAGTTTTATATTTTGTATTTCTTTGCTCAGTGTTTCCTGTAAATTTTCAATCTTTGCCTCCAGTTTTCTTTCCAGTGGCTTGCATCATCTTCAGCATCAACAGTTTAAAGTCTTTTCCTGACGGCTGAATAAGTTCTTTAAAAGTTCAGTGTTGGTTAAAATTTTATAAAGTTCATGAAATCATTTGAAAAAAATGACATCTTTAAAGCACTTAGTCTACCCATCAAGGACAGAAATCTAAGTAAATGAGTAACAGTTTCCAAATCCTAAAACATTTGAAATGTTTCCTCTTTCTTCGCATTCTATATTAAGCAATTATTTCAAAACTGCATTTCCAAACAGCCTCCAAGATGGAAATGACTAGCAGGCAGAGAGTTCACTGGTTTACAGCTGAGGAAATAAGAAATATGTGCTGCTCCAGTTCCATGAGCCAGCTCATTATCTCCATAGATTTGTGTCCATAAACTCAATACAATCATTTTCCCTTTTTCAGAGAGGATAACATTTTCTCTTTGGCCAGCTTGTGTTTATATGTTGGAGTAAGAAGATTTTATCATGCATGTTTAGTCCTTTAAGTATAGTTTAAAAGAGGAATAAATGTTAAACCATTAGCTCATAAACAAATACCAGACGTAAGTAACGCACGAAACTACATTAAAAAAAAAGTGAAAAGAAATTCATGTGGTTTCAAAACCCAGAATCTACATAAGAAAGTAAAATGAGTGAATGTAGCGAAATTAAAACATGTAATCAACTTTTAGCCCAGTGACAAAGGGCTATTTTTTTTTCTTTTAATATCTCATTGTCCATTGCAACTACCCAAGGGATGCACACCACTTTAGTTTAACACCCTGATATAGAAGAGGACCTCCAGTATCTTTCACATGGCACTTTCTCCCATGAGTCAGAGATCCAATGTAGGATTGAATTGACAGGGATATTCATTTGAGATCAGAGACTAGGCAAATAACCATAGAAATGGATTCAGGTTCCAGGAGTCCCTGTCATGGCTCAGTGGTTAACGAATCTGACTAGGAGCCATGAGGTTGCAGGTTCGAACCTTGGCCTTGCTCAGTGGGTTAAGGATCCGGCATTGCCATGAGCTGTGGTGTAGACTGCAGACGTGGCTCGGATCCCGCGGTGCTATGGCTGTGGCAAAGGCCAGCGGCTACAGCTCCTGTCAGACCCCTAGCCTGGGAACCTCCATATGCCATGGGTGTGGCCCTAGATAAGGCAAAAAGACAAAAAAGAAAGAAAGAAAGAAATGGATTCAGGTTCCATTGAACTTTTTGGAAGTGAATTCATATTAGAATTCAGCTTCCTAGTGTCTGTTCCCATAACACTCACAGTGGTATTAGGAGGCAGACATGAACCAAATGTGAGTTTGAAGCCCAAATCCAATTAGTGATTCCTTCCACCCCTCAATTTGGATATTTCTTTCCTGAGCAAATAGTTACATAGACTACCCGTCCCTTTGGGGAAAGCAGATTCACAGTAGGCACACGGCATGATACGGTGTGATACTTACCTCTTTCTTCTTCACCGTACCTTCTTTACCTTTACATTCTGTCTTCTCTTCATTCAGGAGTTCTAGGTCTCAAAAATGACTTGGGTCTGTAAATGGATGAAAAGACGTGACCTTACAGCAGTGGCTCACATTAAGCCTCTGTGTAACAGACTTGAAGTGTTTTATGTCATACAAATCAAGATTTTAATGAATCATCTGTTAAAATCATTTCTGTGACCCTGTGATTAATCATCCTTATCTGAGATACTCCTTTTGCAGTTTCTCTAACAGGGACTACCGAGCCCATGTTATCCCCTACTTTAAAGACCATCTTTACTCTGTCATATGAGCTTGGTCAGTCTGGGCTCCAATTTCTCTCACAGTTAGAACTCTTTTGATTACAAGTGACAAAAACACAGTTTGAAAAAGCATAAGCAGAAAAACTGAATTGATGTACTTCATGTATTCATGAAACTGAGGGAGGCTGAAGGCAACTAGAAGCTATGTCTTGATGTTTCTAGGAACCAGTCAAGCCATTCTGCTTTGTCTCCAATTGTCAATTTCATTCCTTCCTATGACAGACACATGGTGAAGAACATGGTTGTTTATGGCTCTAGATTCACATCTTAACATCTTGGGGAAACAACAATATTACCAGCACAAGTTGAAAAAAATCCTAGGAAAAGATTCCGAATGATCCAGCTTAAAACATTGAAGCCAGGAACAGTTGAGAACCAAGCTGCTAGGTTTGAACCCTAAAATACTCATTCACTTACTAGTTTTATCATATAGGGGAAGATGCTTAACCTCTGTATACTGAAGTCCACTTATCTTCAGAACAGTAGTTATCTTATAGGGTTTTTGTGAAGATTAAATGAGTTGTTGGGTAAAACACCTAGAATAGTGCTTGGTGTATATGTTTAAGCATAAGTTGTGTGCCCACCTCATTGGTCAGGGAAAATGCCTATTGCCAGAGTGCCTGGGTAGAACAGATGTGGCTACTGAAGCAGTCTCTACAAGGAGAGCCCATCTTCTACATCCATTTGTGAATGGGTGTCTGCTCAACTGCATAGCAATCAGAGCAGAGCCTTAGCGCTACCTGGGAGAAGAAAAGATGTAGCTGTAGCTCCTCAACAAAGTAAGAAAAGTCCATGCACCCCATACGATCTTGGAAGCAGGAAGTGATGGAAGGGAATGACTGGGCCTGCCATTAAGGATGCAGCTCTGCCACAGTGTGCTTAAAACGAGGGAGTAGTATAAGAGTGAAAGCTTAGCATATGAATGCTGCAAGCTAGAGAAGTACCTTGTGTGTCCAGCAAAGATAGGGCCTCCTATTATGTAAATGACATAGAAAATGAGGCGAAGAGGGAGCAAGTGCTGAAAGTGACTGTACACGTACACAATAATCTTGCCCAATGGATAACATGGTTCAGTGCCTTTCCTTAAATCTAACCAGTCATATTAGCAATTCTTCCATTACTGTAGACAATTTAGCAAGGAGGGTGGGTCAAGACTGAGAACAATTTGTTGCACAAATCTTTAAAATACACGTATGTTCAAATCCATCTTGTCTCTGACAGCATCCATGGATCTCTCTTCCACATTTGGGATTGATGTATAGCTTCCCTTCCTTCTTGTAATTTTTAAAACTATTATTTTAAAATTTTAATTTGAATTTGATTCAGGGCACTTTTAGGTTCACAACAAAATTGAGCAGAAGTTACACAGATTTCCCATATACCCCTTGCCTCCACATCCATGACCTCCCCCTTTTATCAATATCCCCTACAAGAGTGGTACCTTTGTTATAGCTGATGAACCTACATCAATACATCATTATCAAGAAAGGCCATAATTTACATTAGGATTCACTTTTGGTATTGCCCATTCTATGGGTTTGGACAAATTTATAATGACGTGTCCACTATAATAGAATCTTACAGAGTAGTTTTAATGCCCTAAAAATCCTTTTCTTACCATAAACATGAACTGTCTATCCATTTATTGAGTTCTGCCTTGATATCTCTCATCAGAGTTCTATATTTTTCCTCATATTTGTCTTGAACATGCTTTGTTACACTCGTACCTAATTATTTCATTTTTGCTGATGCAAATGTTATTGTTTTTAATTTCAAATTCCACTTGTTCATTGCTGATAAATAGGTAATTGACTTTTATATATTAACACTGTGTCCTGCAACTTTGCTATAATTACTTATTAGTTCCTGGAGGTTTTTCGTCAATTCTTTCAGATTTTCTACATAGATAATGATATTATTTGAGAACAAAGACACTTCTATTTCTTCTTTCCCAATCAGTATATCTCTTTATTTTCTTCTCTTGTCTTATTGCATTAACTAGGACTTCCAACACAATTCTGGAAAGTAATGATGAAATGAAATGTTTTTTTCCTTGCTCCTGATCATAGTGGGAAAGCTTTAAGTTTCTCATAGTTAAGTATGACATTAGCTGTAGGCTTTGGTAGTTATTCTTTGTCAGTTTGAGGAAATTCTCCTCTATCCTTAGTTTACTGAGAGTTTTTGTCAGGAATGGGTGTTGGATTTTGTCAAATGCTTTTTCTGTATCTATTGATATAATCATGTTGTTTTTCTTCTTTAGGCTGTTGATATGATGGATTACATTAATTGACTTTTGAATGTTGAACTAGTCTAGCATATCTAGGATAAATCTCACTTGGTCATGGTATATAATTCCTTTTATGCTGTAGCCACCAGCCTACACCACAGCCACAGCAATGCGGGTTCTGAGCCATGTCTGCGAACTGCACCACAACTCATGGCAATGCCAGATCCTTAACCCACTGAGTGAGACCAGGAATCAAACCTGCGTCCTCATGGATGTTAATCAGGTTCATTAACCACTGAGCCATGACAGGAGCTCCTTGTTGGATTTTATTTGCTAATATTTTGTTGAGATTTTTGCATCTGTGTTCACAATAGTTACTGTTTGTAGTTTTCTTCTCTTGTAATGTCTTTGTCCAGTTTTAGTATTAAGGTAATGTTGGCCTTTCAAAATGAGTTAGGAAGTATTTTTTCCGCTTCTACCCTCTGAAAAATATTGTAGAGAATTGGCTTAATTTCTCCCTTAAATGTTTGGTAGAATACACTTATGAACCTCTCCGGGTCTCTAAATTACTTTTTAGATTTCATTCAATTAATAAATATTTTTTATTAATTGAACTAAATTAATAAATTTCTTTATTACTATGAACCAAAACTAATACTTTAACTTTCCTGAAAAATTTTGCAATATTGACTGTGAGATATGGGTGACTGAGTTAATTTTTCTATATTGTATTATGGTTGATTATCCCAACAAGATGTATCTACATATTCTCCCTCTAATTATTATATTGTTTCAGGTTTGGAATATATTAATTCATTTATGTCATTCATCCATTTTTAAATTTTTCAATTATATCCTTCTCACTCCTCAAAATAATTTGAAGTAATTTCTTATGACACGAACACAGAGGATCATGAAAACAATGATGCTAAATTCCTGTTGGAGTTTAATTTTTTTCTGGAATCTATTCCATTGAATTAAAAATTTTCTGCCTTTAAATCTATGTATTTTGATTCATTGTCATTTCATAACAGAAGACAGTAAAGTATAATGGAAAAAAACAGGCTCTGTAGGCAAAATGTAGAATAGAAGTATCAGTATCCCCTTACTAGCCCTTTAATTGGGAACTCTCCAACCTTCAAACTTCTCAACTGTGAGATGAAACACCTGAAGCCTTTTTTGGAAAAAGGCCATCTATAACGAAATCCAAAAATAAATAATCTTTAAAATGTATGTAATACTAATTCATCTCTGATAAATCTGATAGTGTTATTGTGAAGAATAAATCAGAAAATGTATGTGAACGTACATCACAAACTGTAAAGCACCAAAAATCATCTTATCATACTTATATAGTGGGTTTTAATCAAATTGATTTTATTATCACTTAAATAAGTATGTATTCTTGAATTTTCATTTTTCCAATGGACTTGTCATAGTCAGTTAATCTTACTACATAAAGTTATCTCATGGGATATTATGAAGCAGTGTTCCATTAAATAAAAATTCTTGTCTTAATAACATTATATTTCCCCAAGGTCCCAAATAGGAGTCATAGCAAATATTTCTATTTATTATTTCATTTATTTCTCCCAAAATGTTTTCATAATGTCCTTTAAGTAAATCTGTCTGAGCCAAAATAATATTTAATTGTAATAAAAAAAATTGATTTTTCATTCCATTTTCCACTTAGGTCACTAGCAGATAGTAATTTATTTGTGAACAACCATAAACTTTGACAGTGTCCTCTAGGAAGCACAGGCTTAGATAAAGATAAATTGCTGAAATTTGGGGAGCCACAAGTCCAGAAAGTACAGAAGAAAAGGGTGAGTGAAACAAGGTAAGAGGTAATGCCATGCAATGAGAGACTTCACAATGGGCTACAAGAGGTATAGCTTAGTACTCAGGATCTTTCCAGAAGGTCAAGGAGGAGCCATACCTCCAGATGGACCCCAGGGTGATAAAAAGAGAACATTATTTGCACAGATCTCTTCAGTTTCCCATTTCATATTAGTCAAGGCTTACCCTGTAGGAAAGTGACTCTCCTGTACTTCTGAGTTGTGTCATCCAGTTGATGGGAGGCCAGGAAGTTAAAATGCCCATTACAGAGTAGTTCACATCCAAGTCTGGAAGTGGCGACTAAAAGCAGTAATATGTTGTGTGGATACGTAGTCCAGGCAAGTCAGAGCTATGACTTGATTCTAGGAAGCTTAGGGAGTTTAGCAAAGGCTGGAAAGTAGGTGGCATCATCATCATCAGAAAGAAGCCATCCGGGCATCTGAGGAGGTGCACAAGATTTGATCCGAAACAAATGTGTAGGTGCTCTAAATTATAAGATTAGTTGTGAATTATTTATTTCTAATTTACTGTCATTTGATAGCCAAGGATTTTAAAAATATGTCATCTCTAAATGTAAATGTTTGTTTCTTTTTTCTGTGTTTTCATTCCTTTTAATTCTCAAATAATTATTTTGTCTCATAGTAGGATGGGTAGAACTAGAAACAGAATTTGTTCTGATATTCATTCCTGAGAAAATAACTCTGTTGGGTCTCCATCGACCATAAGTGTTGACCTTTGTTTAACTATACATCATGTAAATATACATACACCTACAGACATATGTATTAGTTTTAAAGACGTCTATATTATATGTCTTAATAAATATAATAAAAGGTTCAGGAGTTCCCATCATGGCTCAGTGGAAACAAATTTGACTAGCATCCATGAGGACACATGTTCGATTCCTGGCCTCACTCAGTGGCTTGAGGATCCGGTGTTGCCGTGAGCTGCGGTGCAGATCACAGACATGGCTCAGATCTAGCATTGCTGTGACTGCGGTGTAGGCCAGCGGCTGTAGCTACGATTTGACCCCTAGCCTGGTAAATTCCATATGCTGCTGGTAGGGTGCTAAAACGACAAAAAAAGTTAGAAATTTTTAAAATTTAAAAAGTTCAGTGGCACAGACTTTCTTAATCAGTTTCCTTTTTCTTATTTTTTTCTTTCTTTCTTTTTCTTTCTTTTTTTTGTATTTTTAAGGCCGCACCTGCGGCATATGGAGGTTCCCAGGCTAGGGGTCTAATCTCAGCTGCTGCCGCCGGCCTATGCCACAGACACAGCATCAAGGGATCCGAGATGCGTCTGCAACCTACACCACAGCTCACGGCAATGCCAGATCATTAACCCACTGAGCAAGGCCAGGAATGGAACCTGCCACCTCGTGGTTCCTAGTCGGATTCTTTAACCACTGAGCCACGACGGGAACTCCATCAGATTCCTTTTTCTTGCTGTACAACTAAACTACCTTCCCCAGTCCCCTTGTGACTCACTCACAGCCTACAGTAGTAGGCTGTGGGCAGGTCTAGTGTGATCCTCCACATTTTCTCCCTTGGCTTGCCAACTGCCTGAATACAAAAGATCCAGCAGAGGAATCTGAGGCCCTAAGGGAAGTGTAGCCCTGAATGAGAGTGGCCCCCTGATTGCTTAAGTGGAACAGAGCCCTTCCTATTCCCCTTCCCCTCACACCACACACATACTAGGCCAAGTGTGAACAAGAGATAAATGTTTGTTAATCCCCTACATTTTGGGAGTTGTCATAGTGATTGCCTAACCTCTCTAATAAACTTTCCGAACTTTTAAAAAAAGTTTTCATCAAGAATAAAGGGTAGGAGTTCCCACTGTGGTGCAGCAGTTAACAAATCCAACTAGGAACCATGAGGTTGCGGGTTCGATCCCTGGCCTTGCTCAGTGAGTTAAGGATCCGGCATTGCCGTGAGCTGTGCTGTAGCTTGCAGACGCGGCTCAGATCCCGCGTTGCTGTGGCTGTGGCGAAGGCCGGCGGCTACAGCTCCTGTTAGACCCCTAGTCTGGGAACCTCCACATGCCAGGTGCGGCCTTAAAATGACAAAAGGCAAAAAAAAAAAAGAAAGAAAAGTAAAGAAAAGAAAGAAAAGAAAAAAAGAATAAAGGGTAAAGTTTACCGGATGACTTTTCAGCATACATTGAAGTTCTTATTTGATTCTTGTGGTATTTTCGGTTAACCTTCCCTTGGCCAGTGCTTTCTTTTGGCATCTTAACCTTGCTTTCACCATAAGGTTGTATTAGATAATACCTGAAATAAATTATGTTCTATTCTTAATATTTTAGCTGGGTTTTTTGTTTGTTTGTTTGTTTTTAATCACTGTCTCTGAGAAGTAGTATGGTATATTGGGAAATGCCTAGTTTTGGAGCCAGAAAAATCTCACCCTGTATCCTATTTCATCCAGCCACCCCACTGAGTTTGCCATTTAACTGATCTAAATTTCAGTTTTTTCATCTGCATAATAATGCCTATCTTAGAAGCTTTCTGTAAGTTTTAAATAAGACATTGGAGTCCCTGTTGCGGCTCAGTGGTAACGAACCGACTAGTATGCATGAGGATGTGGGTTCGATCTCTGGCCTTGCTCAGTGGGTTAAGGATCCAGTGTTGCCATGAGCTATGGTGTAGGTCGCAGACGCAGCTTGGATCCTGTGTTGCTGTGGCTGTGTGCAGGCTGGCATTTGTAGCTTCAATTTGACCCCTAGCCTGGAACTTCCATATGCCACACATGCAGCCCTAAAAAAATAAAAAAATAAAAGCAGTAAATAAATAGATACGTCATTATATACGAAATACCTGATATATAGAAACTTAACAAATTATAGTTATTATTATTAATTTGACCATAATTAATTATCTCCCTTACTCTGTCTTTCTGTGCTCTGTCTCTCACTCTCCTCATTTGTGCCCTTTGTAGACTTTGGAATCTGTGCGCATAGAGAAGATAAGTACTATGTTCTATCTAGATTTCCTCAGATCAATCAATTAGTATTCCGCTCCCTCTGATATAAGACTGTTGACCCTTAAAACAGGTATTCAAAATCTGAAACCATTTCTTGCTGATTGTAGCCCATTGACTTTATAAATTGCCTGAGACTGCATGTAAATTTATGAACTCCTAAAATTAAATGTGTAGTGTCTTATGGAAATATATTTCCTTGGATGAAGGATACAGACCTTCAATCGTATTCTCAAAGGTAGCTCCACCCCCAAAAATATTAAGAATCGTTGCAATAACCCATCATTTCTCTAACCCACCACTCCTCCAACTCTCATTGTCATAATACAAGGCATTTGCCCCAGAAATGCAATCAGTCAGATTTTTTGGTAGTATTTGTATTCTGATTACTGCTTCCATTTGATATTGTCTTTCCTTGACATCTTGAAAATCTCACTTTACTTTTGTCCTCCACCTACCTCTGTGAGCGTTCTTCTATCTCTGCATTTGGTCTTGTTTTCTCTGGATAGCCTCTGAAAGTAGCTAACATCATCATTATAATCCTCACTATTATTATTATTATTATTTTGCTTTTTAGGGCTGCACCCGCAGCATATGGAGGTTCCCAGGCTAGAGGTCCAATCAGAGCTACAGCTGTCGGCCTACATCACATCCACAGCAACATCAGATCCAAGCCATGTCTGTGACCTACACCACAGCTCACGGCAATGCCAGATCCTTAACCCACTGAGTGAGGCCAGGGATCGAACCTGCAACCTCATAGTTCCTAGTCAGATTCATTTCTGCTGCACCACAACGGGAACTTCGAAAAGTGGCTAACATAATAATCATTTCACTCCAGCTACATTTTCCCTTGACCGTCTCTCCCTATGGCAAATTCATTTTTACAGCTCCTAATCTCACCTCTTTGAAGATGACTTCTAAACCTGACCTGCAGAAATTATCTCTTTCCAGCTCTGATCCTCTCTACCAGCTGCCTGTGCAGCAGTTTCCCATGGCTGTTCTGCTGATGCTTTGCCTAAACAAGTCCCAGAGCAAACTCTTCAATAATCCCCAACCCAGTTTTCTTCCAACTTCCTTAACTCTGCTAACAGTATCACTTTTTCTCCTGACTCTTAGGATTATAATTTCGAAGGCACATTTTTCTCTTCAGTCCTGTTGCTCTATTGTATCAATCAATTGTCATTTGACTACACAATGTCTCTTCAGTTCATTCCCTCTTTTCTAAGAGGAGACACATTTACTCTCATCTTTACCATTTGAATAGCAGCCACTCTAGTTCTGACACACATTTTCTTCTCATTTTGACCATCATCTGAGTCCCTATGCTCACGTGGCCCCACGCTTCACCAGTCTATCCTTTTCCAAAGAGATTCTCCTAAAGCATAACAAACTTTTTTAGTTTCTTACTAAAAACCTATCATTGACAGTTTATTATCTTTCTGAATTAAACAAAATCACATCCCTTTGCCAGTCACAATAGATGGTGTTATATAGCTACTATACAGCTTTTCAGCTTGGACTCTACACTGAGACAGGCTTGGGTTCAGATTTTGGTTTTGACATTCCTTAAGTAAATATGTGGAAGAGATCTTATGCAATTTATGAGCTTCAGCCTCAAGAGGCCTTGAGGACTCCATTCTTCATGCCTGAAAACCAAAGACTATCATGGGATGAACCCAAGCGAGCCTTCTGGAGAGCCATATGGAGGAAAACCACAGCTCCCTAGCTTGGTCCTCCGTTTGACTGCCAATTAGTACATGTAATTGAAGTCACCCTGGACCATCAAGCTCCATCTAATCCACTAGCTCACTATAAGCTGCCTGAGCGAGTCCAGGTGAGACTGGCCAAAGAAGCCCACTCCCACCCCCAAACACCCCATCCTTCCACACTTGAGCCCAGTCCAAACTATCAACCCACAGAATTGTGAGCTAATTAAAGCCACTATGTTTTGGGATGATGTGTTAAGCAGAAAAGTTAATTGATATATCATCTCACAGGGCTGCTAGGAGTATTCGATGAGATGCTGTACATGAACATGTATAGAATGGTGTCACACCCAGCCAAAGACAGTTACTACATTCCTCATATTCTATGAGCCAGTCTAATGTGACTGTTACCTAAACTCATCCTATTTCTTGTCTCTGTACTTTGCTTATGAATATTAAGCACTGGAAAATCTACAGGCATCCTTAGCAATTATTGTGGGCTTGGTTCCAGACTGCTGCAGTAAGTTAACTATCACAATAATGCAAATCGCATGAATGTTGTGGTTTCCCAATGCATATAAAAGTTATATTTTCACTATACTGTAGTCGATTAAGTGTACAATACCATTATGTCTAAAATGTATATATAGCTTAATTTAAAAATACTTTATTATTAAAACAAAAAAGAAGCCAGCTCATAGATATGGGAAGAGGGAAGGCAGAGAGGAAATATAAGGGTAGAGGGGGAGAAAGGGGTTATTATGGGATTATATGAAATAATGTGTGTGAAAATTTTGAAAAGTGTAAAGCACTATAGAATTTGAGTCTTTCATTCAATTAAAAAATTAAGAAATAATAAAATCAATTAAATAATAAAAACCAATTATAAAAATACTTTATTGCTAAAATATGCTAAATATCATTCAAGCCTTCAGCAATTCATAATATTAACATCATAGATCACTAATCACAGATTGCCATACCAACTATAGTAATAATGAAAAGTTCAAAATATTGCAGGAATTAGCAAAATGTGACACAGAGACATGAAGTGAGCAAATGCCATTGGAAAAATGGTGCCACTAGACATGCTTACCTCAGGGTTGTCAGAAGCCTTCAGTTCGTACAGAACACAATTATCTGCAAAGCTCAGTAGAGCAAGGTATGCTAGGACCCTCTCTGATGTATTTTGTCCTACTCATGATTCAAGCCTCATCTCAAATGTCTCCTTCTTCATGAAACTTTCTGAAATTTATAACTAGATAGGAATAGCAGAAAGAATGGGGCTTTGAAGACGTGGATTTAAATTATATACTACCATTTAATCAGATATGCAATCTTGATTACTTTTTAAAAAAAATTTTTTTGAACCCTATCTTCTACACTTATAAAATGAGTTATTGTGAGGTTTAAATTACAATAGAAAGCATCCAGAATTTTTAGGAGTTCCCGTAGTGGCGCAGCAGAAACGAATCTGACTAGGAACCATGAGGTTGCGGGTTCGATCCCTGGCCTCGCTCAGCATGTCAAGGATCCGGTGTTGCCGTGAGCTGTGGTGCAGGTCGCAGACGCGGCTCGGATCTGGTGTTGCTGTGGCTGTGGCATAGGCCGGCAGCTATAGCTACAGTTGGACCCTTAGCCTGGCAACCTCCATATGCTGTGAGTGAAGCCCTAAAAAACCAAAAAAAAAAAAAAAAAAGGAAGAAAAAGAAAGCATCGAGCATTTTTAGTCTAACCTGTATTTTCCATTCAATAGATGTTAGCGCCTTTCTCCCCTTCCTCCTCCAAACCCCTACAGCTCTGCCTCCTAGTACATAGCATGCTCTACATTTGGCTAAATTTTTGAGTACTTATTTTATACTCTACTTAGGTTAAAAGTGTTTTATTTATCTTGGAGTATCTCAGACGGTAATTTGCACTTGGTAAACACTCAATAAATATTTATTGCATTGAAAATTTTTTAATTGCCAAATTATACAAGCAGTGGTGGTAGAGGAAGAGCTCATTGTCACTGAGTGGTCAGGGTAGGATTTGTAGAGGACTTGGATTCAAACAAGTTTTTAAAAACAGAAAGGATTTAGAGAGACGGAGAGGAGGAAAAGGGAATTCCAGGACGACGTGAGTAAAAACACAAGAGTTGGAACTTGTATGACTATTCAGGAGAGAGTTAAGACTCTAAGAGTTCAGTTGCAGCAGCAGACTGATGGCAAGATAGAAATATTTTTCATTCCATTATAAAAAGTGAGGAAAAGAGCTTGAGAGTCTGCCCATGGGATACTGATCCTAGGATGGCTGGGAACTTGGGGTGGAGATGTAAACACAGTGGATTCCTGACAATCAAAATAGGACTGTAGGAGTTCCTGTTGTGGCTCAGTGGTTAACAAATCCGACTAGGAACCATGAGGTTGTGGGTTTGATCCCTGGCTTTGCTTAGTGGGTTAAGGATCTGGCGTTGCCGTGAGCTGTGGTGTAGGCTGCAGACGTGGCTCAGATCCCGCGTTGCTGTGGCTGTGGTGAAGGCCAGCGGCTATAGCTCCGATTAGACCCCTAGCCTGGGAACCTCCATATGCCGCGGGTGCGGCCCTAGAAAAGGCAAAAAGACAAAAAAAAAAAAAAAGGACTGTAATTCCTGAAGGCAAAGGCCATCTACCTTCTTTGGCTGTCTTTCAAGGTTTATTGCCTTCCCAATTATTTTTCTTTTTTAACCATCTCAAACTGATCATTGAATGCATCTATTGGAAATGGGTTTTTAAGTCAGCCTGCCTGTCGACATTTCAAGAGGAAAAGTAGACTGCCCCCTTAAGCTATGCGGCTCTGAAACTCAGACCCCACCCAGGGAAAACCTGACCTGAAGCCAGAACAGGCAATGCACAGTGAAGCCATCAGATATGTCCATTCCTCCTGGGAGCCTGGCCTGGGTAAGTGAAGCAGGAGGGAAGTGAGGAAGGGAGGTGGAATGAGTGAACACAGTCAGCATGAGGCAGGCTGGAGGAGGAGGAACTTAAGATCCAAGGACAGGAGTTCCCATTGTGGCTCAGCAGAAACAAATCTAACTGGCATCCATGAGGACCCAGGTTCCATCCCTGGCCCCGCTCAGTGGATTAAGGATCTGGCATTGTGGTGTAAGTTGCAGATGCAGCTCAGATCTGACAATGCTATGCTCCGATTTGACCCTTAGCCTGGGAACCTCCATATGCCATGGGTACAGCCCCAAAAAGACAAAAAATAAAAATAAAGATCCAAGGACAGGCTTTCAGGAGTAGAGAAGATAAGGTAAAAGGAGTGGTGAAGGTGGGAGAAGAGGAAGGAAACATAAGCCTGGAGAGGCCTTAAATGTGTCCTGTTTGCTAGCACATGACTGCAGGTACGCAAGTCAGGTAGCTGATGTCTACAACTCACAGAAAGGCCAAGCTCCAGAACATGTGCAGAAGGGCTGAGAACAGGGTCTGGTGCATCAGATAAAGGCCAGAAAACTTAGTTCTGGTCCCTTCTAATTTCTCTGCTCTTTTTCTAAAATTTTCTTTCTCCTGAAAGTTGGAATTTGCCACTTCAATCCAGTTCTCCACTGAACCTGACCTGAGCATTCTGATAACCATAGGGCTAGGATAAATCAGCAGATACTTGGTTAAAGTGTTGGTGAGTGCAAGGCTACTACCTAGATCATTTTATATATTTTTTTGTTCTTATAAGTCGGTTTGGCCATTGGAAATAAGTTTTTTTTTTTCATATTTCTGAAAAGCTCTGTGAGTATCATAATTCTCTCAGCAGCAGATAGTGGAGAAAACACACCTTTGATTCTATCTCTCTAGTCCCAAGGCACTCCTAGGAAATACAGAAATCTATTTTTAATACAACATTTGTTGACATCTGGGCATATCCATCAGAAATAAATGAAGCTGGAAGGAAGTTTGTGAAGACAGGAGACTGAGTCCAGAGAAACAACACAGGCAGAGGTTATGCTTGTGAGAACACTTGTTTCCTTCTTGGCTGCATGTGTCTCTGCAATATTTCCTTAATGGATACTAGGATAACAACACTTTCTTAGAAAACATTACGTTCTGGAGTATAAAAACAAGGAGGAAGTAAATGAGAATAAAACACCAAAAAAAATACCCAAAAATCTTGTAAATAAAAATTACTGAAAAAGAAAGGCTAGATTCTGAAAGTCAGACACTGGAATCACTGAAATAGCTGGAGGAGAAGAGGCTGTTTATGGAATGCTAAGTAGGCCTGCCTCCCACCGTGTATCATTAGCTACTTCTCTAGGGCCGAGGGAATGCATCTCAGATCTGCCTGCTGCTTTCTGTGTCTCAGCCAGAACTGTGGCTGTTTAGTGCCTTGGCCGGCTGGCCCGACTTGCCCAGATCAGTTGTCCTGCCCTGATCTGCACCTGCGAACCTTTCGTGGCATTCAAGGCTGAACTCCAGTGTCACTTCTCAGCTATCTAGATATGTCTTCGGCACGAGATGTAGGTGGGCATCTCTGGGAGTCCCCTTAGGGTCTGTTCACCACAAATGATGCTTACAGACATAATGATGAGCAATCAGAAACAGCCAGAAGCTGCAGATAATATGATTCCCTTTATGTGAAGTTAAAAGGCAGGCAAGGGAGCTCCCTTCGTGGCTCAGTGGTTAACGAATCCGACTAGGAACCATGAGGTTGCGGGTTTGATCCCTGGCCTTGCTCAGTGGGTTAAGGATCCGGCGTTGCCGTGAGCTGTGGTGTAGGTCGCAGAGGCGGCTCGGATCCCGCGTTGCTGTGGCTGTGGTGAAGGCCGGTGGCTACAGCTCCTGTTAGACCCCTAGCCTGGGAACCTCCACATGCCGCGGGTGCGGCTTTACATAAAGGCAAAAAGACAAAAAAAAAAAAAAAAGGCAGGCAAAACTAATTCATGTGGTAGGAGTCAGAATTGCTACTACTAGGGATGATTAGAAACTGGGAAAGAGCAAGAGGGAGCCTTCTGAGGTGTTGGGAATGTGCTAGATTTTGACTTGAATGGTGCCTGCCTGAGTGTTAGTGTTGGCAGAGAAATTCACTGAGTTATATGCTTAAGCTGTGGGCACTTTATATGGAGGTTCCTCAAAAAATTAACCATAGAACTATCATATAATCCAGCAATTCCACTTCCAGGAATATAGGAATATGTCACACAAAGATTATGTTAAAGAGATATCTGTACCCCTATGTTCATAACAGCATAATTTACAATAGCGAAGACATTGAAACAACCTGTGTTTATCAACAGATGAATGGAAAAGAAATTTGTTTTATATGTACATATATATGTATATATACACATATATATACATATATACATATACATGTTGCCCACACACAAACAGTGGCATATTATTCAGCCCTAATAAAGGAGGAAATTCTGCCATTTGTGACAACATAGTGAAACTTGGGGGCATTATACTAAGTGAAATAAGTCAAGAGAGGGAAAGACAAATACTGTATGATCACACTTATATGTGGAATCCAAGGAAACAAAACCTCATAGAGAAAGAGGTCAGATTGTGGTTGCTAGAGGCAAATTGGATGAAAGTGGTCAAAAAGTGTGAACTTCCAGTTACAGGATAGATGATTACTAGAGATTTAATTTACAACATAATGATTATAGATACCACTGCTGGGTGATTACATGAAAGTTGTTTAGATAGTAAATCCTAAGGGTTCTTATCAAAAGGAAAAAAAAATTTGTATCCAAATGAGAAGGAGATGATGAATGTTAACTAATTTATTGTGGTAATTATTTCACAATACATGTAAGTCAGATTATTAAGCTGTCCACCTTAAATCTATACAGTATTGTATGTCAATTATATCTCAGTAAACCTGGAAAAAAGATTTGGGCATGTTATGTATGGTACTCATCAAATTCTTAAAAGTTTTAAAACAAAGATTATATTGACAGTCCAACTAAGTATTTAAGAACATGACTTTGGAGCCAGACAAATTTTTCCTCAGATAATTCTACCATTTAGTAGTGAAGAAAACCTGTAGCTATTACTTTATAGCTCTAAGTTTTGGTTTCCTTATGTGTGAGAAGAGATAATAGTAGTGTTTATGGGGTGTTATAAGGATTAAATGAGTTAGTTGAGTACAATTCTTGGTATATGGTTGAAAAAAGTGTGAGATATGCTAGAAATGATATCTATTATTAACAATACTATTGCCTACTACAGTAATCTGTGATTAGTGTTGTTTATAATCATTAATGAAGTACTAATTATATTAATGAACTGTTTTATTGGTTTATGACGGGAAAAGAGCTTGAGAAAGAGACCAGTGACTTAGATTACACCTGGATGGCAAAGGCATAGATCATTTCCCTTGTGCAGTGTCAGTGGTAAGCATTACCATTTGATCATAACATTCTTATTCTGCTGAGTTTATTGACTTCAAAATCCTTCCTAAGTGCACTCCAGGCAGGTGATACCAATCAACTGGAAGTGGTAATGGCAATGAACCTCTCAGCCAATGCTGATATTTACCTAAAAGGCAAGAACAAGGCAATGTGTGACTGGATGCTTGATAAAACTTGTCTGAAGATGCTCTGATGATGTATACTCTATAGGCCATGAGATTAACAGTCTTCGTTAAAGAAGAAAGTATTGAGGAACCAAGATACACTGGTTATTAAAAAAGACACTAGGTTTTTTCTTTCTTTCTTTCTTTTTAATATAATAATTTTTATTTTTCCATTATAGCTGGTTTACAATTTTCTGTCAATTTTTCAACTGTACAGTGTGGTGACCCGGTTATGCATACATATACAGATTCGTCACAAGTGGTTAAACATAGTTCCTGGTGCTATACAGCAGGATCTTCTTGCTTTTCCATCCCAAAGGCAATAGTCTACATCTATTAACCCCAGATTCCCAGACCATCCCATTCCCTCCCCCTCCCCCTTGGCAACCACAAGTCTGTTCTCCAAGTCTGTGCTTTTCTTTTCTATGGAAAGGTTCATATGTGCAGTATATTAGATTCCAGATATAGGTGATATCATGTGGTGTTTGTTTTTCTCTTTCTGACTTACTTCACTCAGTATGAGAGTCTCTAATTCCATCCATGTTGCTGCAAATGGCATTATTTTATTCTTTTTTATGGCTGAGTAGTATTCCATTGTGTATATATACCACATCTTCCTAATCCAATCATCTGTTGATGGACATTTGGGTTGTATCCACATCTTGGCTATTGTGAATAGTGCTGCAATGAACATGCGTGTTCAAGTGTCTTTTTCAAGGTAAGTTTTGTCTTGATATACCCAAGAGTGGGATTGCTGGGTCATGTGGTAGTTCTACGTATAGTTTTCTAAGGTACCTCCATACTGTTTTCCATAGTGGTTGTACTAGCTTATATTCCCACCAACAGTGCAGGAGGGTTCCCTTTTCTCTACACCCCCTCTAGCATTTGTTGTTTGTGGACTTATTAATGATGGCCATTCTGACTGGTGTAAAGTGGTACCTCATAGTAGTTTTGATTTCCATTTCTCTAATAATCAGTGATGTTGAGCATTTTTTCTTGTGCTTGTTGGCTATCTGTACATCTTCTTTGGAGAAAAAAATACACTAGGTTTTCATTAAAAGTAAGCCATCAGGTAGATAGTAACATCTGAACCGCTTTCAACCGGAGTCTTGGATATAGGACAGAGGGCTGGTGTTGAGGAAAGCTGGAGCCACTTACCATGAAAGAGGAACAAATAAGAGCAGAAACTGAGTCAATAGCAAACCAAGACTAGAGGTCTAGAGCAGCATGAAATAAGACAAGACCATAAGTGGAGGTCATTTTAAGGTTAGAGTCAGAAAACATGAAGTTAAGTCACAATGAGGTCACATAAAAGAAGTAGAGTCAAGATAGTCATTAGACCAAAAGCTAGGAAGACAGGTGAGGACCAGCAAAACATGAATTTGGGAGGGCTTGCTAAGGTGGACTATTAAGTTTGTGATGCCTCTTGAACACCCAAGTAGAAATGCCAAGAGACTTGAATATTCAAGACCGAAGAAGCTGGAACTGGAGAAATGAATTTAGGACTTCTCAGCATAGTATCATGAGTTCCCTGGTGGCTCAGCAGTTTAAGGATCTGGCATTGTCACTACTGTGGCTCGGGTCACTGCAGTGGTACAGGTTCAACCCCTGGCCTAGCAATTTCCACATGCTGTGGGTACAGCCCCAAAAAAAGGCATAGCCCTCACTAAGATCCCCCTAGAATATGAAAATAAAGAGAAGCCAAGGAATGAAACATGGGGCCCTTCAATATTTCTTTTTAAAGGAAAAAAAGATACCAAATAGGAGAAGACACTAAGTTATGAAAATATAAGCAATCGATGACCCAAAACAAAGTGAAGAAAGTGCATTCAGAAAGTGCTTCGAGTGGGGTCAAGAGGTCAGTAGATGAGGACCCCACATTCGCCACTGGATTTTGCAAGATGGAGGTCACTGACCACCTTGACAGAAGCCATTATCGGTAGGGTAGTAGCTACAAAGCCTTGATTAGAATGGGCTATAGAGAGATTTGGGGTTGTAAAAATGAGAAGAGATGAAATGTTAAAAGAGGTTCGTGAACTATAAAGTGGCATGTGTACAAGAATTTTGTTACAACCAGTCACTAGGGCAAAAAGTACTTAACCTTAAATCTTAAGACTTGTTGGTACAGATAAGCGAATGGGTGGTAGATAAAGATAGTCAGGTGATGACAGGCAGATAGTGACAGAGGCAAATCTTAAGAACACATTAAAGCTGCAAAAACAATTTGTTTTGCTCCCTCTGGCCCAAGACTCTGTGCCTTATTAGGAAGTAGCTGAGAGTGGTTGATAAGTGCAGTAAACCCAAGGAAGGCAGATCTCTGAAATGGACTGATGCATCAGTAAATGCAGAATTTGTACATTTGTCGGTTGGATTATAAACTTAAG
>PVHT020000066.1:10248404-10281319 GCA_004024745.2 Catagonus wagneri | reverse complement strand
AGGCAAATCTTAAGAACACATTAAAGCTGCAAAAACAATTTGTTTTGCTCCCTCTGGCCCAAGACTCTGTGCCTTATTAGGAAGTAGCTGAGAGTGGTTGATAAGTGCAGTAAACCCAAGGAAGGCAGATCTCTGAAATGGACTGATGCATCAGTAAATGCAGAATTTGTACATTTGTCGGTTGGATTATAAACTTAAGTGATAATCACTATCTTCAGACATTAAAATTCATTTAATTAGAAAGCCATGGACATTGAAAGTAAAGAAATAATTGCATTTGCAGCAACGTGGATGGACCTAGAAATTATCACGTTAAGTGAAGTTAGACAGTGAGACACCAACATCATATGCTATCTACATGTGGAATCTAAAAAATGGACATAATGAACTTCTTTGCAGAACATGTACTGACTCACAGACTTCGAAAAACGTATGGTTTCCAAAGGAAACAGGTTGAGGTTGTTGGGGGGGTGGGCTGGGGGTTGGATGGAAATGCTGTAAAATTAGATTATGATGATTGTTGTACAACTGTAAATGTAATAAGATTCATTGAGTTAAAAAAAAAGAAAGCCATGGAATCTTCAACTATGGATAGTAAATTTGATAATCCATCTAGCACTTACTTGGGCAAAGCAAATTAGGGATTGCTATTTAGCCATTCAAATTATTTACTATTAAAATATTATCTCATGCCTGCTATACGTAAGGTCCTCTGAGCCAGTCCCTACTAGTGAAAATATAGACCAGTCAAATATTTCATAGCATAAAATTCAACATTTGTGAGAAACTTGTAACTTTAAAATTTTTTCTGATGAATTTAAAGTTCCTCAATAGACTCCAGTAAAAGGAAAAATATACTTAAACGTGTCCATCAACAACATCACTATCAGTTGAATTTGTTTCTTTAATTTAAACTTACTGTCTTTAAAGTAACTTACTGGCTTTAAAGGTGAGTAACTGTCTTACTCACCTTTTGGGGTGCCTTCCTTTCCCCTTCTCTCAGGGTCAGTCTTAGCTGGAGGATAACTTGCCTGTTCTCCTAATGACAGACGGGCTCTTGATCCCCATCCTGTCCTCTGGGTCTTTGTCAGCCTTTGAGGCATTGTCGCTGCTCTGCTTTGTCCCTGCATTTGGCTACAGTTTTCAGCCAAAGAAACATCTGGTCTCCTCGGTAACGGCTCCAGCTGCTGGTATCCTTATATGTTCATGCCTCTGGTACTGGTGGCATCTTGCTACCTTCTCTATCAAGTGGCACATTTTCTAGTGTCCTCTTGGAATTCTCCCTGCCCCCCACAACCCGCAGGCATTAGGAATTCTACAGAGGCAGAAATCTGGGCCCTCTGATAGATGAGGCTAGATGTGGCTAATGTCCCCGCTGTCTTCCGCAGGCTTCTCTAGGTAGGCAGCAAAGCTAGAGATCCTCTCTTTGCCATCCTGGGCTCCATGAGACACTAGGCGAGATGTGACTCCTACATTGCTGTGCCTCTCTGCCATCTCTGAGTCAGAGCCTGATGGCACTGTGATGACTGCAGGGCCACTTGGATCAAACATATCTGCTTGCTTTCAAGTTATTCCTCCATGCTCACCCACTGGGGTTTCAGGCCAGAGATGCAACCTTGTCGCTGCTCTGCTTTGTCCCTTACTCTCCTTTACTTCTAGGCCCTATTTCTTGGCATCAAAAAGACTGGTTTTTCTTTTCTGTCCTCTACATCATTTTCTCCCCACTCCTACCCCCAGGTGATTGATATGGTCCCTTTTCTGAGGCCAGAATGGCAGATGAAAACTAGAAAACCGAGAAGAGAAACCCAGGGAAATAGTTTTTCTTTTCTTTTAAATTTTAGCAAACAGCATAATTGTGCTAAAGAACTGAGTATATGAGAGGTTGCTTGTCCTCAGGAATTCTGTAAGGTAATTGGAGAGGTAAGATAATACATTTAAAAAGAAGCAATGCAAAAGCTACGGATGTTAGAATCCATCCAGAGATGGGCTTGGCTGGTAGAGCTGACTGGAAGGCAACCAAGGAAGCCCCCTCACTAAATACTGCTATAATGGACTACCTGGAGAACACTGCAGGCGGGGGAATTCAGCAGGTAAGCAAAAGGTCCTCAGAGAATTCTGGGCAGTAACTATTAATTGCATTTTTCTCCCAGAGTCATACTGTCCTGAGCAAAAGGAATTTAAGACAGACTGTCATTTTACAAACCAACAAATGTGAACTAACTGCAACCTAGCGGAAAATATTCTTTATTATTCACATCTTATTTTCAGCTGAAACATAATAAGGACGGGGCACATTCTTTAATAGTTTTCCAGAAAGGAACTTGAGCCTGCAAGGTCCATTTAGGCTTTCCCTATGAAGGAACGTCCTTGTACAAAGCTATGTGCCTATGGCTTATGTTTCAATCAGTTTTCCCTGGGTATTTGTTACTGTTTTGAATGCAGTCACAGATATACTCCTGGCAATTTGATTTTTCTTTCTTTCTTTTTTTTTTTAAGGCCACACCACGGCCTATAGAAGTTCCAAGGCCGGGGTTGATTCAGAGCAGTAGCTGCTGGCCTGTGCCACAGCCACACTTATGCCAGATCTGAGCCACATCTGTGACCTATGCCACAGCTCATGGCAAAGCTGGATCCTTAACCCACTGAGTGAGTTAATCAGATTCTTAACCTGCTGAGCCACAATGAGAACTCCTAGATTTTCTTACTTTAATAATATTTTGGAGTTCCCTTTGTGGCTCAGTGGTTAATGAATCCTACTAGGAACCATGAGGTTGTGGGTTTGAACCCTGGCATCGCTCAGTGGGTTAAGGATCCGGCGTTGCCGTGAGCTGTGGTGTAGGTTGCAGATGTGGCTCAAATCCCGCGTTGCTGTGGCTGTGGTGTAAGCCGGCGGCTACAGCTCTGATTAGAGCCCTAGCCTGGGAACCTTCATATACAAGTGCGGCCCTAGAAAAGGCAAAAAGACAAAAAAATCCATATATTAATTCTTCTGTTCATCTTTATTTTTTTATTCAGTAAGTTAGGTCAATGAAATATCAAAAAGGAAAATTAAAAACCAAAGAAAATATGTATGTATGTATGTATATAGTATAAATATATTATATGTATACATATCTGTATATTTATATGCATAGTGTATATAATATCTATAAAATATAGGTATGTAGTTAAAAGTGTATGTGTATATATATATGAAATACATATAAAAATAAATATATTTACTTTTACATTACATGTACATATATATAAATATACATATACATATCCATGCATATACATACTCTTGGATAAATATAAAAGTACTAGGTTTGTATTGGTGTGTCAACTACATACTCACATTTGAGGCAAGTAAAATGTTTCGTGCCTAAGAACCTTTGCATACGTTGCTTCCTTCAGTCTGGAAGTTTCCTCCGATCCTCTTCGCTTTCCAAACTTCTGCTGATTCTTTAAGAACCAGCTCGGGATCCACATCTACAATATAGTGCTGTTGTGCTGGATTTCACCAAAGAATGTCTTCTCGGTGTGTTTTCATTCTTTTCTACACCCATCTCTCCTTCCGGACAATGAGCTCTTTAAGTGCAGGAGCAATCTTATTCATGTTTGCTCACCCCCAGACCCTAGCCCTTGGGCACATACTAAGCACTCAATAAACATTTTATGAATGAGTAAATGCAGCCCTGGAAGAATAATTAAGCTTTGATGTAAAGGGTCAGAAAGCACCCCTCCGCCCCCACCCCCCTCCAGGGCAGGAAGGGACTGGAGACTTTCTATGGCAGGGGTTAAAGGGCGTTGGCCTGATTGGGGAAAGGAACTTGGAGATTGGAGACCACCTACTTGGGTAACATGTTGTGATGCCCTACAAGTAGTTTTTGTGTCTAGACCTTCGAAAAGTAGCGTGATAATACATACATGATTACTTTTTTTTTTTCTTGTCTTTTTGCCTTTTATCTAGAGCCGCATCCGCGGCATATGGAGGTTCCCAGGCTAGGGGTCTAACAGGAGCTGTAGCTGCCGGCCTTCGCCACACCAACACGGATCCAAGCTGCGTCTGCAACCTACACCACAGCTCACGGCAATGCCGGATCCTTAACCCACTTAGCGATGCCAGGGATTGAACCCACAACCTCATCGTTCTTAGTCGGATTCGTTAACCACTGAGCCACGAAGGGAACTCCAATACATGATTACTTTTTGAAAGTCAGAAAAATCTGAAGTCAAACTCTGAGTCAGGTGTGTTGGCAGTGACTTTGGGCACCCCCTCCACTTACAGCATGGCCACTGCAGGTCATGTAACATTTCCGGGTCTCCGTTTCATCATTTGTAAGGAGAGGGGAAGAGCAGAGAATAGTGGCTATCTTCTAGAATGAGGAGGAAATGAGAAATTTTCCCTAAAGTGCTTTCCGTGATATTTTAAGTGTGAGTCAGGGGCTGGTCAGGAAAACTGCAACTACTTTAAGTCTTTAGAACAGAGGACATGTAATGTGGAGACTTAGTTAAATGGGGGAATCAAAGAACTGAAAGCCACGGAGGGAAGGTGAGGAGATCCAGAGATCAGCCACAGCAGGAAGCTGTGACCATCCCTACGCTGCGGAGATCAAGGGAGAGACTAGTGTCACCAGAGACTCAGAGCTGAGGTCACACAACAGAAGATGAAACCATGTCCAAGGGGAACTGGAGCCGTGGGGGAGACACAGCTGCTTTTGGTGAAACCGCCAAGCAAATCATAGAGACGAAGACAAATACTTTGGCTTCCTTTTCCTCTGCCCTCCTGCCTTCCACCAGCACCCCCATGTCAGCCCCTTTGTAATAAAAAGCCAAGTAGGAAAACAGAGAGAAATGGATCTGAAAGCAAATACACCATTCATTAACACCATCTGTTAGGCTTAGTTTTGTCTGTGAGGGGCAGAAAATTCAAAATAACAGTATTTTAAATAAGGTAGAAACTTGTGTCTTTCTCACGTAAAAGCCCAGGTAAGAACTTTAGGGTTATTATGTACGACATTTCATAGAATCAGAGAGCCAAGTAACTTCCATATCGATGCTCCTTTGTGTATGGCCATGACCTCATGGTCCAAAGGGGAAGTAGCCGTGTTTCAGGCATCAAGGTGATAGTGTGAGGGGTTCTCGTCGTGGCTCAGTGGTTAATGAATCTGACTAGGAACCATGGGGTTGCGGGTTCGATCCCTGGCCTCGCTCAGTGGGTTAAGGATCCGGTGTTGCCGTGAGCTGTGGTGTAGGTTGCAGACGCGGCTCGGATCCCGTGTTGCTGTGGCTGTGGTGAAGGCCGGCAGCTACAGCTCCTGTTAGACCCCTAGCCTGGGAACTTCCATATGCTATGGGTGCAGCCCTAGATAAGGCAAAAAGACAAAAAAAAAGAAAGAAAGAAAAGAAATATGTATGTGACTATAACATATGTGACATGATATAACATGCATTTCTTATATAGGATGCTGTCCAAAAAGTTCAAAAAAATTATTGTAAAGAAAATTCCTGGAAATGTCTCACTTCTGTATCATTCCATTGGCCAGAACTTAGCCACGTGGTTATAGAGAATTATAAGAGCTGAGAAATGTACTCTTTTTTTTTTTATAGGCAGCCTTTGCCTGGCTACACTAAGGATTTTATTATTATAAAACAAAGGGAACTTTGATAGTCAAGGGCAGCTAGGAGTCCCTACCACATTCAGAGTCATTGTTATTATTTTTACCATTGAATGTTATTAACCAAAAGAGCCATTTCACTCAGGAAGTGATTCTTGGTAGTTTAACAGTGATGACGAATTTGGTGCCAGAACCCACACAGTCTGGGCATGGATCCTACTTTGTTATTTAATTTTTTTCATCTATAAATAGAGAAAAATAATAGTGTCTCTCTCATCAAGTTTTTGGAAGCTTGAATGATGATGAGCATCAACTGCTTAGCAGAGCACACATGCCTACAAAGAGCTCAGGGAGCTCAGAGCTTGAGTGTTTATGTCAGCTCTGGAGCCCAGAGGCTGGCATATAGGAGGGTACAGTGTGGTGGTACAGTGTTTCCAGCCTACGTCCCTTCTGAGGTAGAAGCAGTTATAAATTCATGGTAAGACCTTTGGTTCATAGCAGCAGGCTGGATGAGGGCCAGGAATGGGTTATCAACTAGCAATGAGGAACAGTGGAGGACCTTGAACTATCTGAAACTTTCTTGGAACTTGATCTTGGACTTTTCACTGACAGCAGTTGATTATTACACACAAAAAGGGGCTCCATTTTTGATACTTGGATTCCTCTAGAAAAGGCTTCAAGACTTAATTCGGGAAGACCTTCATCAAGACCTTGCATTTCCACAGCTGTCCAGGCTTGTCCTCCACATTCAGAGCCACATTCTGGCAGACACTTAGCATTCAGTTATCTCAGAAGAAAACTGAGGAGTGAACTAAAAGCAACTCCCACGGTTCAAGCAGAATTGGAGTAATAACCACAGTGCCTGGGCTAGATTGTTTGTTGGATGAATGAATGAGTGAATGACCAAAAGAGAGGACATGTGAGCTAAATAGCTTTTTGACTATGACATAAACTTAATTTTTTTCCTATCGCTGATGTAGCACGGAAAAGACCAAGTCATATAAATATGAAATCACATTTACGTTGAATGTCTTTTCAAAAGGAAATCATTGTCTCACTCTTTCTTTAAAAATATCTAACTTTTTCTTTCACCTTCTGCATATTATGGTTACTCTTTTAACACCAATTAAACACCCTCCATTGTGCTAAGTGGTAAACAGAACATATGAGCAACAGTGTTTCTGCTCTCGCAGTGATGGGCAGAGAAACTTGCCAGAAAACTCAGTGGGAAGGACGAAGCTGAATTTGATGTTTCGATATTAATCTTATTGGGGTAGTACTTTCCGGGAAAGTTGTGAAAACTCTTTACTTGGAAATATAGGGCAAAAAAAGATAAGCCTTCATCTACTGGCAGAAGGAAAAAATGGGTGATTTTCCCAGGTTCCTTCTTCATCTCTAAAGGATATCATGTGCCTAAACCAGAGGCCACTCAAGACAGAACAGATGTCCCACATGGCCAGTTAATGCCTTTACATCACTGCCTGGTCCCTGTAAGTATTGGAACGGTGTTCTACAAACACCAAATAGTCTCCAGATCAGTAAGAAGGCTAAATAGGAAGTGGTCGATTTAAATGTTCATTAATTGAAGAAATGTTTATTAAGTCTCCACTATGTGTCAATTACTACTGAGAAGTAAGATATTAAAAGGCTAAAAATAAGTTCCCATTGTGGCTCAGCAAGTTAAGAATGCAACTAGTATCCATGAGGATGCAGGTCCTATGCCTGACCTTGCTCAGTGAGTTAAGTATTCGGCTTTGCCATGAGCTGTGGTGTAGGTCACAGACGTGGCTTGGGTCCCAAGTTGCAATGGCTGTGGTGCAGCCCGGCAGCTGTAGCTCTGATTCAACCCCTAGTCTGGAAACTTCCCTATGCTGCAGGTGCAGCTCTAAAAAAGAAAAAACAAACAAACAAACAAACAAACAAACAAAAAAAACGGCTAAAAACAAGTTGCTTTTCTCCTAAAGAAGGTGAGAAAGTGACTGCCCTCTGAGAAATGGGAGGTGATTTCCTAGGGGGAGGTGATTGTACCTCAAGCTCCAAAAATAAGAATGCCTTTGCCAGGTGGAAAGGTGAGGGAAGACATTCCAAGCAGATGAAATCAAGTGCAAAGACTCGGAGAGGAAGAGGTAGAGCAACAAGGGGTTGTAGTCAGAGATTCTAGAGGCTGGTTTGGGCTGGTGGTGTAGGTGTGTGCTGGGCAGAGGGGAGGCAGGGAGCGGAGAGACGTGTTTAGGTTCAGATCAGTCGAGTCCTTGTGTGCCAAGAATTTCCATTTCATCCTGAGGCTTATGTGGGATCCCTGACAACTGAAATGACATGATTTAACCAGGTTTGAGAGAAAAGGGACTTCAAGGATGACTTTTTTTTTTTTTCCATTATACCCAGCTGTACAGCATGGTGACAGGGTTACACATACATATATGGATTCGTCACAAGTGGTTAGACATAGTTCCCAGTGCTATACAGTAGGATCTCCTTGCTTTTCCAGCCCAGAGGCAACAATCTACATCTACTAACCCCAGACACCCCTACCATCCCATTCCCTCCCCCACCCTTTTGGCAACCGCAAGTCTGTTCTCCAAGTCCTTGATTTTCTTTCCTGCATAAAGGTTCGTTTGTGCAGTATATTAGATTCCACTTATTAGTGATATCATATGGTATCTGTCTTTCTCCTTCTGACTTACTTCACTCAGTATGAGGATCTCTAATTCCATCCATGTTGCTACAAATGACATTATTTTATTCTTTTTTATGGCTGAGTAGTATTCCATTGTGTATATATACCACATCTTCCTAATCCAATCATCGGTTGATGGACATTTGAGTTGTTTCCATGTCTTGGCTATTGTGAATAGTGCTGCAATGAACATGCGTGTGCAGGTGTCTTTTTCAAGGAAAGTTTTGTCCGGATATATGCCCAAGAGTGGGATTGCTGGGTCATATGGTAGTTCTATGTATAGTTTTCTAAGGTACCTCCTTACTGTCTTCCGTAGTGGTTGTACCAGTTTACATTCCCACCAACAGTGCAGGAGGGTTCCCTTTTCTCCACACCCCCTCCAGCAATTGCTGTTTGTGGTCAAGGATGACTTTTTTTGGTTTTGCTGTTGTTCCTTTGTCTTTTTAGGGCTGCACCTGCGGCATATGGAGGTTCCCAGGCTAGGGGTCTAATTGGAGTTACAGCTGCCGGCCTACACCACAACCATAGCAACACTGGATCCAAGCCACATCTGCAGACTACACCACAGCTCACAGCAATGGGCTAACGCCAGATCTTTAACCCACTGGGCTAGGCAGGATCAAACCTGCAACCTCGTGGTTCCTAGTCGGATTCGTTTCCACTGCACCACAACGGGAACTCTAAAGACTACTTTATGATATCCTCCCCTGAGGTCAGGCAGAAAGCAAGTCTGTCCAGTCACTGCTGTGAGTTAAGGGCAAGGACACCTAAGATTAAGATGCCTGGTGCTGGGGAGTGAATAAACCAAATGTGTCCAAGGCGACACGCTGAAGTAGTGGGTCCACTGTGGCTCATCAAATGCAGGGACGCTGAAGGTGAAAATCTGGGGTCAAAGTGAACTTAATTGACCAGGGAGACCTAGAGTGATGAATAGCAGGTGAAATCAGAGGTCTTCTAACTTGTTTTAGAGGCTTTATTGCAGATTTTTAGTACCACACCAGCAAGGTTTGCTTGGGCATTTAAGAGTAGGGGTGGGAAGGGGGTAGAATAAAAATACGAAATAGAAATAAGCATGTTCCTTTCTTTTTCCTATTCTTGACCCCTGGGGCTACAGGGTGAGGTTGCAATGTTCAGCCTACACCTCTGCTACAGTAGGAATTCTAGAGTTTTCCAGCACCATGGAGACATCAGTACAAAAGGCACTGATAGGCCAATTATCTGCCTTTTGTGAAATTCCTCACTTAGAATTACTTGTTTTTGAAGTTACTAGATCAGTATCTGCCCTTGCTTCCAAGCATATGTAGTACGCTTGCCACATCCTTGCTCCCTAGCATATGGCAAAGTCCCTGATGTAAGTGAATGATAAAGATTTTAAAATCGGAATCCTCTTTGCCCCATTTATCACTAAGTCATTCATAGGCAACTTGAACTCTCAAGTTCAAGTCAGCTAGATGACACTGATAAAATAGGAAAGCCATGTCATTCATGTTTTTGATACTACAAGATGTTTTGTGGTCAGGTTCTTATGTTTTGGCTTTCATATAGACATGTGTTTATGATTCCACTTTCCCGAGCATTAGTTTTCTCCATTTCAGAATAGATTTGATAATACCTGACTGTTATGGAGCAGGAGAACCCTGTAATTAAGAGTGACAGCCTGGACTTAAATAATGACACTGTCACATGTTACTTGTGAAATCTTTGGGCAAAGAACTCAATCTTACTAAGCCTCAGTTTCCTAACCCATAAATGGGGATGATCATATCTACTAAGTAGGGTCTTTGCAAGGATAAAATAAAATAATCCATTAAAAACCCTTACCATAATGCCTAGAACCTAGTGAGAACTCAGTAAATGTTAGCTATTATTATTGTGACTCATAGGGTTTTAGGGATTAAAAGAGATAATCCTGTTGAAAATACATAGCATCGTGCCTGGAACTAGTAAGCACTCAGAAAGTGTTGGCTATCAATATTATTTCCAAATATAGTCATCATTTCACTATGCAAACCAATGTTAGTGTAATTCATTTGCTTTGCTCCATCTCTTTTATGGCAGCCTTGATCTGTGGTTTAAATCTCTCATTGCTATTTCACTTTGTATATTTCTCATCTTGCCTCCCTAGCCAGAGTGTAAACTCAGAGCTAGCAGCAGTTTCTTGCGTATAGCAGATGCTAATCCTAGAGTTATTTTGATTTGGTTTATTGATCATTCTTTTACTCTTAAATAGTTTTTAGAAAAATTTTAAACTTTTGGTAAGATGGAAAGAACTATACTGCTGATCATTTCCAATCAAGGGGTCACTAAGCCCATGGAAAGAAAGTGTCATCTGATTTCAGTATAAATAACTGAGAGTCAGTTCTGGCTCTTTGCTTTCTAGGACTCCCTGAGTTATGTTTAAGTTGTTACCATTATGTTTATGAAAAATCATGGGAGAGCTTGCTAAAGTTCTGAGGTTTTTGTTTTGTTTTGTTTTGTCTTTATAGGGCCACACCCGTGGCATATGGAGGTTCCCAGGCTAGGGGTTGAATCAGAGCTGTAGCTGATGCCCTACACCACAGCCACAGCAATGTGAGATATGAGCCACATCTGTGACCTACACCACAGCTCATGGCAATGCTGGGTCCTTAACCCGCTGAGCGAGGCCAGGGATTGAACCTACATCCTCATGGATGCTAGTCAGATTCATTTCTGCTGAGCCATGACAAGAACTCTTGGGTATTTTTAATTTTTGTCTTATTTTGTTTTTTTTTTTTAATGAAATCTTGGAGTTCCCATTGTAGCGTGGTGGAAACGAAACTGACTAGTATCCATGAGGATGCAGGTTTGATCCCTGGCCTCACTCAGTGGGTTAAGGATCTGACATTGTGTGAGCTCAGTATAGTTACAGATGCGGCTTAGATCCCCATATTACCGTGGCTGTGGTGTAGGCCAGCAGCTGTAGTTTTGACTTGACTTCTAGCCTGGGAACTTACATATGCCATACCTGTGACTCTAAAAACCAAAAAAAAAAAAAAGGGAGTTCCCATGGTGACTTGGCGGAAGCGAATCCGACTATTATCCATGATGATGCAGGTTTGATCCCTGGCCTCTCTCAGTGGGTCAGGGATCCGGCATTGCTGTGAGCTGTGGTGTAGGGTACAGACAGGGCTCGGACCCCTCGTTGCTGTGACTGTGACATAGGCCAACAGCTGTAGCTCTTGTTTGACCCCCTAGTCTGAGAACTTCCCTATGCCATTGGTATGGCTCTAAAATACCCCCCCAAAGCCCCCCCCCCACACACAAAAATCCTATGTCATGCTTTTCCCTTAGAAATTTCAACATCCGATTTAGTAATGTCTTAATCCGATTAAGTAATGTCTGTTACTGAGGTAATAGACATTTCCCCAAAGAGGACATATGGATGGCCAACAGGCATGTGAAAAAATAATCAACATCACCAATTGTTAGAGAAATGCAAATCAAAGCTACAATGAGGTAACACCTCACACTGGTCAGAATGGCCAGCAGTAATAAACAAAAATGCTAGCGAGGGTGTGGAGAAAAGGAAACCCTCCTACACAGTTGTGTAAATTGGTACAGCCACTATTGAAAACAGTATGGAGGTTCCTCAGAAAACTGAATATTGAGCTATCATGTGATCCACTAATTCCACTCCTGAGTATATATCTGGACAAAACCTTCCTTGAAAAAGATAGATGCACCCCTATGTTCATTGCAGTACTATTCACAATAGCCAGGACATGGAAACAACCTAAATGTCCATCAACAGATGAATGGATTAAGATGTAGTATATATACAAAATGGAATACTACTCAGCCATAAAAAAGAACAAAGTAATGCCATTTGCAGCAACATGGATGCAACTAGAGATTCTCATACTTCATAAGTGAAATAAGTCAGAAAAAGAAAGACAAATACCATGTGATATCACTTATATGTGAAATCTAAACTGTGGCGCAAATGAACCAGTCTACAAAACAGAAGACTCATGGACATAGAGAACAGACTTGTGGTTGCCAAAGGTTGGGGGGAAGGGAGTGGGATGGACTGGGAGTTTGGAGTTAGTAGATGCCAACTACTACGATTAGAATGTAATAGTTGGATAAACAATGGGGTCCTACTATATTGCACAGGGAAATGTATCCAATCACTTGTGATACAACATGATAGACGATAATATGAGAAAAAGAATATATATATGTATGCATGTATGTAACTAGGTCACTTTGCTGTACAGCAGAAATTGACAGAATACCGTAAATCAACTATAATAAAAATAGTAAAATAAAATAAAAAGAAATATTTAGATACTTTCGAGTTGCTGTTTAATTCAGTCAGCGAGTCTGAGTAAAGAATCCCTGCCTTAAATCCATCTTTCATACAATTATAGTGTGCTCTTTCTAAAATATCACTCCTCTGCTTAAAACCTTGTGTGGCTCCGGAGTCCCCGTCGTGGCTCAGTGGAAGCGAATCCGACTACAAACCACAAGGCTGCAGGTTCGATCCCTGGCCTCACTCGGTAGGTTAAGGATCCGGCGTTGCCGTGAGCTGTGGCATAGGTTGCAGACGCAGCTCGGATCCCACGTTGCTGTGGCTGTGGCCTAGGCTGGCAGCTGTAGCTCCAATTAGACCCTAGCCTGGGAATCTCCACATGCCATGGGTTCGGCCCTAAAATGACAAAAGACAGGAAAAAAAAAACACCCAAAAACCTGTGTGGCTCCCCATCCCTCATGGGAGAAGCTACAAGTTCCCTGGCCTTATCCACGGCCCCTTCCCACTCACAGCTGTAGAAATCCCAGACTTACAGTTCCTTTCTTCACATTGTTTTATTTCAGTCTTTGTTCATTTCTACGCTTTTTTTTTTTTTTTTAAATGCCTGAGTGACCCCTGACTGTATTTGGCGACACTCCTCAGGCACCATCTCCTCTAGGGAACTTGCTCTGACCTCCCTCCTACGTTAGATTAACTGCCCCTCCCGTAGTACCTGATGCATAACCTCCTTCTCTAGAGCATTGCATGTTATATTCATTCATTCAACAACTATTTCTTTTTTTTCCTTTTTTTAGGGCCACACCCATGGCATATGGAGGTTCCCAGGCTAGGGGTAGAATCGGATCTACAGCTGCCGGCCTACACCACAGCCACAGCAATGCCAGATCTAAGCTGCATCTGCAACCTACACCACAGCTCACGGCAACGCTGGATCCTTAACCCACTGAGCAAGGGCAGGGATCGAACCCGCAACCTCATGGTTCCCAGTCAGATTCGTTAACCGCTGCGCCACGACAGGAACTCCCTCAACAACTATTTCTCGAATATTTACTATGTGCCAGGTACTACTTCAGACACTGAAGCAATGTTGGCAAAACACATAAAAATCATTGCTTCTGTGAAGCTTACAGTAAACAGAAAAGTGAGCAAATACACACAGTGTTAGATGGTATAGGTACAACAGAGATTCAGGATACAGGATATAGGGAGTTTCCAGTGAGGGTGTTACAGGAGTCACAATCTTTTTTTTTTTTTCTGGCTATGCTCATGGCCTCTGAAAGTTCCTGGGTCAGGGATCAAACTAGAGCAGTGACCTGAGACATAGCAGTGACCATGCTGGGTTCTTCACCTGCTGGGCCACCAAGGAGGAATTACAGTCTTATATGGAACTCGAGGACAGGCCTCCTTCATATCTGAGTCCAGACCAGAGAAAGGCAATGTGGAGAAAGAATTCTCTATGGGTTTCTTGCATTTTTGCCTGCCTTGTGAGCAAGGTACTATCTGCCCTATTGTTCTGCACTGTATCTTCAAGGTTGTTTGTTTAGTGAACAGCCTTGGCAGGTAGAGATAGTGTCTCTTTTCAAAGCACAGGGAAAATTTGCTTTGTCCAGTATATTAAAGATATCTCCCTCTGGGGCAAAGGGTAGTCTTGTTTTGCGTTTTATTATAAATAAGATTTGGGTTGTCTAAGCCTGGGTTTCCTCTCCTTCAGTGGCACTTGATGTGGGCAGGTGTTCCCTGGCCCTCTTCACACTGCCAGTGAGAATCAGGGCTGAGAGAACTGGCACAAATACTGACACTCTGGCTACTGCTATTGCTGTGAGTAGTAAAGTAATAAAGTCTTTTGTCTCCAACCTCAGAACTTTGTGTTTTCTGCCAGCACCCGTGAGGCTAAGGTAGACTGACTTGTCAGCTTACAAGAAGGGTAAAGTCTCAGACTTCACAGTTCTGGATAGTGAAATGCAGATATCTGGAAGAAGAGCATTTAAGACCCAGAGAACGGCAAGTGCAAAGCCCCTGAAGTACTTGCTATGTGTGATATTATCTGTCTTAAAATTCTGACCTCCCCAATAGCAGTGAAGTTCTTAAGGGCAACCAATCTTGTTCATCCATGTGTCCCTAGCACCAATAAATTGACTGGCATAGAGAAAATGCTCAATAGATGGTTGCTGAAATTAACAGGAGAAAGAAAGTTGTTGCCGTAGAAATAGGTATATTTCTTAGAGCTCTATGTGTGCCAATTATTATTATTTCCTTTCTTATTTCTATGTCTTTTCTTTTTTTCATTCAGAGAGGCACAGGATAGAGCAGCAAAAGAACTGAGTTTGGAGTTAGACAAACCTGGATCACAACCCCAGCTTTGCTGCTTACTAGCCTATAACCATGGGCAAGTTATTTGACTTTTCTGAGCCTCAGTTTCCCTGTGTATGAAATCATAATAATCATCTTGTCTTTTCTGTTTTGATGCTTAAATGATAGAACGTAAGAAACACACTAAGAGTTCGTGAAAAGATATATTGTGTGCCATATATGGCATCTTACCCTTGGCTGGGTCTCAGTTACTTACATCTATTACTATTATTCTATCATGACTAGCTTCCAGTTTGAAGAGGAAAGGGAAGGAAAAATCGGCAGGAAGAATATGGAAAAACCTGGGGACTCTGTGTTCTAGGATCCATGCTCTTGACCATTAGCTCTTGCCATTTATTTAACAAGAAAGCACACTTGTGGAGATCTGAATTCTTTTAGAAGTTAATGAGCAAGCGCTAATTTCTGCCCTTGAAGTTACTAATTCTATTCTCCCGAGCTGAGTTCACAGATTCAATATAGTTTGCAGCCGGTTAATGTTTTGAACGGGAAGCCTGCCAACAGCATTAGGCTGAGAATTTGTTGTGAACTTGGCCCTCTTTCCACCTCAGAGCATGCGACAGGGAATCATGGTGGTTTGGAAACTCCATGCCACATTTTTATAAATCTTACCAAGAATTCCTCAAAACAGTCTGACATGGAGGTTTTTGGTGGTGAGAATCTTAGCCTGTGGTCTCTCACTAAAGTGGTTTTGTAACTTCCAAAATATGAGCAGTTGAAGAATCTCTGTCCATTCTTCTTTAGCAGTCAAGGAACAATAATACTGTTAGTGCTACTCTTTGCACAGAGTTAGAGATTTGTGGATATTTCCTAACTTTTTTCAGTTCTTTCATCCAACATTTCTTGGGTTTCTACTTTGGGCCTAGAGTTGTGCTTGACAATGTGGCAATGAAAAAGGCAGTCACAGTCCCCAACGGGTGATTCTGCTGTAGGAGGCTGTAGGCCACACTTTGAGAAACATTCAGATGGAGAAAACAGACCTATAAATGCACAGCTACAGGGCTGCATGTTAAGTGCCGGAGCTTATGAAGCAGAAACAGATAATGAACAGGTTTCTAACTTGGTCACAAGCAAGGAGTCCAGGGGTCCCCAGGGGAGAAGCTCAAGACATCAGACACCTTTCATTGTGGTCTCTAGTCTTCTAGGGACAGTTGTGGCCGACTTACCAGTCTTTTCCTCATTTTGTAGTTCAAATAGTCAACAGTGTTCTCTCTGTAAGAATGGATGATTGAACTTGATCCTTAAAGTTAGATTGAGACAATGGAGAGAAAAAGTCTGTTCCTAATAGAATATGTACACTTGAACTGTAATGGGAAAGGTCTGAAATCAAGCTAGCTCTGAGTCTGGGGAAGGTCTCTCACAGGCCACACTTCTGTGTATGCTACTTTCTCTTCTCCCCATTCAACCTTCTTAGCTCCTTTGTAAAGTTTGCTCCCTCATAGCTTCAGCTTGCAGAATCATACCCATGATTTATTGGGTACTTCTATGTACCAGATACTATGCTAAGTGCTTTATGTGCCTTTTCTCAAAAACTTTGGGTATTACTGTTTATAAAGTACAGATGAAAAACTGAGGCTAAGAGAAGTTAAGGTTTACAGAGACGATGCAGCTAATAAGTACTGTCCTTGGGATCCAAACCCAGGTTTTCTGATCCTAAAATCCACGTTCTTAGCTACCTTGCTATATGGGTGTTTGTGCCTGCATGTGTGCATGCACTCACGCACACACAGACACGTACACACACACACACACACACAGAGCTACATATACATCTTTGTATACATATGTAAAAGAATATATACACAAAAATATGTATTTGTAACTATATATTTCCTGCAATTTATATTATAGGACCTATGTCCCCTATGACTCCTTCTCATATCCTTTTACTTTCAACTGCCACTTCTTTTTTTTTTTGTCTTTTTAGGGCCGCACCTGCAGCATATGGAGGTTCCCAGGCTAGGGGTCAAATTGGAGCTGCAGCTGCCTGCCACAGCCACAGCCGTGCCAGATCCAAGCCTCCTCTGCGACCTGCGCCACAGCTGTTGGCAATGCCAGATCTTTAACCCACTGAGCAAGGCCAGGGATCTAAACTGCATCCTCATGGATGCTAGTCAGATTTGCTTCCACTGAGCCACGATGGAAACTCCTCAACTGTCACTTCTAACTGCTTTTTCCTCTTATATTTCCTGGACTTTTCAAGAATGAAAATTTGCTTGACCCAGCTCACCTTTTGCTATGCCTTGGGTGCTATTGATTGGCTACCTGATTTTATAAGCCCACACAGGTCTAATCAGCTGCCCCTGAAAGCAATCAATTGATGCTGAGAGGAGATGATGGTAGGGCAATTTAATTTAAATGCACGGGAGATATTAAGGAGGAGTAGTTTATCAGGCAACAAACTTTTATTGGTTTATCAGTATATATGTGTGTAAACATTTTCTCTAATACCAGACCAGTAGCTCAGAGCTTGCCATTTGAAGACCTAGGTTTGCACACTGGCACTGCCATTTAAAAGTTGTATTACCTTGAGCAAAGGATTTTATTTTTCTAAGACTTTTTCCTGTTGGTGACCCAGGAAAAGTCACAGGGTCCTTCCTGATTATCGAGACTGTTGAGTGTAGGAAGGGGAATAAATGCTAGAGAACCTGGACGAGTGAGTTAACATTCTTGGGGAGTTTGTTTGCAGTCCAAAAGCAGTTCCTAAGACTTATGGTGGTGGGAAGGGTCTGTAAAATGCATACTCCATGACCCAGCCACCTCCAGAGATTCTGTTTCAGAGGACCTGGACAGGATTTGCACTCTATTAAGAGCGTCCTGGGTGTTCCCATTGTGGTGCAGTAGAAATGAACCTGACTAGTATCCATGAGGACTCGGGTTCTACTCCTGGCCTCGCTCGGTGGGTTAAGGATCTGGTGTTGCAGAGGCAGCTCGGATGTGGCATTGCTGTGGCTGTGGTATAAGCTAGTAGCTGTAGCTTCGATTGGACCCCTAGCCTGGGAACTTCCATATGCCACACCTGCGGCCCTAAAAAGCAAAAAAAAAAAAAAAAAAAAAAAGGCTCCAGGTAATGGGGGACCTAATGAGAAGCAATAGGATGGAGAAAACAGGACTTTTCAATGGATAATCAATGAGTGCTAAGAGAAGACTGGAGAGCTGGGGGAACCAAAGGAGCAATAAATTCTGTGGAGTTTGGTATCGGGTGCAGCTTCACAGAGGTGATATTTAAGATCAGTAGGGGGCTTGTCAGGTGGGGAGAAGGGGAGGGCTTTCAGCACTACCAGCAAAGGTTTTTCTGAGGGACGTGAGGATTGGGGGGCATAGTGGCTCCCGTAAGACCAGACAGGCAGATAAGCCAGAGCACAGAGACTTGTTGGCTGTATTTCTGATGGGACATCAGAAATGTTTAGGTTAGCAAGAGACATGTTCAGATTTAACTTTTAGAAATGTGATTATAGAGTTCTTCAGTGGACTGGTAATTAAGGATTTGGCACTGTCACTGCTGTGTCTCAGGCTCCATCCCTGGCCTGGGAACTTCCACATGCCACAGGCCCAGCTAAAAAAGTAAAAATTAGAAGAAGAAAAAAAAAAAAAGAAATGTGACTTTTGATTTTGTTTTGGCTGCGTCCATGGTATGCAAAAGTTCCTGGGGCCAGGGAATGACCCAATGCCATAGCAGTGACCGAAGCCACTGTAGCGAAGCCTGCTGAGCCACCATGGAACTCCTAGAAAGGTGATTTTGGTTTCACCATGAAGCACAGAAGGATGGGGGTGAGGTGGACTGCGTGGAGACCAGAGAGACTATGGTCATAACAGAGGTCGGCTGTGATAAGGAGCTGAAATCAGCCAATGGGATACAGATGGAGAGCAGGGGATGGATAAGTGGGATATGTAGGAGGTGAGGTACCTGGCTTGGAGAGTGGGTGACATCCACCCAGACTTGTGGTGGGGTATGGATTTAGGTGGAAAGTAGGAGAAACCTGAAATGAGCTTTAGTTCAAGTGCATCTAGTTGAGAAGCCAGTAAACAGTTGGAATTTGGGGAAATCCCACTGAAAAGGGACATAGAATTTTGTTTAGAAGTTTGCAAAATGCTGATGTCATGGTGATAATTGAAGGCAGGGGTGTAACATGAGAGTTCTCAAAAAAAAAGAAAAAAGTTAAATACAAGAGGACATAGAATTAGAATCCCAAGAAACAGGACTCCGGGAAGTAACAGTGTACAAAAAGTCTCGGCGAAGATGGAGAAACTATTTTGAAGTAGTTTCAGAAGGACAGTTTCAAGATGTGTGACAATTTGGGTCATAGCAACCTTGAAGAACAAAAGATCAATACTGCTAGCTGCCATTTACCTTTTTTTTTTCTCTTCTACTTACCACATAGACTAACATATTTCATATCACTAATTAATTATCATGGGCAATGGTATCAATAAAAAAATGTAAGTTATAGGATCATCTTGCTATCAAGTGTCAATTCAACTCTGGGATAGAAGACAACAGATAGATTTTTGTTTATTCTATCATTAATTCAAGAATCATTTTTTATTTTTTCCCTTTTTTTTGTCTTTTTGCCTTATCTAGGGCCACACCGGCAGCATGTGGAGGTTCCCAGGCTAGGGGTCTAACAGGAGCTGTAGCTGCCGGCCTTCGCCACAGCCACAGCAATGCGGGATCCGAGCCGCGCCTGCAACCTACACCAAAGCTCACAGCTTAACCCACTGAGCAAGGCCAGGGATCAAACCTGCAACTTCATGGTTCCTAGTTGAATTCTTTAACCACTGAGCCACGACCACTGAGCCACGACGGGAACTCAGAATCATTTTCTACAGTATCTACTTTGTGCTTGATACGGAGTGAAGTGTGGATGATGGAGAGGTGGACTGGTCCCTGCCCTCAACAAGTTTACTTTTGTTCCAGGTAAAATAAGCATTGCAGATAATAAATGATGATGTTCCAAGAGTCCCATGTGCATCTCTCAAAGGGGCAGTGTAACAAAATGAAAATGCATAGTATAGCAGAGGTGACACTGACTGTAAAGTGAACACCAAATCCAGGTTTGAATCCTGCTATAGCCTCTGGAGGAAGCCTTCATCTTCCTGGGCGTGGCTGTGTCCTCTAGAAACCTACCAGCAGGAATCCTATGAAGCTTGGAAAGATAACGGGCTTTACTATCCCCATCTCCCACCCCATCCACTTGTTCCAGGTGCTTCCAACAGGTGATTTCTCAGAGAGCCTGGGCCAGGAGTGAGAAGGCAGCGAGTATGTTGCCTCGCCATGCTTCAGAGGATAGATTGTGGGGCAAATTCCACCTGAAGAGTTTTGTGGGGGTTTTTTGTTTGTTTGTTTTTTGCTTTTGATGGGATCCGACGGTTCATTTCCAAAGAGAGACAGAAAGAACTCTGTCCTACTTAAGAGCAAGAGCCTCGGATGTGCTTAAATTCTGGATTTACTTCTTATCCCCAGGGTGACCTTCGGCATTTTATTCCACCTCCCTAAGCCTCGGTCTTTGTTACCTAAAATTTTGGGATAAAGATACGTACCTCACAGGGATGTGGTGGGGATTAAGGGATAATGTATACAAACCCCACAGCACTGGGCCGGGCACACAGTAGTTAAAAAAAAAAAAAAATCCGTTGATCCAACGATTGCTAGCTATTGTTATCAATAACATCGAAGAAGAAAAGCAGTGAACGCAAAACAACGCCAGTCTCCTCCTTCCCAAATCTCTGCCAGGCAAAAAGCCAGCGTCCTAGAACTTAAAGGGACTTTGGATCGGTGGAATCTTGAACGGGTGGGACCCCAGAGTCCCTCCCGTGGGCGGAGGCGTTGCGAGCTGGGGTGAGTGGCTGTCCCGGGAGACCAGAAGGCCCCAGTGACCACCACCACCCTAACCCCGGTTGGGCTGGTACCCGAGCCGAGAGCCTGCTCTAGGGCCCGCGACGTCTCGAGGGGTTCTGAGGCGCGAGCGGGGGAAAGAGGGGAGGGGCGACCGGGGGAATTTCCCCGCCTCTCTCCCTGCTTCCATAAATCACCGCAGCCGCGGCGGCGGCTGCGCCGGGAAGTGCACGGAGCCGGAGCGCAGCGTGGTGGCACCAGACACCTCCCTTTCCCCAGCCGCTGGCTTTCTTTCAGTTTTTTTTTCCATTTTTTTTTTTAAACCTCCCCCTCTCCCTCCTCGCTGGTGTGGCTGCCCCTGCCTCGCAGCCGGATCGCCGCTCCTCCTCCGCGGGTGCAGCCGCCCGCCCTCGCCGCAGCCTCGCTCGGCCGGGACCCGCGGGAAACGAAAGCTCGGCGGCTCCGCCTGTCAGCCCCGCGGCCGCGCACCGGGTGCAGACGCCGCGGCTCTCCCAGCCTCCCGCCGCCCCGCGGGGGCTGCGCCGGCGCCGGGGTCCCTCGGACGGCTGGGGCGGCCGCTTCCTCTCCCGCGGCCGCCGGAGCCCGGCGATGGTGGCCGCCCGCGCGCCCGCGCCGTAGCCGGGCGCCCCCTAAGTTTGGGAGCTGCCGCGGCGCGGAGAGGAGACTGCAGAAGGGCGATAAAGTTTTGCGGGGTGCGCCGAGCGGGCCCTGGGCGCACCTCCCGGGGCTCCCTCCCCGCTTCCCGGCGCCTGGAGCCCGTCGGCGGGGAGTGGGGGAAGGCGGCATGGCCCGCGAGCCGGAGGAAGAGGAGGCGGCGGGCGCCGCTGCCCCGGCCCGCGGGGGTCGGGGCTCGCTCGGCCGGGCCGGGTCTCGGCGGCCGCCCCTCTGGTTGCTCTGCTTGGCTGCAGGCTGGCTGCTGGGCGCCGGGGCCGACGCCGACTTCTCCATCCTGGACGAGGCGCAAGTGCTGGCGAGCCAGATGCGGAGACTGGCGGCGGAGGAGCTGGGGGTCGTCACCATGCAGGTAAGGGCCCACAAACTTGCCGGGAATCTTGCTTGTCCCCGCGCAGAACCCGGTCCCACCCCCAGTTCAGGTCCCCTTGACTGCTCACCAATCTCGCTGGCGTGCCCAGAGCTCCCTTTCCTCGTACACTTCTACCCTCTCCACGGACCCCCTGACCACACACCAACTCCTCTTGCAGGCACTCGGGTCCCCTTCCTTTTCTCCTCTCCAGAGGCCCCTGCCCTTTGCACTGCACCCACTTTCCCCGCCCCCGGCACAGCTCCATTATCTGGACAGGATTCTCCGGTTCCCTCGCACCTCCTTTGCTAATTTGCACGAATTACCCCGCAGTCTTGTGTTACCCCGCCACCCCTGCAAACTCCCCTTCCCTCTTTGTGTACCCTTCCCCTGGGCAGACGGCGCCGCCTGTGTCGCACGACCATCTTTCCCCTTGACCACCTCCTCGGGTCCCCCGACCGAGGCACACCGATGGGCTCCGAGAGGGAAGGCACCGCCGCGTGCGCAGCTGCTCCAGGGCCACCTGGGTCCCGGCGGAGAGCGGCCGGGGGAATGGACTCCGCGCTCGCTTTCCCGGCCGGGGTGCACTGGGGGAGGGGCTGGCTTGGTAGACTCCTGGTGGATTTCCAGACTCGTCCCGTGTCGGGGACTTTTTTTGGTGCTTTCCTCTGTTGCTGCTGCCGGTTGCGGACTGTCCGCTTTATATTTTGTTTTGTTTATGCCTTTTGGCGGGGAGGGAAAAGGGAGGAAGAGTCGCATTTCTCTAAATTGTTTACCAGGTCCGTCATCCCCAGGAGAGGAAGGGGGCTAAGGAAAGACTGCCCGAGGCTAGTACGGAATCCTGAAGATGTTACTAATAAGGAACTAGTAAAAAATGGCTAAATAGCAACCACCTGGAGATTCTGTCTCGCCGTTATTTTAACCTACTTGGGCCGGAAAGGCCCACTGCATTAGGGGGAGAGGTTGAGAAGACATTCCGAGTCTGAAACCTTTGCTGTAACATTCGGACATAAAATAGTCCCGTCCTCTTGCGTATTGTAAACAGGAATAATGGTGATGCATGTGGTCTTCGAAAGAGCGAAGTTTCCAGGAATGTGTTCTTGGAATAGGTTTCTGATTGAGATTCTATTGTGACCACCCTTCTACCTCCCACCGCGAGGGGTGTTTTAAGTATCTTGGGATTCAGGTTTCTGATGTCTCTTTTTTTTTTTTTTTAAACCTCCCTCCCCCCCCCCCACCCCAGTCTCTTCCCAGCCTGATAACAGTTTCCCTATGGCCGTTCCCTGGACCTTTATCACTGTAGTAAAAGACGATTGGTTTTCTGTTTTGTTTAGGAGTGAAGTGAGGTTAAAGAGTGGATGGTTAGCTTGAAAGATAATTCTATGTTTATTTGTAGACACCAGCCCTGAAGTGCCATAGAGTCGGCTTCTTCATTCGCCTAATAGTGGACAAGCTTTTAACTTTTCTATGCAGATCTTTTAGATCCAGATTGTTATAATTTTTTCCATATGCATTTTCCGATTTCTGATGATTGCTGATAAGAGTTCTTAGGAGTGAAGTGACTTTTTTTTATCTTAATGGATTTTATTTCAATTATAGGTGTACAAAAATCATCACAACTCAATTTGATAGCGTTTGTGTCCCAAACCCTCAGTGCATCCCCCCACCCAGGAGTGAAGTGACTTTTAGAGGAAATGGAACTAAAACGTTAGGGAAAAACTAGGACTCCCCCCCCATGACTGTTTCAGTTAAGGGCCACAAACAATAGTATATTTGCATTGAGACCCTCTTTTAATAAAGGGAGTTGAATACATTGCAGTTTTGGACTGTGCTTGTCGATGTTCATCACCTTCATCCCATCACTAGGTCTGGACAAGAGACTTGAGGGTCCCCCCCACCCCATCTTCCTATAAGCTAAGGACTAGCTTTTTCTAAGATGCCGACAGCAGTTTTACTGTTTCTCACCCGATCCTTGACAAAAGGTGAAATCGGATCCCAACACATTGTCATTCAGGTAGGGATCCAAAGCAAATGTAGTTTTAAAAGGCTTCCCTGTTGAAAAGGAGACACTTTAGAAAAAAAGCTCTGAGCAGTGGGGGGTTTGTGCCCAAATGGCCCTTTATCTCCTCCCAACTGGCCTCTTTCTAACACCTTTGCAACCTCATTGTGGTAACTGGCCTCCTGGGGACAGGGTTTTGTCTGGCAAAATGTGAAGTGGCTTCTCTCCTTTTTTGAAAGGAGCAGCACTTACTGTATTTAAATTCTTCTTCTGGAGCCGTACATTGATCTGCCACTTGCCTCCATCTGGGAGAATTGGGGAGCGTTTCTTTTTAATTTTGTTAGACTGCCAGCTTTTCAGGGAAAGGAATACTTATAAAATAAAATGTAAGGCAGGTTGGATTTCTGGCCCCTTGAACAAAGGTTTCTAGTCTCACATTTTCCTCCCTAAACCTCTGGGATTTGCTCAATGGGCCTGAAATTATGTGGGTTTAGTTGCCTAAAGTGCAGATTATGCAGTCCTCCCTTGTGACATGCTGGATTTTATAGCTGTGGAGCTAGTCTGTTGCTCAGAGGTAGGTAGATTTCTGTGGGTGTTAAGGTGAGCAGGGTCAGACTTCCATCCTAGATAGGAGAGTGTTGGAGAGAGATGAGGTCTCTTTGCAGGAAAAGAATGGCCTCCCTCTATTAAAGGATTGACTCCTTTCACTTGACCTTGGCATTTCCAGCACAGTGCAGACCTTTCAGGACAGCATCTTCTTTGACAAGAAACTTTGTGTAGGTCCATTTATACATTAAAAGCCTATTTCCAGACTTTTAAGTTGCTGCTGCCGAAATTCTCCAAAGACCGCTTTTAATTTTGAGAAATTGCAAAGCAGCTCCCAAAGGAGGCCCGTCGCTGCCTCTCGAATGGCAGCCCATACCGCTCACAGGAGGTCGCAAGGAGTAATTTTACAAAAACAAAACCCAAGCCTTCTTTCAGCACTGTAGTTTCCCATGGCATAGTTTTTGTGCTTGCTGATAGAGAAGACAATTTGAAAAGCAGTCTGTCTTAAAGATCTCGGAAAGGTTTTCTCATGGAGGCTTGCCTGCTCATGTGTTTTTGATGTGCTGGTTCCTTTTTAGTAATGGACAAAATTAAAAAAATCTCTAAATGATTTACATCGACTAATTTTGCCAGTGCCCTGGGAAAGCTGCCACTGAATACTACCCCCCTGGCAGCAGACCTCATACATCATGGGTAAAAGTCAAAAACCTAATCATCATCTCCTCGGGGGTCTGGTGGACTGAAGCCATTGACATTGAGATCTGGGGAGCAGAGAGTGGCTGTGTCCTGGGAGCCTTGCCTCTGCTTTTTCATTCGTGCCACAAGTCCCCCGCCCCCAATCAGGGCAGTCATGGAGTGAAAGGAACTCCACAGTGGGTATTTGGCAGTCTGGGTTCCAGGTCTGCCACTTTAGAAGTCAGGTGATCTTTTATCTGCAAAACTGGAGATGATAATTTCTTCCCAAAAATTTGTGCTGTGGGCTTAGTGGAAGTGTGTGTGTGTGTGTGTCCCTGTTGATGAAGCTGGGGCTGGGGACTTTTGATAGATGTACTTAGTTGTTCTTAAATGGGGAGGTATTCACTGAAAGCTGACTGGGCACAGAGCTCTATGGCAATTAGGTGTTTGGGGGATTTACAAGGAGGTATAACAGCACAGCCCCTTAAAGAGTTTACAGTTGGGAGGAGGAGGTAAGATTGCACAGGTAAAATGGCTAAGCAACAATGCCTGCTTGTTAGAAGGCATATCTGGCTCTGGGAGCCATTTCACCAGGCACTTATAGGGCCCATTTAACATTATATGACAATACAGGCTTCCTAACAGCAAGGGCCTGGCTCACGGCCAGGGTGCCCGCCTTGATGTGAGCTCTAACTCAGCTTGGCTGGGCTGGGCATAGCCCCCATAAACTTGGCAGGCATGCCAGCAGGTTGGTCAGACAGCTGCTTTATGAGGCCTGGAGGGGGGGAGGGGGGAAAGGGAGGGTCCTTCCTGAAGAGACAGAAGAAATAGCAGCCGCACAAACTAGAGCTTCAAGTCAAAGAAAGCTGAAGCCAGGATAGAAGGGCCCAGTAGGGGTGAGGCATTGACTGAAAATATAGGACAGTGTTGTTAATAGTGGTTGTGGCTGAATGTGAGAGGGGAGGCCTTCTTCGTGGGCCCTAGAACAGTATTACATAAATAAGTTCATGGTTCATCTTTGCATCCATTCAACGCACTTGGATTAGGCTACGCTGGGGATACAAGCTAAATAAGTCCTGGTCTATGCCTGGAAGCTCTCAATGGATGCAGCAGACAGATACAAAAGGAGGTGGTGTATGTTGTGGGGGTTAGTGAAAGGTGCAGAGGTGATAGAAAGCAGTGGGCTGGAGTTCCCATTGTGGCTTAGTGGGTTAAGGACCCTACTAGTATCCATGAGGATGCAGGTTCATTCCCTGGCTTTGCTCACAGTAGATTAAAGGATCTGAGGTTGCCATGAGCCATGGACTAAAGCAGACCTGGCTTTGATCTGGTGTGGCTGTGGTGTAGGCTGGCAGCTGCAGCTTTGATTCGACCCCTACCCTGGGAACTTCCATATGCCATGGGTGTGGCCCTAAAAGGACAAAAAAAAAAAAGCAAGCAAGCAGTGAGCTGGTGGTGCAGTAGAGTGCTTCCTAAGTGATCTATCCACACACAGAGGCAAGTCCTGAGACAAGCAGCCTCCAACATGAAGGGTAACCAGATAAGCACTTCACCAGACATTTCTACTGCCCTTTGGTGATACTGGACAGGGTAGCTGGTATATCTTAAGGCCCAAATAGGGAGGTAGCTGTGACTCTCATACTTCTGTCTATAGCCAGCCCCACGTCTTATTTCTTTGGCCATCACACCTAGAGCTTCTGTGGGTATTGGACATAAACATCTTGGTGGCTTTGGTATAACTGCTGATTTGCAGTTAATGTTTAGGTAAGATTTGCATTTGCCCCTTCATCCCATCCGTCATACCAGGAATGGCATGTTTTAATGTTGATTTGAATGTGTACGTAGGCAATCAAGAATGCTTTAGGGAAGAAAAAATCACCTGTATGTGCAGATGTTGTTTGAGTCAATGCTCCGTATGCGATATAAGCTCCCGGGAGAAAACCTCAGCCTTTCTTCTGACATTGAACATTGGGAGTAGAAGAAAATTGACCCTTAGTGGATGACTCTGAGTTGAACTTGGTCAGAATGAGTGCAAGGAAGGCACGTGGAGTCATTTCTGATGGGCCGCCCTGGTGTGCTTTTAGGACTTCCTTCACTTCCTCTCTGCTAATACCTGTCTTAGCTGGCATCGTTGCCTGTGCTTAGGTTTCTCCTGCCAATCCGACTTGAGTCTGGAGGTTTTGGGGGAGGGGAAGGAGATGGTTTTACACTTTATAACTCAGTGCTATTTCTGGTTGCTGCTTGAAGAGTTCCTTCCTTGAGCTTAAGTGGATGAGCAGACAGGAACCTTGCAGAACTCTGGAAGTTTGGTATTATGTGCAGCGGGATTTATTTGGAGTCTGCCCGAACCTGGTGTAAAAATGTTTGGGAAGCCAAAGTATAAAGGGACAGCAGTTTTGACTCAGTTAGTTATTAACTAAGTAACTTCCAGCTTGTTATGAAATTGCTCTGAACTTCAATGCCGACATGCTTCATTTAGTTAATGGAGGGAAATATCTTCTGACACAAGGTCTAACATAGGAACAGTCAGTAAACAGAAACAAATATGGGGCAGCCTGTTTAGTGCCAGGGCACAGAACCTGAAAGGCAATAAGCATGTAACTCTGTAGCCTGAATGAAACAGAAAACTAATCTTCATAGTTATTTATTTACTTCTGAGCTTTTTTAAATCAAAGACTTAAAAAAATATACAGAAGAGAACAGCATAAGAATACTCTTGTAGGGTTTGCTCATGACTCAGCAGGTTAAGGGTCTGGTATTGTCACTGCAGTGGCTCTGGTTACTGTAGTGGTATGGGTTCAATCCCTGGCCCCAGGAACTTCTACATGCCACAGGTGTGGCCAAAGGGGGAAAAAAAAATCTAGTTATCAACTCATGGACAGATTGGTTTCATCTCTGCCTCTGCCTCCACCTACTCTTCCCCTCTCCCCAGGTTATTTTGAAGCAAATTTCAGATATGATACAATTTCATCCATAACATTATCGTTTCATCCTCATTTAATTTCTACATTAATGTTTTTAAGGTACACTGTATTGATGCACTAGTATACAGAATTTGCAATCCATAAATACAGACATTCTGAAGGGCATCATTTTGCTCAGGCATTTTCTATAATGAAGTGCCTGAGCAGAATGATGACTGTGTCCTCTAGCCTTTTACAAATAGCTGCTACCTCTGCTCAGCGACCTCCTTCGCATTCCAGATGTAAGGCCCAAGATTCTTTGGGGAAGCTCCCCTGGGACCCTTTTTTTCTCCTGTGCGCCTGCCATCTGGTCCTCATTTTCATGCCTGGCTTTCCCCTCTAGGCTGTGAGCTTCCTTGCTTTCTTAGTGGCTGGGCTGTAGTCTGAGCACACGTGTGTGACTTATCCATGGTGGACTCCATCTTTTTTTTTTTTCTTCTGTCTTTTTAGGGCCTCACCTGTGGCATACAGAGGTTCTAAGGCTAGGGGTCGAATTGGAGCTGTAGCCTCTGGCCTACGCCACAGCCACAGCAACTCACGATCTGAGCCGGTTCTGCGACCAGCATACCACAGGTCATGGCAACACCGGATCCTTAACCCACCGAGCAAGACCGGGGATCGAACCTGCATCCTCATGGTTGCTAGTCAGATTCGTTTCCACTGAGCCACGACGGGAACTCTGACTCCATCTTCTTATTCCTGCTTTCTTTCTGTTCCAGAGAAGGAAGGTGGGAGTGAGAAAGGAACAAGGCCAAACAAGCTGTAAGGGGGGAAGGGAGGGATGTTGAAGAGGAAAAGCTGGAATATATGATATAATTATATAATATATAATGTATAATTGTCTTTGGATGAGTCCCTCAACAGATATGCATATGCACTGGGTGCCTTGTTAGAGAATGAGAGGCTGGGAGAGTGCAGGGAAGTATAGCATGCCCAGGGCTTTCCTTCCAGGAGTTCATGTCTTATCAGGGAGGCTAAAGCAACTTGAATGGGTCAAGGCGCCGTAGAGAGAAATGCTTAAATATGGGATTAAGATGACACCCAAGGTTGCTATCGCTAACATTTCCAGCGGTCAGTTAGAATGAACGAGGCTGGCCCAGGTGTAGGTCAGCAGGGAACAGTGTCGGCTGTGTGTCGTAAGCTGGAGGGCGTGTGGCCAGGGCTGAAGAGGGGCAGGTGCTCCCGGCATCTCCAGCTGCTACGCAGTGTGAGTGCACTGTTACCTCCCCTCTGATTTTCAGAGCTGCTGGGTATCTGAATCAAGATGAAACCTCGATTTTTAGATGTTGGCAGCTAATTCAAATTAAAAGCAAAACAAGACAAAACAAAAACACTGTGTGGGCCAAACCAAACATGTTTGTAGGCTGGATCAGGCCAGAGGCCACCAATTTGCAGTGTCTGGTTTAAAATTACTGTGTGCTTTGAGAGGTAAAATCAGTGCTTGTGTGTAAAGATTTTTTGAGGAAGCAAGTTTCTGCGTAATAGAAAAGAAAACTTCCTGACGGAAGAGTTCTAAATTGGATCTCTTTAGGAGATGAGCTCCCTGTCATCATAACTGCTTAAATAAGGAGTCATTGAATGGTTATTTGGTGCCAGGCACTGTGTTAGGTCTGAGATATCCATCAGTTCATTTCCTGAATTCACTTCATGAATGGCATGAAGAAGGAGGTTCCAGATGCTTGGAGAAAGCATGTCAGGGATGTTAACCTATCTGGGGGTGGAGAAGGATTCTGGAAGGCCTTTCAGAAAAAGTAGCAGGAGTAGGAGTCGGTTAGTCAGGGAGTGGAGTTCCCAGGAGCCTCCTCCTTTGTGATGGTACCTTCCAGAAATGGAAGGGTTTGGGGTTTAGAGAGCTAGAGGCAGGGGAAAGGGTACAAGAAGCTGGCAGAGAAGTAGAGAGAAGTTGGGTTATGGGGTTCTTTTGTGTCAGTAGAGACATATGGCTCGTAACAGGACACTCAGTTTACACTGGCTTGAACCAGAAAGGAATGTATTTCCCTACGTGCTCGAACAGTCTGGGCTGGATCTTTGGGCAGGGCTAGAGTAGGACTCAGACAGTGTGGCCCCTACTCTGTTTCCCTCTGCATGCCTCCTTTCTCAAACAGGTTTTCCCTTTTGTCTCAGCGTGGCTGGCCATAGCTTACTACTGTTTGGGAACTAGCTGCTGCTTGAATTTGAAGGAGATGCACTCTAGGGAGGAGGGATTTGGAATCCGAAGAAGTTAGGAACTTGGTGTCTAGAAAGCTCAGCTGCGTGATTTAGAATGTAGACACCAGGACTTCCCGTCGTGGCTCAGTGGTTAACCAATCCGACTAAGAACCATGAGGTTGCGGGTTCGATCCCTGGCTTTGCTCAGTGGGTTAAAGATCTGGCATTGCCGTGAGCTGTGGTGTAGGTTGCAGATGCGGCTTGGATCCTGCATTGCTGTGGCTGTGGCGTAGGCTGGCGGCTACAGCTCCTGTTAGACCCCTAGCCTGGGAACTTCCATATGCCGTGGGTATGGCTCCAGATAAAAGGCAAAAAGACAAAAAAAAAAAAAAAGTAGGCACCATTTGCAGCCATCAGCTCACAGGGTGTGCTCTGTGTCTAGGTCTCCCTCCCGCCGTCCAGTTTCAGGAGGGCCTGCTTTGCTGCTTCTGCCTGGCCTCTGCCTGTGGGCCTGTACAGATCCAGGATCAGCAGGTTCTTCCTGACTTGTCAGATCCACAGATCAGTGGGTACCATGAGATCTGGGAAGGACCAGAGAGAAAGCCACATCTACTGCCCTCCTTTTACAGTGGGACGTGGCTCCGGAGATCACACCAGTGGTCCATGGTAGACTTAGAATTCAGGTCTTGGTTTTAGGACTCTTTTTTTTTTTTTTTTTTCCTGCAAGTTATTTTTTAGGGCCGCACCTGCAGCATATGGAAGTTCCCAGGCTAGGGGTCGAATTGGAGCTGCAGCTGCTGGCCTACACCACAGCCACAGCAACATGGAATCTGAGGGACATTTGTGACTCTACACCACAGCTCACAGCAACGCTGAATCCTTAACTGAGCGAGGCACGGATGGAACCTGCGTCCTTATGGTTCCTAGTTGGCTTTGTAACCCACTGAGCCACAAACGGGAACTCTAGGACTCTTGTTTTTTGACCTTTTCCACAGTACTATCCCATGGGAGCTCCATTTTTCCAAGAGAAGATTGCCTTAAAATGGAAAGGAAACTTAATTAAGAACTTTTACATTCCTGTTTTGAAGAAAAAAAAAAGGTTTGGCTTAGTTCTTTTATGGTTGAGAGCTTAAAGCTGATAGTCTAATTTGACAGCTGACTGCTTTTTTTTTTAAGTTCTTACTGAAATACCAAGAAGTCAGTGAGCCTCTAAAGAAATACAAAAATTCTGAGACTTACCACAGTGATGTTAGATATTTTTAGATACTTCTAAAAGACCAAGTTTAAGTGGTTAATAACTATTTCTAATCATGATGCTGTACCACCCAAATCATTTTTTAATTAAAAAGTTAAAGCATAAAAAGAAAATGAAACTTTAGGGGAGGAACAACTGTTTTTTTTGGTATTTGTTTATGTAAAACTACAGAAGGAAATTCCACCTGTAATTTTCAGGCAGTTCTATTCTGGAATTGAATTTCAGGGCTGCATCTCTCTTCCCCACTTATTCAAGTGTGAAGTTGTTTCTTTTTTGTGTGTGAAAATTGTAATAGTATCATTACTCTTGGAGGGGTTGTTTATTTGACTTGATAACAAAACAAAGTTAAATGTCATTTGAATGCCTCTTTACTTTGCCCTCTTTGTACCAAGTTCAAAAGAAGTTTCCCCTACTTCAGATTTCCGTAGTCACATGATCCCTAGTTAAGAAAAGGTCCAACACCCAAATACCAGAGTGGGTTGACTGAAAAGTAGCTTCTGGTTCCTATTTCCCTGGAAATAGCGTGCTTTCTTGTCCTTGTAGAGTAGAAGCCAGTGGAGGAAATTCTTATCTGTTGTACACGATAACGTCCTGGTTCTGTTCCAACCATAACAGTTATTTTAAAGACTCAAAGCCCAAGACCACAGCACTTCCCCCACCCCCACCACCGGATTCCCCTTGGTTATTTATTTATTTATTTTTGATTTTATTTTTGCATACGGTATTTTAAAAGCTACTTCGACACCCCTGGTAGAAGGGCAGCGAAAATCGGCAAGCCGGTGAGAATGAATCTGAATTTTTAATTACGCTTTGAGTTGTTTCTTCAAAGTGCGGAGACATCATTAGTGATATAAGTCTTGTTGCATTAGCAGAGACTGACATTTCACTTCAAACGGGGAGAGTGCAGCTGTCCTGTGCAGATAAAAGTTGCCAAGTGCGGAACAGCAAGGTGGATTGGTAGATAATTAGCTGTCCCACATTACTGCAGTGTGGAAGAAGCCTGCCAGTCATGGCCAGGAAGGAGGAATTATTAGCGGGAGAAAATCCAAGTGTGTCATAAAGCAATTTGGAATCTCTTCAGCTGTGGCAGAACTGATAAGGCGTATGTTAAGGAAATAAGACAAACTGAGTCTAAGCATATGATGGCCAACTTTTTTTTTTTTTTTTTACAAACCTAAATTCAGAACAGAAATGGCCAGAAATTAATGATCCATAAATACCCTGAAGATTCATCAGGCTGCCCCGACTCCAACATATAAAATAATTAACCAGCTTAAAATAGGCTTCATATTTGCACGTCACTTGAAAATAAAATGAAAAGGATTCTATGCAGGGGGAGAAAAATTGCAGGGAGGCCATAAAGCCTTGACAATTACTGTGCTGTGTATAACCACGAAAAGATATTTGAAGTAGAATTTTGAAGTCTGTCACCTCCCTGATATGGGTTACATTATTTAGAAATGGTTTGAGGATATTTTTATGGCCTTGTTGGTAGAAGACATGTTTGTGAGCATTTAAATATTGTTAAAGG
>PVHT020000066.1:10222086-10247404 GCA_004024745.2 Catagonus wagneri | reverse complement strand
GGGGGAGAAAAATTGCAGGGAGGCCATAAAGCCTTGACAATTACTGTGCTGTGTATAACCACGAAAAGATATTTGAAGTAGAATTTTGAAGTCTGTCACCTCCCTGATATGGGTTACATTATTTAGAAATGGTTTGAGGATATTTTTATGGCCTTGTTGGTAGAAGACATGTTTGTGAGCATTTAAATATTGTTAAAGGTTTTTCTGTGATCTTTGCATTCATGTCTAAGAGATGAGAGGTATAGAAAGACCTGTTGGGTTTCTTATCCATTCTTAGACATTTGCCAACTCAAATGAAACTCTGTGGGATTTTTTGGTCCACTGGATTGCTCCCTGGGCCCCAATCTGGATCCTGAGCTCCTTTGTCCTAATTCTACCTACATCCATCCATCCGTCTGTCTGTCTGTCTGTCTGTCTGTCTATCTATCTATCTATCTATCTATCACGGCCACACCTTCCCATATGGAAGTTCCCAGGCTAGAAGTTGAATTTGAGTTGCAGCTGCTGGCCTACACCATAGCCACAGCAATGCCGGATCTGAGCCACATCTGCGACCTCTGCACAGCTCGTGGCAACGCCACATCTTTAACCCACTAAACAAGGCCAGGGATCGAACCCACATCCTCGCAGAGACAGTGCCAGGTCCTTAACCCACTAAGCCACAATGGGAACTCCTCCACCCGCATTTGTTGATTGGCTTTCTCCAAAATCTGTGTCTCCCCTGGCAGCCCACCAATAGGAGGTGCCGAAGTGGTCGTAGTGGCTTGTGCTGCTTGATTGTGTCCTGTCTGAGAGCTGCCCTTGACGGCCGCAGGAGAGCCCATTTTCTGCCTTTTGCTGCTTGTTCTGCCCTCTCCCTTGGGGGCTGTTGCTGGGTTGTTGCTGCCCTGAGTGGTTTTGGAGAAAGCCTGGAGAACTGAGGGTTTTGGCGATGTTGGCTATTGGATCCAGAACAGATATCACTGATCAGACATGGAAATGGGGATATTCGCCCCTTTGTAGTTTAGACTTTCTGCTGATTTGGGAACCATCTCATTTGTTGCAGGTCGATAGCCCAGAGTTAGTATAAAATCAGATGACCAAGGACGCCCGGAAAATTTTATCTGCATGCATGTGTAATCAGTTAATAACTGTGGGCAAGAGTTGCAAACAGTAAAGCTTTGTATGGATGAGAGTTATTAGAGCATGAGCTCTCATAAGAAAGAGCCCAGATTTGTTCATCTGTATGGTCCTTGTATGTTAACGCTGTCTCTGACGCATGGTGAGGACTCAAAAAAATGTCTGGATTACAGAAATTGTGTGATGGTCTTTAAACAGGAGATTTTGTAACTTTCTAATACTATTCCAAATTGAGCTTTTGCTACTATGTTCATGTGTCAGTTTCATACCTATGCTATCTAGACTTGGAGAAATGTATTGAGCCTGCACTTGGTACTAAAGATTTAAAATGTTTCAGAGTGACAGTAAGCACACTAGGACTCTAGTATTAGTTGGTTTTAATGTCTAATTTATTCAATACATACCTTAGAGAAAGTGGAGGTATGTATATATCGGGGACATTTAGGAATACAAAAAAATCCAAAAATATGTGTGTACTTGCAGATGATGTGCTTAGAGCTGCTTTATCCTAGAGGTTAAATTAGTTCATTTAATGAGTATTTATTGAGCAAATACTATATACCAGCTTCTATACTTGGATTTCAGTTTGCGATTAAAAGAAGAGACAGGATCTCTCTTATGGAGTATACCAACTGCTAAGGGAAATGAACATTAAAGAAGTAATTATATAAATTATAAAATTTTGGAGTAGTATGATAAAACAAGGACTAATAGAAAGGCCACCAGGGAGATCCTTTAAAAATGTGTCAGGGGAGTTCCCGTTGTGGTGCAGCAGAAATGAACCTGACTAGGATCCATGAGGATGTGGGTTCAATCCCTGGCCTCAATCAGTGGGTTAAGAATCCAGCATTGCCATGAGCTGTGGTCTAGGTCACAGACTTGGCTCAGATCCCATGTCGCTGTCAGCTATAGTGTAGGCCAGTGGTTACAGCTCCAGTTCAACACCCCTACCTAGCCTGGGGACTTGCATATGCACAAGTCTGGCCCTAAAAAAAAAAAAAAAAATAATAATAATAATTATTATTATTATGTGTCAGATAGGAGTTCCCGCTGTGGTGCAATGGGGCCAGCAGTATCTTGGAAGTGCTGGGACTCAGGTGCCAACCCAACCTGGCACAATGGGTTAAGGCTCCAGCATTGCCATGGCTGTGGGTTAGGTCGCATCTGCTGCTGATCCTGGCCTGGGAACTCCATATTCTGCAGGGCAGCCAAAAAAGAAAAAAGAAAAAATCTGTCAGATATGTCACTTCTCTGCTTAAAGCTCTCCAAAGGTTCCCATCTGACTCACAGTAAAGTTCAAAATTACGGGGGCCTTCACAGCCAATGTGATCTGGCCTCTGATGTCTCTGGGACCTTACTTATCTCCCTTCCCCCTCTGCCAAGTTCCCACCCTTCCCCTCCCACACACAAGGTCCCTCCAATGCTCCAAGCATATAATTGCCCCAGAGCCTTTTTTTTTTTTTTAACTTAGTGAATTTTATTACAATTGTAGCTGTACAGAAATAATCACAACTCAGTTTGATAGCATTTGAACTTGCTGTTCTCTTTGTCTGGGAATAGCTGGGGCGGGGGGGGGGGCAAAACCAAATCTCTTCATGCTGGTCTTCTTTAAAACAGTACTTTCCCTTGCCTCTCACCCTGATTGTTTTGTTTGACACACCCCCTAAACCTCTCACAGGTAAGTTTTGTATTGTTCACTGCTGTTTTTTATGGAATGTTGCTTGGTACTTAGAATTACTTGACGAATACTTAATGGGCAAGTTGAGTGGGAGTGACAGCTCTGGACTGGATGACAGAGGAAGGAATCTGAGGAGATGATGGAAAGGAGTCAGGGGAGAGGTGAGGGGAGAGGCGAGGGGGCGTGGCTAGCATAAGAAGGTGGAGTCAATCAGAGAGGTCTGGAGGCTGGCACTGGAACAGAGGGAAGAGCCTACTTAGAGGCTGGACTTTGGCAAAGAATTGAAAGAAAGCCAAGTGCCAGCAGAAAGATGATGCAAATGAGGAATTTGAACCTTATTCCTTCCTAGTCAGTGCAGGCATAACTGTTTCCCTATAACTCTTTTTGTCATGCCTTTACTGGTAAGGAGCCATTAAAAGGATGCACGGTGAAAGATCCTGGATCTGTAGAGGTCTGGAGGATGGAAAGTCTGTGGCAGGCCATTTGTTTCTCTCTCCCCATTGAAAGAAAAGGGAGAGGTGGGATGGGGAGGGGAGACTACAGTTTCATTAAAAATTTAAATGTGAGAACAATGATAATGTAGCTGCATTGTTCTATACCTAGAAATTAAAAAAAATCATATTTCCCATGCTCTTTCTTTATATTGGAAGAAAAAAAAATTGTAGACCAATCTCTGAATCCAAGAATGAAGTCATATAGTTATGATTCAGATGTACTTTTCCCCATTGTATTACATTCATTCATATAGATTTATGCACAGTAAAATGTACTGTTTTTCCTCCCTGCAGACAGCAGTGATCATCACTTTTTAAACCTGGTCTTGAAATTTAATTTTAATTGTAATTTTTTTTAGAGTTTATGTGCTTTAAATAAATTTTGGTAATTTTAAGCTCTCTCAATCTCTTTAAAAATGACAAATCAACACTTCTTGCTCCCTGGGATGAAGCTATAAAAATACCATTTCCAAAGAATGGATGGACCTTATTCATGGGCAGAGTACTTCCAATGTTTTATAGAATTACACTTTTAGGTTTGCATCACAAATCTTTAAAAATCTTAAGGCCAGAGTACATTTGGAGACAAAAAGTCAACATTAAACTTGCCTTGAAATTTCAGAACCAGATCTTTGTGAAGTGCATCAAACATCTTTTTTTATTTTAATTTAAAAATTGTAAAATGTGCATAACATAAAATTTGTTTAGCCATTTTTTAGGGTACAGTTCTGTGGCATTAAGTACCTTCTCATTATTGTACAGCCATCACCACCATCCATATCCAGAACTTTTTTATTTTTCCCAACTGAAACTCTACCCATTGAACAATAACTCCCTCATTTTCCCCTCCTTTCGGCCCCTGAGAACCACCATTTTCTTTCTGTCTCAGTGAATTTGACTATTTCAGGTATCTTGTGTATGTGGAATCATACAATATTTGTCCTTTTGTGACTAACTTATTTCACCAGATGTCTTCAGAGTACATCCATGTTATAGCATGAATCAGAAATTCCTTTTTTTAAGGCTGAGTAAGATTCCATTGTAAGTATATACCATTGTTTTGTTTGTTCAGTCATCCATAGATGGTCCCTTGGGTTGCTTCCACTTACTGGGCTACTGTTAATAAGCCACTGCTAACTAGGGTGTATAGATATTTGAGACTCTGCTTTCAATTCTTTTGGGTACATACCCAGAAGAGGAATTTCTATCTCATATGATGATTCTATGTTTAATTTTTTGATGGATACTCATACTGTTTTCCATGGTGGCTGCACCACTCTACATACTTGTCAACAGTTCATGTCAGCAGTTCATAAGAGTTCTAATTTCTTCACATTCTTGCCAATATCTGTATTATTATTATTATTTATAATGGCCATTCTAATGGGTGTGAAAATGGATTCTTTTGGAGTAGAGTTCCATGGATTTTGGTAAACGTACAGCATGTAATTCTTACCACAATCATGATAAAGAAGTTTCATCACCTACCAGAATCCTCTGATGCTGTTTCTTGGTACCTCCACCACTCCCCCCAACCCCAGCCTTGAACTCCTGAAAACAATCTCCATCTCTGTAATTTTGCTTCTTCCAGAGTAGCATATAAATGATGGCATTATGGGATGCATTTGGAGTCTGGCTTTTTAAATTTAGTATATTTGAAATTCATCCATGTTGTGCATAGGAATAGTTTATTCCTTTTCACGGCTGAGTAGAATTCCACGGTACAGATGTACCACAGTTTGTCTATCCATCCACTACCTTAGATGGGGGGGGTCATAAATCTATAAATATTACTACTGTAAACATTCTCATACAAGTTTTTGTTTGAATATAATTTTTCATATCTCTAGGGGTGAGGTTACTATGTTATGTGTATATTAAACTTTTTTTAGAAACTGCCTGTCTGTTCTCCAAAGGGGCTGTCTCATTATGTGTTCCCAGCAGCAACGAGTAGAAGTCCTCGTGGCTCCACAACCTCACTAGAACTTGGTCGGGTCAGTCATTTTAATGTTAGCCATTGTAAAATGTGTGAAGGGGTATCTCTCTACTGTCTTTTTTTTTTTTTTTTGGGTCTTTTTGCCTTATCTAGGGCTGCACCTACGGCATATGGAGGTTCCCAGGCTAAGGGTTTAACAGGAGCTGTAGCCACTGGCCTACACCACAGCCACAGCAATGTGGGATCCGAGCCACGTCTGCAGCCTACACCACAGCTCACGGCAACACTGGATCCTTAACCCACTGAGCAAGGCCAGGGATGGAACCCGCAACCTCATGGTTCCTGGTCAGATTTGTTAACCGCTGAGCCACTATAGGAACTCCTTTAATAACATCTTTATCACTCCCAAAAGTCCCTATGTGCCTTTTCATTGTGGAGTTTTCAGAGGTACTTTTTAAAAAATAAATAGGTACACTTTTAAAATTAAAAGTGACAAATTCCACTACTATAAGTTTTTTTTTTTTTAAGTGACATTGTGCTCACTCGAAATTTGCTTTCATAGCTTAAAGAAAAAGATTAGGGAGTATTAGGAAGAATAAAGTATTCTTCCAGGATTAGGAAGAGTAAAGTATAATCTAGGATAGATAAAAATCTTTAAATGAGAGTTGTGGATTTTGCAGTTCTGTTTTCAGCTAAAATCAAAGCATTATATAAGAATTTTGGCTAATACATTAGATTCTTAGATTCAGTCAGTCAACCTGTGAGTTGCTATTGGTTGATCCCCTGTGAGGCCTCAGCATTGCTCTAGGTGTGGGGGTACAGTGACCAACAGAATTAAGTCCCTGCCTTGGAGAGGCTTGCCTTCTGGACACTGGTCTGTTCCGCACAGGAATTAACTTAGGCTAACGTGGCATCAATGGATGCCTCGTGGGGGAGCTGAGGCTTGGATGGGGCGGGGGATGAGGACCAAGGAGGAGTAGGAAGCACCAGGGCCTAAGAGGAGAATGAGCTGGTGTGTTTGAGGGGCTGAGAGCAGGCACTGAAGGAAGGCGGGAGTGGAGGAAGAGGAGGGAGGACAGGGTCACCGTGGGACTTGAAGAGGTTAAATTTTATTCTGGCCGAAGTAAGAAGCCGCTGGAGGATTTTGGGCACGAGACTGATGTGGTTGTTGTTGACTTGGTTTAGCGATATTCCTCTGGCTGTGGGGTACCCAGCTTGTATGTGGTGGGGATGGGGGTGGGGAAAGGCAGAAATGGAGGCAGGTAATGCCTTGCTTACCTTTGAGATTTCATTTAAATATGATGAAATGGTGTTATTTAATGCTTTACATGAACAGAGGCCCACTGGGCCCAGGCTATGATTTGAAACAAAGTAGGACGGCTGCAAATAGAATAAAGATTCAAGAAAGTAAGACTTATTAATATAGAAAATAAGAGAAAAATATTGGAAATCTCCTTCCTATGCACAGAATGATCATCTGTGCAGTTGGGAGCTTAACTTAGCCACATGACTTATTTGATAAGTCCTTTTCCTTCTTTATAGCCTCAGTTTTCTCACTTTATAAGTAGAAAAGTCGGAGTTCTCCTTGTGGCTCAGCATTAATGAACCCAACTAGAATCCATGAGGACTCGGGTTCCATCCCTGGCCTCACTCAGTGGGTTAAGGATCTGGCATTGCCGTGAGCTATGGTGTAGGTCTCGGATGTGGCTCAGATCATGGGTTGCTGTGGCGTAGGCCGGAAGCTGTAGCTCCATTCAGCTTCTAGCCTGAGAACTTCCGTATGCAACAGGTGAGGCCCTAAAAAGACAAAACATAGATAGACAGATAGATAGATAGATAGATAGGAGTGAAGGAAGGAAGGACATACCAGCCTCAGTGTTAGCTGTTGTAAGGGTGCATGTGATAGATCTGTCATCGTCGTCACCATCATCATCATCGTCCTTAGCATCTCTGATCCTATTAGGATGTTTTGAATTGTATCAACTCATCCCAACAACCCATGAAACTGTCTTAAAAGATAGGGTTTGTTGGCTTAAATAACTGAAAGGTTTACAAAGAGTGTGAATTTCAGATTCAGTTTGATTAGAGCTCTGGCTCCAACACCCTGCCCCCCCCCCCAGGTCCCCCACCCCGTTATGTCCCCAGCTCTGTCACTCACAACCCTCAGACTAGCTTTGTCTGAAGTAAAATGAGTTCAGTGATCGCAGGTGTCTGGGCACATTGTACTTTTCAGAAGAGGACATCTCCCCTCTCTCATTGTCGGATGCCTTGGGCTCACCCTGATTCCACCTTACCAGGGTTAGTGGAATGCAAGAGGTTGGGTTGATAATTCATTTGTGCCACTTGGAGCCTGTTCCTAGCGTTGAGACCTGCGTGTCTTGACTGCTACATAATCAAGGGATTTGGCAGCAGGGAGATAACACACCTGTTCACTGCAGTCATCAAACTCTGTCATTGTTCTTATGGCAACAGAATATGGGAATGACTTTCATCATTTTGACTGGTCTCCCCTCTTACAATTTTAATCATTTACTGATCACCTAGACGAAACATAGGATGGACTTGATGATGTCATGTGACTATGATAATCTGACTGTCTATTTGGTTGGTAGAAGAATCCAAATCAATTAGTTAGAAGGCAATTCTAATTTATATATTGGAATATAATTTTATTCTTATGTGAGGTGATTATGTTTTGGAATCATTTGGAATTACTCATGCTGATGGAGTTTACATTTTTATGAACATTACTGATACATCTTAATACGTTTTGTAGACAGAGTTATGTTTCTAAGCACCTGGTAGCAGATATTTTGTAATTTGTGTTCTGCAAATTTCCGTTTTTTTTACCAATCTCTATATGCCCATCCCTAATTTTTTGTTTGACTATGGCTGTTCCACAACGATGTTTAGAAAAAGTCATGAAGCAAAATGCTACTTTAGAGTGTGGTTTTTATTTTATTTTTTAAGGGCTGCACCCATGGCATATGGAGCTTCCCAGGCTAGGGGTCGACCACAGCCACAGCAATGCTGGATCCTTAACGCACTGAGTGAGGCCAGGGATTGAACCTGCGTCCTCATGGATGCTAGTCAGATTCGTTTCCGCTGAACCACGGTGGGAACTCCTAGAGTGTGGATTTTAAACACCCTGCATTTAGTTCATTTAGTTACTGAAACTAAATAATAGTTAATACATTTTCAAATGAACATACATAAATACAAAATTTATTGGATTTTAATTATTTTTGAGAGATTTATAGTTACAAGAACAATTACCACCTGTTTTGGACAAAGTTAGTAAGACTTTATTGTTTAGGAATCTTGTTATGACAAAGGAAAATATTATCAAGGAGGTGAAGTATGAAAAGGGTCCTTTTTGAATTTACCCTCCAAAATTTTGCCTCCTTTTTGGTCTGATTCAAGAGTTATAGGACTTGAATGTTAACACAGGGAACTTCTTGTTGAATTTTCATTTAGCATGTTCATAAATTACTGAGGTAAACGTTCTCATTGCCATTCCCCAAATATCTGACCAAGATATTGAATCAAGAGATGGGAAGCCTGTTAAGTGCCATTGTTTCTCCATCCATTTGTTTAATCCACGTAAAACGTGCATACAGTCTACTAAGCAGTATGCCTTATTCAGTAATTTTAGGTACCTTCCATTTCATTAGAATTTCATTTTTATACATTGGTTCTCTTGGTTATAAGATTAACATTGTGCAGACATTGGATTCTTCTTAGTTTTATCATCCCATTAGAATTCTGTAAATGCTTTTTTCCTCGAACCATTCCTGTCACTACATAACACCTTTTAAACTTAAGAAGTGATTCTTGTCGCTAAACAATTTAGCCAGGAAAATTTAAGTGATGAAATAAGTAACCCTTTGTTTCACTGTATCTAATGTCTACTACTGCCTAGGCATTCTTGTAGATGTTGAAGGCAGAGAGAGTCAACAAAATATCTCCCCTGCTCTCCTGGGGCAGATATTCTCCTGGGATGATTAGTAAGCAGGCTGGGAACAGCAGGGGGCAGGGCATGGAGTGTCAGCTCAGGGAAGTTATGTGAATGCAATGGTCAAAACTTGTCTGATGGACACAGAGAGGTCACATGACCTGGGAGAGTTGTCTGAGGGATTAACTTTTTTCAGGCTAGTCTCTCGCAAGCCACATTTCTTATTTATGGCATTTTCCAAAGGCTCACAAGTGGCCTGTAAACAACTACCGTGCTTTTGTGCTTTACCCTTCCTCTGTATGTTTCCTATCAGTCCTTCACTTGGATTTTCTTTCTTTTTTTTTTTCAACTGGGCTGCCTGGGTTTTACCTTCTTCTCTAATCTCCTAGGACTGTCTTAACAGGAAGGGGGATGCTTATACCTTTTGTAGGTTGTGTGGATGTGCTTCAAACCCAAAGGCATTTTTAAGTAGTGCAGAGGTGCCCCTAAAGGTGACGAGAGATGTGACTGGTTCCTGCTCTCCTCAATTTACACACAGTCTGGCTTCCAAAGCTCATTTGGAAGCCTGATGGTCAGAACAACATTTCACCCAGGATTATAAAAGTGGTCCTAGCTCCCAGACCAGCTCACAAAGTCTGTTTGGAAAAATCCAAGCTTTCTCACTGCCCATCGGAGCCTCAAGTTCCTCCCTGTAAAAATTGGGTGGGGGGGGGGGTACCTTTGTGATGGTTTGTAGGATTATAAGAGAATACCTGGCACAATGCCTGATGCCAGAGGTCTCAAGTGTTGGCTTTTCTTTATGAACAGGGTTGTTGCTGGGTCTTGAGAATTTCCTGCTCCACGCCTCACTTCTAGGTTTTGAGCAGCAGCGAGGGTCCTGGATGTGTGTGGGGATGAGATCCGAGGAGGATGACTCTTCATGTTATGAAGGTCAGGGAAGAAGAAAGTGTGCGAATGCGATTAGCTCCTTACTATTGATTGAATGTTTATCATGTACCACATACTGTGCCAAGCACAGGGCCAGTTTTGGCTCTTATTATTTAACCGAGACATAGCCCAGTGGACCAAGGTTTGTTGCCAAAATGTCTGCTCCTAACAGCTTTGGCCAAAGCGGATATTTCTTTAGTTACAAATGGTTTTCAGGAGTTCCCTTCGTGGCTCAGTGGTTAACAAATCCGACTAAGAACCATGAGGTTGCGGGTTTGATCCCTGGCCTTGCTCAGTGGGTTAAGGATCCGGTGTTGCCGTGAGCTGTGGTGTAGGTTGCAGACGTGGCTCGGATCCCGCGTTGCTGTGGCTGTGGCAAAGGCCGGCGGCTACAGCTCCTGTTAGACCCCTAGCCTGGGAACCTCCATATGCCGTGGGTGCGGCTCTACATAAAGGCAAAAAGACAAAAAAAAAATGGTTTTCAGTCTCTGCCCTCTTTTTCCCCCCAATGTAGCCCCTCTCTACAGATCAAGAATAACTGTTTGGGGACGTCTTTTGTCTGTCATGAAGCAGTTCCAGCAAAAAGGAAGACGCTTTTCAAATTCCCAAAGGGCAGAACAGCCTTCTCTCTGGTACTGCAGCCTGGCTGGGCCTGGTTCCCTCTTGAAGCGTCTCCCTGTGATGCTCTAACTTAAAAGATGGAGGGCCGTTTGATCCAAGCCCAGGATTTGCTGGCTACAGGGTTTTTGTTAATAGAAAGCACTCATGCACCTCTAGGGGGGTAGAAATTAAAGCACAGACTTCTTCCTCTTTGACCTTCAAACCTTTGCTATTTACATCAAACACTTGCTGGGAGAGAAGGCTAAATTAATAATCTGTGATAGCTCTCTCTCAAACAAGCCTCACTTTAAACTTGGCATTTTCTCCTCCAGCTGATGAGTTTCCATCTTCTCAGAAGGTGTGTGTGTCCTCTGGACATCTAAGGGGAGGAAATGCGCTTTGTGGGAAATACAGTACTTTGCTAACACTGTCTTCTCCATTCAGTGAGTTTCAGAAGCATTTTGTCTTTTAAGAACAATTACAAAGTCGTCATACAAAGACTGAGTGGCCTTGGCTTCTGAGCCCCAATTTCTCTGTCCATAAAATGGGGGGTACTAGCTACCTCAAAGGACTGGGGTGAAGATCAAATAAAAGCACGTATATGAAAGTTCTCATGTTTTTCAGATTTGACCTCTTTTTCTCAGGGAGTGTTTGCAGATGGTAATGGGAAGATGGGTGCAGAGTAATTTTCTTTTATTTTTTAAAAAATTGGAGTTCCTTTTGTGGCTCAGCAGTAACAAACCCAGCTAGTATCCATGAGGACATGGGTTCAATCCCTGGCCTTAACCAGTGGGTTAAGGATCAAGCATTGCTGTGAGCTGTGGTGTAGGTCGCAGATGCAGCTCAGATCCCAAGTGGCTGTGGTGTAGGCCAGCATCTGTAGCTCCAATTTGACCCCTAGCCTGGGAACCTCCATATGCTGCGGGTGTGGCCCCCAAAAGCAAAAAAAAAAAAAAAAAAAAAAAAAAAAAAAAAAAAAAAAAAAAGGCTGAAAATTGAAATAATAGCTGATTTACAGTGTTTCAGGTATATAAGCAAAGCCATTCAACTATACACACTAATATATATAAATGTATTTTTTCCACATTTTCTTTTCCATTATAGGTTATTACAAGATATTGAAAGCAGTTCCCTGTGCTATATAGTAGGTCCTTGTTGTTTATCTGTTTTATATATAATACTGTGTATCTTGATCCCCAAATCCCTAATTCCTCAATTTTTTTTTTTTTTAAAAAGCTCCTGCCCATTCATTTTCAGTAAACCTTCAACCCTTGGAGGCCCTCATGTAAAAATTAAAAGATGAAATCTGGAAAACTTTGCTTAAATAACTTTGAAAAAGTAAAAATCAAGCCTATCTTATAATCCATAGTGGCCAGTGTAATAGGACTTAAATTTTTTCCTCTGTTTTAGGGCTTGGGCAGGGATTGCTTTCAGGTGGTTCAAACTATACATACTCAGTCCATGAGTGGCAAAATCCTTTATACAGAACCTAGAGCAGTGAGAAATGTGGTACCTTTCTTCAAAGACTGCCCCCTCTTAAAAAAAAATTTTTTTTTTGGTCTTTTGGGGGCTGTACCTGTGGCATATGGAGGTTCCCAGGCTAGTGGTCTAATCGGAGCTGTAGCCCGCCGGCCTACGCCACAGCCACAGCCACGGGGATCCGAGCCACGTCTGCAACCTACACCACAGCTCACGGCAACACCGGATCCTTAACCCACTGAGCGAGGCCAGGGATCGAACCCTCAACCTCATGATTCCTAGTCAGATTCGTTAACTACTGCACCACAACGGGAACTCCAAAAAAATTTTTTTAAGATGAATCCTGCTGTATAGCACTGGGAACTGTGTCTGGTCACTTGTGATGGAGCATGATAATGTGAGAAAAAAGAATGTATACATGTATGTGTGATTGGATAACCTTGCTGTGCAGCAGAAAATTGACAGAACACTGTAAATCAGCTACAATGGAAAAAATAAAAATATTATAAAAAATTTTAAGATGAATTATGAGACACTAGCTTTGTTGGGCTGGAATCATATACTCTGATTTCCTTAAAAGATGTTTCCCTGGAGTTCCCGTTGTGGCGCAGCGGAAACGAATCTGACTAAGCACCATGAGGTTGCAGGTTCGATCCCTGGCCTTGCTCAGTGGGTTAAGGATCCAGTGGTGCCGTGAACTGTGGTGTAGGTAGCAGACGTTGCAGACGCGGCTCAGATCCCGCGTTGCTGTGGCTCTGGCTTAGGCTGACGGCTACAGCTCCCATTAGACCCCTAGCCTGGGAACCTCCATATGCCACAGGCGTGGCCCTAAAAAGACAAAAGCCAAAAAAAAAAAAAAAGATGTTTCCTTAGTTTTCTTGCTCTACTTAAGGTGGTTTGAAACTCCAGAACTCACGTATTTCTCCATGAGTTTAAAAAGATAGGGACTGATTTTTAGAAGTATAGAATAACAAATGAAAAGTTTTTTTTTCAGCTAGGTAGCATTTTTCATCTAGGAAAAAGGTTTGAGAAGATATTCTTTAGCTGCAGGATAAACAGCCTGGTTTGGGGCAATGTTTTATCTTTAACGAAAGCCCCTGGAAACCTTTGTGGCTCCAGGAATAGGGGCACTTTTATAACTTGAGAGAAAAGACAGGGAAAGACAGCCTTTATTCTGAGAGCCTGGAATAGGGCTCTCCCATTTATTTTTTTAGAATGGGCCTTTCACCAGTGGCTCTGGCTTCCAGGTCCCCTTTCCCAGCCTTGATCCGTGACTCATACAAAGTCTTTGGACAACACCAAGTGGATCCTGGCTGCTGGTCCCTCTAGGCTCACCTGACAGGGGTGAGTTTGCTCACTGCAGGAGGTAACTTCCCGTATCTGAAATTCTTTGTCACACAGGAATAGTAGGCTTCCTTTTATGGAGTACTCACTTACTTTTTCTTCAGAGTTAACCAGAGTGTAAAAGACAGCACTGCTTGCTGGGACTTTCCGGGTGTGTTGTGCAGTCGTCTTCTGGAGGGAATACCATCCTCAGTGCATATTTCGTGAGTCATGGAAGGCTGAGTGAAGAGAACCCTCGGTTTACCCTTAAGGCCTCATCTCTGGATGGCCTCCTCTAGAAAGTGGGCAGTTTTCTTACAATTACAATATTTGGATTGAGTGTTGCCCCTTTGTGACACCTTCAAACTCTGTACTTTTGCCCTTGTGCGCTGCATATGGGTAGGAACTAAGTCTGCTCTCCCTGAATCCTCAGTCCCTTGTAGAGTGTCCAGGACGAGAGCTGGCGACAGTTTAAGTGCTGAATGAATGAATGAGGAAGAGCCAGGGCTGCACTTTAATGTCTCAGGTTCTGTTTCTTCCCTCATAACATGAGAGTAAATAATACTCCACGGAGTCGTTATTTCAAATGAGCTGTCTCTAAATCCCCTTTGCGAATTATTAAATACTTTACATATTTCACCATAAGAATTCAGAAATACTTTTTTGAGGGAAATTCTGTTTTATCTTTTTATGCATCGGGGTAAATAAAAGGACATTCCATGTATTACTAGGGGCGGACTTGTTCTTTGTGCAACAATTTCATTCTCCAAGAAGAAATAATTACTCCAAGAAAAAATGGGGGTGAAAAGTTGTGATCATTCATTTAGCCAGTGACGACCCATGAGTGGTTTAATAGCTTAAGTATATAGCTGGGCACCTCACTTACAAAGTTATGTATTCTGAGAAAATGTGTCATAAGTTTTATTGGAACCTGACTTCTTACTCCGTTTTATACTTCCTACTTCCAAAGATTTGAGGAGCAGTCTGAAAAGTGCATGTTACTATATAGGGAAGTGTTATACCTGTCTTCTTACGACTTAGACATAAAAAGGAATACTCCGAATGTGTTATGGCCCATAGCTGGGCAGTGTAAGAATGCAGGTGAAGGGAAGAAATTGTGTAGACACCACTAGCTCAACTTTGGAATTGTAGCAGCCTTGTTGGGTGGTTTGGTCCACACCTTCTTTTCCCCTGGGAATTTTGTCTTCCTTTCTCCTTGCCACACATACTTTTTCTCCTCCCTGCAGTGGGTTTAAACCCATTTTGTGGGGGCTCATTTAGTGGGCTCGTGGTCCTCATAATCTCCTTCCAGAAGCCTATGCACTTTAAGAGGATGTATTTATAGACTCCGCAGCCTCTATGAAAAGAATGCATTGTGGAAGAGAGCCTTTTGTGTATTTCTCCATCTCTGGGCAGTTCCTAGGGCACTGCCCAAGTCTCCCTGACTCCTGATGGGTGGGGGGAGACCTGCTCCAGAATAATGGGACAAAGGCTGGAGGGGGAGGCCGGAGGCTGAGCTGTGGAACGCAGAGACCCGTGGGCTTGGCACCCACTCCAGAGCTGAGCATCTTAACCTTTTCTCTTTGTCTTACCTCCAGCTGGGGATTTTGCATTTTCCATGAGGGCCCCCGCTACTCTGAACTTCTAGTGAAAGTGGATCACTTTAAGCCTGCTACAATGGTAGCTTCTTATCCTCTTAGTTAATGCTTTAGATAACTTTTCTTTTAGACCAGGTAGGGGTTTGTGAAGTGACACTGTTCTGGCTTGGCCTGGTAAGACACATGAAACTTTCTCCTTTTTCCCCAACTATCTTTCTTTCCCTGTTTTTTTCTCTTAACCCGAAGGGCATTTTTACTTTCATATTTGTGGACAAGTCAAGCTGTGTTAGTGACATATCATGAGCGGTTGTTCCCCCAAAGAATTTACTGATAAAGGATAGCAATTCTCTGGTTCCCAAATAACATCTCAAAGTTTTGTTAGACAGAGGGTTTCCACTTTTATTATTTTTTCAATTTATTTTGTTAGGTCAGCTCTATAATTTAACCAAGTGGAAGCTGCTTTCCTTCATTGCTTGGTACCTACCAGTAAAACCACTAGCATTTTGCCTGGTATTATTTTCCTTTCCTAGCAACTTAAAGAACTAGATCTCCTAAGGAAGACATTTTACTGGTAAGTGGGACTTAATAGTAGTACAGGTCTTAGGGGCACCTTTTATGTGCCAGGCATTATGCTAAGGGTTAGAGTTCTGTTCTAAACACGGTTACTTGAGGAGGAAGAAGCTGATTTGTCCAAGTCTTGTCATACAGTGGAAGAGGCTGGATTCCAATCCGTGGCCGCCTCTGCCTGAGACTTGGATTAATTGCACGAATTGATTGGGCATTTGATGAGTCCCTTCATATTTGCTATCTGCATATATCTTGTTTCTTTGTGTAGGGGGCTCTAGAGAATACTGGAGTGGGTTCCAGAGAAACTGGCCTTACTGTAGTTCAGTCCAAAAGAAATGTTGAACAGATCCGGTGGTTGAAGACACATCTGTTTAGTTCATTCCTTTGTCCCAAGCAGGTCTGTATTCCTCCTGTAGAGAGAAGAGAATATAGAGAAATCATTTGAAAACTGGAGATGGGCGCAAATGTAAAGTGTTATTGTCATGATCATTAGGAAAAAGAGAAAAGGAAAGAGAACCTGAGAACACAATGCCAAAGTCTATTCTCAGACATACTATACAGTGTCTCTCCTGTATTTCTGGAATTCCTTCCTATATGTTAGGAAATGCTCTCCTGTGTAATCTTAAATTTATTTCTTCTTGGCCTTCTCTGTTGAAACAGGTAAGGGCTGCTGTCATTACACCCCTCTCTTCATGCACTTGAAAGACTGTTATCTTCCAAGGGGTTGCCATGCAAAAGCGTGTGTCGCCGTGAATTTGACTGAGGTTGGTAGAAGGACTCTGTCCCTCAGTTGTTGACTGGGAGAGGGATGAAAGAGGAGAAATAGTTTCCTTTTTATTTGACTCAGACCTAAGAGATTAGCATTTTGGGGACCCGTTTTGAACCCAAGTTGCTGTAAGTTTTCAACTCTAGCACGGATGTCCTCAAATTTCTCCTTCTCAGCCTATTTTTTTTCCTCCTTCTTTTTCTATAAGCTTATGGCTGCGTCTCCACCTCTCCATTCCTTCCTAGGATTGTCCTTCCTAAGGAAATAGAACAAAAGTTGGAATGCCTAAACAAAATTTTTAAAAAACATGCATAGACTTCTCTCGCACTTGTTGGCTGAGAGCTTGGTAGCCGTAGTTTGGTTTTACTATAATATATTTGAATAGCTTTGAGTGTACTGCCAGAGGCAAGAGGGTACTTAATACCTTTGCGTTTTATAGTGATTTGTTTGCCAAACCTGGCTGATGTCCCAGACAGTGCATCCTTCACATCCTGGGTGGTTGTGAAAGTGACTTGATGTTTGGTAATTGTTTGAACTACTTTAGACCTATCCTTTGAAATAGGCTGTTTCACTCCTGCTCAGAGGCTCGGGGTTCTACAAATGATGTCAGGATTTTGCAGAGTTGCCTCAGCATACTCTGATTGAAAATGTTTTGACTGATTTTTAAGCTTAATATCATCATCATCATCATCATCAAGTTCAGCCAGCCTGGAACAGCTAAGAGGAGGTATGCTAGGGAGTCAAGGGAAGTCTAGTGGGCTTTGGGGTAGGAAACTGTATTCTACACCTGATGGGGCCTCAGGCTAATTGCTTAGCCATTCTGGGCTAGAGTTCCTCCTGTAATCTACTAGATAGTTTCCCTGGCCTAATTTTCTTGGGATTAGACGCCAACTCAAAATGTCCTGATTTTTTTTTTTTTTTTTTTGTAGCCAAAAGCATCACACTTACAGGGCTTGCTATCCTTGAAAATTACAACTTGCAAAATTCACAGACTTCTGGTGAGAATGGCGTGGACCGTAATGTATGTAGTATCCTTTTTCCTGCCTAATAAGGATCTCAGTCATGGACGGCGGTGTACTGGGACTTGTGACTGCATCTCTCAGAGAGATGAAGTGAGTCAGGCCCTTCCAGCTGAGCCAGACTGGGAAAGCTTTATTTACGGGTCAATTTGCAGGTCAATGACATGGACTACCTTCCTAAGGAGCAGTTGTGCATGGAAGCCCAATTTCCTCAAACCTAGATTTTTCCTTAGAAGTGGCCTCAAAGGAGGGGGGGGGAGCTTTGCCTAAGAGGTTTCCTGTCCTTAAGGTTTCCATGGAGAGAGCATTTTCAAGATTAAAGGACTCTTTATCTGTCATTTTTAACCTGAGGGGGTCTTAAGATTTATGTTTCAAAGCAGGGTGGAAATTTAGTTTTAGTTGGTTTTTTTTTCCCTCCCGAATCGTGTGTGTTTGGGCGGATTTGCTTTTTCTTCCAAAATGCTGAGAGAGTCTAGGAGTAATCAGCCCACTGGCTACTGATTAGTCGTTAGCTCTGCGGTAAAGAGAGAGAGAAATAATCTGATTTTACAGTGCCTCTGTCATCTGAACAATGACTGAGCTTTGTTCTTTCTGTTGGCTGTGATGCTGCAGAGCTTTGGCCGGCAGTGGTCCTTTGAGGTTCATTTGTGTGGCCAACATTTTAGCCCCTACTGTGTGCTCCGCAGTGCCTTGGGGAGGTCCTGGGGTAAATACAGAAAAAGACACAGGTCCTGCATCTTCTTACCGTGCTCATGGGCTGGGCAGCCTCTAAGAGTTCTTCCTAGTTGTGGATTTTCAGTTCCAGAATTCTAGCCAGCAGTGGTTGGGAAGGGCAGGGAAGGAGACCCTTAGCCAGGAGAAACAAGGAGGGCTCAAAAATCTGGTGAAATTAACATGATAGTTTTGAGAACTGAGGCTATTTGGAATCACGTAGTTGGGGGAAGAAAAATACCTAGAGAAGAGCCTGGAATCAGCAGACATTCAACCCTGACTTAGACGCCTGATTATCTGAAGAGCCCTCTACGCCTAGTAGGGTTTGAAATCTAGTCTATGCTCGGTCTTGGCCCCTGGAAAACTGCCCCTGCCCTCTTTTTACTGTCCCTGCACATCCTGTTGTGATTTTGGTTATTTGCTCCCCAGGGGCTGACCCATTCAACCCTTTGACACACCTTCAGGGATTTTCATTTTCCCTAGAAAAACATTCCCCAATTCTTCTAACCCTGGGGAAATAGACCTCTAAACAAGACCACATTACACCCTCAAGGAGCTAACCAGTAGACAGACCAGCAGGTGGGTTAGCACAGAGAGGGCCACCGAGAAAGCAGAAGGGTCTCCCAATGGCATCTAGACATTGAGTAGTGCATCTCTGCAACGTAAGTAAGTCCAGGACCAAATACAGTGCCTGGCACAACTCTGTGGTTCGTACACAGGAACTATTCATTTCTCCTCTTTACCTTCTCACCCTTTGAAGTGGGAATACTCTTCATTTCCTAAGACATTCCATTTAAATCTGTATTTGATTATATTTTTACAGTACTCCTATGTCTTTTCATTGTCTTCCTGAGACTTCAAAAGTTACCAGATCTTTTATTTTTGTGTGGGAAGATGCCTTCAAAGTTAATTTCCTCTTTTTAAAGGAGGGGAATCTAAAGCTTGGAGAAATGTGGCTCCTTGCCCACATTTGCTCAGGTAATTGGTCACGGGGTCTAGATTAAAAGCCCGACCTCCTGACTTTTGATCCAGTGGCACTTGAACCACAATGCACCACCTCTTAGTATTTGAAGTGTGAAAGAAGATGGATTCTTGCGCCTCACCTTCTTGGTTCTGCAGTCTTAGATGCAGAGCTTATTACTTGATTTAAAATATTTTTCTCTTTTCCATTATGGTTTATTATGGGACGTTGAGTATAGTTCCCTGTGCTATAGGAACTTGTTGCAAGACCTTGTTGTTTACCCATTCAGTGTATAATAGTGTGCATCTACTAACCCAGATGCCCTCCATCCTTTCCCCACCCTGGGCAACCACAAGTCTGTTCCCAAGTCTTCGATAAACTTATCCATGTTTATTTGTGTCATATTAGATTTCACATATAAGTGATATCATATTTGTCTTTCTCTTTCTGACTTGTTTCACTTGTGATAATCTGTAGGTCCATCCGTGTTGCTGCAAGTGTCATTTCATTCTTTTAATGGCTGAGTAGTATTTTCTGTGGTGTGTATGTACCACAACATCTTTTTTTTTTTTTTTTTTTTGGCCGCACTTGCGGCATATGGGGGTCCCAGACTAGGGGTCAAATCAGAGCTGTAGCTGCTGGCCTGCACCACAGCAGAAAAAAAAAAAGAATCCCTGGTCAGTAATAGGCTTCAGTAATGAACAAACTCCCTCAGTCATAGATATTTCTTGCTTAGTTAATGTCTCACCTCTATAGAGGTGCCTTGCCTCTGTCTTGAGACCTTAGCATGGCAACTGGGACTTTCCAGGTTTTTCTCAACAGGGCAAGATAGACATGGAGAACTCACCTTCATTCTTCTAGACTTTGGGTGATGACACAAGTCACCGTGTTAAAACACAATCATCTTTTGATGGGCTTTAATTCTCAATTAGATATGAAAGAATTCAGTAATGACCATGTTCCTCAAGGAGGAGTGCCAAAGCGAAGGTCACGGTCAGCAGTCCAGAGCAGTTCCCTCCTTTTCTCTTCTGTAGTACCTGCATGATCATTCACATTGAGCTCCTAGTTAAAACTTGTAAGTTGCCAGCACCTAGATACCACCCAAGATGGAGACTTCTTTTCCTCGTATTGACATACTTGTGTGTGTATTTTTAAATTTTGTTGGAGTGTAGTTGACTTACAATGTTGTGTGAGTTTCAGGTGTACAGCAAGGTGAATCAGCCATCTATATATATAAGGGATCTGTATCTCCATTCTTTTTCAGATTCTTTTCCCATATGCGTTATTACAGAATATTGAGTGCATTTCCCTGTGCTGTACAGTAGGCCCTAGTTGGTTATTTAGTTTATATATAGGAGTGTGTATATTAATCCCAAATTCCTAATTTATCCCTCCCCCTCACGTTTCCCCTTTGGTAAACAAAGTTTGATTTTGAAATCTCTGAGTCATATTGACAAGTAATGGTAGTAACGGCTTTGAAATGCTCCAACATTGCCTTTAATGAGTAGAAATTCTACATCAGTTTCCGGCCTGACAGCTTCCCTATTTTGACTGGAGTTTCAAAATCCATAAGTTTCTTTTCCTTAACTGGTGTGAAAGAAGCCATCTTGAAGTCCTGGGTATATATTTGCTGTCACAAGTCACTTCTGATCCCAGTCCATTGGCCGCAGTTGGTCATATGACCTCACCTACCTGCAAAGGAGTTGTGTATGTGGGAGAACACTTGGGCTTTGCAGTAAGCAGCATGTATCTGTTTCTGAATGGTCTGCTTTTCATTGACCAGAAGTGTTCAACATTGTATCTTCAGCGTTGAAGATGCCTAATAAATATCCACATTCTAAACTGTATTCTTCATTTGGGCATGCAAAAGTAAACAAAACCCAGAATTGAAATTTCATAAAATCCAACATAATAGTTCTTACACTGATAAAAATTAACCTATTCCTATGTAGATAGTGAGAGTTAATAAGACCTGTAGTTGATCTACTACTGCTTGCGAATTAAGATTCTCTATTTCCTCCTCCTCCATTATATTAAGGCAGAAATTGCAATCGGTCCGCTTCCATTGCATTTTTCTAGAGGAAAGAAATTAAGAATAGTAAGTTATGATCAGAATATTAAAAAAGATCTGTCTTGGGAGTTCCCGTCGTGGCGCAGTGGTTAACGAATCTGACTAGGAACCATGAGGTTGCGGGTTCGATCCCTGGCCTTGCTCAGTGGGTTAACGATCCGCGTTGCCGTGAGCTGTGGTGTAGATTGCAGACGCGGCTCGGATCCTGCGTTGCTGTGGCTGCGGCGTAGGCCAGTGGCTACAGCTCCGATTAGACCCCTAGCCTGGGAACCTCCACATGCTGCGAGTGCGGTCCTAAAATGACAAAAGGCAAAAATAAATAAATAAAAAAAGATAAAAAAGATCTGTCTTGATACACCGATGCTTGCCTTTCTTGCAGTTCACAGCCCCTTCTACCAGCTCCGTATTTATTTTATGTATTGTTTCTGTTGGGATAAAACCAGCTTCACCCATCATGACCAGAGGTCTTTAAGTCTGGTTGGTAGCTGTATTCTTGGATTTAGTTTAGTTTAGTTTAGGTTCACTACTTCTTTGAACTGATTTATGCCATTTTTGATGCCTTCAGCAGTTAATTTCATACTTCAGGTCTTCTGTAAGAAAGTGCTTCTACTTCTGGCAAAAATTATGTCTGGTGAAATTACTTCTATTTCTGGTCTGGGGGAACATAAAGACCAAAGCATAGTAAGTATAATATAAATAAAGACTTAAAAAACTTCCTCCCAGTTTTGTTCTCTGAAATCAGGTACGTTCTCCCTGAAATGTGTAGAAGGATGAATTTTACACTTTTCTCAAAGCCTGATGAAAAAGAAATAGCAGTGATTTCCAGCTAGAAATTATCAGCTTCATTTTACTTTTAATAAAACAAAGCCAATCTCATAGGGGCATAAGTGTAGACTTTTGAAAGAGGAACTGGGCAGCATGTGTGAAGCTTGTAGGAGAAAAATTGTGGGCAAGCTTGGCCTGGATGCCTCTTTCCTAGTACTTATTAAATAAACTCTGACTTACTGACAAAAGTTCTAGAACTCCGATGTCATTGCTAAAAGATGTCCTTTTTTTCTTCTCTATAGAAATTGTCCAGATAGTAAGTTGGATGTAACGTGTAAGGCTTGGCTTGCTTTAATAATATTTAAAGTGATTGATTGATTGATTGATTGATTGGAGTTCCCATCGTGGCTCAGTGGAAATGATGTGGCTCAGTGGAAACGAATCTGACTAGCATCCATGAGGTTGCAGTTTTGATCCCTGGCCTTGCTCGATAATTTAAGGATCCGGCATTGCCATGAGCTGTGGTGTAGGTTGCAGACGTGGCCCGGATCCTGCGTTGCTGTGGCTGTGGTATAGGCCAGCAGCTACAGTTCCGATTTGCCCCTTAGCCTGGGAACCTCCCTATGCCGCGGGTGCGGCCCTAAAAAGACAAAAAAAAGTTAATTCATTTTTGGATGTTTTCCCTGTTTCTCTTTTTTAAATCTAAGAAAGAGAAGCAGCACAAATTCTTCCTCCTTTGGAAGAGGGAAGACATACAACAACCTAAACAGGACAGAAAGTAGTGCAAGTGGGTTCCTTTCCCACAACGGAGCTGTGAACTTATCCTTATCCTGTAATGTACACTTCATAGCTGTCTTATTCGAGCAAATCCTCCTGAGCCCGAAAACTGATTTGTTGTATTGCTTCCACATTTTTTGCTAGCAGTTATTTAGACAGAGCTGAAACATATTAAACATGGGTTGAGTTCCCTATTGTCCTGTCTGGCACTCTGTTTCCATCCAGAGTGTACACTGGTGTACATTAGATCACTAAGGGGCTCATTATTACTGAATTCCAGCCAGGACTTCATTTCCTAAACACATGTGCTTGCCTGGTATTGCTTGTAGGCCTTAAGCTCTATTTTTCCCATGTCTGTGTGTGTGTGTGTTTTGTTTGCAGAGAATAGGTAGAGCAAGAAACCTTTTTAGATTGTTATAATTTTTGTTTCTATTGCACATTCCCTATGTGGAGGGGATTTTAGAAGAGAAAACCAGCTCTGTCTAGTATATGTCAAAACTGGGTTAAATCAGAATAAGTGAGGGGAGAGGTGACGATTTGGAAGTGGAAGAGAAAGAACAAAGTTAACTACAATTAAAACCACATCTCGTATAGTTACTATTCCCAAACCCAAGTGAGAGCCTTAAAACTGACCAGTGAATTATGGAAACTGAACTGAAAAAGGCTTTGGTTCATTGCATCTGTCAAAGTACTTTTCCCATTTTGGGTACACTGATCTCCCTGTATTCCTTGGTGCTGGTGGGAAAACTTGGTCAAAAATGGTAATTACTTTTTTTATTTAGTTGCGCACTCTTCAAAAGGCAATAGCAAGTATTCATTAATTTCCATCTGATAGAACTGAAATTTTTTTTGTGTGGCTAAACAATTGAAACAGGAAATGACCCGAGATACAGTTTCCATGACACCCTGTCACTTGGATCCAGTTTTCCAGAAGATGAAAGACCAAAGCCGGCTTTTGATAGTGAGTAACTAATTGGACTGGCTGATAGTGGGAGTTTTTTAATGTGAAAAATAAAGGAGAAAAAACTGGAACAGCTGTGTTTTGGTACAGTTGTCTAATCCCCAGATAAAACACTCCAAGGACATTGAAATTGAATAGTGCCTTTAGTTAAGGGGAAAAAATATAAAATCTCTCAAAGCACTGGTTTACTCTAGAGAAAATACAGAATATATTTGTTTGGAAAAAGCATAAAACAACAACAGAAAAGAAATTTTATGGAGTCAAGGTACTCAGTGGTGCCTTTTAGAAGTAATCTTTGTTAATGCAAAGTAGCATTTCATATTTTTAAGATGTCTTGATGCACTCTTGCAGGTGATCTTTGTTAATGCAAAGTAGCATTTCATATTTTTAAGATGTCTTGATGCACTCTTGCAGGTGAAAAAAGAGACTACCTGCCAGATGACTTTCTCAGTCCAAACTTTCTAAACATGCTTTTGTGTAAAGAAGTAGTTAACGCTAATAAGATTTGTTGGGAGGACCAAAAATACTTCTAACTTATGTTAAAGAAATTGAGACATCCAGTTAGAAATTTTCTTATTGGCCAGTCCCCCCTCTCCCAACACACACACACAGTTAGGCTTCAAGGGTATTTTGCAGCTCAAAGCTTCTCTGGAGAAGGACAAAGTGAGATGAGGTACACTGGGAGCACACAGTAGCTGCTCAATAAATGGTGGTAGCTCTTATTTATAGTTTCATTTCCTGGAGGCTGCTGGTCTCAAAGCAAAGCTAGACACCAAAACAGCTAATTTTTTTTTCAGAAAAAAGTTTTTGTTCATCCAAAAGAGCATTTTCATTGACTTTAGGTCAGATTTCTTCTAGACCTGCATCTTACCTTGTGAAATCCGAGCTCACTATATTAATACCACTGATTTTTAAGCTCAGCGTGTTCATGCCAGAATAGCCTTTTGTCTTATCCGGGTCATTGTCCCTAGGGCAGAGGGAAGGGAGAAATTACTGGATAGTCAAGGGCCACTGGTGAGCCCTCGGCAGCTACCTGGCGGGGTAGAGTGGGTGGGGGGTTGGTATTACCAGGACGGTGGCACCAGTTTGACACCCTTTCAAAAAAGGGCTCCAGGCCTTTCTTCCCGGATGCAGGAAGTTGCCCCTTTTTCTCGTGGGCTGGTGGTAAAGTCCAACTGGAGAAATAAACCGGTACTGTTGCGGGGCCTGGAGTGGAGGGTTCTGTACTTCTTCAGCTATCTTGGTGGCTGCCCCAGAAACGCTGCTGTCCTGGACCCCTGTGTGCCAGGCAGGGCTCGCAGTCCAGCCAGGTTCAGAAGATCGCGCTCTGCGAGGCGAACCTTCCCCCTCCCCTGTCCCCAGCCCGGCTCCCCGCAGCTCAGCTCTACACCCGCTCCCCGCCCCCACGGCTCCAGGGTCCATGGTGGCCCATCCCCCAGACCGCGCCCCGCCCCTGTCGCCACGCTTGCGGGTCCGCTCCGCCCACCCATCCCTCCAGGGTAGACTGCGCCCGCCCCTCCCTAGGCCGGGCTGTGCTGGTCTCCGTCCTGTCCCCTCTGCGAGGGCCCTTCACCTGCTCCCCAACTCCCCACCCTCACCCCCACCCCCACC
>PVHT020000066.1:10187640-10221086 GCA_004024745.2 Catagonus wagneri | reverse complement strand
GTCCACCTCCTTTATCCCTTCAGCCCTCTGTCCCTCGTGGTCCATGCCAGCCCCTCGCTGGCCCCTTCTCCTTTTGGGGATCCCACTGATCTTTGTCCAGCTCACCCCGAAGCTGCCACCCTGGGGAGGCTGCTCCCCAGGGTGGCGGCGACCTTGGGCCATCACCTCCTCTTCTGCCCCTAATGATCCCTGACACGCCCACTCGCTTTGGGCTGCATTTTATTTTTTTAAACCAACGTTACTGAGGGAGTAGCCGAGGGAAAAAAAAAAAAGCCAGGCGTTTTTTTAAAGGGGAGGGGATTTTCCACGCAAAACACGGCGGTGAATCGAGGCACTGCCAGACAATTGCAGCCCTTCACTGGTGTATTAACATGCCTATTAACAGTGCCAGGTGGCAGTGATTCTCTGGCTGGTACACAGGTCAGGAAAGAGCCAGTGTTCCGCTTCACCTGTCTGAATTAAACTACCGCCTGCCACTCATTTTACTTAATAAGTACTTAAGGCTGTACTTGATGCTGGACTGAGCTCCGGGAATACAATTAAAAGAAAAATTGCAGAGGCCAGAGCTTCTTGTGGATGCAGACAGGTAATGTACATAACATTTATTGAGCACTTACTAAATACTCTCATCTGCATATGTGATGGGAATCTTCTGAGTGTTGCTACCAGGTACATATTAGGATGGACCCTCTAATTACAGTTCAGGAGTGGAAGAGCCAGCATTTAAGCCCAGGTGCTCTTAACCACTATGCCAAACGAGACTAACTGGTGCAGGGTACTGAGTGCTTTTGATGTGTCAGGCAGTGTTCTAAACAGTTTATGCATATTAATGTCTGTAATCTTCCCAGCCACCAATGAGGCATAGGTGCTGTTATTATTCTAATACAGAAGAGGACATGGTGAAGCAAAGATGAAATAACTCAGGCCCACTTGCTAATGACAGCAGAACCAGAAGTCAAAGCCAGGCAGGCTGTAAGTGGGTTTGGTGGGAGGAAGTGGTTTTTTCTCCTTGGTGGGGGGTGATGTGTCAAAGATTCAGAGAGTAGGTGACCCTTGTGCAGAGCGTCTGGTGTATCATGGTTGTGTTCCTGCCCAGTACACACTGTGCTTGTTTAAAGCTCAGCAGGTACCCAGAAAACGTTTTCAAATGGAGACAGAGCTAAATAAATGTTCAGTATTTTTGACTCGAATTTTTCCCGATTGAATACTTCAAATTGCCCCTTCTTTGTGGAAGTAACTACCCTATTAGAGCATATTTTTTGTTGTTGTTGCAGCAATGAGGAAAGTTAGAGATCCAAAGCAGTTGAAATCCATTGATAGATAGGAGCAAAATTTACTTTTGAGTTCCTTTTTTGACTTTTTGCTAGGGGAGGATTTCAACTTGCTCATCTATAAAATGGGGTTAATAATTCACCACCACCTCTGGTTTTGAGATGTATTACTTTAAGATTCTAGGCAGAAAGGTTTTGAAAGCTCATTACTTGTAAATTAGTATGTCTATCATGCATCTTGCTTTGGAGGTTGTTTCTGATGTGCTAGGATGGGACAGGAACAGACTTTTCTAAATTTCTCCAGCCAGAAACAGTTCCTTTGCCTCTACTCTTTGTAGCTCTGTCACACCCCTTACCGTGCACTTCTTCCTGCCCCACTAGGTTAGGTGCCCTTTGAGCCAGACACTGCCCTCATCTTTGCTTCTGGGTTTGAGACTGCATGCAGCATAGGCTGATTGCATTGAACTGATGGGCTGCCTGGTTAGTGTTGAGGTGAAAAGTGGTGTTTTTCGCTTTTTTGCTCTTCTTTTACTCTCTGGGGTAAAAAAGAAATACCTCGCATAAACATGGGGAGATCAATGACTCCAAAGGCCTCTTGGGGAGGAGGTGGGGCAAGAGAATGGCGGAACTGGAGTAAGAATCTGCTGACAGCCCAGGAGACAGAAAATGTGGAAACTCAGGTTGAATTAGGAAGATGAGCCAGAAATCAGACAAGGAGCTTTCAGGAGCTGGGAGTGAGACCGGTACTTGAACTCCATGGGAAATAGCAGAGAGAAAATAATTTCTTTTTGATGTCAAAAACGTGATACCGAAAGAGCCTGTCTTTAAGAGTCAGAAGATTTGAGTTCTTGCTCTAGTATATGCCTGGCCAAGTCATGTAACGTTAGAGCCTCCGTTTCTTTACAGTGGGAAAAATGGGATAGGCTGTGTTCTTCCCAACACATTTTTTTGTAGAAATTATACAGCAATGCCTATAGACACATGCCTGCAGTTGGTGTAAAAGATAACGCAAATACTGGTGTGAAGGTGGGTGAGAGAGCTTCCAGCAGAAGAAAGGGTGCTGAATCTCGCCTCAGAGGACTTAGAGCATGTGGTCTTTTTCTGTGATCTCAGATGAGCAAAGTATTCCATCTAAGGCTCAGTTTCCTCAAGTATAAGATGAGGTCAGTGCCTGCCTTCCATGTAACAAAAGTTCCATGGAAGTTGAGACTCTTCTAGAAAACTTGTTTCAGGGATTAGCATTAAATGTTTGCTGCTCTCCCCCTTTAGCTGTGTTCCTGCCAAGTTCACGATTGCTGCTTCTCTTGCTGATCAAGTAGTGGACTAGGGACGGCAGAGGTGTGGCTCTTAGGAGAACCATACTCAGCCTTCTGACCTGACACTCCCAGGTCTGACACTGGTTTACCCACACAGACTTAAACAAACAAACAAACCCAAACCTCTTAAACCCAAGACAAGCTTCTCCCACCTGGATTAGTTACCTCCCCGGTTCTCCTTTTTATCCTTGAAGAATGCCCTGAGCTCCAGTCCCTTGCCTTTCCTTTAGTGTCTCTCACCATCTCTTCTTCCAATGATTGGCTGCTGTGTCTCTCATCTTTGCCACGCTAAAGACAAGAAAAAGGAAAAAGATCTTCTTCCCACCACCTTTTAAGGCTTTTATTGCTAATTATAAGAGAGAAAGCAATAGGGCATCACAGAAAGACTACTTTGAGACAGGACTCAGTTTAATGAAGTCCATGCTTTCTTTCTCAATGGCCTCCTTCCAAACTGTGTGTTGATGGAAAATGCTCTCTGCTTTGATTCCTGAGGGTTGGGGCTCATCATCACCTCTTTGAACTGTCATTAGCAAAAGCCTTCTAACTTCCTCCATTGTGGGGCCTTTCATGCCTGTGGTACCCGCCCCTTGTTGCATGTGCAGTTTTCATTTTTTAGAGATCTCCAGATTGGTAATAACAAGTTCACATGGCCTCAGCTCTGTCCAGGAGAGACTAATTGCAAAGCAAATCCCAGACCGTAATAAGGAATTGTTGAAAGAACACCCTCTTTAATCCTTTACTTTGGCATCGGCCACTTACTATTAAAAAGGTAGATTTGAATCCACTAAAGATGAATAGCTTTAGTTCATTTATCTTTCTTGGCTTAAGAAAATGGGTAGGAAGGAAAAGGGTCTTAGGGTAAAACACTGAAGTTATTCAGTTATTTTATTAGGCTTTATTTTTCTTTGACCATGAAATTGGCCCTAGGGTGTGCTTTTTAAAGTAGAGAAGTTTTGTTAAATCTCCAAGGATCGATGAAAATCACTACAGTATTATATATTAATGTGAAGTTAAAACTGTCAGGTAAATTTTATGAAAACATCTTTTTTTTTTAAAAAAATCTAATCTATACACTCATTTTAATATTAGTGACATTTGCATCCTTTCTGAGATTAATTAGTACTAGGAAAGATTAAGACATAATAGGACAAGGATTCTCAAAAAAGACTCTTGGATGTGTTGCACAACTACTGTTATGATGTTTAAGCTGAGGATTACAAAGAAGTGATGTTTTCAGAAAAATACATTTTTTAAAAGGTTGTAGAAAACTGACAGTCTGGAAACTACATGTTCCACATACACGTTTATGATAGAATAGTGAAGAGGGATTAGAATGTTCATAAGAAACCTGTATTTAGGGCAAGCTAGGGTGCTTATTAAAGCTGCTTTTTAAACAAATTTTTACTGGGAGTTAAGAACCAGGAGTTTTGGATGGATTCTCATGCTGGCACTTGACCAGCCACGTGAACTTGAGCAAGTCAGTACCTTCTCTTGTCTAAAAAGGAATGGGGAGGTGTATAGTAGAATCACTCTAATGGGATTGTGATGATGATGCACTCAGTCTTTGAACATCTGCTGCTGTTTCAGCTGCCCTGCATCCCAGGCGCCCTTTCTGAGGAAGAGCAAATGACCTTTTCTCCCTCAACAGCTGCGGGGATCAGATAGTTCGTGTGTTAAGATGATGGAGAAGAGATTGCAGGGGCAGGACAGCCTGGGGGCCTTCTAGGGAAGCTGTTTTAGTGATCTGATCTCCTTGGGTATGTGTGTTCTCAGTTATCTAGCCTTGCTAAGTTCTTGCCCTCTTCCTTTTCCCATTAAGGTAATTCCCATCTTGATTTTTTTTTTACCCCCTGGTGGTAGTCACCATCCAGCATTGTACTGTTTTGAAACTATAGAAGCCTACATTGTTGGGACTGGCCCACTGGGTTTAAGATTCAGGCAAATTCAGATAATGTTAGGTGTCCTTGTAAGTCTCTGTGTGATTGTCGTGTCATTTAAATGAGATACTGCACTCACGTTGGAAGGCCGTGGGACCCTGAAAGTGAAGTGCATTTGTAACTTGTTATTCCTGCAGGTTCTGATGAGGGAAAGATCTGTGGCATGAATATGGCTGTGCGGTACTGTTTCGGATTTAGAATGTAGAAGAAAGGGCGTAGGATCTGGTAATGGTTCTGGCCTTGCGTTGAGAATCCATATTTAGCTGGAGATTGCAGGACATTTTTCTGTGCCTTATAACAACGTGGCACGTAAAATGTACAGTGGTTTTGTGACTGTCCTTATTTTTAATATACCTGAGATCTTCAACTCCAGGGCACCAAAGCCGGTGGGGGGTGGGACAGGACTAGTGTAGTAGGGAGAGGTGAGAGAAGATGACTCATGTCTGCTAAGCTCCTATAGATCAAGTACTATATTTTAATCTATATTTTTCTTTTTTGATGTTACCTTATTTTATAGATGAGGAAGATCTTAGTAGCTTACCTAGTATCAACTAGCAGTTTTGGGGGAGTGTGAGCATTCATTTTTCAAGACTTTTATTTTTCAAAGTCCAGGCTTTTCCCCTGCTATTCATGCTAGGATAATGGAAAATAAAGAAGGAAGTGGATGGAAGAAAGGAAGACTTGAGAACATAGGTTACCTAGAAGAATAAACAACCATGAGGTTCTAGAGATAGATGATTGAGAAATCAGGGATAAGGAATTATAAAAACGTGAGCCTGGAATGGACTTTAAAGGAATAAAGGTCATCAACCTCTCTAGATGATCTCTTCTCCATCGAAGTGGTCACTCAGCCTCTTCCTGCAAAAGCGATGGGGGGCATCTTCACTGAATGGTCTGTTCTGCCTGTGCACAGCTCTGGCCACCAGGAGATTATTCTCTGTGAATCCCAGGACTTCTTTTGGCTCCAGATTTACCCTTAGTAACCTCTTAGCAATTACAGTCATAAGCACTTTGAATCGATAAAGCCAGGCCACAAAGTGGTTTTGAACCAGCTACCCAGAATTAAATTGCTTTGGTTTGAATCCCAGCTCCTCTGCTTATGAGCCGAGGCCCCGGCAAAGTCACGGATCCTCTCTAAGCCCTCATTTCCTTATCCACACTGGGGGACACCTCATCCTGTTGCATCAAATGAGAGAAAGCATGTGACATAGTCATTGGCGTGTAGTGAGGCTTTCTGTAAAGGTTTGTAAGGTTGCTGCTGTCATTACTGTCCATAACTCTCTGAGGTAGAAACTAGGGCCATTTCCCAGATCTTGGAAACTGATGGAACCTTCTGAGAGTCACCGTAAAAGCAAGCCAAAATCTTGACGCTCAAGGGCAAAGGATTCAACTTTTGCTCTTTTCTTCTTAACACTTCCTCCCACTCCCTGACTCTGAGCAGAGAGGAGGTCCTGCAGGCCAACTGGAGTCATAAAAATAAATAAATAAAACACCCTGCAGATGTAACAGTCTTGGGCTAAATTCAACACTTCTACACCCACACCTCAAATTGCTACACCTTCCTTTTTCTTTTTCCTCCTAAGGAAGAATTTCCTTTTGAAAACTGTTATTTCAGTCGTTTGCATTCTCTATTCATCAGCATGTGGAACACCCACACCTCAAATTGCTACACCTTCCTTTTTCTTTTTCCTCCTAAGGAAGAATTTCCTTTTGAAAACTGTTATTTCAGTCGTTTGCATTCTCTATTCATCAGCATGTGGATTAGATGTCACTTCATATAATTGTTTTGAATAGCTAATAATAGTCTCTTTGGGGAGTAAAACTGTGTTTTTCAGTGTGTGAACTTGACATGCAATATGATTAAGCTTTTTTTTAATTTTCCACTAAGTACCTCCCAGATGCTGTCATAATTAGGTCACAGTGTATATTTTATGAAGGATCAGATATACTTTGTTAGCTAAATGTTAATCTCTGGCCTGTGAACATTCTTGTACAAGTTCATGCCAGACAGAGGCACACATTTCCATCCTTACTGTGTACTATTCTTCTGTTAACAGTTGTTATCAGTTTCTAAGAGCTTGGCACCAGAGTTCAAACGACGCTACCACAAGCTGGTTTACCTTAAATAAGCCACTTGAGACTGTCTGCAAATTGGTTGTACTATATCTTACCAGAGTTGTTTTAAGGCAGGTTTTCTCAACCTTGACACTGATGATTTGGTGGTAGTGGTGGAAGACGGTCTGCCCTGTGCATTTTAAGATTTATTAATATCTCTGGCCTCTACCCACTAGATGCCAGCAGCTCCCTGTCTCTCCCCCAACCCCATCTCAGTTGTGGCAACCAAAAATGTCACATATACCCTGGGAGGGGGCAAAATTGACCCCCAGTTGAGAAACACTGTTCTAAGTTAGAATGCTGTTCTATATGTAAAAGCCTATTGCAAGCTGAGGAGCTGTAAGGTAACTACTAGACATTTTATTATGTATCTGCTCAAGGTAAAGCACTGTGCTAAGTGCTGTGGAGAAAGGGACTTAACACTAACCATGTGTAAGTTACTATCCCTGCTTCTGAGCAGTTATGGTGGAGGGAGGTGATGCAACATAATACCTGATAAATTTGCAGGGTTCAGTTAATATATCAAAGGCAAGGTGGCACTTGGCGTTTGGGTTATACCTTAAAGAGAATAGATGACAGGAACTCCAAGAAAAAACAGGGCTTCATTTCTAGTCTTGTGATAGGTTGCCAGTCAGAAAACATTTGAGTCGGGAGTTCCTGTCATGGCTCAGCGGAAATTAATCTGACTAGCATCCATGAGGATGCAGGTTCGATCTCTGGTCTTGCTCAGTGAGTTAAGGATCCAGCGTTGCCGTGAGCTGTGGTTGCAGGTCGCAAACGCGGCTCGAATCTGGCATTGCTGTGGCTGTGGTGTAGGCTGGCAGCTGTAGCTCTGATTTGACCCGTAGCCTGGGAACCTCCACATGCCTCGGGTGCAGCTCTAAGAACACAGGAAAAAAAAAAAGGGATAGAAAACGTGAGTCAAGCAGGCTTTAAATGAGTGTGGTAAATGACCCACCTAAAGGAGACAGTTGCTAGTCAATGGAGGCAAATTGGTGGTAGTAATATTAGTCTGGTGTTGACAGAACTGCCAGTTTTTCAAAAGATGTTGAAAATCCAGATTTTTTTGTTAAATATGAAATTTCCTGAATTTTAAACATTGGTTCAAATGAAAACAACCATAACCTTGTGCAGGTCGAGCAAAAGATGGTTGTAGATCAAGTTAGGTGGCCAGTTTGCAGCCGGGTAATCTTTTGGTGGGTGGGCGGGGCTTCTCTCAACTTTTCTCTTAAAAAAAAGAAACAGAGGAAAAGTTAAACTGGCAAGTTCCTTCTTACTGTATACTGTTTATTTCCACCTGTGTTCTGCTTTCTCCATTTGAACTTAAGCTATCCGGATGAAGTTTGGATCTGAAGTTTTGACCTAGCTTGAATAACGTTTTTGGAAAATGTGAGCGTCCTTCACTTAAGAATTCTCCAGGGTCCTCAGCTAAAAGTGAAACCTGGAATGGTTGCCAGTAAATGCCTTTTGTAGTTGTGGAAATGCAAAGTGATTTATCACTTGGTGGTAATAACTGGAGACCTCGATACACAAAAAAGAAGTTAGGGGTAAAGAGGCCAAAAATAACAAGTATAACCATATGGCTGTTTTTAAGAGGTGTCCATGTGGCTATCCAGCTAACAAGGACTCTTGCCAGTTTGTGAGTTTTCTTTTCCTTCTGTTTTCTTTTTCTCCTTTCTTTCTTATATGGCTTTACATGAAAGTGTTTTAACTTCAACATTGTAAAGAAGGAATTTCTCCTTTTACTCTAGGTTTTGGAAAACTGAACTATAGGCGGGGAAGGAATGTATTGTTAGAAGAGCTAGATTCATAGTTGACCAGAGGATTATTGATGTTTACCTCAGTAGCAAAGCTATGTGATAACCCCTGTTTATATTCTCTTAAGTCTTTAGAGGTGGCTTAGCTTTTTAGGATGTTGGCCAAGTTCCATGTCTCAGTCTAGATCAGCGTGCCATCTTTATCAAGGATGACATGTGAAGTACTTCGCCAAATGCCTTGAAAAAAATCAGGGTATATATTAGCTCATAAATTTTTTTTGACTTTTTAAAAATTATAGATTCACAGTGTTGACAATTTCTGCTGTGTAGCAAAGTGACCCAGTGAGCGCACACACACACACACGCACACACACACACACTTTTGTTCTCATTATCGTCCATCATGGTCTGTCCCAAGAGATTGGAAATAATTCCCTGTGCTATACAGCAGGACCTCATTGCTTATCTATTGGAAATGTAATAGTTTGCATCTACTTAACCCAAATTCCCAGTCCAGCCCTCCCCTCCCCCGCTTCGCATCTACAAGTCTACTCTCTGTGAGTCTGTTTCTGTCTTGTGGATAGGTTCATTTGTGCTATATTTTGGATTCCACATATAGGTGATAGCATATGGTGTTTGTCTTTCTCTTTCTGCCTGACTTCACTTAGTATAAGAATATCTATCCATGTTGCTGCAAATGGCATTAATTTGTTCTTTCCTATGGTTGAGTACTATTCCATTGTATACACGTACCACATTTTGTTAATCCATTCATCTACTACAATTTCTACTTGTAAAGGAAATGACGTGATTTGCCTGCTGTGTTCTTACGGAGCCCTTATGTGTCCTTAGTAATTATAATTATATAATCTATAATTTTGCCAAAAAAGAGCCTGAAGGGGACAAGTTCATGGGCTCTTGAGCTCATGTGTTCTTCCTTGGTCATAATGGAGATGTTTTCCAAATCTCACTGTTGGCATGTTGGTGTCCAAGTGATATTTTTTTTTTTTTTTTTTGGTCACATTGTGGTATTGGGTTTGGGAGCAACAAACACACAACATAGAAGTAAAAATTAGGGCTCTACATTAATCTGAATGGTATGGATTCTTAGATTTTTTTTTCTTGCTTTTATAGTGAACTCATTAATATAAACTGCTTAACTATTTAACAGTGTCTTACCTTAATTAAGCAGTGTGCTTCTAAAAAATGATTTCTTTGGGGTATACTTTGGAAAAACAAGTGGGGAGCTGTGGAAGTTTCACTGTCAGGTTATAATGAAAGCACGAAAAAATACAGACCCTGCCACTCTGTGCGAGAGACGGAATTTAAATTACCCTAAGAGGTCCCCTCAAACCAGATGCATTTCCAGTCTGATTGGTTTGACATTTGTCTAGGACCTTTGGAATATAAGCTTATGCAATTAATAACGAGAATGAATTTCTGTCCTTGCAAGTTCAAAATATCTCAAAGCATTTTTTTCCTCTTTTAAATCATTTGACTACTGGTATTTGTGAGTATGGCTTTCTCATATGAGGATGCTACCATGCAACAGCACCAGTTGTGTTGCCTGAACGCATGCCAGTTCTGTTCAGTTTGAGCCTCGGGGACTGCTTATTAGTACTCTGACTGCCTGGGCGAAGGTAATGTAAAATTAATGTATGAAGAAAGCCCTGTTATCTGACACTCTTGGAGGATGCAGGTGGTCTGAAGTGGTGTACAGAAATTAAAGCAACATGCTAATCTATGTTTATGGAGAAGTGACTGGGATTCATGGTTCTAACTCTGGGGTTCACTACTTTTCATTTAAAAATTGGGAGGACATTGCAGTGTTACCCCTTCCCCTGCCTAGCCCACTTCCTGTATTTCAAGCATGTGTAAAGCCTGAGATTTTGCAATCCTTAGTTTGGGAAATTTGGGGTGTGCTTCACAGAGGATGCGGTAGAAGAGATTGTTAATGGGATTCTCACATACAGACCACAGATTTCTGAGAAAATTCTTATTTAAGTAGTCGTCCTCTTGATAATTGGCATTACACTAGACAGATGCTGAACACTTTCAGATTAATTCTAAGCTAAGGATGATGTAACATGGGTCCTTTTTTCAGCAGTATAGCCCCAGTTCTTAATACCTGTCCCTTTCGCATTCTTCCCCCCCCCCCCGTGATTTGGTAATCAATTATCTGGTAACTTTCCATTTTCATTTTAGCCATAGCAGTGTCTGTGTCTGTGATGTCCATGTAACTCTGTGGCATCATTTCTCATGTGGTTCTAGAGTAGCTGGTTTGCTGATCTGCCTCATCTCTAGACAAGGAGCCTTACTGTTTTATGGTCCATCTTGCTGTGTCACCACGATGCCCAGTGTGGACTTGGCACATACTAGCTGTTTAATAAATGTCCATTCATGAGCAAAGCTGAAGGAAGTTCTGGAAGTGAGGTTGTCAACACTGGGAAGAAGGAAGGACCAAATAATAAGCCAGTTCTTTTGTGTGTTATGTTTTGTTTTGTTTTTTGCACTTTCATGAGTGTTATCTCATTTAATCCTTAAAACAGTCTTTCGCAATAGGCATCATTATCTCTGTTGCATCGATTATTACCTCCAATCAGTCTTGGAGCTGGTTAGGAGAATGAGTCTGGATTGAACCCAGGTTTTCATCCTCTGGATTATTGTTCTTGCCAGTAGGCAACAGGAGGGTATCCTCCGATAGAGTAATGTTTCTAGGAAAACTTATTTGTAAAGACTTTCCTCTCTTGGAATTTACTAGAGCATTCTTTTGCCTTCCAAATCCTTCCCCCTAATAAACGCTGGTGGAGTTCCACCAAAAAGAAGACCGCGAACTTGTCTAGCGGAGCTGGAACAGAAAATACAGCTTTGGAGTTAACTGGAGTCAGGAAGACCTGGGTTTTCAGTCTGGCTTCTCTACTTACTAGCAGTGTGACCTTGGGCAAATCATTCATGCCTCAGTTTTCTCATTTGTAATTTGGGGATACTGTTAGTATCTATGTCATAGGCTTGTGGGGATCACAGGAGATAATGCAGGGAAAGCCCTTGCTATATGTCTGAGACGTTTCTCAATAAATGCTACCTGCTGCTGTTCGTTAGCACATAGGCATGTTTTATTCATTCATTCAGCAAATATTTGAGTGCCTGCCGTGTACTAGGCACTCTTGCATCCTACCAATTCATCAGTTAACAAAAGTTCCTTTTGGCATGGAATTTACTATCCAGTTGTCTTGCAGGGGAGAGCCAGACAATAGAGCTAATGAATGTTAGGAAGTAAATTATATTGTGTGTTTGAGAGTGACTAATGCTGTTCAATAAAAGAGAAGTAAAGAGGGGTAAGGAGGATCAAGTGGGTTTGTAGGGGCCTAGGTGGCTTTTGAGGTTGCCACAAAATAGGGTATTCACCATGGGTGTCATTGAGAAAATGACACTCCAGCCTATGCCTTGAAGGAGCTTGCCATGTGGATCTCTGGGAAGTGCCTGGCAGAGGGCTTAAGGTGGGGGTGAACAGCAAGGAGGCCAGGGTGGCAGGTGAACAGGAAGGGGGATCCCTAGGGCTTTTAGAGGCCCCCGTGAGTAATGGGGAGCCACTGGGGGGAGGGTTTCCTTGAGCAGAGGTGTGACAGGCTCAGTCATCATCTCCATGCTGCTTCTCATCAGGAGGAAGGACCAGGGCAGTGTAGCTCCTCTCTCCTCTTTCTCCTATTAGCTTAATCTTTTACATTTTAAATGTGTGGAGGAACAGTGTATTCCACCACCCCAGGGTAGCTGCCCTGCCTACTCTGTATCATTGATTGAACTTGGCAGTCCTGTGGCTGTAATGGTTGTATTCCTTGGGAAACAAAGGAAATGATTAGATCTTAAAGAGGACAGGAAAGTAGCATCCTGTGGTAGCACAGCTTGTGATCCTCTTTGAACATGACTTGATGTCTTCCAGGCCTCTTGTACTGAACCAGGAAACCTTTGTAGAGGATCCTGGGAGGTGTTGGTCGGTTTAGTGTTTTTTAAATGTTTGTATCTCCTTACAGTGAGGAGGATCCATTATGGAGTAGGAGGAAGAGCTTAAGTGTGGCAATTTGTCAGCTCATGACCTAGGCTTAACTTCTTTCATCCAAGATAACAGCAGCAGACATACTTTCAACACACCTGGGGATGGAAAATGTTTCTGTGCTTTGTCTTCAGTGAGAATCAATGACTCTTAACCTGGCTTTTCAGTATCTCAGATCATCTTCTATTATTTCATTTGTGTTCTCGTACGCTCCCAAATTATTACGTGATTGGTTTTTTTTTTTGGTTTTTTAAATGCATGCCCAGAAATATGGTGATATTTGGGAATGGTAGATGGGATGGAAGTGGGCCTTGATGCAAAACGTTAACGGGATCACATGGAATTGGAGTCAGAAACACTAAGTCCCATGCCTGGCTCTGTGAAAGTAATAGCTCTGCAACTGTGACATCTGGGTCTGAATTTCATTGTCTCCAAAATGGATTAAGGCACACGTGTCATTTCTGCCTCACCGGACTGGAACAAAATGAGATATACAGATGCCCCCAAGTTGCTTGAATTGTGACTCCTAACATTGGGAACTACTTTTCTGGTGAAGTTATTGTTTGGGAACAGAAAAAGGGTGGGATGGTTAAATCACCTTTTGCAGAGAGTAGTATCATGGGAAGCATGGGTCTGCCTCACTTCCTGGGAGTTGAAGTTTGGGGCCTTCTTTCACATTATGCGTAACCTATTGCACTCTGGAACCCTAGATAAAGGCTTGGGCTGGTCCATCAGCCTGGACCTTCCAACCTACACTCTAAATAGGCTGTCCTCTGTCTAGTGGGCCTATTAATATCTTTTCACCCCTCACAATGCCCCATCTTGGACCCATTATGCTAATTATTTGTGGTAATTTTGGTGATAGGCATCACTTAATTGAGTTAAAGCTTTACAATTGAGGGGTTACTCATTAGCACGGACTTTTAAAATCTTGTTAACCCCTTGTTACTGTTACGATAATGGACTTCAAGGAAGAATGCGCTCAAAAGTCTCAGCGACTCAAGTAGCTTCTTGGCCTGATGGATAAACTTTTTGCCTTCAGCAATGGAAATGTGGGAAAATTCCAGATGCTAATTAATCTAGGGCCAACAGGTTGTGGCAATGGAACCTTCTGTTTGAGGCACAGCCAGAAATTGCTACAAGAGTCACATCAGATACCCTAAGGAAGTCTGTTTTCAGAAATGGAAGCATGTGGAACACCTTAGAAAAATTATTCATCTGCTCCAGGCTTCAGTTTCCTTATCTCTCAAATGAAAGGACTAACTCAAGTAACAGGGAACTCAGTTCTAATACTTTGAAAATACCTACCAAACTATTTAAGTCTGATTTGACTTGTTTTTTCCCTTCCAGCAAAAAATTATCAGTGACTGCCCATGAACTGTCAGTCAGATCCTCTGAACCGCTAGAGTTATACAGAATTAGAACCCTGAGTTGGTCCAGTTCCAGGGCAAACCAAAATCTTGATGTTTTAGCTCATCTTATGATAGGCAGGTTTTGACTGTTTTTTCCCAAATAGTTCTCAATCATCGCCACCTGCCATAAACTGACTTAAGCCAGTTTGGTTATGCATAGCCCCTAGGGTTTGTAGAGGGGGGTGGGTTTTGATAGCAGCCAAATTATTTGAAGTGAGTGAGGTTTAGCTACTATCCTGCAACCTTGCCACCTGGTTGTAACTAGAGCAAGTCTGAGCCATGATTCCGCTGCATGTACCGACGTTGATTAACAGCCAGATATCAGCCAGCAGGCACACAATAAATAGTTCATGCAAAATCACTCTGCATGCTTGGTAAAGTCCCAGCTCTCTTCTTTTAGTCGCTCTGATCACCAGCTTGCATAAAAACCGCGTACCTAGAACTGACAACACTCCATAGGAGCATTCGCTTATCCTCAATAATCAGCATCGGGCAGCTGGCAGGCTTCCAGTTGTGGCTGGCCTAGGAGCCATTTAGGGAACAAGCCTATCAAGGCGGTGCAGGCTCTTGTTCGTGCAAAGGTAGGGGTTCCTCTAAAATATTTTTGGCTAGTCCTTAAAACTTGAATGTATCTTTCATTTCACCAGTGAAGGTCCATGTCTAACATTTACAATGTCTGTTCATAAGCCACTCATTTCACCCCTCCCACCCCTATCAACCTCTGACATTCACTTTGCAAATTGGCGAAGGGTCTGGGGCCAATTAACGTGGATCACGGAAGCATCTGCAGTGCCTTTTTTTTGGCGTATGGGCTTCATGATTAGAACACGAGTTGCCTACCCCTGGAGAGGGCCTGCCTGAATATAATGCTAACTGCATTTGTGTTGTAGTTGAACCTAATTAACTCACACATGATATCACGTCACCTGTACCAAATTATGGCTGAGTTAATTAGGCACCGTCTTTAGAATCCAGTGTGGAAACCGCTGTGGCTAATGGCACTTTGTAGGAGTTAGACTTTTGAAATGATTTGTCAGGATTCCTTTGTTCAAAAAGCCTTGCTTAACTTCCACATGCTCAGAACCATCTCTTGTCAGTGGGCGGAAAATCATGTTAGTTGCCACTTACTGGGTACTTATTATGTGTGGAGTTCTTTATCTACATTGTCTCTACTAATTCTCTTGTCTCCTCTGTGAAGTGGAGACTCCCCTCCATTTCATAGACAGAAAACTGAGGCTAAGAAAGAAAAGCAGTGGAACCCTTATCTAAGCCAAGGTCTTTCTCCGTCTGTTGGGCTGTCTCATAACCCTGAATTGGTTTCTTATTTCTGTGTAACAGATTACTCCAAACTCTGGGTCTGAAAACACCAATTGACTAACAGATTACTCCGAACTCTGGGTCTGAAAACACCAATTGACTAACAGATTACTCCAAACTCTGGGTCTGAAAACACCAGTTGACTGCAGTTTCTTTGGGACAGAATTCTAGGCATGACATGGCTAGATTCTCTGCTTAGGGTCTCACTGGACTGAAATCAGGGTGTCAGCTCAGGGTGTAATTAGCATGTGGGTTTAAGGCTCACCTTCCAGGCTCACTGGGGTAACTCACTTCCTTGAGGGTTGTAAGACCAAGGTCCCAATTTTCCTTGTGGCTGTTGACCAGGGACCACTCTCAGTTCCCACAGAATACCTTCTACCTTGCCAGGTCGTTTCCATACAGAGTCTATAGCATGGGTGTTGTTTTCCTTCCAGGCCATATGGAGTATGCCTCTCTGATTCCCCTTCTGGCACTAGCCAGAGAGAAACTTTGCTTTTAAAAAGGGTTCATGTGATTAGGGTAGGTTCACTGGCTAATCTCTCTTTTTGAAAGTCAACTGTACCGTAAAACATAATCTAGGAGTTCCTGCTGTGGCTCAGCGGTAACGAACCCAACTAGTATCCATGAGGACTCGGGAACCATCCCTGGACTCACTCAGTGGGTTAGGGATCTGGCATGGCCGTGAGCTGTGGTGTAGGTTGCAGACGCTGCTTAGATCCTGTGTTGCTGTGGCTGTGGCGTAGGCTGGCAGCTGCAGCTCAGATTGGACCCCTAGTCTGGGAACCTGCATATGGGTAAAATGTCAATCCCAGAGATTATGCATGTACAAACAGGAGCCAGAAGTCTTGGGCCCACCTTGGAATTCTGCCTTCCAAACCCTGCTCAGAAATTACGGTCTAGAAGGAAGAGAGAGGGACAGAAAAAGAGGAGTTGGAGCTCTACCCGGGGTTCATTCCCCAGTGGGAGCTCCTAGGCGTGAGGGATGGAAGGGACCTGCTCGAGATTGCAGGTGCCTAAATATGGAGACCCAAGGTAATAAATTCCATGAACTTCACCATTTTACCTAGAGCCCTAAACACCATCAAGTAACAGATCTTGGAATACGGTCCAAGCAAGAATCAAATGAGCCTAAAACACCATCAAGTAACAGACCTTGGAATACGGTCCAAGCAAGAATCAAATGAGCCTTGGTTGGGGAAGAGGACTTGATTTCCTAGGTAGATGGATTTTATTTTGTTCCACAGAGTGAGTACATGGTCATCAGGATACCTACTTAAATATGGTCGCTGCTTTAAGAGCACTGAATGATAGCTTTGTATCTCTAATGGTTATGCAGTGCCTGTAACGCCTCATTCTGTGGGCTTTCACTTTCTCGGTGGTGTCCTTTGATTAATTTTGATGAAGTCCAATAGATCTGTGTTTTTCTTTTGTTGCTCATGTTTTTAGTGTCATGTCTAAGAATTTTTGCTAAACCCAAGTTCATGAGATTTGCCTCTGTTTTCTTCTAGAAGTTTTATAGTTTTAGCTCTTATGTTTAGGTTTTTGATGCACTTTTTAATTTTTGTATAGGATATGAGGTATCAGATAAGGGTCCAACTTCATTTTTTTACACGTGACTATCCAATTGTCCTAGCACCATTTCTTGAGAAGACCCTTTTTCACCATTGAATGGTCGTGGTACCCTTTTCTGAAATCAATTGGCCATAAATGTATGGATTGGTGCAGTTTCTTAAAACCCATTACGTTACATGTTATTGTGTGTTCAGTACTTAGGAACTTGTACTATATCTGTAACTTGCAAGTCTGAAATTTTTTAGAAGAACTTTTTTAAAAAAATTGAAGTATAGTTGACATACAGTATATTAGTTTCAGACGTACAACAAAAGCAAACATTTTCAAAAATATTCTTGGGGAATAGGTAGAATTCAGGAGATTTGGGCTTATTTAATAGTTTCCTCCTAATTATGAAAATACCAGTGAGGAAAATGGCTTCCTGTATTTTATTCTGGCATGGCTTTTCCAAGTGAAAGAATGTTGCATGTTGGCTGCAAGAGAAAGAGAGGACCTTTAGTAGCGACTGGAATCATCTGAGTGATGCTATGCCCTAAATACTGGCACGGTTTTGAAACAAAATCGTAGGTGGGGACAGCCTGTCAGTCATTGATTTCACTAAGTTAGTGAAGGCTGTTTATTTTGTTGTCAAATTAAGGAAAATATAACTCCTACTTTTCTGTAAACCTATTAATAAAAAGATTTCTTGTTTGTGAATTTAGTATCTCATTACTTCCTAAACCTTGCCAGGGTTAAATCAAACCTAAAAATGTCATGAAAGGTTGATAAAATTTGTCATAGGTTGGGAGTTCCCATTGTGGCTCAGCAGGTTATGAACCCGACTAGTATCTATGAGGTTGTGGGTTCAATCCCTGGCCTCACACAGTGGGTTAGGGATCTGGCATTGCCGCAAGGTGTGGTGTAGGTCGCAGATGCAGCTTGGTTCTGGCGTTGCTGTGGCTGTGGTGTAGGCCAGTGGCTGTAGCTTCGATTTGACCCCTAGCCTGGGAACTTCCAAATGCTGCAAGTGCAACCTTAAAAAAAAGTCATAAGGTTAAAAAAAAATTGTATTAAATGCAACAAAAGCATAAATTACTGTGATGTCCTGCTCTTCACTGCTGCTCCCAATCTTCCCAGGAGAGCTTTCCAATCTGCAAACTACAGCAACTGAACTTGAACCTGGCTGGATATTTCATGATATTCAGGGATTAGGAATACTATTATTAGTGTGATAACAGTTTTGTGATTTTTTTTTTAATAACGAAAATCGTCTTTTACCTTTTAGAGTTTTATGCAAACTATTTGTGGATGACATTCCTGGGTGTCTTTAACTTGCTTCAGAGAGAATTTAGTTTGGGGAAGTGGACGTATGGGTGGCCAAGACTGAATATGTGTTGGTTGAAGGTCCATAACAGGTAGGTGGAGGTCTGTTAATGTTTGTCATCTTGTAAAGTTTTTCTAGAATGAAAAATAGTTTGGGGTGGGTTTGTTCATTTTTAGTACAGCAGTGGAAGCGTTTGAGGAGGCATTTCCATTTGGAGCTTCATTTATTTGCTTTACATAGATGTGGGTCTCCCGAGTTTGGGTGCCCTTGTCTACAGACACGACCCCGGAGGAGTCTTAGGCGCAACGGCTGGAACGCACACTTCTCAGAGGCACACCCTAGAGGCTTTCTGGATCCAGCTGAGGTCTGTTAGGGCCCTAATAGAATTCATCTGTTGGCTGACAGTGTCCTTTTGGTTCCGTATGTTATAGATGCTAATCTACTGTGCTCTTTTATTTCACAGTTATGTAAGTTTATTTGTTAAAGCTTTTTAAACCCATGATTCTGTAAATCTTTACACTTTATTAAAATGGAAGTTTATATATAAAATATACATGTATATGTGTATAGATTTGATGGCTTAAAAAAAAAAAAGACAGAAATAGTCCATAGAGAATTAAGCCATTGGGGGAGTTGAACTGTATTCTTGTCCAATCATTGATTTGTCTGTTTGTAGAAGAGACTTTCACAGGCTTTATTCTTTCTTGCTGTCCTTCTAATGGCTAGAAGCTTCAGTAAATGCAGTATATGAGTCTTTATCCAAGAATGAGATTCTTGCATAGAATTGTTACAGCTCTGTGTTCAGAGGATTAAAGCCTTCAGAACAATGTTGAATTGAAAAATCTGTACGAAAAAGGACACCATCTGGAAATTATTCTATGCTTTATTCTTGGTTTTGCTAGTATAATGAAACACGAGCATTCCAACTTCTCATAATTGTTGAACTTTGTGATGTAAATGGTGCCAGGCTCTGAAAAGGCTTGTAAAGGTTTTGCTAACTTTTTTGTCTTGTTTTTATGTGCTGACTTTTTTGTTTTGTTTTTTACATATTTTCAATGAAACTATCTGTGCTGTTTTAGCTAAGATGAGGAGCAGCTTTGGACAGCTGTAGATTATTTTACTATTTGAATAATTGTATGTATAAAAGTGAATATTGACCTCTGTGTGAATAATTAACATGTAGGAAGAGTTTACCTTTTTCTAGAAGTGAGCTCTCTGTAATGTTTTGTCATATTTGACTCCATGTTCAAGATCACATGGTACGATGCATTGGGATTTTAACCCCTGACTGCCTGACATTGCCTATATTAATATATTGTCCTGTTTCCTAGTTCATGGGACAGGCGTGTTTAGCACCCTAACTATGTAAAAAGTACTTTTAAATACTCTGTTTGCCCACCTATTTAACTGAATTTAGGAGAGAAATGACAACTAGTAATTTATTATAGAATCCAAAGAGAGTTCTAGAAAAGGATGGTTTCTAGAGATGACTTTCTGTATATTTGTAAGCACAACTGAATGGCAGCATCAGGGGGGAAATTATCCTCAAAACATTTTAATCATGTATTTAAATGACAAAAATAACCGATGTTCAATGGAGGAAAAACTCTGGAAGCAAAGACATTGATGGTGATAATGATAGTGGTCGTTATAGCTTTATTTACCGCGCTTCTTATATTCCTGGCAACTTACTGCTTTCCATGATGGAGTTTTGTTTGTTTGTTTTTTAAAGACAGCAATGGCAAGAACGAGAGACTTATTTTTCCTTCTTTTCAGATGAGGATGTTGAGCCAGAATGGCTACATAACTAGCCCAAGGTTGCATTGCTAGTGAGTGCAGAAGCAAGATCTGAACTTTTTGCCAAGGAAGGGCTTGCTTCTCTGTGTGTCTATCTGTACACCACCAGCAGGGCACAGTCTCCGTGAATGTCTGTCTCCTCACTCATTTCTCCTTGTGGATGACAGATATTGTCATATTATAAAATCGTAACATTATTTTGTATTCTGCTTCATAATTCTTCTAAAATGCCTGTAAACCTAGACCGGAAAAGTTTGGTCTTTGGTCCTTTGTCAAGAGTGGCATTGAGAGATTAGTATTCACGGTCAGAGATAGAGGGGATAAGATATCATCCTCTAAGGGCATAAAATGACAGAGATTGTGAAAAATCTCTCAATGATTAATACACAGTCAAAGAGTGTCGACTAGATTATTTACCCCAAATTGGAAAACTAATAACTTCTCCGGACATTCTTTTCCTCCCCTTTAAGATGACTGGATCCAATGAGGAGCTCGGAGGAATCTTGTCCAGATTTTTTTTTTGCCTTTTTGTCATTTTAGGGCCGCACCCGCGGCATGTGGAGGTTCCCAGACTAGGGGTCTAATCGGAGCTGTAGCCACTGGCCCACGCCGCAGCCACAGCAATGCAGGATCCGAGCCGCGTCTGCAACCTACACCACAGCTCACGGCAACGCCGGATCGTTAACCCACTGAGCAAGGCCAGGGATCGAACCTGCAACCTCATGGTTCCCAGTCGGATTCGTTAACCACTGCGCCACGACGGGAACTCAGAGTCCTGTCCAGTTTTGACATGCAGGTTCTCAAAGGAAAACCGACTTCCCTATCCTGGCTTCTTTTCTATCACACTGCATTACTGATGACCAAATACAGTAGGCTGAAGTGCTTAAATCTTTCAAATTATTGCTGTTCTTTAGTTGCAGATGTAGGTCAGACGTTAAGGCGGCTGGCTGGCATTTCAGTATTTTCCTAAATATAAAGGTCATCTCCACCTAATTGATCCCACATGCGCCTTGTGCTATAACTGATTTGGTCTCTCTCTGGACACTCTGGGTTTGCTTTAGGTAATGGCAACACTGCGTTCTTCAGCCTGCCTGTGAGGTTACACGGAGGGACCTGAATGCAGAGGCAGAAGGAGGGAGAACCCTTCTAAGTGGGCAGACTGACCCCTGACCGCTACTAATTCGATGACCATTTACCTATACTTTTAAAATAATTCTTAAATGTTATAGCTACTCAATTTTCACGTAATTATAAAAATCTCAGGGCTGTAAGCAACAGTGTTTTTGTTCTTGTTCTGGGTGTGGGCTTGCTTAAAAAAACTGTTACTGCTTTTGAATGATCTAAGAACTGGAAAGAATGGCCTGTGCATTAAGTGCTGCTAATAGGGCCAAATGAAAACCTGCCTCAGCGTTGCTTTTTCAGATGTGTGGACTGTGTGAAGCCTCTGGGACTCAGCAGTTAAAAGATGGAAGTTTGAACTTGAGGCTCGGCTCACTTTAGGCACACCGCAACCCCGCAGAACCCACGCACCATGGGCAATAACTACAAAGGTGTCCACCCCTCATAGAGTCTGTGTGAACTGTTGTGCCTTTTTAATTTTAAGACTCCACATGGTATGGGTTCCTAAGCTACACATAAGGTGCAGGCAGGATTCCAAGCATGGGTGGTTTCTCCCCTCAGCAGCCCCTCTCTTTTTTCACTCCTCTTTCGGTGGTGAAAAACGGTAAGAAACGATTCATGTCCGCCCATGGCTATGGGGACCATGAAGACCTTATGACTTTTTAAAGTGGTTTAAGAAGGAGACAAAAAAAAGTAGTTAATAACAATAACTGTGTTATTCCCGGAAGAAAAAGTTCCAGGATGCTACGACTTGTTGGGGAATTTGCAAAGTCCTGAGAGGGCCAACACTGCTGTAATAGGGTTTCTTTTAGACTCTAAAGAGACTGGGGGTGGGAGGAGGACATTAGGGAAAGAGGCAATGAAAGTTGAAGATTCTAAATTTTTTTTTTTGGCTTTTTGCCTTTATGTAGCGCCGTACCTGCGGCATATGGAGGTTCCCAGGCTAGGGGTCTAACAGGAGCAGTAGCCGCCGGCTGACGCCACAGCCACAGCAACGCGGGATCCGAGCCGCATCTGCAACCTACACCACAGCTCAGGGCAGTGCCGGATCCTTAACCCACTGAGCAGGGCCAGGGATCGAACCCGCAACCTCATGGTTCTTAGTTGGATTCGTTAACCACTGAGCCACGACGGGAACTCCAAAGTTTCTAAATTTTGATGAAGGGAAGCCATTTCCCATTTTGTCCATGCAAAAGTCTCTGCAGATTTATTTACTTATGTTCTGTGTAAAAACCTGCTCTTTTTCTTCTGGGGATCTGGAAGCCCACTCTGTGAGAGGCCCAGTTCCTGGAGAGATGGGTTTCTTCATGTCCCCTTCCTTCCTTGATAACCTCTGGCTTGGGTTTACATCACTGGGTCGTAGAATATAGGCCTGAATTATCACACTTCTTTCATAAAACCTCCAGGGAGGAGTTCCCGTTGTGGCTCAGCGGAAACAAATCCGACTGGGAACCATGAGGTTCCAGGTTCAATCCCTGGCCTCGCTCAGTGGGTGAAGATCCAGTGTTGCCGTGAGCTGTGGTGTAGGTTGCAGACACAGCTTGGATCCCCTGTTGCTTTGGCTGTGGCGAAGGCCGGCAGCTGTAGCTCTGCTTCGACCCCTAGCCTGGGAACCTCCATATGCCGCAGGTACAGCCCTAAAAAAAAAGGGCAAAAAAACCTCCAGGGAAAGGTTGGCCACATGCATCATTTAGCCAGAGAATCATGAGTGGATTGATTAGTGGACCTTTCCTGGGCAATTAGTAAACCTGTGGTGTGGAGATCCTGCCTGATTTTCTGGTTGTGTAGCAGGAACGAACAATGTAGGGATGGCTTGGTTTCTTTTACGGCATCTTGGGCAAAATTGATCAGAAAAATAGCTTGATTCTTATTAAATGGCATAAAAATGGGTGAGTATGGAGCAGTGGAGCAAGGTGGGGGCAGATCCAGATTTCTTTGCATTCAAGGAGTAGAATACTGTTTCCCCATCTGCCTGCCCATCTCTAAGGATCAATACCCCAAAGTTGGGATCCTTGAGTGCAGCCCATGTGACATCTGAGCAGCAGTCCTTTCTGGCACGGCTAGTCCTTTCTGTGCTACTTTTTTACTTCACAGACATGAAGCATAATTTTATAATTACGTGAAGCCTCTAGATTCCTTTATTTATGTATTATTTTGCTGTTTAGGGCTGCACCCATGGCGTATGGAAGTTCCCAGGCTAGGGGTCGAATCAGAATTGCAGCTGCCGGCCTACGCCACAGCCACAGCAGTGCCAGTCCGAGCTGCGTCTGCAGCCTACACCACAGCTCACGGCAATGCTGGATCCTTAACCCACTGAGAGAGGCCAGGAATGGAACCTGCATCCTCATGTATACTAGTCAAGAGTAGTAGTTGAGCCACAGCAGGAACTCGCTGATTCCGCTTGATTGGAGCCATCACACCAAATCTGTAGGGTGTTTCTTCCTGCCTTTCTTAGGGAAGCCTCCTGATCATGCATTTTGTGTGGCAGTAGGAACACACTTTCACACAGTGATGTTGTGAAAAATCATTTTGTGCTGTGGCATTGGCTGAGGTTGTAAAATTTGGAGGAACTGAATTTTGACCAGATGCAGTCCAGTTTGATAGATTTTTCTGGGTCCTGAAGATTTTCTGTTCTTCCCTTTTTTTTTTTTCCGTTATACCTTGCCTTGATTCCTCTTTTCATCATCATTGAAAACTGATTTCCTTTCTCTTTGTTTAAAAGTAAAACAGATTTTACGATCCCTTGTAATGTGGAATGAGTATACCAGCCTGTAAAAAAATGGAGTTCCTGTTGTGGCTCAGCAGTAACAAACCCAACTAGTATCCATAAAGATATGTATTAGATCCCTGCCCTCGCTTAGTGGGTTAAGGATCCGGTGTTGCTGGGAACTATGATGTAGGTCACAGATGCCACTCAGATCTGGTGTTGCTGTGGCTGTAGTGTAGGCTGGCAGCTGCAGCTCCGATTCGCCCCTAGCCTGGCAACTTCTATATGCTGCAGGTGCAGCTCTAAATTAAAAAACAAACAAACAAAACACCACCTGTAAAAAGACTTATTTCTTGTGGTGGGGATCAGCCAGTACTGACTGCCATGTGATCTGTGACCTTAACATTACTAACCCCTTACAGAAATCAAAATGGGTTTGCTAAGACTTATACTTAATGAGTGTCCAACAGTGAGCCCCGTTTCTCAGTTGTCATCTTGTTTTGCTAATTGGCTCAGCACTGTGGAACCTCAGTGTCTCTGCTCCTGCTAGTGCTGACATATCGTTCAGTGTGTTAATGTATGTTGCAGGATGCAGAATGAATTCTGGAAAGGAAATGGGGATGAGCTTTTTCTGAAAGACTATCTCCATTTATAATGTGAGCTGCACTACAGAATTCTACGATACTTAATAAGCCTGGTATTTAAAATCGAATCTCTCACATGGTCTAATTATGTGGATAGATATTATTATCTCAAGGTCCTAATGTGAGTTGAGTTTGAAGACCTTTTTTTTTTTTTTTCCTTTACTGTTTCTGAAGGGAGGTCCAGCTAATTTTCTGCAAGTGAAATAAGTATTTTGGAGGAACAGGTTGACATTTAGCATTCTGGTTTGAAATCCCTCTGACTGTTAAATATTTAATGTGCTGCAAAGCATCCTTAAAAATTAAATATGAATGAGCTTTAGAAAACCTTGCAGTGATATAAAAAAAATTGAGATTTCCCCCCACCCCATTTCAAGTGTGAGTGTCTGCCTAGGGAATCTTAATTATTTTTAATGAAGATGACATTCTATATTTGATCAGCATGGGAATGTCCTAAATCATAAAGTTAATGTAAATAGAATCCTTCTGAATAATATCACAGCAGAGATTTACTTTGAAATAAATTATTAGTTTTGTCTCTGGAGGTTAATCACTCTGCTCCTTTTTTTTTTTTTTTTTGTCTTTTTGCCTTATCTAGGGCCGCACCCGTGGCATATGGAGGTTCCCAGGGGTCAACAGGAGCTGTAGATGCCGGCCTTCGCCACAGCCACAACAACGTGGGATCCGAGCCACGTCTGCAACCTACACCACAGCTCACGGCAACGCCGGATCCTTAACCCACTGAGCAAAGCCAGGGATCGAACCCGCAACCTCATGGTTCCTAGTCGGATTCGTTAACCACTGAGCCACGAATGGAACTCCCGACTTTGCTCCTTTTTTTATTTTTTGTTAAAGAGTAAACTCCAATGACCAGAGAAAAATTCTTTTTTTGGAAAAAAAATTTGTTTTCCTGGTTTATTGCTTTGCTAAAACTAATGCTTCTCTTTTATAGACCTATGGGACTTAGAGTATTTACTATCCACATTTTCGTGGTATCTCTGAAAACAAGTGCGATTATTATTACTATTGTTAGTATTCAGGGATTACTTTCTTAATATAGACATTTGTAATCACGTGTAGTTTTTCCTTTGTTCAAAATATTCTAATAATTGATAGTGTTCCTCTAATTTAATGGCATGGGATTAAATAGACTTTTGGTTTATTTTACATTGTTGACATCTGACATTTAAAAAAAAAATCTATGTTTTCTCGCCATACTTTTCTGCCTTTTCATTGGGCAGTATGCTCTTCTCGTTGCATGCTAAGTACCAGTTTTGAATAGGGAAAGGGGGATTTAAACGCATGAGTCTCTAGTCTTAGTGCTTACTTTTGTAAAAGAGGATAAGTCACATGTGTTTTTCCAAAAAAATGTTTTTAATTAAATCCCATGAATTTTTCTTGAGAAACCCCTTCTCTGAAAGAAATAGCTTATTATTTGTACGCCACCTCTTTGAAATGGATGGCACAACTTTCAGGAACTATGCTTTTAATTTTTTCTGCATTTGCAGTGATTCTAGAGACTGTTGCTTTTCTCTCTCATTTCTTTCATTTTGTCTAGGTAAAACTGACACACTAAAAATGGAACCTGTCATTGCTGGTCCTGTAATTACCCAGCTTTCAAACTATTTTGGAATTTTTAATGGTTCAGTACTCCACAGCTAATTAACAACTGACAGGTCAAAAACACCCCTTATATCCAGTTTCCTTCTTTTAGTTCTAGAACTATCACCATATCTCTTCCTGCCTCCCCCCTTATTGGTATATTACAGTAGCAACAATACACGTTATCATTTCTTGAATACTTAGCATGTGATGGCTACTGTGTTACTGAGATAAATGAATTATTAATTCATATTAATACAATTAATGATATCTAATTAATAATAATAGTCCTATGAATTAGACATTGCGGGGAACAGAGGGGAGACTTAGGGGTTAGGTAATGTACCCTGGGCACTAATAATTGGCAGAGCTGAGGTGTGAACCCACAACAGCCTTTGACCCTACTGTGTGTGTGTTCAATCTTTATCCATCCATCTGTTGATAGACGTTTAGGTTGTTGCTGTGTTTTGGCTATTGTAAATAGTGCTGCTAGGAACATACCGATGCATGTATCTCTTAGAATTATATTTCTGTCTGGGTATGTTATGCCCAGGAGTGGGATTGCTGGATCGTACGGCAAGTCCCATTTTTAGTTTTTTGAGGAACTTCCATACCTTTTTCCATAGTGGCTGCACCACTAACAATGTAGGTTCCCTTTTAGCTCCCTACTCTCTCCGACGTTATTTGTAGACTTTTTAGTGATGGCCATTCTGTGAGGTGATACTTCACTGTAGTTTTGATTTGCATTTCTCTCATAATTAGTGATGATGAGCATCTTTTCATGTGCCTATTTGTATATAAGTGTAGCGACTTTTAAACCTTAGGTGAAAACTTAGCTTTAAGAAATGATATTTGAGATGAAAATCAAAGTCCTGACAAGATCTTAGAAATCCCTATGTGTACACCTGGGGGGTGGGGGTCAGTTAGAGAGAGATCAAGTTTAAAAATAGTGAAGATATAAAGCGAGACAAACCTTTAGCCTTATTTACCTACTTAAGGTAAAGAGCAATATAGATTTGTTTCCACACCATTGTTAATGTGTCAGCTCTTTTTCTGGAACAGTTAATTCGAACAAATAAGCTCATTCCACCTTCTTTATTTAAGGAAAAAAGAATGAAGTAAAACAAACACATCTTCCCTTGTTCTCATTCTTAAAATAATTTTAGGAATTATTTGGAATTATTTTAGGAATTATTATCAGCAATTAATTGGGTATCATATTCAGCCAGCTCTATAATCCAGAGCAAGTCAGGTCGTTGCATGGAAAGTTTCTCTACTGCCTTCATTCCTTAAACTTGGAATTAATGCCCTGTAGCATTAATGAAAAAGCACCCTTATTTAATGCCTGCCCCAGACCTCTTTGAAAGGAAATACTGCGGAGGCCTGAAAATCAGACAGCTACAGAGAATCCAGTTCACTGAAGCCTAATGCAATCCTTTTAGCATAAGCAAATGTTCACCTGCCTGCATATTGTTTACAGATTCTTCTGATTATTTATAAGGGTTGAAAAGATTGAGAAGGGTGGAATCCAGGCAAACACTGAATTCGTCAGGAACTGAGTCTAGCAAGTGCCTTGATGCCTAGCAACTGTCCCTTTGCTTTTCATTTGTGACTTGGGGTCAATGAGAATGTATATACAGGCTATAAAACTGCACATAGGCATGAGTACGTGGGTGTGAGACAGAGACAAGAAGAGAGCGAACTGGAACAATTACAAACACAGCCTTGAAGAACTTTTGGGGGGGAAGTAAACAAGGTCAACAAGAACATGAACTCTGGCAGAACTCCTATCTGTAGAGATGCATTTGGAATGATCTCTGCTTGTTAGTTCGCTTATCACCCCCGATGTCTCTTTATTGTTCAAACATAAAAAAGGCTGAGCGTGCTTATAGCCTGATGGGCTTGGTTGGTGATTCTCTGTTTTCTGTGGCTGGAGAATATTCTCTGTCACAATTTTGGTTAATGCCAGACCCATGGTGTCACCTAAACACTGACAGCTCCTTTGGGACATATTAGAAGGGAACAGTACACTGTACAGTAATGACCTGCCTGTTATGTGCTGGGAATTCAAAGATGGCTGAGAATCGGTCCTTGTCTTCTGGAAACTCACAAGATGTTGGGAGTAGACAGGTAAACTAATAATTGCAGTGTATTTGGTTAAGTTTCAGAATAACGGGATGCTCCACTGCATTGTGATCAGGAAAGACTAAGACTTTAGATGAAGGTGAAAAATTAAGGGAGCTTATTGATGAGTGTGTTGAGAAAATTGGTGCCAAAGTACATTCTGGGTGGGGGAAGCCACCCCTTTGAATGATTCCTGTGTTACGAATTCCCAGTGGGGTATGCTTCTTTCATTGATGTGTACAATGGGTGCTCCTCTCATGGATTCATTAACTGAGTGGTCCTGAGTGCTAGAGACAGGGGGAACAAAACAAAGTTCCTGTGCTCATGTAGCATACATACCAACATGGGAAGACTGACAGCAGAGAGTAAAATGTAGGACATGTGAGATGTGATGAGAGCTACTGGGGGTCATTAGTTTGTATAAAACGGTATTTGAGCAGAGCCCTGGGGCAAGAGGGAGCAAGTCCATCCAAAGGCAGTGTGATTCAGAGTCGGGGAAACAGGAAGTGCAAAGCCCCTGTAGCTGGAAATTGCTCGTACAGGTCTGAGTAGCAACCAGAGGCCATTGTGTCTGGAGCCCACTGAGAGTGCAAGGAGGGAAGTCACAGCGTGCACAGGAACCAGGACAAGGACTTGGGCTTTTCCTCTGCAGTGGTTGGGAGGTCATTGGAGAATTGGGGACTGGAAATGACAAGAGCCCTGGCCTTGAACACACATCTCTCTCTGCCACTTTTACTAGCTACGTCTGATCCCTGTTTATAAAATTAGGTTTGTTCTTACCTTGAAAGGTTGTAATGAGGAGGTAGAGGGGTAAAGTGGTGGAGGTGTGGCAACAGTATTAATAGTAGAAGAGGTAGATGAGAGGATTTATTTCTATTGATCCGTTTCTTAAGAGGCTGTGAATGAGAGAGGAATGTGGCAGGAAGAGGGCAGCTCTCTGAGTCTGAGAGGTGCAGTTCTGAACAGAGCTCTGTAATCAGGCCTTGTAGACCTGGGATGTGCTTGCCTGCTGTAGGTGAGGAATATGCAAGTACCTGGGTAGCTGTGGATCAACCCTGTGTATAACAGCAGCTGGGCCTTTCAGAGATTGAGAGCTGTTTGGCGCACCTCCAGTTTTGAAGCAGTATGTTAATAAATGAAGAGTTGCTAAGCAGTTACCTATGTTGTCATCTTTTAAATATTTCTGTGTAACAGATTAACTTATGTGCAGTATAATTATGTCACTTAGCTAATTTCGGTATTTTTTTTCTTGGACGTGCGGTTTTTTTTGTTTAAAATTTTTAAATTTTATTTATTTATTTATTTATTTTTGTCTTTTTGCCTTATCTAGGGCTGCACCCGCGGCATATGGAGGTTTCCAGGCTAGGGGTCTAACAGGAGCTGTAGCCACCAGCCGATGCCACAGCCACAGCAATGCAGGATCCGAGCCGCGTCTGCAACCTACACCACAGCTCACGGCAACGCCGGATCCTTAACCCACTGAGCAAGGCCAGGGATCGAACCCGCAACCTCATGGTTCCTAGTTGGATTCGTTAACCACTAAGCCACGACGGGAACTCCAAATTTTTTTTATTTTGGATTTATAATGTTCTGTCAGTTTTTGACCCAGTTACACGTAAGCATACCTTCTTTTCACATTTTCTGCCATCATGTTCCATCAGAGGTGATTGGATAGGGTTCTCTGTGCTGTACAGCAGGATCTCATTGCTTATTGCAATAGTTTGCATTTACTAACTCCAAACCTCCCAGTCCCTCCCACTCCCTCTCCCTCCCCCTTGGCAACCACAAGTCTGTTCTCCATGTCCATGAGTTTGTTTCTTTTCTGCGGGTAAGTTCATTTGTGCCTTTTATTAGATTCCAGATGGAAGTGATATCATATGGTATTTCTCTTTCTGATTTACTTCACTTAGTATGAGAGTCTCTAGTTCCGTCTAGATCCCAGATTCAAGCCCTGGCCTCCAGGGAAGCCTTGAGTGGTGGGGAGAGCAACCTTACCCTGTGTGAATTGGATGTGTGCCTTGGGAGGAAGCTACCTTATCATTAGTTATAAAACAGGGATACTCAGGCGCACCTCCCAGGGTGGTGGTAAGTCAGAGACATTGCAAATCAAAGTGCTCCTTCCTTCTTTTCTTCCTCCAGTCTTCCCAGGAAGCCGAAGCTTAGTTCATCTCTACTTTTGAACTTGGTTGCTTCAAGGCAAGAGCAGCTGTTAGTACCTAAAGATATGGAATATGCCCCCCTTTTCCGTCTAAGTGGTCAGCGGTAGTGGGTATATGTCTCTTTCCTCCTCCTTTCTTCTTTTCCCTTCTTTTTTCTGTTTTACCCAAATACTTCCTTTCACCGAACTATCCTTTATACTCTGTGGAAATATGGCATTATAAAGAAATTCGGCATAGGGAGATGATTATTGCTATTTCAAGGAGATTCAGTTAGTAGTGTTTTGATTTGAAAGGTTCATTAAGATAGGACTTCTTAAACAGTGATTAGTAGGCTAGCTTCATTTGGATGGCCTTGGCGATTCTTGCAAAACTGGGCTTGTAGATCCATTATCTGTGGAGGTGGGGGCCCTGGGCATCTGCATTCCATTCTAAGCAAACAGGATTTGTTTTGTACCTCTAAAGTTTGATACCTACTAGTAGAGATCCAATTAAGTAACTTACTGAGCCCCTACTGTGTGCTCTCCATCATGTTCCTCACATAGATAGTACTTAAGTCCTCACAGCTGTGACCATAGGTAGGCGTTGAGGTGCAGTTTACATTACATAAAGTCACCCACTGAAAGGGCAGAATTCCATGACTTTTGGTATATTGCCAGAGTTGTGCAACCATCGTCATGATCTAATTTTAAAACACTTTCATCATCTCCAGAAGGAACCTTATTTGCGTTAGCAGTCACTGTCCAAGGGCAGATATTATTACACCCATTTTTTAGAGGAGGAAAAATGGAGGCTCTGGACATTTAAGCAACATGCCTCCCACCCCCACAGCAAATGGTAGAGCTGAGCGCCATAATCCAACTTCTTTGCTTCCCAAACCCATGCTCCTTCCACTATACCATCCTCCCTTCCAGGAACTCAAGACAAATTAAATATTTACTTGGCGGGGAGAATAATTTGAAGTTGTGGTCTTATCCTTGTTTGGTATGTTTTAGATAATATATTTCCTCTTGCTTTTCTGGCTTTGTAGGGTAAATAAATAAGTTTTAGTTTTTAGTTCGCTGTGCAGCACAGTCTGATTTTAAAAGTTACATGAGAAATCGGCATGGCTGGAAGCCAGGAGAAACCAGTGTCTGGTCCTGTCCTTGGCTGTGACCTATCATATACCTTCTTGAGACTTGCTTTCCTTTTCTGTCAAATGAGGAAGATGTACCAAATCTTTTGTTTATGTATTCATGAAGCATTTATTGGACATTTAATGGTGGTTACCCTGAATGCTGGATATTCAGAGAAAGTGATGACAATTTTAATACTGGCTGTGCTTGGTTTGGCAAAAATGATTAATCAGACCCTGTCCTAGCTTGTCATCCATTAGTGTTTTTTTTTTTTTTTTTTTTTTTTTTGCTTTATCTAGGGCTGCACCCGCGGCACATGGAGGTTCCCAGGCTAGGGGTCCAACAGGAGCTGTTGCTGCCGGCCTTCGCCACAGCCACAGCAACGTGGGATCCGAGCCGTGTCTGCGACCCACACCATAGCTCATGGCAATGCCGGATCCTTAATCCACTGAGCAAGGCCAGGGATCGAACCCACAACCTCGTGGTTCCTAGTCGGATTCGTTAACCACTGAGCCACGATGGGAACTCCTGTCATCCATTAGTTTTTAACGACAGATCGAGTTAAGTAATGATGACCACTCTGTTCTCTTTCTCTGGGCTCAGAGGTACGTTGCTTAAATCCCCATGAGGAAACTTAGGCTCAGAAAGTTTGAATAATTTGTGCTGGTCACACAGCTGATGTCTGGAGTCTGGATGATTCCAAAGCCTGGACCTTCGTCCCCACACTCCTCTCCAGGTGAGCAGGAGTTGTTCTTGCCCTCTGTGAGCTCACTCCTAATGTTGCTAAACAAGGCCTTGCAACACAATGCGAAAGTAAATATTCGGGGAAGGCACTAAAGAAGGATTATATGCTTCTGGCCTCTTTGCGGGGTGGGTCTGAGGAGGTATCACAGATGAGCCTAAGGATTCTGTTGGAAGCAGAGCCGATTGTTGCATTTCCCCCTTTCCTGTAGCCCCTGTTTGTTTAGTATCTGCTACTTCGCTTCCCCAGTATGGCAGGAACTCTGTTGAGCAGTACTAGGCCGGGAGGGAGCAGCACCTCTGCAGTGCATTTTCCAACTTGAATTTACTCCTTCGGCCTCCTGGGCCTGTGTTTACAAAGCTGCAGGCTCAGGTAAACCAGCGATTTGGGGTGTGCTCATATAGGTGTTCCCCACAAAGTCCTGTCAGCAATCAGAGGGGAAGGTCACTTTCTCAAGGACCCAGCTTGCATGTGGATTTCTAAAGAAACATGAAGAAACCAGTGTGTTGAGACTGGGAGCCAAGCTTGTCAAGGCACTGGGAGCTAATGTGAAAGCCATTTCCTGAAAATAGAGTTTTTACTAAGTCTTGTCACTGTGGAAGGCTTCAGAAGTGCTGACTTGGAAGAGTTCCTGACATTGGGATGAGGACACAGGAAATCCCAAAAGACTCTCTTTTATTCCTGGGAATAGTTGTTCCTGTTGCAGAATTTTGCAAAGTTACTCTTTATTGCGCTCTTATTGTACGGATGGAAGAAGTGCCATCCTTGAGCTGAACCTCACAAAACCCCTCAGAGCTCGCTATTATCATCACTTCTGTTTTACAAATTAGGAAAAGGGGCACGTCTGACCTCTCCACGACCACCCAGCTGGTAATGGAGGATTTTTTGGTTTTGCTTTAAATACCCTTTCACCTTCCTATTTTTTTTTTTCGCCTTAAAAATATGGAGGAAAAATGTTGACCAGCATTTGTTTGTTCATTAAAATTACATCGTGAATCTGAGCCCAGAGAACCATTGTTCCTTGAAATGTTAGTTAATGATTATTGCTGAGAATCTTGGCATGTCGTGCTGGAGCCATTACAGGCTGAGCCGTTACCATGGTATTCGATATGCGTGACAGGCACCCTGGCTGGGAGAGCTTGAAAGAGGATACAGTCTGGAAGACTTGGGAGACATTTGTGTAATCATATTAGCATCACATTTATTCCTTAAAGGCTAACTCCTCTGATTCATGTCTCAGTGTCCGCATTTTACCACTCTCAAGATTGAATTTCTCTATTTAGAGATTCATCTTAAAATATTCATCCCTTTAGTACTTGGCCTCTCCTCCTGCAACAAGTTTTACAGATATGTTTATAGCATTTTTTCTTAACAATTAGGTCACATTTCACCAGC
>PVHT020000066.1:10077662-10179219 GCA_004024745.2 Catagonus wagneri | reverse complement strand
AAAAAAAAAAAAAATTCCAACTTAATTTGGGATGAACCTTCCCTTTGGGGGAAGAGGGGGAAGGCAGTGCTTAAGGTATAAAAGAACAGACTATCCAAAGAGGAGATTTGATTACATTGTGTTATATAAGTTTAGAGCGTTCAGCTTGAGAAACTCAGGTAAAGGCACCTTTTTTTCCTTGCTGAAAATTCAGGTTAGGGCAGTAGCACTGGATGGGAAGCTGAAGAACTAAGATGTGTTATATACTTAGTGTATGAGGGAGCAATTAATATGTAGCCTCAGGGAAGGCTCAGGAGACCTTGTCTGTGAATTGCTAGGTGAGTCTCCAGTGTTGGTACAGTCCAGTTTCATCTGGATTGCAGATTGTGGTTTAGTTTTTTTTTTTTTTTTAAGTATTTATAATAGCCTAGTTAACAGATTCTTATTCTTTTTTGAAATGCGTGAATAAGTTTTAAAATGTACAAAAACATTTGACCAGGGTATATTTTAAAGAGACTACTTGGCGTGTATGTTTAAAGTAGATTTATTAAGTACAGCATGCACACAGCCGAGTGCTCTGTCATATGTGTACAGCTGGGCGAATTCTTACAAAGTGAGCAGCGCATCCCAGCACCCAGATCCAGAAACCAAACATTTTAGCATCCCAGAAGCAGGCTTCATGCCCTTTTCTGTTCACTCTCACACAAAAGCCCTGACTTCTAACAGGCTAGATTGAGTTTAGCCTGGTTTTGAACTTGATATAAAATGGAATTCTATTCTTTGTGTCCTGATGTCTGACCTCTTTCATTTTTTGTTTATGAACATCATCATGTTGATACATGTTGCAATTGTGTGTTCATTTTCATCTCACCTGAATAGTCCAGTGTGTGAATACATACAGTTTATTTGTTCGATTGCTTATGAGCATTTAGCTATTTTGCAGATTGAGGCTATTATGAGTAGTTCTGCTGCGAACATTCTTAAGCTTTTCATTTGTTAAACATGAACACGTTTCTGCTAGGTGTATACCCAGATGGGAACTTCTGGGTCATAAGATATGCATATTATTAACTTTAGAAGTTGCTGTCGGGTTTCCAAAGTATGTGTCTTTTTTTTTTTTTTTTTTTGTCTTTTGTCATTTTAGGGCCACACCTGCGGCATGTGGAGGTTCCCAGGCTAAGGGGTCTAACTGGAACTACAGCTGCCAGCTTACGCCACAGCCACAGCAACGCAGGATCCAAGCCGCATCTGCAGCCTACACCACAGCTCACAGCAATGCGGGATCCTTAACCCACTGAACGAGGCCAGGGATTGAACCCACAACCTCACAGTTCCTAGTTGGATTCATTTCCGCTGAGCCACGCACGACGGGAACTCCCAAAGTATGTTTCTTAATGAGGGAAAGGTCAGGTTTGTCTTTAGAACAGAATGCTCAGTTGCCCTGAGCTTCAGAATAAAACATCTTGTTGTTGTCGTGTTCTTTTGCTTATGGAAATAAACATAACTGATAGAAAGGAGTCAGTAAACTATTTCTCCTTAAAATAACTTATTAAAACTGTTCACCGATTTCAATGATCTTTTCACTCCCGCGGAGTGTATTTTTTGCATCTGGTGTTTGATGAGAATGAGAAAAAGCAATAGGCAAGAACAAGCAGCGTCTTTGCCTTTACTTCCAGGGATCTGTACACAGAGGAGACGGACTTCAGACTCCCTCCAGATCGTGCTCCTATTAAGAGTTCAAATTTCAGGAATTCCTTTGGACCTTCAGGGAAATGGAATAAGAGAAAGTGACAGCTTAGAAATAGAATGTGGAATGCCCCCCCCCCTTCCTCCGAGAGGACAAACAAGCTGATCTTTGGGAGGGATTGCTCATCATGCCCGTGTTTTAGGACTCTTGATGTCCGTGTTTTAGTTTTTTGTTTTTTCATGTCCTTCATGTCCATGTTTTAGTTTTTTCCATTTCGACTTTTCAAGTCCTCTAACAACCAAGAAGCTCTTGAGGTCACCAGAATGTCAGCTGGGTATATCACTTGGAATTCCTGGCTCTCAAATTAAGAATAAAATCCCCAGAAAACTCTGTATTTTATGCCTTTCACAGTTTTAGATAGCAATAGAAAGTAATAAAAGATAAAATCTTTGGAATTTTTAATTATTCCTGATATCAACTATATATATATATACACACACACACGCATATATATATACACACACGCATATATACACAAATATATATAGTCATACTAGCACATTATATATCTTTCTTAAAATAAAACGGATAGAAAAACTTAAGTCCTTATTTTTTTTTTCTGCATACTGCTGTTAGGATTCCTAGATTATCCTGAACAAAAGGTGATATGAATAAATTTAACAGCTTTGCTAGAAGCAGAGCTTGTTTTTAAAGACCTTGGGTTTAGACCTCAACACTTGGAGTTTTTGCCTGCGGTACGTTTTCTACCTTCTGCTCCATAGTTTTTAATCTGTAAAACTGGTTTCAGATTGCCACCTACCACATAGAGTTGTTGTGGGGATTAAATGTCATTTATGTGAAATTGTAAACTATGAAAATACTAAGCCTAATAAGCCTTTGAGAGCTGAGCTTAGCAGGCTCTGCATTTTAAGAAACATTATTACTGTCCATTGAGCTAGAGCATAATGGAAACTCACTCTAAACCTTGAGATCTTGTGCTCACAAATAAGCCCGTACTTTTGACCTTGCATCAGACGTGACTGGCTAACCTGTTTAGTTGTGAGTTACTTATCTAGGTTCTGCTGGCTTTTCACTAACACCCTTCCCACCCTGCCTCCACCCCCCAAGGAAGGAGAAGGGCAAAAAGTTGTTCACTTGGTGACAGCTCCAAACTCTTATTCTAGCAGGTCATCTTTCACTTCTGGGTGGTTAGAGGGTTGTAAAAATTAGGTAGTTTATAGAATCACAACTACTCATATCTGTAACTTTCTTTTAAATTTTTCTTTTACCCATTTATATTTATTAGGTGTCAAGCATATAGAAATGCTTACAAGCCATAGTAAGCTCTACATAAAAGGATTGGCGACCATTATCAATCATTGTTAAGATAATAAATGAGTAAACAGGAAGTGAACACAACCTGGCAAACACTTCCTGGCTTATTGCTTATTACTACTGAGGAATTCACCTTCCTTTTAACAACAAAGAAGAGGGAGGGATCTGAGGTTCTTCTTTAGGCTTGGCTCTTGGTGGATGTTGATTTTGAGCAAAGGATCTGGTTTGCTTCCCAGGATGTGCATTACTCCATCAGTCTCCTCTTGGGGGAGCACCTTCCAGGATAGGACAGATAATATACCAACTGAACTATGACTGCCAGAAATAAGAAATTGGCCACACATCAAGATCTGGAGACAAAACATGAATTATGCTAAATTTTTGTAAAAGTTGCACCCCTTGGAACCAAGCAGGTTGTAAAAATCAAATTATATAGAAATACAGAAAATGGTCTGGGATTTAGGTGGCAATGACCTTGACCCAGCCTCTAAAAGCACTGCTGTCTAGTGAACTAAGTTCTTCACCCATAAACTGAGGATGGAGGTCTTCAGATTCACAATCCTTTCTCCAAAACGAGGTCTATTTTGGATATCAGAATTCTGATGCCCCTTGATGATGAAAGACCCACAGTGAGATCTAAAGTAGAACCCTATAGTCAGGTTCATTAGTACAAAAATACACTAAGTGGCTTAATAAAGACTGTAAACACACATTAGTTCAAGTTAGGATTTACTGCCAATAAGTTCAGGTCATGCCATATTTTGCTCACAAATGTGTTATGCAAAGCTTTTGATTTTTGGAGGCTTTTGAATTTTGGAATTACCCATAAGGGATTGTTGATCTGCATTATATTTGGGTGTCAGCTTCTAACAGGAGGGTTTTTCATATGTGTCAAGCTACCATGCAGCACATGTCCATGAGACCTTAGGGTTAGTAGCATCGTAACTGAGTGAGGCACGCTGCTTGGGTCCAAATTCTAACCTTGGTAAATAACTTTGGGTACGTTATTTTAATTTCACTGGGTCTTAGTTTTTCATCTTTGGAGATGCAGTAGCTTTCTTATAAAGATTTTAAAAGATATGCATATGAGGTACAATGTGCAATTAGGCATGCATTAAATATGCTTCCCTTTCCTCCTCTATATAATGAAGAGAGTAACAGAGCCTGTCACAGAGGTGTTTTATGGGACTTAAATAAGTAAATAGATGTAACATGCTTAGAATAGTCTCTGCCCCACAGTAAGCATTTCATAAATAATAGCCAATATCATTATAACCGTTACTAAGAATTCTGTACCTTTCCTATCAACAGAGTCATTTTTAGGGAAAAAAAGGACAAGAAGCATCAGTTAAATGAAAGAATGGTGCATTGAAAAATTATAATTCATAATTTTCCAGACTGTAATTCCATCCCATTCCATCTCAGTCCTTCCCAAACGTGTTTTCTTCCCTTCCCCCAGCAGCATGCCTCCATCCCGCTCCACTCCCTTCCCCAGCACCTTGATCTTCCTTCATCTGCATAGCACTTGATGAACTTGGCCCTTGCCTTCCTCACCACAACCATGCAGGTGTGTTAGGCTGTCTGGGAAGCTGTCCCAGATGCTGACAAACCCTTGGCCGTAGGATGGAAAGGGAAATTTTGGCTGATACCTCCAGGTCTCACTCCTTAGTCATCTGGAGAGTTCCAGAGGTAGCTTTAAAGTTTAAGGGTAAATGATGAGGCTGCTGAATTTTCTTTAGGTTTTTTTTTTAAACCTCTAACAGATAGATTTCTTGGATTCTCATGTTTTTAATCTGTTATAAATTAATCTCTTGTGACTGGTCCACGGAGGTGGGTTGTGGTGAAGTTGTAAGTTTGCAGAGATGTTACAAATGCAGGCAATGTCTGCACAGAACAGTGGAAGAATGTGTGTGCTACGGTTTGGAGTAATGTCTTGGCGGGTGACAGCCTCCCCTTTCAGGTCCTGTTTCCTGACATGTAGGAACTGGATCCTCTTAAGGCCATACATATTTGGCAAGCCCTATTATGTTACTCTTTCAAGGGGCTGCTTGGGTAATGAAGGTGATACATAATGTTGGATAGGTACTGGTTAGACAGGGACATGAGAATATGGGGGGGGGACCCTTTTTGAAGAGCTTTATTACATTAGGTTGTATGTCTGTAAACAATTACAGCATTCAGGGAGTGCAGGATTTAAATGAGAAACATGACTTTGTCAGATTATACCAGTCGGATAAAATGGCATGGGCTCCGGAAATCTATAATTAAATGTATTTTTGAAAATGAAAAATACAGTGTAACATCTGGTTTATTTCACTACAGAAGTGCCTGGGTATTGCTTACATAAGTATGATTGACTTTGGCTGGTATTGGGATATCTCTGTGTAAAAGCAACTATTTTAATTAAATTTTTTCTGCCTGATTCTGTTTGTGTTGCAAACAGATTATTCACATGCACACTCATATAGAAAATGGCTGTCTTATTTAGAGAATCTAACATTGGTTCCTTTTTCTTTCCTTGCAGCGGATATTCAACTCCTTTGTTTACACTGAGAAAATCTCAAATGGAGAGAGTGAAGTACAGCAGGTAAGGGGTGATTTAATACTTGACATTCTCTGCCTTTGTCTTGCTTTTGGATGTGGCTCCATGTGAGGTTGTCTGTTGTTCTCTGTCTATGATTTTCAGTACATCTTAAGCAAAAGGGTGACAGCCTCCCCTTTCAGGTTCTTATAAGCAATTGAAATAGTCTTTAGATAGATGGTTCTTTGCTATTCATGTTATACTTTGAAAATATTGTATAGTTCCTTTTTATTGTCTTGGAAATTCCTAACCACTCAAATTTTAACAGATTAGAGATGATTTCATCTGTAGGAAAAAGTGCCCAGGCTTTGGAATCAGACAAAACTCGGGTCCAGTTCTGGTTTTCCTATTTACTTCATGACCCCCAGGAAGCAATTTAGCCTTTTGAGCTAGTTTCCCAACCTTAAATCAAGGGGACATAGTAATATCTGCCTGATGAGGTTGTGAGGATTAAGTGAAGTAATGGCAAATTAACTGAGAATAACTGAAAGGTTCTGGCATAGAGGCAGCTCAGTGGATGCTGGCTTTTTTGTTGTTGTTGTTGTTTTATTTTTCTTTCCTCTTCTTGTATTCTTCCTTTGCTGCTTCCCTTTCTTCTTTCAGTGCTTTGTGGGGTCAAAGAGTTCTGAGGCCAGATTCTACTTTTATTTATAGCTGGCTTCAAATAGACTGCTTCCTAAATTAAAACATAGGGTTGGTAAACTTGGTCATAAATAATTGATCTGTGCTTGAAAAGAAGAGTGGTAAAGGGAGTTCTGGGTTTTAATTTCAGCTAATCCACCAACTTCATTACACTATGTGACTGCCAACTGGTAATTTGAAGCTAGGTTGGAAACTTAAGTAAAAAACAGGACCAAGCTAAAAAATTAGAGTGTTAGCAGAGTGCTTCCTTGGAATAAAAAGAAAATGATAAGGAAAATATGTAATAACTTAAACTCTCTGAGATGCTGCCTTTGTCTTATTCATGGAAAACTACTTGGCTTGATCTCAATTCTGGAAGTGTTATGCAAGAGGAAAAAGTTTTGCAAATATCATTAAAGTGAAGTTATTTATAGGATATTTATTTATAATGAATGACTGTGGTTTGATCCTAAAGTTCAGTATCTCCTATTTATAGACATTAAAGATTTCTATTGGTTTCTGCAGGTTAAATTTAGAGGACATAAGCCTTTATGTATGTACTCCTTTTCTTAGCTTAAGCTATTTTTAAAAACTAAGGACCTGAAATTGTAGTGAATGCGGTTTGCTGTATCAAATCTTAGCTTTCTAATGCCTGTCTTATTTTTGTTCCAGCAAACCGGAAAGTGGTATAGGGTCATGAAATTTAAAAGAATTTTTACTAAGGGAGGGTTTCTACACAAAGCAGGTTTGAGGAAACTTTTGGGGAGACCAAAGGCCATTTGATAATGTTTTAAAGAAACTGATCCAGGGGTATCGTTTTTGCTGCTTTCCTTGAAGTAACAGATACAAGTTCTTCCTTCAGCTGTTTTTAAACATGAAAATTGTTTTGTTTTCTTGGACTGATGTCGTAGCTTTATTTATCTCGCTATAAACAAGTCTGGAAGCCTTCCATAATAAGTTTTTAACTTTATAGCAGCTGATTGAGCACTTAGAGAACACTGATGATTTCAGTGTATTATCACATTGATTTTTCCATGTAACCTTGAAGTAAAGATACTTTCCTTATTAGAGATGAAGTAAGTGAAACCCCAAAAGGTAGAATAATTTAGCTGTAGTCTCATAACTAATAAATAAGAGAGCTAGTTTTCAAAATAAGTTTGACACTAAGTTATATAATCTGTATTTTTATTTTAACAGAGTTTGTTTTTTAAAATCTATATTTTCACACAAAACACAGGGCTCTGCTAAATTGTCTTTAGCCAAATAAGTCAAATGAAGGAAAGCCACCACCACATGGTCAGTTTTGTCTCCTCTTTTTGATTGTCAAAGAGCTCTCTCTTACATTGACCTAGAATGTACTTTGTTTTTTGTCTTTTGTCTTTTTAGGGCCACATCCATGGCTTATGGAAGTTCCCAGGCCAAGGGTTGAATCAGAGCTGTAGCTGCCAGCCTGCACCATATCCACAGCAACGCGGGATCTCAGCTTCGTCTGTGGCCTATAGCACAGCTCACGGCAAAGCTGGATCCTTTAACCCACTGGGTGAGGCCAGGGCTCGATCCTGTGTCCTCATGGATACTAGTCGGTGTCGTTATTGCTGAGCCACAATGGGAACTCCCCAGAATGTACTTTTAACTTTTCTCTAATTTCTCCTGTCTCTCTAGAAGAAGCCTGAACAAAATAGATCTTATGCATCCAGTATATCAAGATAATTATCGTGTCATTGTCATGTAGCCTAAATTTTAAAATACCCAGAGGCCCTGGTTAATTTCTCCTTCTATGACAAGATTTCCAGGCCCTTTCAGTCTTCTGGCCACTCTATATACTAAAAGCTTACATTTGCATGGTTACTGTTTTGCTCTCATTTCAGTATTATGATACTCTTGTGGCTTGAATAGGACAGGAGTTATCCCAAGTGAGAAAAAAGACTCCTGACAAATTTTTGACATTTTTAATAGCTGCCTAGGAACTCTGGGCCCTGTGATCCTGGACAATACCCAGGATGAAATCTTTGGGGAAATGCATGCCTGTTATGTTTCCAATTCTTTAAAACATCCCTCATCACAGTCCCCCACACTTTGATACATATTATCTCCTTGAAATTTAAGAATGACTCCATAAGACAGGTGGGGTTCCTCTTACTAACCAGTTTCAGAAAGGATCCCAGCTAATCCCAGCCAGTAATTGTACTGGCTTTTTAAAAATTGTGAAACATATCAAACATGTAAAGAGTATATAAAACATGTATGAATGGAATAAAGAAAAAGTACATTGAAATGAATCTCTCAACCTACTACCCATCTAAAGAAATAAAGCATTATTAGTACTTTAGAAAGCCCTGCTGTGACCTTCCCAGGGGATATTGTCCTCCCTCTCCCCGAGGTAATTCTGTCCTGATAATTTCTTAGCCATTCCTTTGCATGCTTTTGTGTACATGTTTGAGACATACATATATATATCCCCAAATTCATTATTTAGTTTGACTATTTTTGCTCTTTATATCTTTTTTTTTTTTTTTGGTCTTTTTTTGTTTTAGGGCCACACCCATGGCATGTGGAGGTTCCCAGGCTGGGGGTCTAATTGGAGCTACGGCTGCTGGCCTTCGCCACAGCCACAGCAACGCGGGAACCGAGCCATGTCTGCAACCTACACCACAGCTCACGGCAACGCCGGATCCTTAACCCACTGAAAGATGCCAGGGATCGAACTCTCACCCTCATGGTTCCTAGTCGGATTCGTTTCCGTTGAGCCACGACGGGAGCTCCCTCTTTATATATGTCTTAAGTGTATTGTTTACTCATGTATCTTGATACTTTACCTACCATTATATTCCTTGAAAGCATCTGTGTTCGTATCTGAAGCAAAGGAGCATTTATTTTCAAGTCTGTGGTATTCCATTAAATATAGTTTATGTGTCTTTTTCTTTTGGTAATATATGGGTTGTTTCTAGCGAGTTTTTTTTTTTTTCCTGTTTGTATCTCCTGGTACATTGTTTAGGTGGAATAATTCTTTTAATTAAAGGAACATTGTTGTCCTAGCCTCTGTCAATGAAATACTAGAGAGAGAGAGAGAGTGTGTGTGTGTGTGTGTGTGTGTATCTATATATTTTCCAAGTGCCCTAGGTAGGGGGAAGGACTGTTGTGTTGAGCTCAGGTGGAAATCCCTTCTCTAGAGGAGAATTGCTGAGTACCAGAGCATTCAACGTGACTGGATAATGCAAAACTGCATCCACTGTGGTTGCCACGGGTTACCTTCCTACAGTGTACTAGAAATGTGCCGTTCTATATACCATCTTCATACTTGGTATTATTGGATTTTAATCTTTTGCCAGTTTGAGGTACCTTAAATTGTATGTAATGAGTTTATTTTACTCAGATTAGTAGTAAGATCGAAATGACTTCTTACATGTTTATGGTTCACCATGTGTATGTGTGTGTGTTGATTATTGTTCTATCAAACGTCTACTGTCTTTTGTCCATTTTAAAAATTCAATTGTTGCAGTTCTCGCTGTGGCTCAGCAGGTTAATAATCTGAATAGTATCTGAGAGGATGTGGGTTCACTAGTGGGTTAAGGATCTGGCATTGCCGCGAGATGTGGTATAGGTCACGGATGCGGCTGGGATCTGGTGTTGCTGTGGCTGTAGTGTAAGCCAGCAGCTGCAGCTCCAATTTGACCCCTAGCCTGGGAACTTCCATATGCTGTGGGTGCAGCCATAAAAATTGAGCTCTTTATTGTTTATTTTAGATCAGCTCTGTCCAAGAGAGATCTCTGTGATGATAGAGAGGTTTTGTATTGGCGTCGATCAGGCAGTTGCTAGTCACATGTGGCAGCTGAGCACTTGAAATGTCGCTAGAGCTACTGAGTAATTCCATTTTAAAATTTTTAAATTTTAATTTTAATAAAATAGTCACATAAGGCCGGTGATTACCATAGCAGATTCCCTTGGAGATTTATTTATGTTTCATCAATATGTTCTCCCAATGTATGACTTTGAAGTTTATTTATGATAGCTTTAAAAAAAATCGAAGTTTTAGTTTTAATAGTTTTTTCAAATCAATCTTTCCCTTTTGGGTCTCTGATTATTGTGTGCTGTTACATTCTACGCCAAAGGTATAAAGATGTTGCCTTTCTCATTTGACTTTTATCCACTGGGAATTGATTTTAGTGTTGGATGTGAAGTAGATATTCAGTTTCTTCTTCCCCAGGTGTATTTTGATGTTGTTACACTATGTATTGAAAATTTGTCTGTTTTTGTTCATTTATTTTCAGTCGTTAGTCAGATTTCCACATATGTGCAAGTCTGATTTGATTCTGTTGGTGTATTTATCTATTACTGTGCCAGGACCACATATCCAAAAGAGTAGCACCATCTCCTTCACTTATTTTTCTTAAGAGCCTCTGTGGCTCTGTGCCGATGTATAAGAATTTTAGACTTTTTGCTCTTGCATGTGAATTTTAGAATCAGCTTATCTAGTGGTGAATGAAAACCCTATTGGGATATTTTTGGCATTACCGTAAATCTTTAGATGAATTTGGAGAGAATATCTTTACTCATTATCTATCTCACCATTTACTTAGTAAGCCTACAGTGTATTTTAGCACCGTTTTAGAATTTTGTTCACGAAAGACTTAAATATTGATGCATGTGAGATTTATTTTTAACTTTTTTCTTTAATAAATGTATCTTCAACAACTGTATTTTTTTAACTGTTGCTATTAATTTCTATGTATTTCATATCTTCTTCTTTTTTTTCTGTCTTTTGTCATTTTAGGGCCACACCCACAGCATATGGAGGTTGCAAGGCTAGGGGTCTAATCGGAGCTGTAGCCGCCAGCCACAGCCACAGTCACAGTCACAGCAACTCAGGATCTGAGCCTTGTCTGCAACCTATACTACAGCTCATGGCAACACCGGATCCTTAACCCACTGAGCGAGGCCAGAGATCGAACCTGCAACCTCATGGTTCCTAGTCGGATTCTTTTCCTCTGTGCCGCGACAGGAACTCCTCTAATTACCTTCTTAAGCTATCATATTAGTTCTAATAATTTACTGTAGATTCCTTTGGGTTTTCTATGTAGATAATCATGTATGCAAATAAGATAGATTTGATTCTCTTTATAATTTTTATACTTTTTATTTCTTTTCTGCATTCGTCCACACTGGCCTCCAAAAAGTATTGTATGAGTTTGGTAATAGTGGCCACCTATGATATGTATTATTTTCATTGTTCAGTTTTATGTGTATGCCAATTTTGATTATCATTTCTTCTTTGATCTATTATTTCAAACTATTTTTAAATTTTCAAGTATCTGTAAGAGTCTTTCTAGTTTCCAGCTGTCTCTTCTTCCCCTGTTATACTGAGAGCATAGCTCTTCAGGTTATGGTTTTATGCGGTGTCTTCTATCCAGTTTACCATCTTGAGCAGCAAGTCTTGAGGTTTCTCTCTCATCTCCGATTCCCTGTGCTGTCATCCAGGTGGAAGCTCAAGGTCTCCAAGTTATGCCTAAATTTCAGGGCAGAGGCGGGGTCTGCTGCTGGCTTATTTCCCAGATTTCCGGCTCTTCCCTTGTGTGGGCACTTAGTGCCCTAAAGGTGGTTTCCACTTTCATGCAGGCTACTAACTTCTTAGTTGTAAGAACGATCACAACTGCTTCTAAGATTTGTTTGGTAAGCCAATAACTAAAACAGATTATTCAAAGTAGATTCTTAACCTATGTCCTCTTAATTATAGCTCATAATCTTGAGTTGGATAGGGATCACTTATTTATGCATGTTTTGTGTTTCGTAGTAGCTTGAACACTGACTTGCATTTTCCATCCATCATTTTTCCTTTGGGGTAATGAAAACTCTAGAGCCTCATGGCTTCTTGCCCTCCTGCTTTATTATCAAATCTTACTGAGAGTTGGCTCCGACTTGTGCATACTATGTAATCTGGCAGTAAATCTAACATGTTAATATAATTCTGGTGAAGGGAGAAAAATAATTAAACTAATAAAAAACACTTAGTGATTCTGGACTCTTACCGCAACACTCTCTTATGGGATATAGATTTTTTTCCCTTGCTTTATTCCCATTATTTTTTTTAAATTAACCTTCATCGTGTGGTTCTAAATTACCTAACAATGTGTTTTAAATCTTTAATTAGTTCAGTATACGTAGTTTCACTGCCAAAAAGCTATGGCAACAGCCTCAGGAAAATAAAAACCCCAAGCACACATTCCTGTGTGGAGCACTCCCCCAGCCTCCATTTTTGAATACTTTAAGAAATTTAGTTGTGTGAGCACAGAAGGCCATTCTATGAGATGGAACCTGCATCAAGAAAAAAAAAATTTTGATCAGATGCCCCAGAAGATAGCAAAATGTGGTCCATAAGACACAAAGCAGTGAAGGAAAAAAAAACAAAAAAGAAAAAGCTTCTTGGGGGGCACTTGATTGAATCACTTAAGGAAGTCAGAGCTACCTTGGGCATGTTTTAAGAGTTTGCTCTTTTTCTCAAGTGCTCTAGTAATAATTTATGTTAACAATTTATTTAATGAAATGGCCAGCATATTTTTGTAATTAATGCAGTATTTCATGATCTATTGATTGTTGGTAGTGGCTGATTTTAGAAGACTTCAGAATGCTTTTGAAATGGGTGAACTGGTAGAACTGGGTCTTTATAGAGGAGAGGCACCTGACATTGGGCCAAGGGCATTCCTCTAACCATCTCCTCCCTGCTACGGTATCAATTTTCATTCTCCAGGATCACATCCATTAGCACGTAAGCATGCTGTTCTATCTTAAACACACAAGCAAACCCCCCTTCTCTTTACCCCATCTCCCTCTCCAACTTCTGTCCTCTTTCTTTCTTTACCTTTGAGGCTCAGCCATCGAAAGAGGTCTGTATACTACTAGATCCAGTTCTGTCCAAAACCTTCTCTGGCCCTACCAGTTCCACAGCACTGCTGTCTTCAGGGTCACTGGTGACTTCTGCCTTGCTGAATCCAGAGTCCTCACTGAATTTCACTAACGTTGGTACTGAGAGTTGATCCCTTCCATCTTCCTTCATAACTTTCCCGACTTAGCTCTGCAGGGTACCACATTTGCCTCCTTGCTGTTTTTGGCACATTCCTGCCTCAGGGCCTTTGCACTCATTCTATTCTAACATGTATCCTCATGGGTCCTCGCTTCCTTCAAGTCTTTCCTCAAGTTTTACCTTCTAAAAGAGGTGACCACCACATTTATACCTGCAGCCCACTCTGCTCGCAACTCCTGGTTTTCTTGTACTTTTTCTTTACCACTTACTACTTTTTTGTTTTTAGGGTTCTGGCTTTATAAAACTAGTTTGGAAATATTCCGAACTCCTTTACCTTTTTTTTTTTTTTTTGGCTTTTTTTCTTTATGTAGAGCCGCACCCGAGGCATATGGAGGTTCCCAGGCTAGGAGTCTTTAACAGGAGCTGTAGCTGCCGGCCTACGCCACAGCCACAGCAACGCGGGATCTGAGCTGCGTCTGCAACCTACACCACAGCTCACGGCAGCGCCAGATTCTTAACCCAGTGAGCAAGGCCAGGGATGGAACCCGCAACCTCATCGTTCGTAGTGGGATTCGTTAACCACTGAGCCATGATGGGAACTCCTGAACTCCTTTACTTTTGAAAGAGTTTAAGGTTGGTGTTATTGCGTCCTTTGATGTTAGGTAGAATTCACCAGAGCACCATCTGGACCTGGAGTTTCTTTGTGGGCAGGTTTTTTTTTCATCGAGTTTATTTAACAGCTATAGGTTTTGGGGTTTTCTGGGGGGGGGGATTGGAGTTTTCTTCTTCCTTTTAAACATTTTTTTTTGTCTCATCTTGTGTCAATTTTGGTAAGTTGATTTTTTTCACTAGAAATTTGTCCCTTTCATTTAAATTGTCATATTTGTTGGCATAAAGGTATTTATAATATTTTATATTATCCTTTTAATATCTATAGGTTAGGAGAATAATAGACAACAGTTAAAACCAAAATGCTGTTTCTTTGAAAAAAAATCAATAAAATGTATAAACTAGGTGACAAAGAATGAAAGAATGAATGGGAAAGTAAATTAGTGATAAGCGATTTTTAAAATCTCTAACTCAGTTTTCCTTTCCTTGGTCGTTTTTTGTTGTCCTTCCTTATATTTTAGGTTAATTTTGCTCTTTTTCTTCTTAAATTAAAACTTTAGTTCACTTATTTTTTTTACCCCTTTCTTTTTATAAATAGAGGAATTTGAAACTATAAACTTCCTTCTAAGTACTGTTTTAATTATGCTCCACAAAGTTCAAATCAGACGTTTTTATTACCATTAATTTTTAAAATATCTTCTAATTTCCCTTGTGATTTCTTCTTTGGCCCATGGATTACTTTGAAGTATGTTGTCGAGTTTCCAAAACATATGGGGTCTTCTTATGTACTTACATTGTCACTGATTTCTATTTTAATTCCACTGTGGTCAGAGAACATACTCTGTATGATTTCAGTCAGTCTTAGTTTATTGAAATTTTGGTTTTATGACCCAATATATAATCTATCTTGAGTGAATATACTGTGTGAACTTATGTATATATTCCAATTATTGGTTGTTACGTAGTTTTCATACCCATTAGGTTAAAATCTTTTATTTTAGAGTTGTTTTTTATTTTATCTAATTTTATCATTTGCTGGAAGGAGGATTCATATCTTCAACTATAATGGTGGATTTGGATATTTTTCCATTTAATTCTGTGCATTTTTATCTTCTGTATTCTGAAGTTTCATTATTGGGCATATACACATTTAAGATTGTTAGGTCTTCCTGATGAGTTATTTTAAAATGCCATTCTTTTCTTTTTTGAGGGGTGGGGAATGGCTGTGCTGTGCCTAAGTTAATTGGACCATGGATCGAACCTGTGCCACAGCTGTGACCCTAGCCACAGCAATGACACCTGGCAGAGCCTTAACCTGCTGCAGCAACAGGGAACCCCTGAAATGTCATTCTTTATCTCAGATGATAATACTCTTTCCTTGAAGTTTGTTTTACCTGATTATCAACAATTACTCTAGCCTTTATATGATTCCATGGTATCATTTTTGCATTGTATAACATTTGACAAGCGTTTACTCTCAGTGTCTCTATTGCTTAAAGTGTGTATCTTACAGATAAAATATAGTTGAGATTTTCTTTTCATTTTTTTTTCAGCTATTCAGACAGTTTCTGTCTTTTAATGGGAATTAACATTTAGTTTGATTGTTGGGTTTAGGTCAGCCATTTTGTCTTTTTTCCATTTTCCCTTCTGTTTTTGTTTCTTAGCTCAATTCCACAACTTCTTTTGAATTTGTGAACATTGTTTTGAATTTTATTTATTAGCTCTATTTCTTTACATATTTTAAGTGTTTGCTCTGGAAATTACGATATTTATTCTTAACTAATTACAGTCTTTTTTTTTCTTCTTTGGCCTTTTTAGGGCCACACTCGCAGCATAGTGAGGTTCAGGGGGTGAATTGGAGCTGTAGTTGCCAGCCTACACCACACTCATAGCAATGCAGGGTCTGAGCTGCATCTGAAATCTACACCACAGCTCACAGAAACACTGGATCCTTAACCCACTGAACAAGGCCAGGGATCAAACCTGGATGCTAGTAAGACTCATTTCCACTGAGCCACGACAGAAACTCCCCTAATTACAGTCTATTTGGAGTTAATATTCTGTTATCTCGTGTAACATCAAAAACCCTCACAAACTTATTGGTTCATTTTCCCACTACTGTCTTTTATACTATATGCTTTGAATATTACTATGTCTAGAAATACTACAAACTGGAGTTCCTGTCATGGTGCAGTGGAAATGAACCTGACTAGGAACCATGAGGTTGCTGGTTCAATCCCTGGCCTCACTCAGTGGGTTAAGGATCCGGCGTTGCCATGAGCTGTGGTGTAGGTTGCAGATGTGGCTCGGATCCCGCTTTGTGGCTGTGGCGAAGGCTGGCAGCTGTAGCTCTGATTTGACCCCTACCCTGGGAACCTCCTTATGCCATGGTGCAGCCCTGAAAGAGCAAAAAAATAAAAAATTCAAACTGCACAGGTAAGTGTTACGCTTTGGCTTTAAATTGTCATATGAATTTAGTAATAAAAGCAAAAGAAAAGAAAAAATCTCTCATATTTATCATTCCCAATGCTCTTTATATCTTTCTAAGGATACCAACTTATACTAAGCCTGAAGAGTTCCTTTAATATTTATTTACAGGGCAGATGTCCTGGTGACAAAATATGCTAGTGTTTCACGATATTTTGTACGCAGAAAATGTTTTCTGTTCTGTCTTTCTCTGTCTTTTTTTTTTTTTTTGTCTTTTTGCCTTATCTAGGGCCGCACCCGCGGCATATGGAGGTTCCCAGGCTAAGGGTCGAATCAGAGCTGCAGCAGCTGGTCTACACCACAGCCACAGCAATGCCAGATCTGAGCCGCGTCTGCAACCTACACCACAGCTCACGGCAACCCCGGATCCTTAACCCACTGAGCAAGGCCAGGGATTGAACCCGCAACCTCATGGTTCCTAGTCGGATTTGTTAACCACTGAGCCACAAAGGGAACTCCTGTTCTGTCTTTCTCTTAAAAGATGTTTTTGTTTGAGACTGAATTCTTGACTGGCAGTTTTTTAAGCTTTCAGCACTTTAGTAATGTTCTACTGTGTACTGGATTCCATAGTTTTTGATGAGGAATCAGTGAAAGTTTTTATTCTGTATGCATTGTTATACCCCCACCTCCATCCCATGGCCGCTTTTAAGATTTTTCTCTATATTTTTAGTTACCAGAAATTTAACTACGGCTGCCTAGACAGAGCAGTCTTCGTATTTATCCTGCTTGGTGTTTGAACTTTCTAAATTTGTAAGTCTATATCTTTTATCAAAGTTGGGGACTTTTTGACCATTATTTCTTCAAATAAGTTTTCTGCTTCATTTTGTGTTCTCCTTCTGGGACTCAATTATATGCACGCTAAATCTTTTGATATTTTGCTGTAGGTTCCTGAGTTGCCTCTCTGACCTTCATATTTGATAATTTTTAACTTCTTATAGTATCTCCATTCTGCTGTTGGCCTCTCCAAATACATGTACATTTAAAATTTTTTATTGATGTGTAGTTGATTTACAATGTTGTGTTAGTTTCTGGTGCACAGCAGAGTGATTCAGTTATACATATATATGTTCTTTTCCATTATGGTTTATTGTAGGATATTTTATAGTCCCCTGTGCTATACAATAGAACCTTCTTGTTTATCCATTCTGTATATAATAGTCTGCATCTGCTATTCCCAAACTCTCAAAACAACCCTTCACCACCCCTTCTCTCCTGGCAACTATAAGTCTGTTCTTCTTGTCTGTAAGTCTGTTTCTGTTACATAAATCAGTTCATTTGTGTCATGTTTTAGATTCTACATATAAGTGATATCACAGAGTATTTGTCTCTTTCTGACTTACTTCACTTAGGATAATAATCTCTAGGTCCATCCATCTAGCTGCAAATGGCACTATTTCATCCTTTTTATGGCTAAATAATATTCCATTGTGTGTGTGTATTATATATATATATAGTGTGTATATATAAATATATATCACATCTTCTTTTTTCATTCTTCTGTCAGTGGACATTTTGGTTATTTCCATGTCTTGGGTATTGTGAATACTGATGCTATGAACACAGGGTACATAGATCTTTTGAATTGGATTTTTTGTCCTCATATATGCCCACAGGTGGGATTACTGGATCATATGGCAATTCCATTTTTACCTATTTTAGGCACCTCCATACTGTTTTAGTGACTATACCAATTTACATTCGCACCAACAATGTAGGAGGTTGGAATGTAGGAGGGTTCCCTCCTAAATGGAGGAGGGTTCCCTTCTCTCTACACCCTCCCCAGCTATTTTATTGGTAGACTTATTAGTGATGGCCATTCTGACCGGTGTGAGGTTGCACCTCATTGTAGTTTTGATTTGCATTTCTCAAATGATTATTGATGCTGAGCATGTGTTCATGTGCCTATTGGCCATTTGGATGCCTTCTTTGGAGAAATGTCTATTTGAGTCTTCTGCCCATTTTTTGATTGGGTTGTTTTGAGTTGTAGGAGCTGTTTGTGTATTTTGAAAATTAAGCCCTGTCAGTCTCATCATTTCAAATGTTTTCTCCCAGCCTGTGAGTTGTCTTTTCATTTTGTTTGTGGTTTCTTTTGCTGTGCAAAAGCTTTTAAATTTGGTTAGGTCCCATTTGTTTACTTTTGCTTTTATTTCCATTGTGTTAGGAGACTGACAGTGATATGGAAACACCGATATAATTTACATCAGGGAATGCTTTGCCTATGTTCTCTTCTAGGAGTTTTATGGTGTCATGTCTTATATTTAAGTCTTCAAGCCATTTGGAGTTTATCTTTGTGTATGGTATGAGGGTGTGATCAGTCTTCATTGACTTACCTGTGGCTGTCCAGCTTTCTCAGCACCATGTCCTGAAGAGGCTTTCATTTCCCCATTGTATATTCTTCCCTTCTTTGTCAAAGATTAATTGACTGCAGGTGTGTGGCTTTATTTCTGGACTCTCTAATCTGTTCCATTATCCACATGTCTGTTTTTGTGACAGTACCACACTGTTTTGATTACTGTAGCTTTATAGCATTGTCTGAAGCCTGGGAGGTTTATGCTTCCTGCTTCGTTCTTTTTCCTCAGGATTGCTTTGGTAATTCTGGGTCTTTTATGGTTCCATATTAATTTTAGGATTATTTGTTCTAGTTCTGTGTAATATGTCATGGGTAATTTGATAGGGATCCCATTAAATCTGTAGATTGCTTTTGGTAGTACACTCATTTTAGCAATATTCTTCCAATCCAAGAGCATGGGATATTTTTCCATTTTTTTTTTTAAATCATGTACAGTTTTCTTTATCAATGTTTTATAGTTCTCAGCATATGTTTTATACCTCCTTGGTCAGGCTTATTCCTAAGTATTTTTTATGTGGTTTTAAAAGGGATTTTTTTTTCTTTTTCTTTCTGATATCTCCTTGTGTAAAGGAATGCAACTGATTTCTGTATGTAAATCTTACATTCTGCTACCTTGCTGAATTTATCAGTTCTAGTCTTTTTTGTGTGGAGTCTTGAGGATTTTCTTTATATAGTATGTCATTTGCATATAATTATCATTTTACCTCATCCCTTCCAATTTGGATAGCTTTTATTTCTTTTTCTTGTCTCATTGCTATGGCTAGAACTTTTCGTACCATGTTCAATACACATGTTGAGAGTGGGCATCCTTGTCTTGTTCCCGATTTTACTGGGAATACTTTCAGGTTTTCACTGTTGAATATTATGATAGCTGTGGGTTTGTCATAAATAGTTTTTATTGTGTTGAGATATGTTCCCTTTATACCCACTTTGGTAAGAGTTTTTATTATGAATGGATATTGAATTTTATCAAATGCTTTTCCTGCAGCTGTTGAGATGATCATGTAGTTTTTGTCTTTTCTTTTGTTGATGTGGCCCTTGTCTTATCTTTTGTCAGTGTGTCACATTGGTTTGTGTATTTTGGACCATCCTTGTGAACTTGGGATGAATCCCACTTGGTCATGCTGTGTGATCGTTTTTATGTATTGTTGGATTTGGTTGACAAATTTGATGAAAATTTTTGCATTTATATTCATCAGAGATACTGGCCTGTAGATTTCTTTTTTGGTAGTATCTTTGTCTAGTTTAGGTATTTAGGGTGCAGGTGGCTTCACAGAATGTCTTTGGGAGTGTTCCTTCTCCAGTCTTCTGGAAGAGTTTAAGAAGGATGGGTATAAATTCTTCTGTGTATGTTTGGTGGAATTTATCTGTGAAGCCATCCGGTCCCAGACTTTTGTTTGTAGGGAGTTTTTTTGCCTTTTTTTAATTACCTATTTGATTTCATTTCTGGTAAACAGTCTCTTCAAATGATCTATTTATCTTGATTCAGTTTTGGTGGGCTGTATGTTTCTAGCAAGTTGTCCGTTTCTTCTAGGATGTCAAATTTGTTGGCATATAATTGTTCATAGTATTCCTCTTCTTTATTTTTTGGTATTTCGGCAGTATCCATTGAGAATTCTCCTTTCTCATTTCTTATTTTGTTTATTTTGGTATTCGCTCTCTTCTTCTTGGTGTGTCTGGCTACAGGCTTGTTAGTTTTGTTTATTAGCTTTTCAAAGAACCACCTCTTGGTTTATATGGATTTTTTTCTATTTTTTTAATCTCTATTTTAATAATTTCCTTTCTGATCTTTATGATTTCCTTCCTTCAGCTTATTTTAGGTTTTATTTGTTGTTTTTCTAATTTTTTGTGTGGTTGGTTAGGTTATTGATTTGAGATTTTTATTGTTTCTTGAGAAAAGCCCCTGATACTATGAACTTCCTTCTAAAACTGCTTTTGATCATAGATTTTGTTTGGTTGTTTTCATTGTTATTTGTCTCAAGGTAGTTTTTAGTTTCCTTTTTTGATTTCATTGTTGACCCATTGGTTTTTTAGTAGTATTAAAGTTTTTCAAATGCATTTTTAAACTCTTGGATTTTCATTTGCTTTTTTGTTTGTTTTGTCTTTTGTCTTTTTAGGGCCACAACCACTGCATATGGAGGTTTCCAGGCTAGGGATCAAATTGAAGCTGTAGCTGCTGGCCTACACCACAGTTCATGGCAATACTGGATCCTTAAATCTAGGGTTCGAACCCACGTCCTCATGGATGTTAGTTGGGTTCGTTAGCCACTGAGCCATGATGGGAACTCATTTGTTTCTTTTTAGTAGATGCTGCTTTTCTCTACTGAAACTTTTCTGCCTTTCGTTCATTGCAAACCCATTTTCCTTTGAATCCTTGAGCCACAGATATAGTAGCTGTTTTAGAATCCTGCCTGCTGATTCTAACATCTACAAATGTTTAAAGTTAGTCTCTGTGATTGCCTTTTTTCCTGAGAATTGGTCACAGTTTGCTTTTTCTCTGTATGTCAAAAAATGTAGGTTGTGTCCTGGAGATTGGGAAAAGTTCTAGAATCTATTATATTCCTATGAGTTATGTTGATTTTGTTTGCTTTAGCAGGCATTTAACTTGGCTACAAAACTGCCAGTTTGTGTCTCTGTTAACAGCTCAAATCTCAGCTCAGTTGTTTATCCTTAAATGCAGCTTAATTTTCCTGCCACCAAAAGTTTTTTAAAAGACACTAGCATTACAATACAAGTCTAGTTTTTCTTATTTTTATGAATTATTTGACACTGACAATTCTATCTGAAATTTTTAAAGTTTAATGTTTCATTCCACCTGATATATTCACTGGAAGATAGTGAAGGAGAAGCATATTGGTTTTATGAGAAATTGATACTGAGCAGAGGCTAATACTCAGAACTATTATTTGAATTATTATTTTTATCTGAGTATGAACTTGCGTCTCCAGTCATGAGGAATTTGGATCATTTGAAAGCAATAGATTAGGAACCATCTGAAAAGCAAGAAATAGATTTTACACCAAATGATATCCTTTTATTCATGAGAGAAGAAAGATACTCCCTAGGAGAACAATTTACACGTGGTCTGAAAACATAAAAGACCTCTTTCTTCAAAGAGATTATGAATAGAGAATCAATTCTAAAGAGCATTTTATATACTAAAATATAAATAATCAAGTCTAACTAGCATGATGTTTTAGAATCTTACAGGTGGAATGGACCTTAGAGAACATGGGTACAAGACCAGAAAAGTTAGAAGACTTTTCTCCATTTTTTTTTAAGTGGGGATAGCTCCCTCGTAGCTTAGGGTGGAGAATAAGAGCTTCATCTTTTGCTTTGAAAAACTTGAAGTCCATGCAGGTCTCCGTCATTTACTATTTTGTTTGATTTTGGGCATGATTAACTTTTCAGTATGTATCAATTTTATGTATAAGATGGAGATAATAGTCTGTCTTGCAAGATTGAAAGATTGTATGGTTAGCTCAGAGTAGGTTTTCAGTGTTTTTGTTCTGCTTTGAGAATACAATAGGATGGTAGAGTATGAATAAATGAGTACACCATTGAGAAAATTACTGTTCTTGGTCTGCTGTTTAATCCTGTTAGGTAAGGCCCAGAAGAAAAAAGCTATAAACTTTAGAAGGAGAATTTCCAAGAGAGGATGATCATAGAAAGACCCCAAAAGAGGACTAGTGGGAATTATAAATAAAAGCTATGCTACTTGGGAAGTTCCCATTGTGGCTCAGTGGTAATGAGCCCAACTAGTATCTATGAGGATGCAGGTTCAATCCCTGGCCTCGCTTAGTGGGTTGAGAATCCGGTGTTACTGTGAGCTGTGGTGTAGGTCGCAAATGTGGCTCAGATCCCACGTTTCTGTGGCTGTGGCAAAGGCTGGCAGCTGTGGCTCTGATTCAACCCCTAGCCTGGGAACGTCCATATGCCACAGGTTCAACCCTAAAAAGCAAAAAAAAAAAAAAAAAAAAAAAAAAAAGAGCAGAGTTCCCATTGTGGTACAGAAACGAATCTGACTAGTAACCATGAGGTGGTGGGTTCAATCCCTGGCCTCACTCAGTGGATTAAGGATCCGGCATTGCCGTGAGCTGTGGTGTGAGCTGTGGTGTAGGTCGCAGACGCAGCTTGGATCTGGTGTTGCTGTGACTGTGGCATTAGGCCTGTGGCTACAGCTGCAATTTGACCCCTAGCTGACCCCTAGCCTGGGAACCTCCATATGGCATGCGTGCAGCCCTTAAAAAATAAAAAAAAAGGCTACACTACTTAAGAAATGTGAGCCTGGTCGTGGGATTCATGTTGGCTTTGCATTTGTATCAGTTCTGTGTTCCCACTTCCAGAAACTCCACAGTGGAAATGTTTGGTTATGTTGAACTGTGCCCTAGATCACAGGAGGTACAGGGACAGCTGTTAGACAAGAAGAGCAGGTGTGAACTCGCTGAGCACATGAGTATCTTGTCCTTGAATTCTGGTTCCCTGTGCCTGGTACGAGGTAGGCATTTAATAAATATATGCTGAAAAAAAGTGACTGGAGATAGTCTTACACCTCAGTTTTCATATTTTCAGAATCTAGATTTGTTTGGAGATTGTCTGGCCAAGTGTAATAGCGTGTGGTGGTGCCCGGCAGGCTCTCATTTTGTTTACAGTTACCTGGTGAAGTATGTTCAAGGCTCAGACTTGTTCGGACTAGGGGAATCCTGGAGGCGGTATGAATTCCCTTCTCTCTTTGCCCCCAAACTTTCCCCCATCTTTCCACAGGGCATTTGTTTTGACGGAGTCCTGGCTTACTTCACCCCATCACCCAAATCTGTACTTGGCTCTGTGTTTATTTTAAGTATTTATTAAATTGTTTGTTGAATGAGTGAACCAAAGGCCCTAAATCTGTGGGAAGGCAAAAGAAAGTTTGAGGTGTATTGAAGCCACCCAGATGGGGAATTTAGAGCAAATTAACCAAGGACCAGAGCAAACAGATGACTGTTCTCTCAGATAGGATCCCCAGCAAGTTTCTCTGATTAGTGTTTCGATTTCCTGGATTGGAAATCAGTCTAGGTCTGTTTTAGCTCTGACTGTTCTGGGTATGACTCTCCAGAAGGGAAGTTATTTTTTAACATAGAAATTCTCCTCCTGGGCTACCTATCAAAATCATTAGATTTCATGGTTAATAAGATGGAATGGTGATCTGTCATTTCAGAAAGATAGTATGATAAGGGGAATGTGACAGTTGTATTTATGTGGTTTTCTGTTTCCTTAAGGTTTCCATACATATTTTCTCATTTTTATTTTTTTAAAGGCATTGTATAAAGTCCAGGTATTATTACCCCATTTTACATGAGAAAACCACATTTCTAGGATGTCATTGTAAATGGTTCAAGGCCTCAGTGAGCTAGTAAAGTGGCAGAGACAGACTTTTTTTTTTTTTTTTAGGGCTGAAACCACAGCACATGGAGGGTCCCAGGCTAGGGGTCCAATTGGAGCTACTGCTCCCAGCCTACACCACAGCCACAGCAATGCCAGATCCGGGCCGCATCTGCAACCTCCACCACAGTTCACAGCAACGCTGGATCCCCAACCCACTGAGCGAGGCCAGGGGTCTAATACACAACCTCGTGGTTCCTAGTCTGATTCATTTCTGCTGCGCCACGATGGGAACTCCGAGACCGAAATTTTAATCCTTGTTTTGTGCTTTCTTATATTGTATTGGCTATGAAAGTAATCATCCTTTATTGAGTATGCATTATTAATCAAGCACTGTCCTTACATCTTTCTCATAGAGCCATTTGGCTCATTCCCTTTGCATCCTTTCAGTCTTGGTTGGGTGTTAACCTCTCAGTGAAGCCTTTGACCACCCATTTATAATTGATATTAATTGCACCCACCTTTACTTCTTACCACTTTCTTGCTTTATTTATTACCTTATAATTTTTCACTTAGGACTTACGTATGCATTTTTTCATTGTATGTCTTTTAAAATAGAATCTAAGCCCTCCTATAAAGGATGGAGATTTTTGTCTGTTTTCATTCCTTGCTGCTCCCTCAGTACCATGAAAAAGTATCTCAAGGTAGGAGGTGGTAGGGTCCCAGTAATTATTTGTTGCATGATTAATAATCCTGAAAAACAGCTCTACAAGTTTCACTGACAAGGAAAATTATACCAAAGAATTATCTTTGTACAAGGATACTCAACTCAAATGTTAGAGAGCCTGATTGGGGATTCCAGTGATTTAGACTCAGCGCTGCACTCTATATTTTCAAAATACTGTTTCCTAAGTTACAAGGGAAGTACTGTTATAGAACATAAGGGACCAGGTTCTGTCCTTTTCCTCTTCCTTCCCCACTCCATCAGTTTACCTTACCACATATTGAGATTTTATGGGGGTTTTTGAATAGTCGGTGCCTCACTTTAGGAAATATTTACAAACCATCTTGCTAATCATGCTGCTTCCCAGAAAAAATCATGCAAGTTGACTGAGTTTGTTTTACAAAAAATGCAAAAAAAATATTGTTGTTAGAGGATACTCCTCAAATTTTGGAAGAGTAAGAAAATATTAAATACTGGAAATGCTTTTGCAGCAGAAAGAAAATTTGTGGATTTTGTTACCTCTTCTAAAGTTGAGAGGAGTTCCTGTGTGGAGCAGCGGTATCGAATCTGACTAGGCACCATGAGGTTGCAGGTTCGATCACTGGCCTTGCTCAGTGGGTTAACGATCGGGCGTTGCCCTGAGCTGTGGTGTAGGTCGTAGACATGGCTCGGATCCTGCGTTGCTGTGGCTGTGGTGTAGGCCGGCAGCTGTAGCTCCAATTCAGCCCCTAGCTTGGGAACCTCCATATGCCAAGGGTGTGGCCATAAAAAGCAAATAAAATAAAATAAAATTAAAATTAAATAAAATAAATAAAGTCGAGGAGACCCAAACTCTTGAGCTTGGGGACCTTGCCAGAGTAACTGACAGTGTAAGGCGATAGATGCTGGGGAATGAATGCATAAACTAGTGCATGTTAAGGGGGAGATTCTGAGCATACCTCTGGTAAGTGGTAGACAGTCGATGAATTCAGCAAACATTTGTTGAGGACTTACTGTATACTTGGCTTTGTAGAAAGAGAAATAAAGAGCTTATCCCAAGGACATAGTTAAGGCACAGGAGACATGTGCTACATATATTTGGTATATCTTGCTAATCTCTTGCAGGTGATGGCCCAAAGGAGAGAACTGTCCTCTCTAGGCATTTGTGAGAGGCAGAATGGTGGTCTAAATGGACTGTGGATATCATCTAGGGTGGCAGTATTTTTGGTTATGTTAAAATTATGTATGCTTTTCTGGAATTCTAATAAGTGGTGCATGGGTACAAGAACTAGTATGCACCTAGGTGGTACTGCATTTTGGACAAGATGTTTTACTTAACATGATGCTTCGTGTTCCTTTAACAAGTACTGCTTCACCTAAGTTATTAAAATTTTACCACTGTCATGTGTCACAAATGTAAGTCCTCTCCCTTTTTTAGCATTGTGGAAATTGAGGCTCGAAGATATGGACCAATGATGCCCAAAGTCATTCTTTAATTAGGTGATAGGACCGGAATTTTAATCAGTGTGGTCTAATTTTAAAAGTCCATATTCTTAATCACGCTGCTGTGTTGCTTTTCATACTTCTTCTGTTGCTGATCTTTTTTTTCTGTTTTCTGTTTTTAAGAGGAAAGTGGTTTATTCTCTCCTGAGAGTATTACACATTAACTAAAGTAAGATAAATCATATGTCTAAACATTGTAAGTACTCTGATGAAAACTCAGCTTCTAAATGAGGAAAAGATAGTGTTTAAATGCTCAGTTGACATGGGCCAAACCATGGTGGGGGTGCCTTCTGCCTTTTAGCTCTAATAAATCACAGGTCTATAACTTGTGCCTTATGAGGAAGAACATTTTATTACTAATGGATTACCCTGCAGGAACATAAACAAGATATAAAAATAAATGAAGTCCTTGATTTATTTAAGGAGAAGACTCATTTGTCTTTTTCACAATTCATCATTATTCCGTTAATAACATAACCTCAGGTCACTTGGTTTTAATTTGTATCATTATGGAACTTCAGTGGGGCTATTGATTTTTTTTTCTTTTATTGGGATTTGAGGGTGGGTGGGTAAATAAATAGCACCCCCTAAAGAACTTTTAACTAATTTGAGTTAAAAAAAAAGTTGCAGCTGTTGGACTTAGTTATAGGGTTTAAGTATAACGTAGTGAGCTTCCTTTTCTGTTGCACAGGAGTAGAAGTTGGTATCTCTTTGGAATTCTTTAATGTAGAATTGTGGTTGGTAAATGTTTGTTAGTGCAGTTTCCATGGAGAAGCTACCTCGGAACTCCCAGGTTCTTTCCCAATATGAAACTTTGACAGCAATCGGGGACACTTAGGGAACTGCCCACCAGCTTCCTAGAGGGGAAAAAAGCAAGGTGGGCCAGGAGAAAGTAGCTTGATAAGAAATGGCAGTTTGGAATTTGAAGTATTTAACTGTCTTGTTTATATTTTCAGGAAAATATGTATGCAACATATGCTCTGTATCCCTGTGTATATTTGGAACCTAAAATATGTGCGTATACATGCATGAAAGCTTTAATTCTGCTACTAAATATAGACCAGTGACTTCAGGGGTATGTAGTGTACATTAGCCAATGTATGCCTGGTGTTCAGATAAACTGAGATAATCCTACCCGCCCCCCCCTCCCTCCCTCCCTCTCACATACCCTCCTGAATACGCACACATTTTATTATAATGTACTGTGTATTTATTGTTGTCATAGATGAATTGTCATAGATGAATTGTTGTCATAGATGAATTGCATATATTGGTAGTATTTACAACACAGCGTTCATTTTTACAGTTGTGTGTGTACCCCTCTACCAATTATAGAGAAAAATGCAATTCTCTCTACCTCCCATCACCCACTAATATTTAAGGCTTGAAAATTATGGCTACAGGTTTTTCGTGTTGTTGTTTTGGCAGATACCCAGAGTACTCCATTTCCTCATTCCCTTAATTCCCACAGCCCAGTTTGTAAAGGAACACATGAAGGGGCTGGTCCTCTTTCTCCATCAGCCAGGGCCGGGTGGGGGTGGAGGGAGCGTTGCAGGCACAGCTGGAAAGCACAGGCTGCAGCACAGAGAGGGGCTGGTGAGGCTTTGGGGCAGGGCAGGAAAAGACATGTAAGCTCCCACCATGCTGTGCCTCTCTCCCTGCTCCAGCTGGAACTTCAGCGCCTCACATAACTCTGCCGTCCATATGTGCACAAATGCCTTCTTTCAGTGACACAGACCCTTGCAAAGTGTGAGCCTGGGATTCTGACTCAAACCCTCCAAGCTTCATTTAAGTCGAAAGGAAGAGATTGAGTCTCCATCCTCATTCTGAAAGCCAGACAGATTTCATCATGAGAAATGAACATTGCACTGAAAATGGAAATAATTGAGTCCATTTTACACACATTTTTAATATCTCGAGGCTGGAGAGTGTTGGGAAATGCTTGTGAGAAGGTAGCAGCTAAGATTTCATTAAATCCTCCCCTCTGCCCTGCAACTCCATTCTCCACCCGAAAGTACTGCAGCTCATACTTTGAGAAAAAAAAAAAGGGAAAAAAGAAATAAAAGCTCAACTCATCTGCACTGGTAGAATGCAGAAACAGACACCCAGAGTGTATTTTAAAACCTAGCGATCAGTTTAAAAGCAACTTATCCCTCATTTATTCCTTGGTACAAGAGGAAATACCTATGACAAGGATGCAAAGGAGTTAATTGCTGCTAATATAAAGCACCCCAAATCGGCTAAATGCTTTGAAAATCTGGTTCCATGAAATAACATGTGGTACGATCAAATTGGAAACTTACCACAAATTACAGCTTTATTTACAATATTAGAAGATTCTAGGCAGGTAAGGATCATGTTGAAATAACTGCTCACGGGCATTCTCACTGGGTGTTACTTAAGCAGCCTTTCATCTTTTTATATGCTGCCGAGTGCATGCTGGCTTCTGCAAAGTCAGAAGAAGTGTCATTGTCACATCCTCGGACACCCATGTCAGGCACCCCAGAGGAAGGTGTGGGCTTGAGTCCTGTGGAAGCAAACAGCCAGAGAAAAGCACACATACCCTGGTTCTTCTGTTTGCAGCCCTCTGTGTCATCAGATAGGGGATGAACAGACCTTCCTAAATCCAACTGTGAGTTCAAGAATGATATCAGATGCAGCTTGGCAGGGCAACTCACAGAATGGTTCAGAGAAGGATATAATAAAAATGTTGTGGTTGAGGCAAATGGTCCACATCCCTCTGGTGTGGGACCCACATGGGAAACATTATTTTGTGTTGTTGTTTCTAGCAATTCATAGTAGCATTACATTTCCTGCTGGCATCCAACATTTGCACTTCATTGAAGTGGACTATGTGAGTGCTGCTGTTTTTCCTAGTTATATTTAAAAAAAAAAAAAAAAGAGTTCCCTCTGCAGCACAGTGGGTTAAGGATCCAGTGTTGCCACAGCTGTGGTGTAGGTTGCAGCTGCAGCTCGGATTCGATCCCTGGCCCGGGAATTTCCATATATGCCATGGGTGCAGCCAAAAAATATAATTTTTTTTTTGTAATAAGTAAAATTTAAAAAGCAGAAAACAAAAACTTTTCTGTCTGTATGAGTACTTCGAGCTTTAGGCCTGCATTATAAAGGCCCCTAGACCTCAAGGGCTGTTTTGCCACCACTCAAGTATCTTGAAATTAAAGCCAAGAAGTGTCTTTTCTGTTTATTGAGACAAGCGTATGACAAGCTGGTGTCATTGCATGAACTTGGACCAGGGGAGAGCGTACTCCTACTGCCTTAGAGAGTTGGGCCATACTGAAGACTCAGGTGAATGTAGATGGCAAGTCCAGTTTCAACAGCTGAAGAAATCAAATGTTTGTAAGATGCTTTCACTCGGACTGTTATTTTTCCTGAGTTTTAAAAGGAATCTATATGGTGAAAATCTGTTATTCAAAAAACGGAATACACTGCACATTAGCCTCTGATATATACTCCCTTACCTTTTTATCATGGGAGAGTATCTGCTGCTACTAGACCTGTGTATCAGTGAAGTCCTAAAATGGCACAATATTATATTCCATTGGAAAGGTAAATTAGGTTAGCTTGTTATTAAGAAAGGGGAAGTGGAAACATCTAGGTTTTTTTCATCATGTCACAAGTTTGTCTTTCCAGGAATGGGATCTAATGAATTCTTGGCCAGGTTGAGGATGAGGACGTGTTTAGTGGCAGATTTTTGTTTCCCTGCCAGTCTCATCTTTCCACTTTATTGCTGAGCTAATTGACACTCGCTGGCAAGTGTTTGACCCATACGCTCTCCAAGGACCCATGAAGAACCCCCAAACACTCTGGTCAGTTGGCCTCTTACTGGAGGTCGGGTTTTGTCCTTCATTTATACAGAAAACATTTTCTGGAGTTCCCTTCATGGCTCAGTGGTTAACGAACCCGACTAGGAACCGTGAAGATGCAGGTTCGATTCCCTGGCCTCCTTCAATGGGTTAAGGATCCGGTGTTTCCATGAGCTGTGGTGTTGGTCACAGATGCAGCTTGGATCCTGTATTACTGTGGCTGTGGTGTAGACCAGAAGCTATAGCTCCGATTTCCGAGGGTGCAGCCAAAAGAAAGAGAGAGAGAGAAAGAAAGAAGGAAAGAAAGGAAAGGAAAAGAGAAGAGAAAAGAAAAGAAAAGAAAACATTTTCTAAGTCCCTGCAGTGTGCCAGGCTCTGGCCAGGGTTGCAAGGTTGGTTCCAGATGATGAGAAATGATTTGCACTGGGTGCGGGGGAAAATAGCCTGGGCTCCTGTGAAGCTGTAGGTTCCCAGAGCCCTCCCAGCTGACCCCAGTTCCCTTAATGCGTCCCCACCCCACCCCGTTACTTGGAACGCTTCTAAGTTATACTTGGTGTTTATGAGTTAGGCCAAGATACGTTTACTCTAAATAAGAGCTTTATATGGTAAGAGTAATGGGTCTGGGTTTTCTTGCCTTTTCTCTGTGTCCTTCATGGGCCGCCAGAGAATTCCTAAGTTCTTGAATCCAGGGTATTTTAACCCCTTTCCCCCCTGATTCACAAACTAGGAAAACTTATCTCAGACGTTGTAGTGTAAAATGAGATTCTTCTCTATGCCGAGGCTCGTGTTCCTCCCCCCCTCCCCAGTTCTCAGCCTTTTGATTCCTTGGAAGGTTAAGACTAGGTTAAACTGCTTTTTCCTCGTGAAGGAACAGGCTATAAACTTTTAAGGCCTAAGCACTTGCTTATTTTGGTTTAAAGGATCCTCCGCCCAGGGGCTCCTATTACAGAGTGAAGTGGGTTGAAGTCTGCCCTTCCTTTGGTTTCTTTTGTTATGATCCGGTTGTTAAGGGTAAAGTGGGGTGAAAAACAGGGCAAGAGCACATTGAGCCCTGGAGTTGATAACCTTGGCTTTGAGGAGGCTTGGCTTTGTGTTTCCATGACTCTCCTGGAATACCCAACACAAACCGCTGCCCGAACCAAACCCCATCATAACCTTGAAAGCAAACCCGCATTTTGCTCTGAGAGAGAAGCCGTTTCCCAGAGCTCAGCCTCCTACGGCTCTCTGGCATGTCAGCACTTGCCTTCTGTTTTTTCCATCTCACTCCGCCCCCCAGCTCAGCCACAGGGGCCCCACCTCTCCCAGGATCCGGGGTATGTGACCCTGGAGCCCAGACAGCCTTGCACATAAATCTTCCTAGTCCACCTGCAGTTCGTCTGTCAGCGGCTACCCCACTTCTCCGCTGGATGTGCGATTCCCACACATCCGTCAGACAACCCTGAAGCCTTCTTGGGCCATTGGAAATTCTGACTGGCCCCATCCCACCCGTGAGTCTTCATCTCTCCTGTCCTGTGTCATGGCCTGCCGTGCCTAGGCCATTGCATACGGAGACCCGGGCTGGTAGTGAATGAGCAGCCATGCCATACCTATGGCCAGTTGCCATCAGGGTACCTTTCCCCAACTGGTGTTTCTTATTCAGCAAGACTTATTCCAGAGCAGCTGATATAATCCAGGAGGCAGGTGAGGATGGGGAATTGGACAGGCCCAGAGTTTCTGATTGGCTTGAACCAGAAATAGACAATATTCCTATGTTAGCTGCTCTTTGTTGAACCGGAACCGGGTTATTCCAATATGGCGACAATAATAGATTGAAGGGAAGTGAATCCAGTGATGCACGCTCTTCTCGAGGCTAGGTGCACATGAAAGAAAAATGCATAGTGCAGTAGTTCAAGAATATGGGATTGATCTAATTTATTAGCTGAGTGTCCTTGGGCAAGTTCATCTATCAGATCTATAAAAATATAGCATTTAATAATTATCAAGAGTTGTGAACATTAATAAAGACGTCACCTAAAGTTGCACTTTCAGAGTGCCTGGCACATGGTAAATAATCCATAAATGCTAATTATTGTTATCAGTTTCTTGGGGGAAATGAAATCTTGAAAAGGAGGAAAGATCAACAAATGGCACAGATGCCAAGTCCTGGGCAATTTGGGGACAGAAGGGCCTGAGAAGGCTTCAGAGAGGTAATAGTGGGGCTGGGACTGGAAGAACGAGTAGAACTTAAGATAATTTGATCTGGGAGAGTTCACATTTTTCTGCCTTTTGAGGGAGCTTGTAGCAGAAAGGGGATGGAGCCTGGGATTAGAAGCAATGGTGTCTTTTTTTTCTCCACTTACTCAGCGTGAGCTTGGGCACACCACTGAATCTTGATTTCCTGATGGTAGAGAAGGGGCAGGAATATCTGCTGTGCCCAATTTCCACGGCTGGTGGAAGGCACACATGAGACGAGTCTTGTAAAAGTGCTTTGAAAATGGTAAAGTGTGACAGAAGAGTCAAGTCATTATTAGATCCTTAAGTTTAGAAAAGGAGGATCCCAGAAGAGTCCTGAACTACCTACAGCCGTAATTACACAACCTACATCCCGCAGGGCGGTGGAAGAGACACCAAGGGACTGCGTCATATGACCAAGGTCATATGGTCCAGTGTCACACACCAGTCCCGATGTCTCTCACTGTCCAGAGTGCTAAGCTCTTTGGGATTCGCCATTCACAGCACCTGCGTCAGTATGTTAAATTCCCCCCAATGACAGTGACCGTGATAGTGATAGCAAGGACAATAGTAAAACAACACTCACCAACGCATATGTGGTGCGCACAATCCATTAGACACTCTGCTAAACTCTTTATAAACATTAGCCCTCTTAGTTCTCAAACAATATCATGAAGCAGCTATTATTATTTCCAGTTTAGAGGTAAATCAGTTGAGGCTTAGAAAAATCATTGCTTGATTCCACTTACCTAGTAAGCGACAGAGCTGGATTTAACTCAAATTTGTTAGACTCCAAAGCTTAAGCTCTTTACGCTATTTTGCTTTTGAATTTTTAAGGAAAAAAATGTTTTCTCCCCACCCATACCCTGTGCATGAGGATGAGTTACATGAATAAAATGGTTAATGTTCAGGTAGTCCCTGTCCCATGATGTATAGCTCTAATTGGGGGACACTTAGACCCCCACATTATTTCTTGTCACTGTCATGCACTCATCCTAAATCCAGAAATAGGTTATAGGAATGAAAATAACCCCCTATGCATTGTCTCATTTAAATGGGAATTAAGTATTCATTGTCTCATTTAAACATCTCAAGAAGCCCTTGAAAACTGCACTATTCCTGTTCTACTCAGGATACCGAGGCTAAGGGAAGTCAAAGAACTTGCCCCAGTTCCCAGCTAATATTTGAGGAACTGTCTGGAGTATCACTACTGTTACTAATAAAAATAATAGCAACCATAGGTTTTTTTCTTATATCTTGCAAAAAGTATGCAACGTGAAACAAAGTTTCTTCCTTGAACTTGGCAATGCACTGGTGTGATGTTCAGAGATGTTAAATATTTGCGCTTGAATATACTTGAAATTTTGTCTTTGGTTAAAGAACCAAATTCTGAAACTTGTGGGAAAATAAGAAGGTTTGTTTTCATTGAGTAATAAGGCTGGAACCGAAGGAAAGGGGGGATCAGATATTAAATTCTTAGCACGGCACGAAGGTTTTTGAATGTCAAATGTTAAACTCTTCTACATTCAATAGGAATTTTGCTCTGAATCTTTAGTCCCCTAGAGTACCCTTCCTGTCTGTGCCTGTCAGCCTCTTCCTTATGTATTTTAAATAAAGCTTTCCCTAACATTCCAAACTCCTTCCGGCCCTTCCTTTTAGGAAAGAAACGTAAATTGTGTACTATGCCTTTGCATTTTTGTTTTCTTTTACCTTGTACTGTGTGCCCACCCCACCTCCCGTCTTTAGAAGTATAAAGCTAAGGTAAAAAGAGCTTTAAAAGGGGTGGGGAGAGCCCTCTGGGGAAGTATGCAAATGACAGAAATGTCTCTGGGAAAATTAAGGGAAGTGAAATTCAGCAAGAAAGAAATTCATTGATGTTGTGATGAAACGTTGTCACTGGAGATGATGACAAATTAGAATCCGTTCCCATGGGGACCAGCGCGCTACCTCCTCATCCTTTGACCCGTGGCTGGATGCTGGCTAGCTGAAGAATTGACCCAAAAGATGACAAGATGGTTTTAGTCCCGTTGTCTCATCAGCATTCAGGATCCCCTTAGGGGATGAAGGGGAGAGGATAAAGAAGGATAAAAGATGAAAGCTGAGCTGTGGAAAGAAAAATGTTTTTAATTACACTGAGGAGGATTGTGGGTCCACCTGTAGCTTTTTTGTTGAGAATGTCCTTTGTTTTCTCTTGACTGCAGGGATCATGGCAGGATACAGACCCAGAATCTGTCTGGCCTCTTGGAAGTTTCCGCCTTGGTAGCCGGTCCTCTTGAGTTTAAAGGATACATTCAGGACTTAATCTCTCTGTGGGCTGTCTTTACTCTAATAGATTCTGTTAATGCTTGCCGAGCAACCTAGATTTGGTTGACATGCTAAAAGAGATTGCTTTTAGAGAGGGAAAAGACGACCGCAGAATGGGGCATGCAGTGTCTATAGCGAGTCACATCACACAGTCCTTGTCCCAAGGGCACACAGAGGTCATCTCAGGCAGTGGGGTCACAGGAGGCCAGAGCACCCCCTGGGAGTCCAGAGACCCTTCAGCTCCATATGCCTCCTCTGTTTTTTTTTTGTTTTTTTTCCCCCGCACATAAAATGGGAATTACAATTTCATCTTTCTACTCTGTAATGACTGATAAAACCCAGAGGAAAATGTCAAATCCTGAAATTCACTTCCTGAAGGATAGGAATGGAATGTTCATTCTGTTCTCCTTCCAGGTGAGGAACGAACTAACCAACACCCTGGAGGAATTAGAACAATTTAAGGCAGTTTAGTGTAACTCCTACCACGGTAGTCAGGTAGTAACAGATCTTGTCCTGGAGGATACATTATTTCATATTCAGCCCTAATCCTTTTTTCGTATTAGTGGTAGAATTCAGCAATTCTAAACTTCTTCTAAGTTTTGAATTTCATAGGAATTAGAATTCTAAATGAAATATTAACTATTAAAAATCAAATTGTTATAAAGTCATGAGACTTAATGGCGGATAGTATTCTGCTGAGGATTTCAGAGCATTTGTCGAAATGGGTTTGAAAAGAAATGGGGGCGGGGGAGTTTGTCAGCGTATTTACAGAGAGCAGTAGTGTTACACAAAGCCTGAAGCTTTGGCTCTGAAGCAGAATACTCTTGGCTTTGGACCCCAGCTCCACTGCTTACTAGCTTTGTGGCCTTGAGCAAGTTATTTAACCTTCAGTGTGCACTTCTGGAAAATGGAGAAGTGCACTTCTTCGGGTTCCTTGAAGGATTAAATTAATATATGTTTATGAGGTGCTTATAAGAGTGCCCTGTGTGCATAGTAAGCCCCCAACAAATGTTGGCGATTAATTTTTTAAATAAAGCAAGATGGGGCTGACCACATGAAACACTGAGGAGTTTCTGACCAAGAGGTGCGAATCTAAGTGGAGAGAGCTTGCTTTTGAGAACTTTGTTAATTGCCATGTGCCTCTGGGGCTGTCTGTAAGTTTCTGCCTCCACTAATGAGCAGTGCAGCCTGAGGCCCATCCTAACCAGGAGGCCAAAGGCAGATAGATACCCTCTTCCCCCACTCCCCCCCATTCACAGGCAAGGCCTCTCTCCCATCAGCCAGTACCCACTCCCCACCCAAGGAACACTTATGTCCACAGCCAGCCTGCTCTGTGCCTTGACGTGTTAATAGGAATTCCATTCCTCAGTTTATATGATTTTAAATTTTAAGAATTTAAATGTGACTTCTCTTCAGTTTGATTTGTCTGGGGCACCATAGCTGAGCAGGTAAACACACAGGTTTTTGTTTTTTTGTTGGTTTGTTTAGGGCCTCATCCGTGGCATATGGAGGTTCCCAGGCTAGGGGTCTAACAGGAGCTGTAGCCCCTGTGGTGTAGGTCACAGCAATGTGGAATCCGAGCCGTGTCTGTGACCTACACCACAGCTCATGGCAACGCTGGATCCTTAGCCCACTGAGCGAGGCCAGGGATCGAACCTGTGTCGTCATGGATACTAATCAGATTTGTTTATGCTGAGCCAAGGTGGGAACTCCATACAGGTTTTATAGATGGGGTAGTTCTGAGTTTGGATAAGTGAGTGGGTTTTTTTATTTTGTGGCTCATTTATATAAAATGACGGTACCTCCATTTTTGGGTCCTGTGCCTAGTATATGGGTAAGTACCACTCTCCGGCAGTTATAATTTTATGGAGAATTCGGAAATCTCTTTGCACTCGGTGTATAATTCCCAAGATACAGTCTTGATAATTCTGATGATTTAGAGGCAGTGCTTCCATCTTAGCAACTTTGTTTAGCTCAGCTTCCCTGTGTTTATCTTAGGATGGAATTCAGTCTATCCTGGGTGTTCCGGTTACTTGTTGCTGCTTAAGAAACCATCCGAAACTCAGGGATGTAAACAACTGCTTCTTTATGCCTACAGATTCTATGGTTCCGGTATGGCAAGGGTGGCTTATCTCTGTTCCATGATGTCTGGGGCTTCCTCAGCAGAAACTGGGGGCTGGAATTAACTGGAGGCTTCTGATTCATATCCAGAGGTGGGGCTGGGATGACCTCAGCTAGAGCTGCCAACCAAGGACTTACCGGTGGCCTCCCCATGTGTCTTGGACTTCTTACAACACTGGTAGTTGAGACTATTCCAAGAGAGACAGACGGAAGCTGCCTAGCCCTTGATGACCTAGGCTTACAAGGCTTACCAGTTCCATAGCATTGCTTTCTCTCTGCTCTTCTGGTAGGAGCCATCAGAAGCCTACCCAGATTCAAGGAGTAAAGGAACCCCTACCTCTCAATAGGGAGGAATTGAAGCCAATTTTTATAAAATTCCTGGAATTATGGCTCAATCTTGGACATGTTAGGACTTTTAATTTCTACCTGTAGCAAAGTAAGCCATACAGTCTTTATTCCAACTAGTTAACTCTGCCATTGTATAGTGAAAGTAGCCATACCGGGTATGTAGACAAATATCTGTGTTTCAATAAAACTGTGAATACTAAAATTCAAATTTCAAGTAGCTATTAAAGATCACAAAATACGCTTTCTATCTTTCGTTCATTTTATGGCCACGCCTGAGATATGTGAAAGTTCCCGGGCCAGGGATTAGACCCAAGCCCCAGCAGGGACAGCGCCAGATCCGTAGCTTTCTAGGCTACCAGAGAACTCCCAAAATACCTTATTTACTTACTTACTTATTTATTTATCTTTTTAGGGCTGCACCTGCAGCATGTGGAGGTTCCCGGGCTAGGAGTTGAATTGGAGCTATAGCTGCTGGCCTATGCCAGAGCCACACCAACATAGGGTCCTTGCTGCATCTGCGACCTATACCATAGCTCACAGCCATGCCAAATCCTTAACCCACTGAGCAAGGCAGGGATCGAACCTGCATCCTCATGGGTACTAGTCGGGTTTCGTTAACCACTGAGCCACGATGGGAACCCCCCAAAATACCTTTTAAAAATTACATTTAAAAATGTAAGAGTCATTCGTAGTCTATACAAAAACAGGTAGTGAGACAGTTTAGAATATCACAGTGAGCTAGATCTGACATTTTTAACGTTAGAACTCTCTAAATGTGTAGAAGAAACCTTGAGTATTTCTCTAGTGTTTATATGTGTGTATATCTGTGAGAGAAGACAGAAGTGTTTGCAATTTCCCTTTGTGAAGATTTTGCTTGGTATTTTAGTCATTTCAAGCACACCTTGTATTTATCCTATTACAGAATATTTGTCCTCAAGAGTAATGAAGGACCGTACTTGTAGGTGGGGAAATTAATGATGTTTATTTTATTGTGGGCCTTAAAGAGAAAATATATATTGTTGTTGTTGTTTTTAGCTACACCCATGACATGTGGAAGTCCCCAGGCCAGGGATCAAACACTTGCCACAGCAGTGACCTGAGCCACAGCGGTGCCATTGCTGCCAGATCCTTAACCCACTGAGCCACCAGGGAGCTCCATTTGCTGTATGTTTTAAAAATAAGTACTCTATGTTTATAAAGATGTTTTGATCCTTAGACCGAAAGATAAGGTTGATGACTCTCTGGGGTAAATTTTTTTGACATTTATTAATTCATTAAATATTTTTGTCTGTTATAAATGCCAGGTAGGTACCAAATATACAGAGATAAACAAAAGCACATGTAGTACCTTCCCTTATAGAGCATATAGTCTAGTGGGGTAACCAGATGTTAAACAGATGATAACATGAGGGGGAATGCATAACATTATGGGAATATACATCAGCTTCTTAAGATTGACTCGTTACTGTCATCCTCACCTGCCCATTGAGTACGAAAGTGTAGGAAAAAAAGAGGTTTTTGATTAGTGCAAGCTGCTATTAAACATGTGGGCATATCTACTGAGAGTGAGTAGTCCCATCTCTGCTATTTGGGTTATATTTTGAAGAACTCTGTATGTTTGATGGCCTCTTTCATATTGCTTTGGGAAAAGAAAAACAAGGAATGGAATAGAAATACATAAACATTGAAATTTCTTAAATTCTTGTCCTCCTTAAGAAATTATTTCAAATGGGGCAGAACTAACCTTCGGCACTGTTAAAACTTTGGGGGCATATAATTGTCGGTTATTAGGAGCTGTCTTGTGCGTTGTAGGATGTTAGGAGGATCCTGGCCTCCACCAATTGGATGCCAGTAGCACCCTCCACCAAGCTGTGACAATCAAAATTGTCTCCAGACTTTGCCAAACATCCCCTGAGAAGCAAAGTCACCAGTGGTCTCAATTAAGATGGGAAGTTAAACGGTATCTATGCATTTTATTGCAAAGACCTCAGCAAGAAAAATGTACCTTTTTTTTTTTTTTTTTTTTGGCCACTCCCACAGCATATAGAAGTTCCTGGGCCAGAGATGGAATCCGAGCTACAGCTGCAACCTACACGACAGCTGTGGCAGTGCCAGGTCCTTAACCCACTGAGCCTGGCCGGGGATCAAACCCACACTTCAAAACAACCCAAGTAGCTGCAGATACAGTGCCAGGTGCTTAACCTGCTGTGCCACAGTGGGAGCTCCCTACATTTTTATTAATAGTAAAAACTCAGGGAGTCTTATTGCAGGTGGACTTGTTAGTTTTTGGGGACACACAGTTTGTTCTTTGAAAAGTGCTAAAGTGGATTTGGGCAACCCGTTGCCCATTAAACACTATGCTCTTACTCTTATGTCTGGAAGTTTTTCTAAACTTAATAGTTTGCACAATATCTAGCAAGGCTGAGAACCTCCATTATTTAATTGAAATTTTGAAAGTGCTCAAGTATCACGGGAAGAAAATCAAATTTGAAAATTGGCTTGAAAATAACAAATGGAGATGCTCTGATTCGGCTTCATGTTCCCAGCCTGTAAGCTGTTGGATTGTGTGAGAAGCATGACCCAGAGGAGGTGATTAGTTCTTCTCTAGTGTGCTGATAATGAATAGCTCTACAAAACCAATTAGCTATAATTCTATCAGTCATTGCATTTGGGTAACATTTTGTTTAAGGGGAGGAAAAACAACACTGTTTTCCTTGGAGATCTGTAATTAAGCCGTGATATTTGGTGGGAATAATGAAGGAAAATGCAGTATGCTTAGCAATTTGCTTTCGCTATTCCCATACCAAAGTCTATTATGATAAAGTGTTTATGATGAAGTGTTCTGTTCACCGCAGTTAAGAAAGGCATTCGTCCATGTTAAAAGTGTAACAGACCAAGCACAAGTATACTTCTAACTGTACATTTTGTTTTGTATGGATGTCTTCATTGTACAACTTCAGAGATTTACCATTCACGTGAAAGGCTTTGAATGGCGCCCCCTGGAGTTGTGTGGCAGAGACACTGAATATACATTTCCCTTCCATCATGTATTTTCCTCCTGAAAAATCTGTGTGAATCCAGAACCACAAATAATGGTTTATTACTTCCAATCACTATTGTTGCTCCAATTGTACCTCCTAATACCAAACATCATGCCTGTAATAATAGCAATAGACTTTGTTTTCCTTTCTCCAGCAAGGCATTTTGTGGATGAATATTCTCCTATTTGTATTTGAACACAGGAGAAAATTTTAATGTATCATTATTATCAGATAGAAGTTATTCTTTTATCACTGAGTATCCTTCTGTGACTTCTGGGCATTTTGCAGTTTTTATTTCAATTTACACAGTGAAATAAGACTTGGGTGTGTGTTGTTTGTTTTACCTGAAGCTTAATACATGTAGCTTGTGACAGAAATGAATTAGCTTATGGGAAAAAGTACAGTGGGTTATTGATCTTTCGATTTATTTTGCTTACTCTCATCCCACAGCTGGCCAAAAAAATCCGAGAGAAGTTCAACCGTTACTTGGATGTGGTCAATCGGAACAAGCAAGTTGTAGAAGCATCCTACACAGCTCACCTGACAGCTCCTCTCACCGCGATCCAGGATTGCTGTACTATTCCGCCTTCCATGATGGAGTAAGACTCGGGGTCTTTTTGTTGTTGTTTAAACCAGGAATAGAATTGCTATTCACTCATATTAAAATATCTGTTTACTACAAGACTTATACTGTTTCTAGCTTAAAGAAGCCCCTCATCTTTACATAGATAAGTGATTTTTAAAGTGTGAATACAGCCAGAAATTCCTTCCCTGCTCGCCTCTTTGTCAGGCTGGAGTCCAGGTTCAAAAGTATCAAATACTGTTTGATTACGGAGTTGACTAAGTCTAGAAAATTGCATATGTTAACCAATGGGTCATGATTCTGATTCTGGTAATTTGCCTAATTTAAAGCAATACTTTCCATCTTTGATAAGAGTAACAGAAGTTCCCACTTCATATTTTACAGTGCCTTTAAAACGACCAAGGTAGATGTGGCTTAAGATACTATTGAAACAGAATCAGTATCTGAATGGTTGAGGACATTTTTATTTATTGGCATAGTGATATCTGGAGGGATGTAGGGTCATGTGATGCTAGAAACTGTAGCAGAAAGAACACTTACCGGAGGTACAAATAACTTAATTTTGATTTGGTCTCTAATTAGCTATGTGACCATATTCAAGTTACTTAATGCTTATTTTTATGCACAATTTTCTATCAGCGAATAATCTTTATTATTACCAATTTGGAATTTGCTATTTAGAATGACTGAAAGATGTTAACAAACTTTAAAAATTATGAGTGTAAATGTTAACCATAATTAGTATGTATCACTCTTCTTTTTGCACAGTAAGTGCTCTTGAAACTAAACAAGTGGTAGAGACAGCATAGTCTTTTGGTGGTTAAATGATGCTTTGCTTCCACAAACAAGTTTTTATTTATTATAGTTTCTTAATGGTCTGTGTAGGTAACAGCATCCTCAAGTCATTTTATTTCTCCATCTGCGTGACGTTAGGATGAGCCTTTTTCTCTGACTTACACTATCTGCAGCCTAGAGAAGCTCATATTAATTGTTTACTAAATGGAAGTTGTATACAATTTGGAATGAGACTGTATGGATATGAATCTTAGCTCCAGGACTTACTACTCAGGTGTCTCAGCTATTTGATAGCTTTGATCCAGTCTGTCTTCATCTCTAGAATGAGAACAATAATGGATACTTCACAGTGTGCTGTTAGCATTCAATGAAATCAGTTGTGAAAGTACTTTGCAAATCATAATGTTCTAAACAAAAATTAGCCATAATCTTTATATGCCTTCATACCATAGTGAACATTTCATTTTTTATTAGGTTTAATCAAACAAGATGTCCTTTTTTAATGCTTAGGGCATCGGTAACTTAGCGTTTTAGACAGTTTATCTCTAATCTGAAAATAAGGCTCTAGTTGGGTTTTGAACCAAAAGAAAAACCATTTCCGGAATGAGAGAAAAAATACTTTAGTAAGGGAGAGAGGTCCTTAGAGCTAGAATAATGCTTAATACAGTGGTTCTCAACCAGTGTCATGCACCTGTACCTTATTCCCAGGGATATCTGGCAATATCTGGAAGCATTTTCTGTTGTCACAATTGGAAGGTGGCGACAGTTGCTACTGGCATCTAGTGAGGAAAGGCCAAGGATGCTCTAAACAGCCTGTAATGCATAGGACAGCCCCTCAAAACAAAGACTTGTCTGGCTCAAATTGTCAGTAGTGCAGAGGTTGCCTGTGAAGGTGGGAGAACTTGGTGAATTCCTAAGTGCAACTATAGCTCGAGGTGAAACCAAAAGCTTGAACCAACTGGCCTCTACTTGTAAATTTACTCCAAATGTCACCTTCCTATTACCTTCCCACCTCTTGAATTTCTGTTAATGTTTCAAGAAGTAACTCAACAATTTGCCTCACTCCATGGCTTCCTAGTACCTCCTTTTTTTCCTCCCCTCTCCTTTGGAAAAATTCATTGCTCCCCCATCTTTGTTTCCCATGCTGAGTTTCCTACACCTGTCTTGCAGCATAGAACTGAATTATCACATGTTGCTCTTGGAAGGTCTGCCTCCTCTGCTGTTCTGGGCACAGATTACAGCTCATCTATCTTCACCCTAGTACCTCATCATTGTGTTGGATTACTCTTTATTGGAATGTGGAATGATTTGAATGTGGGCATGAATAAATGGATGTTTACTCTCAGGAAAATTACTGGGTGAGGGCCAAATCCTGATCGTAATTAGTGGTTAGGGCAAAATATGACACAGCAGAGAGGTGCGGTCGTTCTTCAGAGCAGAGAAGTTACCAGGTGGATACCATCACAAAAGATTCCATGAACTTTATTGTTTTGTTGTTTTGTTTTTTGTCTTTTTGCCTTTTCCAGGGCCATACCCGTGGCATATGGAGGTTCCCAGGCTAGGGGTCTAATTGGAGCTGTAGCCGCCAGCCTATGCCACAGCCACAGCAACGCGACATCCAAGTCACGTCTGCATTCTACACCACAGCTCACGGCAATGCCAGATCCTTAACCCACTGAGCAAGGCCGGGGATCGAACCCACAACCTCATGATTCCTATTTGGATTTGTTAACCACTGAGCCATGATGGAAATTCCCGGATTCTATGAACTTTAGAAGTGTGCATCTTGGACTGGGAGAATATCATACTAAGTCAGACAGAGACAAATACTTTATGATATCACTTATGTGCAGAATCTGAAAAATAGTACAGATGGGAAGTTCCCATTGTGACTCAGCAGTAACAAATCCAACTAGTCTTCATGAGGATGCCTGCTAGTATCCGTGGCCTTGCTCAGTGGGTTAAGGATCTGGCATTGGTATGAGCTGTGGGGTAGGTCACAGACAAGGCTTGAATCTGGTGTTGCTATGGCACAGGCCCACAGCTGCAGCTCCAATTCAAGTCCTAGCCTGGGAACTTCCACATGCCACACATGCTTTTTTTGCCCTCAAAAGCAAAAAAGAAAAGAAATTAATACAAATGAACATATTAACAAAGCAGAAACAGATTCAGGGACAAAGAAACTAAACTTACTGTTACCAAAGGGGAAGTCGGGGAGAGATAAACTAGGAGTATAGGATTAACATATACCACCATATGTAAAACAGATAAACAACAAGGACCTACTGTATAGCCCTGGGAGCTGTATTCAACATCTTATAATAAATAACCTGTAAAATAGAAAAGGATCAGAAAAAAATAATTTGTGTGTCCTTATGTGTGTGTGTGTGTATCTGAATCACTTTGCTGTATACCTGAAACTAACACAATGTTGTGAATCAACTATACTTCAGTTAAAAAAAGAAAAGAGTGTGTATCTTATTTGACCTGGTCATTTGGAGGAATATCACAAGGAAATAATGACATATTTATAAAGATAAATTTGTGAAAAGGTCATTATAGTGCCATTTAGAATAAGGAATATTATAAATACCCTGAGTTTTTAATAATAGTAGACTAGTCATTATTTGTAAAAGTGATAACATGATAAGATGCAGCTATGCTGTAGAAGAGAATTTGCGGGCTTGTGAAAACAGCCACACATGCATACACACGTGTACATACACATCAAAATGTTTTGAGGTAATGACAGCAATTTCCCTCTTAAATGTGCTGAGATAAGGGTTGAGGTCTGAGATGCAGGCCATCCAGGTATTTGGCAAAAAAACAGTGGACTACCTCTAGGTGGATATAATAAAACGTAAAATGTAGTTGTTGCCCTCCAGTAATCTCTCCTTCAGCTTAACATCTAGAAGACTTCATTTAGACTCCTAGAAGGACAAGCTGAGTAAGCGGATTAGTGCGAGAGGCGAGACTTGTGTGTTGAATGTGGGCTAGAGATGCTCTCGAGCTGCCGTGAACCTTCTCCTCACTGGGAGTAGTTGACAAGCCAGCAACTGCCATTTGGGGCAAATCTTGTAAAACCAGAGCAGTTCTGATGATAAAGCTGAGTCATCAGCAGATGCGCAGATGAACAAAAAGCAGGTTCCCTCTGGCGACATGTTAAAGAGAGATCTGATCACAACTGTCTGCAGCCCAAAGTGCCAATGACAACTACCCTTCTCTTAGACTGAGTCTTTTTGGCTTACCCAGAGCTCACTCACCAGGGAAGCGTGTGAAGGAATTTCTGGAGTGAATGCTGGGCTGATGCTTTTCTAGCCATTGGCTGAACACAAACACTTTCTAGAATGAAGAGACTCTCTCCCCTTTTAATGGGGATTCAAAGATGGCAAAGTTAATAGGAAGTTTTTTGTGTGAGCCCAAGTAGGAATGCTTAGCTGCCTTTCTTTCAGTCTCTCCGAAAATGTGTTCATTTGCGTCTTCCATCCGTTGTATTCTATCAAGCACATTTTTAGTTCTCTCTTTCCTATATTTCAATCCCGCCCAAGAAAGTCTACGTTTTCCATCTCGGGTAGTCCATTTTGGAGTTCAGGGCAGAAGGGAAGACGTCTCAGTCTTGGGAAGCAATTTAAGGACATTACTAAAAACGGTTTATATTATCCTCTATGCCAAGAGATACTGTTTTCTTGTGGAAATAATATAATTTTTAACTCAATGAATTTTATTACACTTAGAGTTGTACAGTGATCATCATAACCCAATTTTATAGCATTTCCATGCCAAACCCCCAGCCCATCGCCAACCCCCAGCCTGTCTCATTTGGAAACCATAAGTTTTTCAAAGTCTCTGATTCAGTTTCTGTCCTGCAAAGAAGTTCATTGTATCCTAAATCTATAAAACTGACTTGTGATGATTTATGTACACCTATGATTGAAATAAAACCCATTAAGAAAAAAAATAATAAACGTTAATGATTAGGAAATATTGTTACAGTTAAAAACTAGTTAAAAAAAAAGTTCATTGTATCCTATTTTTAGGTCCACATATAAGTGATAGTATATGACATTGGTGCCTCACTGTTGACTAACTTCCCTTAGCATGACAATTTCTAGGTCCATCCATGTTGCTGAAGATGCCATTATTTCATTCCCTTTTATGGCTGAGTAATATTCCATTGTGTATATGTACCACATCTTCTTTAGCTACTCCTTTGTCGATGGACATTTAGGTTGCTTTCATGTCTTAGTTATTGTATATAATGCTGCAGTGAACATTGGGGTATGTGTATCTTTTCAAGTCATGGTTTTCTCTGGATAGATGCTCCAGAGTGGAATTGCTGGGTCCAGATAGATACTGCAATTCTGTCTTTACTTTTTTAGGACTCTCCATACTGTTTTCCATAGTGGTTGTACCAACTTACATTCCCACCAGCAGTGTTAGAGGGTTCCCTTTTCTCCGCATCCTCTCCAGCATGTATTGTTTGTAGACTTTTTGATGATTGCCGTTCTGGCTGGTGTAAGGTGGTAATCTTCCATAGATTTTTTTTTTTTTTTGCTTATGGAAGCATATGGAAGTTTCCAGGCTAGGGTTCGAATCACAGCTACAGCTGCTGGCCTGTGCCACAGCCACAGCAGTAGGGGATCCGAGCCACGTCTGTGATCTGCACCACAGCTCATGGCAATGCTGGATCCCCAACCCGATGGGTGAGGCCAGGAATGGAACCCACATCCTTATGGATTCTAGTTGGATTTGTTAACTGCTGAGCCATGGAGGGAACTCCCTCCATATTTCTTAATCCGTTTCTCTCCTTCCTTCTCCAGCACCTTTCTTCTGTAGGAGTTCCTACTTGGTGGCATTCTCTTTTTTGTTTTTTTGTTTTTTTGCTGTCTTTAAGAAGACAGGAACAATGAAGGAGGAACTACTGGGAAGATTCACTTAGTTTATTTATTAATTTATTTATTTGCATCTCCAAGTGGGATTCAGTGCTGTTATCCTCACGCAATTAATGCTTGTTAAGGGGATAATCATGATGGGAACCAGCACTAAGCCATCTAGGTCAGGTTTGGGATGAGCACAGTAATATTCTGATGGAGCTGCAGTAAGTAAGCAACTTGTTTCCAAGGCTAGGAGACTTCAGCTATGTAGAGAATTCTCTCATCCCCATCAGGGGAGATGTAAAAATCTTCATTGATTCCAAAACATGAAGAAACTCTGGGAACTATCGTCAAATTGGATTTCTGCTGTTTTCCAAGGAGCTCTTGGAGTTGGGCATCCACTGAGAATGGTAGTCACTGGGGAAGGCACATAGGACTCATCTCACTTTCCGAGAACCCAAGTTTAATGCATCCCTTGGCTAGCATCTTCTATAACTCTATGATGTCAGGAATTAAGTCTTATCACTCAACATTATTAAGGGTATTGTGCTGCAGACAAAGCAACTAGCATGGGTTTGGATGGAAGAACACAGACTTCTGATTATAATTCTCATGAATAAGTCCCCATTATAATTCTCTATTAGTTAGGGTTCTCCAGAGAAGCAGAACCAATAGGATGTGTGTGAGAGAGAGAATGAGAGATTTATTGAAGGAATTGGCTCACGTGATTGTGGAGATCAAGTCCAGAATCTGCAGGGTAGCCCAGCAGGCTGGAGAGCCAGGAAAAGCTGCCATTCCAGTCTGCTGGCAGAATTCCTTCTTGCTTGGAACAAGATGTGTGTGTGTCAGTTTTTGATCTATTAGGAACCTTCAGCTAACTAGTTAAGGCTCACCCACAAGTCCGCTGATTTCAATTTTGATCTCATTCTGATAATCCTTTTGCAGAAACATCCAGGATAGTATATAACCAAATATCTGGACACCCCAATCCAGGCAAATTAACATATAAAATTAATCATTGTACCCTTTTAGAAAAAGGATGGAAAATTGAACTGCAAAAATCTACCATTGAAGTCGAATTTTTGGTTAACGCTCAGATTTTTAGGTTGGAGGATTCCAGACTCATTCCTGGAACTTTCCAATGTTCTCCTAGACAGATTCTCTTAAAAAAAAAAAAAGTTAATGCCCATGCTAATGAGCTACCTGTAAAAGAGTGTAGGCATTTGAGTAAGTCTTTATCCGTGTAAAATGGTTATGTATGTTACGGTATGATTTAGATGTTGTACAAATTTTTTTTTTTAAGTTAAGGTCCACTTATTTATTTTCACAGTCATACCTGCAGCATATGGAAGTTCCTGGGCTAAGGGTCGAATCGGAGCTGCAGTTGCAGGTCTACGCTACAGCCACAGCAACACCTGATCCTTAACCCACTGAGCAAAGCAAGGGATCAAACCCGCATCCTTAGGGAGACAATGTGGGGTACTTAAACTGCTGAGCTACAATGGGAATTCCAGATGTTGTCCAAGTTTCTATGCTCACATTTTTAAGTTCGTTAAGTATTATTGACATCGTAGGAGCCAGAAATAAGAGAGTTATTTTTAATTTTGATGATTAGCGTGCTGACCCAAATGTTCTAATTCTTATACTAGACTCCTTAGGATTCTTTAGGGACTTCAGAGCATCAGGCCAGGGGTTGTGATTGCCTTTTTTTTTTTAACTGAACTCAAATATGAGCTTTCTTTAATTTTTAAAAGGAGGCGAGCCTCTTTTTAAATTTTTTATTTTTAAATCAATCAGTTTCCCATAGTGGGAAAGAAATATCTTGAGCAGTAAAGACCGTTTTCCTTTCAGTTTGAGTTCACTTGTGATACAGATTGTATCATAGGAATGTGTGCTAAGACTAGCTGGAGCTCTGCTCTGCCAGTTTGCTGTGTGATCTTGGAACGTTCACCTAATCCTTTTAGTGCAGTTTCCTCACTATAAATTGACCCGTTTGAGCTGTATTTAAGAGAGCCAGCTCTCAAGATTCATTATGGGCAAGCTTTTCCTGCTGCCAAAATTTGTAAATTCTAGATTTGTTAGGGAATGTGCCTTTATCTTTTTGAGAACTGCCTAGGGAAAAAAGATGTTATTATGCAGCAAGATCTACAGAGGTTGAATTACTCATTTATTTGTTAATTTTATTTTTTTTAATTTTTTGCTATTTTAGGACCACAGGTGCAGCATATAGAAGCTTCCAGGCTAGGGGTCAAATTGGAGCTACAGCCGCCGGACTATACCACAGCCACAGCAAAGCCACATCTGCGACCTATACCACAGCTCACGGCAATGGCAGATCATTAACCCACTGGGAAAGGCCAGGGATTGAAGAACCCACGGCCTCCTGGGTTCTAGTAGCGTTCGTTTTTGCTGAGCCATAATGGAACTCCTATTGGTTAATTTTTAAAAATAAGTATTTATAGAATGGCTTATGGAAGAATCATTTCAGCTGAGTCTTGAAGTAGGAAAGGAATGTGAACATATAGGGATATGAAGGAGTTTCCAGTAGAGAAAAGTCAATTTAAAGAAACCCCCAGGGAATGAAATGTCCAAGAGAACTGAAGAGGACATTGCGTCTGGGGGGAGTGATGGAAGAGGCAGTTGAGGAGCTGGATTAATATTAGATGGTAGAGAACCTTAATTGCTACACTTAATAACTGAACTTTATTCAGGAGACTTTAGGGTCTATAAATGAAGGACAGTTCTTGCTTCTATGTGTCTTTGATGCATAGAAGACGCTCAGTAAATCCTGATTGCTTAAATGGGAGAATTTCAAATTTTTGAGGAAGGAAATTTTGCTTGTCAACCATGTAACAGCTAGAGGACCTGGCCTGATTTTGTTTATGTAGGCAGGTAACAAGAAGGAGCCTGAACTTGGCTATTAGCCTCCACTGTCTTGGGTATTGGAAGAGGGAGGAATTGAAAGTGTCTGGGCTTGATTCTGGGTCACTGGGTTCTAAGTCATATCTCTATTCTGTGTGTCCTCTCATCTTTTTGTTACACTTGAATTCAAGGACCCTGTCAACTTCGTGTTTATTACCTTTTTTGAACAGGTTCTCAATATATATTTGCTTTAAGGGGATTCGTACGTGGTAGTAAACTTGCTTTGGCCTTCAGTTTTGAGTGTCGGTAGTGATGATGGTGTCAGAATTATTGAGCTACTTTACCTCTAGGTAGAAACTCAAGTACTTTTATGTTGATTCATTATAGTCATTTTTCTTCTGGGTGTTATTCCAATATGATAAGCCCTGTTAGGAAAATTAAGTGGATGTTGTTGACTTAGTTAACTCAGTTATTAGGTTTAATCAATAATAATGATAGATATGAATAATTGTTATAACAATACTAATAATTGTATGCAGGGTGAAATTATAAACACAATTTTCAAATATATCTCTTTCAACTCAACTTGGTTGTATCATGTTCAAGGCAGATAAGGTGCAAGACATTGTATTAGGTTCTGCACATGCAGAGTAAGCTAAGCAGACTGTGTTAAGTGTCCTGAAAAAACCCAAAGACTGTTTCAAAAGAAAAGGTGATTCTGAACAGGGGTCTCTGAGCACTCAGGCTTGGTAGAAAGTGCTAATTGAGGTCTGTAAGAGTAGAAATACTGCAGACAGGTCTTGGCTCAAAAATCCTTGGTCAACTGGACAAATTTCCCTCGGTAAGCAGTGGTTTTCAAAGCAAAGAAAGGAGAGGGTCAGGTCTGAGATTTAGGCACATTCATTAGTTGGCAAGCAAGGGATAAATTGTGGTAGAAAGGCAAGTTCCTTGTTATGATGGTCCATCCTGAAAATCCAGGAGAAAAGTAATGATTCTTCAGGGGGGACTGTAGGAAGCCAAAAGATGTCCTGGATGGTGGTGGGTTACACAGAATGTTTCCCAGAGACAGGGAATATAGAAAATATAGATTCTTTGAGTTAGATTTTATTGGATATTTGGGTGGGAAGGAAGATTTTGATAGATGATTCTAACTTTTAAATTGAACGTATCCGAGGAAAGGCATCTATTAACTAACAAAAGTAAGAGCAATTCCATTCCTGGGTATATCTGGAAAAAAACATACTTCCAAAAGATACACGAGCCCCAGTGTTCATTGTAGCACTATTTGCAATAGCCAACACATGGAAACAACCTAAATGTCCATCGACAGAGGAGTGGGTAAAGAAGATGTGCATATACAGAATGGAATATTACTCAGCCATGAAAGAAGGACAGAATAGCACCATTTGCGGCAATGTGGATGGACCTAGAGATGATTATACTAAGTCAGTTAGAGAAAGACAAATATCCTATGATATCACTTATATGTGGAATGTAATAAAAATGACACTGAAGAACTTATTTATAAAACTGAAACAAACTCACAGGTTTTGAAATCAAACTAATAATTGCCATTAGGGAAACCATGGTGGGGAGGGATGAATAAGGAGGATGGGAGTGAGATATGCACAGTACTGAACATAAAATTGGTAATTAACAAGGACCTATTTTATAATGCAGGGAAATCTACTCAATACTCTGTAATAACCTATAGGGTAAGAAAAGAATGGATGTATGTATAAATATAACTGATTCCCTTTGCTGTACACCTGAAACTAATAGAACATTGTATGTCAACTATACTCCAATAAAAAATTTTAAAAGGGAAAAAGATGTTTAAGAGGAAGATGAATTCAGCATGAACATTTTGACACTGAGTCACTTCTGGATCATTATGGGGAGGTGTTTGGTAAGCAGTTAAGTTTATTCTGTAGCATCATTTTATTTTCATCACGAAGATATTTTCACCCCTGCAAGTATGTTATATGGCAGCTCAGGAGAGAGGGCAAAGTGGAAATGCATAATTTTAATGTTGTGCTAATGCACAGCTCAGTTTGATGTTTCAGCCGACTCACACTTGGGCAAATCCTGTTTTTTTCCCAGCCCTCTTTTAAGGTGGTACCCATAAAAAATGCTTAACCCTACATATATTTTATTTCTTCTTATTATAGTTCTTATGAAAAACATAGCACTGTGACTTAGCCAGGTACTTTTGAACAAACGACTCTTATTCTTATGTTCTTTGGGTAACATGAGGTCAAATAAAGTGACAAGTGTGCTTCTTGACCACTGAGTTTAGTTTTATTGAAGGTGCTGTTCTTTCCCCCGAAAGCTGTGTTTTGTGTTTTCGCCCTCGAAGTACTAAATAGCGAGTCTCAGTCTTTCAACTGTTCTCCCTGCCTTATCTCACATTTTCATCTCCAGTCCACTTACAAATTATTATTACCTCCAGGCAGGTGAAATGTTACACTCTTTACGGATGTTGGTACCAGAAGGGCTTGCATGAAGCTCAAAATTCAACAAAGATTTTGCAGAATGCTTTACATTTCAGAAGGCTTACTCAGCTGCAATATTTAACTTATGTAAAAGTGTGACATATGTTTACTCTTTAGTAAAATAGTGTCTTCTGTAAACAGTTTTACTTATGCTACATTCTTCCTATAATCCTCTCAATAGCTGATGGCATACAACCCCCCACCTCCTCATTTATCAGATGAACGAGTAGGTTCAGAGAGATTGTTTCAGGACTCAGGAGCTGGGTGTGGAACCCAGGTTTCCTGATTGCAGATCATTTCTTCTTTTAATGATAAAATATTTTGACCAGCAGTAAAAGCAGAATGTCTTACCTTGTCAGTTGAAATGTTGAACTCCATATTTCTTTTTAGAATTTCACTTGAGGCTATTGTTATGGCCCTCTGGTGTTTCTAAATTGGTTCAATATAAAGCTCCCATTGTCTGCTTAGTTTGTTTCTCAGTCTTTAAACAATGTTCCTGCAGTAGTTTGTATCATGTGTGTGTGTCTAGGTAGGTGAATATCTTTGTCTTTAGAACTATTTGTGTGTGTGTGTGTGTGTGTGTGTGTGTGTGTGTGTGTGTAGGTAGGTAGGTAGGTAGGCATGCAGGTAAGTATTTCTGTCTTTAGAACTATTGATGAGCACCCTCATAGCAGAAGGCACCTGCATTGGAGTCTGCTGATAATCCTGCTTTCTGGATTTTCCTTGTGTGACCTTCACTGAAGGAAGAACAGGGGACCTGCCCCACTGCTTAGAATACTGATTTTCACCAGTGGCCTTTTATGGATTTTAGAGAGTGTTGGTCTTGCAGTTTTCCTTCTTGCTGTCTGTCTTTCTGTCTGTTATCTGATGTCTAAAAGAAGCTACCTAGTAGACTATGCCAGCTTTAAGAAATAGACCCTATTGCAGCCAGAAGCCTTCCCTTGAGGTTTTCATGTGTTTTATTGTGCAAAAATATCAGCATTCTCAAAGAAGTTCACGATTTTAAAATCACTGTGTCTACTACAGTCTTTCTTGGAGACTCAAACAGGCCCAGCTACCTTCACACTCATAGCTTCATTAACTTTTGAATATTGGGTCATTAATTCCCTTTGAGACCACACCAGACAAGCATTCTTCGTCTTAGGTTTCAGGTTTCTTCTACAGAGCAGGGAGATTTGGACATACATGCCACGTCACTCTCCAGTGTATGTGCCTGAGAGATTCAGCCACTTCAACTCCAAGGTCATCGGCTCACTCTGAGATTCTTAGTGCTTCCCTTTGATGTCTGTGTCGTACCCCTCACAGTTGTCTGCTGTTTACTAGGGACCCGGCATGTTTTATAAGCTCTGTTCTCCATTCCCGGCAAGTCTCGGCCTCTTAGTTTTTCTGCATATTTTTTTCATTCAACTTTTACTAAAATTTTACTCTTTATAGGCAGAGTCTGTGCTGGGCTCTAGGATAAACATGGAAAAGGATCTCTCTCTTTGTGTCTTCCTAGCAAGGGAGAAAGTATGTAAGTAAATACCTGTGAAGTGCGCTAAGTCCTTGTTAGAGGTCAAGTGGTAGTGTGGACCAGAGGAACTCAGAAACTGTACAGAGGGTGCCCGCGGCTCACACCAGCCTCTGTCCACCTGCCTGTTAGTTTTCATTTTTCCGAATACCTTTCTCTTTTTTTCATGCACCTCTGCCCCAAACTGGTGACGAGAGAGTTAAAGGATAAATGTTGAATGTGGTGGTGGATCTATGTCACAACTCCCCGGGATGTGTCACCTGTGCAATTTCCCAAGGTGCGTGAGAAAGCAGATTAAATGGGATCTAGAAGCAAGACACAGGTCATAGCAGGGCGTCCATCCTCTCAGTGGTCTCTGTGGTGGGGAGCTGGTTAAAAAAAAAAGGTGTGGCCAGTTTGAATGACTTTGATAGAGAGAGTTTTATTGCTCTAAAGCCTTGCCTTCCAAGGGATTTGAAACCAGCCTTGTTTCTACTCTGGCTGAGTTGCTGAACCCTGAAGGTTTAATCCTTATTACTGATAAGAACAGAAAGAATGTGGCTTATCTCTTCAATCTCCACAACGATGGAAGGAAAAACCATTTTTCGGAACATGATTACACGTTCTTTGACAGGTTTTCAGTTTGCCCATTAATTTAGGTGTTTGAATAAGTAAACTCCGTTGGGGGGGAGTCAAGTATCATTTACTTTATAAATGTGATAGTTCCTTTTTGAAGTGATCCCACTCTTAGCCCCTTCCTCCACCATTCAAACAGAGTTTAAATATTTGCCAGTGCAGATGTTTGATTTTTATCTTACCTCTTTCTTTGTTTAACTTTATTCTCCTGGGTGGTTAAGTGGAAGATAAAGGGGTTCTTGTTTAATTCTTTTCAACTGGTGTTGCTCAAATATTTGGAGAGCAGACACTTCCTGGAGTGAATGAGCGGGGACCAGGTTGAATGGAAGTGAAGTGAAATGTCACCCTGTCATATCTGAGTCATCCAGACGATGCTGGACCGTTACTAGGACTGGCAGGAGCAGGGGAGGGCGGACTCCAAACCTTCTTTTAAAGGCACCTGTAGTCACTGGTCAAGGGGTTTTGCCTTCTTCGCTTCCCAGAAAAATGTGTGATGCTGTTAAAAATGGAACCTGGTAGTTTAGTGGCTGGTGTGGCAAGGGCGTGCCTTGCGCTGGGAGCTCTGTCAGAAGCCTCACAGCATTTGTTCCACACCAGCTTCTCATCCAGTGCCAGGTTTGGCTTCCACAAGAAATGATGTGTGGAGTTCCCTTCGTGGCTCTAGTGGTTAACGCATCCGACTAAGAACCATGAGGTTGCGGGTTCGATCCCTGGCCTTGCTCAGTGGGTTAAGGATCCGGCGTTGCCGTGAGTTGTGGTGTAGGTCACAGATGCGGCTCGGATCCCGCGTTGCTGTGATTGTGGCGAAGACCGGCAGCTGTAGCTCCTGTTAGATCCCTAGCCTGGGAACTTCCATATGCCGCGGGTGCGGCTCTATGCAAAAAGACAAAAAGACAAAAAAAAAAGAAATGTATTTGTGAGGTCTTTTTAAAAACCGTATGCACCTGTTTTTAGCAGTGATTAAAAAATATCTGCCATTGGCTGTCATTGTATTGGCTTTATTTATGGACTCAACTATCAGTGTACACCTTGTTCTTCTGAGATGTCCAAGGGGATTTGCTTTTTGAATTATTACCTCAAGAATATGCCCCTGAACAGTACCACATTTCACCAGTGCCTCTGGAACCCACACTGTGGATGCGGTTTCTGTGTGCTATGTGATAAACTGGGCGGACTTCACTGGAAACATTGAGGAAAACCCAGGATTTTAAGTAATTGGCCTGGCAAATCACCTTCCAGAGGAAATTTAAACAAAGACCAAGAGAGAGATTCAGGAAGTAAAACCCAACTGGTGTATGTGCCTTTCTTTTTCTTTCTAAACTGGGACTCCACTGAAAAGTTGATTTACACTGTGAATCGAGGCTGAATGAAATCCAATTGGAACTCACTTGAACACTGTTTTGATGTAAGATTCAAAGCTTCTGCAAATTTATTTTATCTTCTACATTTGCTGATCTCCTGCTTGTAAATCCTGTTGAAGGAGAATAAAAATGACTGCAGCCTGATGGGAATTAAATGTCTGAAGTTCAAAGCAGTTTGCACATCAGAGCAAACGTCAATCAAATGAACATCTTGCAAGCCAGGCAGGGAGTGAATTTCTCCATGGGGAAGAGATCAAAGTGGGAGTCACAGTTCTGTTTTCTCCCTCGGGATGCAGTTTCGATCAGTTGTTCGTGAAAGTAAATCCAGAAGGAAGTTTTTTCTTTCTTTCTTTCTTCCTTCCTTTTTCTTTTCTTTTTTTTTTTAACTTAGGGGTGTAGGAAAGATGGAGTTATTTCTCTTGAAACTAAATTTCAGGCACCTGTTTTATCTTATGAAAATAAATACAGAAAGCATTCATAATCCAGTATCTTCCCTTTTTAGAGTGAGAGTCTTTAGGAGATTTATATAATAGGATTGCCCTCTTATTATTATTACTTTTTAAAAGCACAGATATAAAGATAAATTGAATTGCCTGCTTATTTTATATGAAAATCTATCATTTTATCAGTTCTTGACCTTTCCATAAACGTGAAATCTTATAAATGGGACTGGCAACTAATACACTTCTCAATGGAAGATCTTTTTGGTAACCCTTGAGAGAAACTGATATGTTTTTATCATGTATTCTAAGGATGAACTTTACATTTCTCACAGTCTCCAAATCAGGGTAAATAGCACATTTCTTTTAAGAAGTCCTTTTTTTTTTTTTTTTTCCTAAAAGGCACATGTGCATAAAATGCACTCCTGTCTTTGGCAAGGCAGCTGCCCCTCTGGGGCCTGGAGGTAATGAGTGTACCAAGAATAGCCAAGCAAGTTTTGCTTCTGTGTTTGGAATCCAGAAGAGGAATAAGCATTAGTGAGTGGAAGGTGGAGAGATAATCACGGGAGTTTTGCTCATGTAGTGACTTCTCCCAGTGACCCACCAGCCCGCACGCACCGTGCTCGTGTATCTCTTCAGCTCCCCCCCACCACTGACACCTGCTTCCTTACCTGCCAGCCACATCAGCGGCACTGGCAGCCATAGAAACAGAGTAAGGTTTATTTCTAGGCATTTCATGTTGACTCTGGTGAGGAGTGGACACTTCCCACATGCGAGAGAACTCAAGACGATGGAGACGGTTGTGCAACTGTTGACACTTAAAGTTTTCAATTAGCAGTAATCGCGCCTTGGATAAACCTCATTGGCTATGATACTGCCACTGTGCAAAGCTTGTTGTCACTTAAAGAATTCTGTCGAGCAAGATGCAAGAGAAAGGAAGAAACTGACTCAGACTTTGAAAAACTTATGGTTATCAAAAGAGGTTGTGGGGCGTGGGTTGGGCTGGGGTTTGGGACGAAAATGTTCTAAAATGAGGTTGTAATGATGGTTGTACAACTGTAAATATAATACAATTCATTGAATTTTTTAAAAATAAAAAAAAAAATCCTTGGTGGGGGAGAAGCAAGAGAAAGGAGAAGGGTTGTCATGTCTCTGCATCCTTTAAATATCAAAATGTGGGACTTGACAGGAATAAATTAACTTAAAACCACCAGTATTCACTATGTATGGATTACCCAAGGAGCAAGAATTAAATCTGGTTCTGAAATGAGGTAGCAATCTGTTTCATCCTTTACAAGTACACTCTCAGAATTCCGATGTGGGTGAGCTAAGACAACAGGTCAAATTGCCCTCTGGCTCAGATTCTCCTGCAAAGGGGCTATGTAATTCTCAAACATCAGGATCTTTTGTGTGTGTGGATTCCTCCAAAAAAAGAACTTCTTCAGGTATTTTATACTTAATTGAGGGATTGAGTTTGATCTCTAGAAAACTATGTGTTTGTACCATACCAGTTGGCACTTCCCTGAGCTGTGTTTCAATGTTAGGTTTTGTCTGTATTTACAATAACACTTAAGTTGTGGCCAATGTCTGTGATATTATCCAGCATCCTGAATTCATTGTCCTGTGTGAGAGTTTTTCAGAATTTGGTGAAATTTTCTCCTTCTTCATCTTTTCTTATTTCTAGTCTATCTTTGTTGTACGTAAACCATTTGTTTAATGTCATCAGATAACCAGAATGCCAGCGCCTTTCTCTCAGAGGGGAAAGTTGGTACCAGGGAAAGGAGAACATTGCTGTGAGCTGGCACCAGACCTGCTGTATCACTTCTCCACGCAGAGGATGGATACACTCGCCCCTCTGTCCATCTGGAACTTCTAGCTGCCATTGCTGCCTTGAAACCTCGTAGATTTCAGTGGCGAATGGGAAGGGAGCTTGAGGCTTTGCTAGAGTGAAATAATAACAAGTAAGCCCAAAGTGATCAGTTTCGTAGCTCTGCCAGTGGTGGACATTTTTATGTTTATTTATTTTATTTATTTACTTTTGCACATTTTTAGAATCCCGGTTATCTACACTTAACAAAGAACACCTGCCTTTAATATCCTCTGCCTCCTCATCTTCATCCATGGAGCTCTTTCTCTGCAGCTATCCACTGTGAAGCCCTATGTTTAGCTAGAGAAGTGAATGAATTTCACTTGTTGTACGTAATGTTAATGGTGACATTGATTGATTGATTGAGATTCGGTGTAGTGTATTCATTATGAATGAGAGCTTGCATATGTGTTCAACTCTTCTGTTACTTCTTAGCTGTGAAGCTTGAGTTTATATATGTGTATATGTGTATATTTTATGGAAGTATAGTTCACTTACAATGTTGTATTTCAAGAGTAAAGCCAAGTGATTTTGTCTACATACATATATTTTTTCAGATTCTTTTCCCTTATAGGTTATTACAAAATATTGAGTACAGTTCCCTGTGCTATATATAATAGGTCCTTGTTGGTTATCTATTTTATATATAGTAGTATGTATATGTTAATCCTAAACTCCAGATTTATCTGTCCCCTGCTTTTTTCCCTTTGGTAACCATAAATTTGTTTTTTATGTCTCTGGATTAATTTTCTGTTTTGTATATAAGTTCATTTGTATCTTTTTTTTTTTAGATTCTGCATGTAAGTGATATCATACGATATTTGTTTTCATTTGGCTTACTTCTCTTAGTAGGATAATCTCTAGGTGCAACCGTACTGCTGCAAATGGCACTAATTCATTCTTTTCATTGCTGAGTAATATTCCACTAAATAAACATACCACATCTTCTTTATCCATTTATGAACATTTAGGTTGCTGCCATGTTTTGGCTATTGTGAATAGTGCTGCTATAAACATTGAAGTTCATGTATCTTTTCAAATTATGGTTTTCTCTGTTGGGCTTTAATTTCTTAGTGTTCAAATGGGGATAATAATAGCATTTCCCTCAGGTCTGTGAGTGTTAAATGAGATAGTCTATGTAAAACACTTAAAATATCCTTTTTTTTTTTTTTGTCTTCTTTAGGGCTGCATTCGCGGCATATGGAAGTCCCCAGGCTAGGGGTCTAATTAGAGGTACAGCTGCTGGCCACAGCAATGCCAGATCCAAGGCATGTCTGTGACCTACACCACAGCTCACGGCAACCCTGGATCCTTAACCCACTGAATGAGGCCGGAAATCAAACCCGCAGCCTCATGGTTCCTAGTCAGATTCGTTTCCGCTGCACCACGATGGGAACTCCCAAATACTCTTGATATAATGTAACACAGTAGCTGTTAACTTTTATCACTGCTAATATCAGTACTAGTTATTAATAGTTATTAAATGTTTACTAGTTTTCAGGCTCTTAAAAGGTACTTTCTGATTACAAATAAGAACTGTTTTTATCACCATCTTATACATGAGGAAAATGGAGGCTTAGAAAATGCAAGTTCTATGCATGTATTAGATAGCAAGCAATTTAGATGCAAACTCCAGTCCAGGTCTGTGTATCTCTGAGGCCAGGTTCTTGACCATGGCATAGCATGCTTTACCAGGGCAGCAATTCTTGTTCATCATAGATATTCTATGAATATGATTTTTTTTTTTTTTTTGCCTTTTCTAGGGCCGCACCAGCGGCATGTGGAGGTTCCCAGGCTAGGGGTCTGACAGGAGCTGCAGCTGCTGGCCTACACCACAGCCACAGCAACGCGGGATCCAAGCCGCGTCTGCGACCTACACCACAGCTCACGGCAACGCCGGATCCTTAACCTGCTGAGCAAGGCCAGGAATCGAACCCGCAACCTCATGGTTCTTAGTCGGATTCGTTAACCACTGAGCCACGACGGGAACTCCCTATGAATATGATTGACTGAAGTATACAGAGCTCTCCAGTGACTTAACTCTCTTCCCTTCTGCTGTAGTCAGCCACCAAATAAGAAGAAAGCTTAAGGAGCACTCTGCATTCCCAGAAATGCCCTACACCTGAGAGAGAAATATAAATCCTCAAGTAACTTATAGTCCTATTGACAGAACTAAAACTTCTCAAGTACGTAAAAGGTTTTAGAGAAAATTGGGAGTTCAAGTGCTTCATGGTAGGGTTTAAACAATGGGGCTTCCATAGCAAAATATCTTTACTTTGCCGCCTCACTTCACCTTTATTTATTTTGCAGAGAACGCAAAATAAGTACAATAATTTACTCACCATTTATAATAAATCTAATGTTAGAATTTTTTTTTGATTGTTATCTTGTTGGTATAAGCAGAATCTAAAAACCAACCAGTGTGTATCTATTAGATATCAACTATGTTGACATTATGGTTAAACCTGGTTATAAAACAATAATAAAAAATTAGGGAAAAGAGATATAAGCATGAATTAAGATGCAAAGTGGCACTAGTCAGTTTAGAGGAGAAAGGGCTCCTGGTGGGCTGGGACAGACGAGAAATTCCTGGGAGGAAGATGAGAAGAGCTGGGCTTTTTAGAAAGGGCTCAGTGGACAATGGCAAGCATCACAGTTGGGACTCAACAGAAAAACATGTGACTGATGTTAAGGGACTAGACTGGCTAGAATTGTAGGTTGGGAGACAGTGGGAAGAGAGTTGGGCCAATTACTGATGACAAGCACTATATTGTAAAACCTTTTTATGACTGGCAAATATTTACTGAGTGCCTACATTTGTTAATGTGTTACTTCCTTTTTTATTCTTATAAAAATGTTTTCTTTAATGCTCTTAGAGATGATCTTTTCACTGCAGAAAGGAAAACAACCTATAAAAATAATTCCCCGGTCTCCCTGGCTCCAGGAGTGAACTCTCATTTCACAGTGGCCCAGAGAATCTATGAGTTGCCTGTCCCCTTTAGCAGGTTCTTTCTTATGTGTCACTTAAATGAAGCAGTGTGACGTTCTCATATGGCGCAGTGTGCTAAGGGATCGGCATTGCCACAACTACAACAGGTTTGATCCCTGGCCCAGGAACTTCCGCCGGCTGTGGGCATGGCCAAAACGAAAAAAAGAACTCCGTAAAAACAATTAAACAAATTTGTTGGACGATCCCTCCGTGTTTCAGTGGGTTATGAATCCAAGGATCTGACTGCAGCAGCTTGGAGTGCAGGTTTGATTCCTGGCCCAGTGCAGTCAGTTAAAGTTTCCAGCATTACCACAGCTGTGGCATAGGCCAGCAGCTGCTGATCAGATTCCATCCCTGGCCCAAGAACCTATGCCATGGATGCAGCCATAAAATTAATTTAAAAAAAAAAAAAATGAAGCAGTGTGGTGTATGGCTCATCCCTGGACAGAGAGTTAGGTAATAAGGTCAAGTCTCTCTTAGGTCCTCGATTTGCTGTGTGTTCCTTTGTGTCACTTTCCTCAATGGTGGGGTAGACAGGTCTAAAAAGTGTTTGTCATTTGTGCAGGCAAGTCTGGATATGAGTTTCAGGAATACCTAATAATTACTCTGTTCTCTTGGTTCAAATTGGAAGACGTTCTGACCCTGCTCTCTGAGGTGTATGTACCTGTGCTCACATTCCTTTATTTCTAAAGCAATCAGCATGACAGCGTGGGAGGACTTCTCATCCCTGCAAACCTTCAAAATCAGATTCCAGGACCTCACTCCATACTCTCTAAATCAGATTTTTGCAGGGTAGACCCCAGGAATCTGCATTCCAACATAATTAACGTGGCTAGACTTTCAGTAATTATTAGGAGCCATTTATCTGAGTTATGGTCCTCATTTGTTGGAGTTCTGGAGCCTTCTAGGGGATTCCACCATAGGGTGAAGACCTGGCCCAGTGGATGTTCATAGAAGATCAGTTACTGTGAGCACCTGCTTTTGGCAAGAACAGTGCCAAGTGTTATGTATACAGGGTGGTGAATAAAACCAACAAGATGTGGGATCTGCTCAGAGGTTCTTGTCTAGTCCTATAGCCTGATCCATTAAAACCTGCCCTTTAAAAAAGTATACAAATGGAGCCATACATTTAAAATTGTGGTTCATGCTTTGAGAGAAGATGGAGACACTTGACATAGACAAGAAGTCACCCACAATCAGAATAGGCCTTTCTGGGAGAGTGATAAAGGAACAAAGACCTGAAGGATGATTAGGCAGATAATCAAGAGAACCTTCTGGACTTGCATTCTCCAATATGGTAGCCACTATTCAGTGACTGTTTACCTTTAAATTAAGATTAGGCAAAGCAGAACATTTTAGTCTCTCAGTTACTTTAGCCACATTTCAAATGCTTGGTAGCCACATGTGGCTATTCTGTTGGACAGCATAAAAAGAATACGTTTTCATCATCTCAGAGAATTCTCTTGGACTGCCGTGCTCCAGATCAGGGTGGTGAAACCAGTCTGGCATACCACATGTTTCTGCAAGTTAAGTTTCACTGGAACTACAGCCACGCTCAACTCTTTTATAAATTCTCTTTGGTCACTTTCACACCACAATGGCAGTTTAGTAGTTGTGACAGAGACCAGGTCGTTCCCAAAGCCTAAATATTGTCTGCCTTTTATTAAAAAGTGTGTAAGGGAATAGGTTTAAGGTGGATATCTAGCACATGGAGAGCAAGTCTTGTCTCATGCTACTCTTGCCTCACAGATGTTACTTTTGCTAAAACAAGAGCGGGGCCGTGAGATTATGCTGTTTTGCCAGCGTGTACACCAGCAGCTGCTGATGTATTTAATCTCTTCTTTTCTCTCCATCTGTGGCTTTTGAGGCAACAATCTTCTCGTCTAGACAGACTGGAGCAGGTCCAAGGCAGAGTGACCATGCCGTTGAAAGCAACTGTGTCCTTGGAGGCACAGTTGACAATTTAAAACAAGTCTATACTGGATGAGAGGCTTTTAAAAGGTCACCTTCTTTGAGATGATGTGTATCAAAACAAAGTTGTTTAACTTTTGTATTCAAATCCAACACATCATTTGAAAACCTAGCCCCTTTACTTATACAATCAGTTCAATTTAATTTAAGTTCTTTTTGTCATTTTAGGGCTGTACCCACAGCATATGGAGGTTTCCGGGCTAGGGGTTGAATGGGAGCTGTAGCTGCTGGACTGTGCCACAGCCACAGCAACACGGGATCCAAGCTGAGTGTGCTGCCTACACCACAGCTCACAGCAACACCAGATGCTTAACCCTCTGAGCAAGGTCAGGGATCAAACCTGCATCCTCATGGATGCTACTCAGATTCATATCCAGTGAGTCACAAGGGGAACTCCTAATATTAAGTTCTTATGTATTATAAAATCCAAATAATCTAAATTCATGTGAATAATGAAGTATTTCTTAGTTTTTAGAAGTGTTTCTTTGGGGTTATAAAGTTTTTAAAAACCTAATTTCAAACTGAGTTTATTTGCAGGTGACTCTTAGAAACTTCATGAATTTTCTCAGTATCTGAAATCGCAAATAGGTCACTTAGAAGTTCAAGATTTTTCTCTTTTTTTATTTCTTAAAAATACTCCTAGTGATTATAAATGAGTTAGTACATTTTTCTTTTCTTTTTTTTTGGTAGATTGTTGCTTGTTCGGGCAAATGGGTCACTTAATTACTTAGTATTATTGATCAGCTACTAACCTGAGTACTAGCATTGTTCTAGCTTTGGTACTAGCGTTACACTCCCACTGAAAATCAGGAAAGACCTTGGCCTCGTCTACATCACAACCTAGGAAGTGCAAGCTCGGTGTCATTTATCGTGAGAGGAATTTTGGTACATTATTTATAATCTTTGTAAAAGCTGTGGAAAATTTTTGTTATTTTTTTTTTCAGTTAAGAAAACTGGGGCTCAGACAATTTGTGCACGGTTACACATTTAATAGTAACAGAACACGGATTCAAATCCAGATCTTTCCTATTCCACAGCCATTCTTCGCTACTGTCTGTATTTGTTCTTGGTCATCGGTTATCAGACAGGATGCTTAAAGAGTTGTTTCCCATATCATATCAGAGCTTAAGTGGGAATTTTTGTCATTCTGGTCTGAATTTTGTCAAATCTATTTTCCATATGATTTTATCGATAGTTTCTAACTCAAATTCAGTGGCAGAAAAGTTAGCTTGAAAGGTGATTTTTTTTATCTCCTTAGAATTGAACTTGTTTTCTCAGATCTTCTAGGTGCAGAACCCACACTGTTCTGAAGTGATTTTGTTTAAATATTCAAATATTTAAATAAGCTCACCTAATTTGTGCATAATGTGAACTGTTACTTCTGTTGTTTATTTTTCTGGATTGAATAGCCACCAAATAAATGTTGCTAATTCTCTTCTATTGTTTCAGATTTGATGGGAACTTCAATACCAATGTATCTAGAACAATTAGTTGTGATCGACTGTCTGCTACCGTTAATAGCCGGGCCTTCAATCCTGGACGAGACTTAAATTCCGGTCAGTAATCTCTTGGTTTTATAAAAGTGAACTGTATTCCACCACATTCAAACTGAATAAATTATTGCTCTAGAGATCTTCTTTAAGTTTTGAGGAAAAGAATATGTACTTTAAATTGCGTATTTCTTTCTGGAAATTTGGCACTCACAAGAAGGAAAGGAAGAAAATTAAGTGAACATTATTGAGCATTTACTACACATCTTTATACATATGGAATATGCCATGTAACTTGCCAGATTCTTTCATCTATTATCCATCTTTTTAGCAGTTTTACATTTGTATTTTTATAGGTTATTTTAAAAACCCAGTTGTCTCTGCACTTAAGTGTTGAATTTCATTTGTATTCCCTATTTATAGTTTTTAATTTGTTCCTTTGTGGGGTTTTTTTTGTTTTTTGGAAGAATGATGAGGGAAGTTTTTGACTAACGCTTGGTGCCATGATGCTTTAGACTCAGCCTTTGGTATCTGCAGGCAATTGGTTCTAAGGGGCCCCCATGAATACCAGAATCTGCAGATGCTCAAGTGCCTTGTATAAAATGGGTATAGTGTTGTGGTCAGCGCCTTGTGTCTGCCAGTTTTGCACCAGTGGATACAGAGTGTTGAGCTGAACTTTCTTTATGGTCTTGCTGGAACTCAGTCATATGCAGTAGTAATAACTACTAGGGCACCTGTAGTTATTACGTTATTATATATACATAGTTATATATAGCTTCAAAGTGCCACCATGGTTGTGTTTTCTGGCTCTGGCATTGTAGTCTTCATTTCTCACTCTGTTTGTCTGATTATGTACACTTGTTGGTTGATGCCCCTCTCCCAAACCTAAAGGCTTCACCTTGTAAAAGCTGTAGGTACCTTTACTTTTTTTTTTTTTTTTAGGGCCGCACCCCATGGCATATTTAAGTTCCCAGATGAGGGGTCAAATCGAAGCTACAGCTGCCAGCCTACACCATAACCAGAGCAATGCAGGATCCAAGCCACATCTGTGACCTATACCACAGCTCATGACAACACCAGATCCTTGACCCACTGAGAAAGGCCAGGGATTGAACCAACTTCCTCATGGATACTAGTCAGGTTCGTTACCATGGAGCCACAACGGGAACTCCTGGAAATAACTTTAGAAATCACTTATCATCCACAATCCTAGGATTTTACCAAGGAATAACTGAGGCTCAGAAGGATCCTAAGACTCCCGTCATTCCTGAAGAGAGAAAGGATTTAACCCTTAAACATGAAGAACTGTATTTCCTAAATTCCAGGTCTCTTGGGAACACGTAAAACTCAAGAGAAGCCAGAGGACCAGAATATTTATTATTTTAGATCCCCAACCAGTATTGGTCCAGGGAAAGAATTATAGTTACTCAAACCAGATTGTCTATTAAGTCTGGAAGGAAAGAACTGTAAGCTTTATATTGCTTACTGATAATAAAACCATAACTGCTAGCTAAATCATTCAAACTAAATCTGCCAGGCACTTATTATCTAGATCAAGATATAATGAATCCAGTTATTTTTTTAAAAAATTGGTCAGAGAATCTGGAGGCCTTCTCAAGCAGGTGGGGTTTACTACAGGAAAGGAAACTCAATGCAAAAACTTTCTATAAAATATAATTGAAGAGGGTTGAGAAGGGCATGGAATGGGCAGAGAAAATGAATTGCGGGAGATTCCAGAACTGAACCGGGCAGAGAGCTGGATCTTGAATCTTCGGGTCCCCACGTTCAGTGTTTGCCCTTTCCCCTTCTCTTGTGCTCAGTAGTAGCACCAGACATATAACTGGGTCTGAAGACTGGAGGTGGAAATAAAGGCAGCCTTTGAATAGAATCAAGGTAAATGTGTTGTAGAAATACATAATATAATCCCACATTTTGTGTAAGTAAAATTTGTATATTAATACATGTTGACTTGTTGGCCACTTGAATTAATAAGATATATTTAATAAGAAAAATAATAAGGAAAACACATATATATTATATGTATGTATGTGTGTGTGTGTATATATATATATATATATATATATATATATATGTATATATATATGTTCTAGAAGGGCTCACACACAAATGTTAATAGTTACCTTTCAGTAATGAAATAGTGGAGTATTTTTACTTCATTAGTTTCCTGAATTTTGAAGTAAGCATGCCTTGGGTTTATAATTGGGAAAAATAAAACAAGAAGGAATTATTGACCATTTTCTAATGTATTTTTACTCTCTTCTAAGAGACAGTACCTTTCTCTACACGTCTGATAGTAGATCCTCAGTCTGAGGTTCTAGATGAAGCTCTGGTACCTTCTTGGCTGAGTTATCCAGACATTTAAGTGTAGGCTGGGGCAGTCTGAGGTGGGGGACGCCTACTGGGGAGCCAGGATCACACTGTGGCCGTACTGTGGGCTGTACCGGGAAGGATCTGGAAGCAGCTACAGCCATGGCTTATTGCCTTATTTTATATCTGTTTATTGTTTCTAATCATGAGCATATTGTTGAGATCTATCTCCATTATTAATAGTCATGTCATTGTCCCTTTTTCTGAGTGAATGCAAGAACCGTTTTGTCAGGTCATAACTTGCTACTTACTAACTGGAATGAATTAATGCAATTGTAATTCATTCAATAATGAAAGGAAGGAAGGAAGAAAGAAAAAGAAAAGAAAAGGAACAGGCAGACAAGAAGGAAGAAAGAAAGGCCGGCATTTCCGTCATGGCTCAGCTGTAACTAACCCGACTAGTGTCCATGAGGATGCGGGTTCAATCCCTGGCCTCGCTCAGTGGGTTAAGATTCTGGCGTTGCTGTGAGCTGCCGTGTAGGCCACAGATGCTGCTCGGATCTGGCATTGCTGTGGCTGTGGTGTAGGCTGGCAGCTGTAGCTCCGATTAGACCCCTAGCCTGAGAACCTCCGGGTACCTCAGGTGTGGTCCTAAAAATTGAAGGCAGAGAGGGAGTAAGGAAGAAAGAAAAAATTCATTCAACACATATCTATTAAGTACTTTCTACATGATAAACGTGTTTCTTTGTAGTAGGTCAGCTGTAAACAAAGAGGGAACCAGGGCACATAGATCTTAAACAAGATGCTGGTGAATGTTACGGAGGAAAAATAATATGGGGGTGCCAGAGGGAACACTTGGCTAGAGAGGGGAACTCAGTGAGAGGGAGGAGGAGTCTTTTTTAAATAAGGTCTCACCCGTGAGATCTGACGAAGTGGCTTTCTAAACCACAAGGAGAAATGGAGAACACGTATCCCAGGAAAAGGCTTTGAGAAGGGAAAACAGTGTGATCAGAAACAGCAAGGCCACGACAGCTGTGGTCCAGTGAAGAAGAAGAATGTGTAAGAAAACGAGGCCATGTGTATATGTATGTGTGACTGGGTCACCTTGCTGTACAGTAGAAAATTGAGAGAACACTGTAAACCAGCTATGATGGAAAAAATAAAAATCATTTAAAAAAAAAGAAGAAGAAAGAAAAAGAAAATGAGGCCAGAGAGCTAGGTGGGAGCCAGACTCCCAAGAGCCTTCCCTTTTGCCGTGAATGAGCTAGAAGTTCCAAGGGGGTGGCAAAGGGGTGTGGGTGGGAAGGAAAAGGATCAGCGGAGAAATGATATGATTTGACTTAGGTCATAAGGTTTACAGGCTCTTGTGGCAAGAACAGGCACTAGGTAGGCAGACCGTTCAGGAGGTTATTCCAAATTTCAGGTGGCAGATAATAGTTGCCTTAATAGTCTGGTAACAGCGTCTGTGGTGAGAAGTGGTTGGATTCTGAATACGCTTTGAAAGTCAAACCAGTAGGATTTTCAGATTAATTGAATGGGGGATGAGAGGGAGGGAGCAGAGTGGGTGCGAATAAGAGTCGGAAAGGACGTTCACGCTATCTGATCTTATCAATGAGAAGGGCAGAGTCGCCATTTACTGTGATGGGGAACTGGAGCTTCGAAGAGCAGGTTTGTGTGGGAGGCAAGGAATCAACATTTCAGTTTTGGCAAAGTTAAAGTTGGAGACGTGCAGTCGTTACCAAATGAAAATGTCTCATAGACCGCGGAATATACAAGTCTAGAGTCTGCCCTGGAGATTTATCACTGAGATTCATTGTGTGTAGGTCATACTGAAGTCATGAGACTCGATAAGATCATATAGCAAGTGACGGTGGGTAGAAAAGACAAGAGGTCCAGGGACTGAGTCTTGGGACATTTGACCAATAGAGGTCATTGAAATGACGGTAAGCAGGAAAGAAGAGCCAGGGGCTCCGTGTCTCTGAAGCCAAACGATAACGGTGTTTCAAGAAGGAAGAGACATCCGGTGTGCTAGGTAGGGCCCGTAAAATAAAGGCTAAGAAAACTGACCATTAATTTGCATAATACAGGGATTATTAGTGAACTTGACAAGGGTTGTTTGGTGAAGCAGTAGAAGAGAATGAAGGGCTAATACTCACTGGTTCAAGCTCTTGAAACTGGAGGAAAGGAGATATGGAGACAAGAAGTCCATGAACTCCAAAGTCTTGTGAAAGGAAAACTGGGGGACCGTGTGACATCAAGAGAATGTATGTATGTATTTTTTGTTTGCTTTTGCTTTTTAGGGCCCCATGTGAGGCATAGGGAAGTTTCTGGGCTAGAGGTCAACTTGGAGCTGTAGCCAGAGGTCTACACCACAGACACGGCCCTACCCAATCCGAACTGTGTCTGCAACCTACACTCCAGCTCACAGCAACGCCAGATGCTTAACCCACTGAGCGAGGCCGGGGATTGAACCTGCACCCTCATGGATACCCGTCGGGTTCGTTACTGCTGAGCCACAACAGGGGCTCCAAGAGAATATTTTTAAATTGAGAGAAATTTTCCCAAGGTCCTGTGCCAAAGGGAATGATCCAGTAAAGTGAGGAGGGACAGAGACCGTCGCTAGAACCTTTTCCTTGGTTTAGGCAAGAGATGGTGGGGGATTCCCAGGAGAGGATGGAGCAGCACAGAGCATTCATTCTTAATAAGGGGGAGGAAAAAGACTAAGTGTGTGGAGATGCCCATAATGACCGAGGTGGTGCCAGAAACTTGGGGGTGTGCCTTTCGTGGGGATTTTGTTTTCTCTGAGAATTAGAGAGCAAGGTGGCGTGCTGAGAGTGAGGCCAGGTGGAGGAGGCGCTGAAGACCTGTTAACACTGAGGTGCTCTTCTGTGACTGAGGCTTTAGGGTAGAATGGAACTCAGCAGCACAAATAATTGAGGATCCTGACAAAATGCTATATTAATACAGCTTTCATTTGTCCGTCGAGAAGTGGGGGGAGGAGGAGGATGGTCCGCGCAGAGGTACGTATGTAGTTCAAGATCAGAACTTGAACTCTGCTGTGTCCAAGAGCCTGTGTGAAGCATAATGTACTTCCTAGCAAGAGTTGTTCTCGGCGCAGTTGACGTAGCTAGATTTACAAGCCGTGTTTGGCAGGATTCAGGTATTTGAGAACTGACTTGCTTGTATTTGAAGTTTTGTGACATTCCATCAGGCAGTGGCTGTATCCCAAAGTCCACATTCTTGAGCAGTCATTTGTAATATGAGAAGAGTGGTAGATGGTGAAGGGTGACCTCAGAGCTTCCCCTTTTCCTCCTCTCCAGCTCATGCCCCTCTTCGGAGCAGAATTAATGTGCTTCGGAGGCTATCGCATGTCTGATATTTACATCTGTAAGATGTCCAGCCCTAGCCTCTTTCAGACTGTATATAATCCATCAATGGGCCCCTAATTGATAACACAGTTTCAGATTGCCTCTAAGACTAGCTGGAAGCAGACTCACATAAATTGTAAACCATTCTTAGCTTCGTGTATCCCAAACTAGGTCATGTGTCTGTCCGTCCAACACACATGTGTATTCTTTTTCTTAAAACCACCCCTGCCAGATTTCAGCTCTCTAAATTGACTCCTTGTCCCTGATTCCATTCAAATAACTAACGTTTGACAGTGCGTGTGTTATATAACGACGCTGGTAATGTTTTGCTCACGGTCTTTCCTGCTTTTATCCCTAGTTTCTCACTTTCTCGCTCTCTTTTTTTAAAATTCCTGCTGAGCTATTTTCTTGTCCGTAGCCTGATCCCTAAAGAGAGTTTATTTGAAGAGTCCAAGGAAAGCTGCCTCTTGCTGTCTTGAGTTATGCAATTGAGGTGAGAGTCGAAGTGGAAGTTAGTCGTTCTCGCCAAAAGAAAAAGCGTCTGGACTTTCTTTATTGCGTTTGATTTAAAGAGCATTTGAAGTTGCAAACTTCCATCTCGATGGCGTTGCCGTCTTCATTGAGAAATGGGATTCACGGGTTGAAAGGGACGTTTGTAAGTCGCATTGCAGCAGTAAATGCTGCAGGAGGTACAGGTGGGCACAGCCTGTGGACTGTGCCGATTTCAACGGCTTCATCGCTTTCTTCTGTGAAGGACAGAGATTGGATACGTGCTGCACGTTTTTTGCTTTTCTTGAAAATGATCTGTTAAAAATGCTAATACCAATGCAGCTTAAAGCTATGTTCTATTTAAAAACCTAAAAGAATAAAAGTCAGGATACCAAGACTTTCTAGGTCGTTTTTTATGCATAATCCCAGCTTCATGAGCATTAGTCTCAAAAGAGATGTGGTAATTATATAACATCTTTTTTGTTTTTTTTGGTCTTTTTAGGGCCATACCCGAGATATGGGTGTTCCCAGGCTAGGGGTCAAATCAGAGTTACAGCCACAGCAACACGGGATCTGAGCCACGTCTGCAACCTACACCACAGCTCAAGGCAATGCCGGATCCTTAACCCACTGGGCAAGGCCAGGGAAAGAACCTGTGTCCTCATGGATGCTAGTCAGATTCGTTTGCACAGAGCCATGACAGGAACGCCTATAATATCTCAAAAGTATTCTGTCACTTAGAAATCTTTAGTCTTCTTTTTTCTTTTGGTTTTTTAGGGCTGCACCTGGGCATATAGAAGTTCCCAGGTGAGGTTGAATCAGGGCTACAGCTGCTGGCCTGCACTGCAGCCACAGCAATGACAGATCCAAACCATGTCTGCGACCTACACCACAGCTCACGGCAATGCCAGATCCTTGATCCACTGAGAAGGGCCAAGGATCAAACCTGCATCCTCATGGATATTAGTCAGATTCTTAACCCACTGTGCCACAAAGGGGAACTCCTAGAAATCTTTTTTTTTTGCCTTTTTGTCATTTTATGGCCGCACCCGCGGCATGTGGAGGTTCCCAGGCTAGGGGTCTAATCGGAGCTGTAGCCACTGGCCTGCGCCACAGCCACAGCAACACAGGATCCGAGCCGCGTCTGCAACCTACACCACAGCTCACGGCAACGCCGGATCCTTAACCCACTGAGCAAGGCCAGGGATCGAACCCGCAACCTTGTGGTTCCTAGTCGGATTCGTTAACCACTGCGCCACGATGGGAACTCCACTCCTAGAAATCTTGATTCTTGAGGTTTACATTTGTGAATGTGGGTATGTATGTTTATACACAAAATTAAGTACACAGATAAAGAGAGGGCTCTCTTCTTCACCTTGATTCCCCTTCAAGCTGTGTTCCAATACTGAGAGCTACTTCGAAGTCCAATTTTGTAATTTCTCACAACAACCCTAATACACTGAATTTAGAAGCTTTTATTAGCCACATATATTCATACACACACACACACACACACACACACACACATAACTTTCTCTGTAATACCTATGATGAATCCTAATGGATATAGCCTGGTTTTGTATTTGTTTTTTCCTTAGCAAACATTTTTGGAACATTCTCTTGTATCAGCGTAAATAAACTTGTAGATCACTGTAGTAATGATTGTGTAACATGGTTGAATTAATCCTTCTCCTCCAGTTCGATAAGTAGATTGTGCCAGTTTTTCACTATATCATTGCTTCCGTGGACAATTTCAAGTGACCCCTTCACAGTTTCACTTGACTATTATGTGGCGATGGATATGCAGGCTGCTTTTCCAAAACTCTTATCGTCTTTTGGTTTCTATAAAGTGGTTCTATGCCCTTTATCCCCTGCTTCTCTTCCCTGTGCTTTTCATCTTTCTCCTTGAGCTCCTTTTCCCTAAGGTAGGTGTCCCCACCCATCCTGTGTTCACCACCTCCCTCCACTCGCAAAGTGTTACCTCCTTGAATGTTCTCAGGTTAAGGAGTCCCCCAGCTCTGCCCATACACTGCTCTGTTCTGGATCTCTGTCTCCAGCCCTGGCCTGTTTCTGGGGTGGTTTATTGAGTCACCAGCATCTCTCTATGATTATCCTGTGGCTACCTCCAAAATGCAACAGTCAAACAAACAAGAGCACTTCCCTCCAAACTTACTCCCCAGTCCGGGGGGTATTATTGGAATCCTTTTCCTTACCACATGCAGAATTCTTCCTTGCCTTTTTCTACCCCGTGCTTCAGGTTTTAACAGTTTTGACCAAATGAGAACGTGAGTGATCAAATATGTGTTGAGTATTTATAATTTACGAGACACCTTGCTAGGCATTTACCTGCGTGTCCCTGTTCCTGTTCATCGTACCCACTTGCATCATAGGTCTTGTTATCCTTTTCATTGAAGGGGAAACTTGACTTAGGGTATCTTGAATCCCCTTTATTTCTTCATACCAGTGCCATAAACTTAAGTCTTCATTGCTTTTTGAAAAGATAAATGAATGTAGAAACCTCCCAGAAGGTTTCCCTTCTTCTACTCTTTCTCATTTTCAGTATATCCTAAACTTGCAGGTTTTTCGAAAATAGCTGCTCTAGGAGGCAGGTTCAATCCCTGACCTCGCTCAGTGGGTTGAGGATCTGGTGTTGCTGTCAGATGTGGTGTAGGCCAGCGGCTACAGCTCTGATTTGACCCCTGGTCTGGGAACCTCCATATGCTGCAGGTGCAGTGAAGGAACAAAGGAACGAAGGAACGAAGGAAGGGAGGGAGGGAAATAGCTGCTCCATAACTCCATTTCTCAAAAACCTCTGATGGCTTCCTTTTACCGCTAAGATAAACGTGGAACCCTTTCAGTTTCATCTTCTGTTCCTCTCCTCCTCCATAAGCCCTCCGTGCTGTATCCTTAGGGAACCACTTTCATTTCTTCCCATCCCCGGCTTCTATCACTCCTTCATACTTTGCTCTTGTTATCAGTTCATCCCAGAGTACAATGACTGCCTTCTCGGACTAGTAAAATATTTCTCATTCCTTAGGGCCCAACTTCTTTGTCATCTCCCCTGACCCTTTTATTTTATTTTTTGCCTTATCTAGGGCCACACCGGTGGCATGTGTAGATTCCCAGGCTAGGGGTCTAACAGGAGCTGTAGCTGCCGCCCTTCACCACAGCCAGAGCAACGCGGGATCAGAGCTGCGTCTGCAACCTACACCACAGCTCACGGCAACGCCTGATCCTTAACTCACTGAGCAAGGCCAGGGATCGAACCTGCAACCTCATGGTTCCTAGTTGGATTCGTTAACCACTGAGCCCCAATGGGAACTCCTCCCCTGACCCTTTTAGATAAGAATTCTTTGTCTGTTGTAGCAGGTTGGGTTTACCAGGAGGCAGACCCTGAGGTGGAGACTGGGAGCCTGTGGAGAAAGGGAAGGAAGCAGGATTGAGCAGTAAGAGAAGATGGGTGAGGTACAGCCTCGGAGGAGCTTGGGGCTGAGGTGACCCTTCAGAAGTGTGTCAGCCCAGCTACAGCTCTTTATTACCTTACTCTTGCACATTTTCTTTTTTTTAATTTTTTTGTTATAGTTGATTTATAATGTTCTGTCAATTTCTGCTGTACAGCTAAGTGATCCAGTCATATACACACATTCTTTCCTCACATTATCCTGCATTATGTTCCATCACAGGTAACTGGATATAGTTTCCTGTACTGTACGGCAGAATTTCATTGCTTATCCGCTCCAGATGCCATAGTTTGCATCTACTAACCCCAAGCTCCACGTTCATCTCACGCCCTCCCCCTCAGACTTCAGCAAACACAAGTCTGTCCTCCATGTCCACGATCTGTTTCTGTTTTGCAAATAGATCATTTGTGCCATATTTTAGACTCCACATTTAAGTGATTTAAGGTGTCTTTCTCTTTCTGACTTAATTCACGCAGTATGAGAGTCTGTAGCTCCATCCATGTTGCTGCAAATGGCATTCTTTTGTCCTTTTTATGACTGAGTAGTATTCCATTATATCACGTCTTCTTAATCCATTCATCTGTCAAATGACGTGTAGGTTGTTTCCATGTCTTGGCTATTGTGAATAGTGCTGTGATGAACATATGGGTCCATGTATCTTTTTCAATGAAAGTTTTGTCTAGATATATACCCTGGAGTGGGATTGCTGGATCATATGGTAGTTCTATATTTAGTTTCCTGAGATATTTCCATATACTCTTGTACATTCTTCTGATAGGATTTTAACTTTTTTATGTTGAACATCCATATCATGCTCCTTTTAATTTATTTTTTGTATGTCAAGTGCTCAATTCAGGGCCTTGCCCATAGGAGATACAAAGTAAATGCTTATTGAATGTGTAAATGAATTAATGGAACTAGGATTGTATTTGTATTTTTGTTGTCCCATTTTTTTTCTTTTTTTTTTGCCACACCACAGCATGTGAAACTTCCTGGGCCACAGCTATAACTCAAGCCACAGCACTGACAATACTAGGTCCTTAACCCACTCAGCCACCAGGGAACTCCCTTTCGCTATCTCATCTCTATAATGGAGTAATCAAGACTTTTGAAAGGACCTTAGTGAAGAAAAGAATGTAGTTGTGATGTGCTGTAAGTCAGCACTGGTTTCCTTAGCTTAACATCAAATCAGCATGTATCAATGTCTCAGGTCTGTAGAGACAGACTATCCAGATGAACAGTATTATTTGCATGACAGTAACTATGGTGATGTCAAACATGCAATGCACACAAGAAAATCAATCCATTGCTTCTTGGTTCCTGCGAAACCATTTTATACTTTTGTCTTTACTCTTACCATGGATACCAAGGAAAAATATTCAGTCTGTATTATAGATGAGAAACAGACCCAGAGAAGTTAACTGAGCTATCTAAAGCCAGATAACAAATGTGACTAAACATATGTGTCCCAGTGCCATGGGCTCCTTACAATAGCCAGCTGAAGATAAAGAGGTGTCTCCCCGTCACTGACCGTATCCTGCCTGCTGATATTTCAGACCCTTTGTATCCAAGGCCAAACCTACATTCTTCTCTGCCTGTGGCCCATATGTCAGTTCGCAGCAGCTTCATTTTACTTGGTACCAGAGCCAACCCTGACACTTCATCTCTCTCCCTCACTGCAAGGCTCTCTCGGGTGACAGCTTCACTGCAGTTACTGCGACGGACACCAGGGTAACCTTCAGCCGCAGTTCCTCCTCTCAGAGGGCCCACAGCTTAGTCCTCTGTGTGTTGGGGGCACTAGGGAGGAGGATAGAAATCAACAGACAAGTGCTATTATGTATGATAACAGCGCTAAATGATAAGGTAAGCCTCATCATAATAAAGGTCATGATAAGGGTAAGCCTGGGCCAGCTGACCCTGATTGTGAGACTGAGTTGAGTCTTAAAACACAATAGGGAGTTCCCGTTGTGGCTCAGTAAACCATGAAGTTGCAGGTTCGATCCCTGGCATCGCTAAGTGGCGTTGCTGTGAGCTGTGGTGTAGGTTGCAGACGTGGCTCGGATCCCGCGTTGCTGTGGCTGTGGTGTAGGCCAGCGGCTACAGCTCCTGTTAGACCCCTAGCCTGGGAACCTCCGTATGCCGCGGGTGCAGCCCTAGGGCAAAAAGACAAAAAAAAAAAATCAACAACCAAAGAAAACACAATGGGTATTATATGGGTGATGTGCTTGTGAAACACATTTCCCATTTCAGAGTCTGTGAAAGAAAGAAAATGAAGGAAGGAAGGGCGAGAGGGAGGGGAAAAGGGAAGGGAAGAGGGGAAAGAGGAAAGGGAAAAAAAAATGCAGCCAGAACAGATTACTGGGTAAGAGGGAATAAATAACAGAAAATGAACATAGCACCAAGTCAGATTTTCATGGGCTTTGTGTATCAGTCTGAAGGGTTTGGGTTGGGTTTGTTTTGATTTTTTTTTTTTTTTTTTTAAAGCTTGAAGTCAACCAACTGACAGACTTTAGCCACGGCAGGCAAGAGCACCTTGTGGGGAATGGACGGAAGGGTAGATAGCCCAGGAGAAGAGAATATTGGGGCTGGACTTGCTCATCCAGAAGTGGGAGGAGGCACTGCAGGGGTCCAGGCCATGAGTAGATGATTAAATGTGGGGTGAATGGGATGGGAAGAAACAGAGACTCTGTGGAGACCACCTTTCCAAGTTGCTTGGCAAAGAAGAGGTGAAAGGTCACTGATAACTTAGAAGCAGGATGTAAGGAGGGTTTTACTGTTAACTCTGCTGATAATAGTTTAAGTTAGGACAGTTCAAAAATATTTACATGCTGAAGACAGTGAAAGAGTTTAAAAAGCAAGAGAAGCTAAGGAAATGGTCAGGACAATGGAGTTGAATGTCTTTGTCTAGCTGTCCCAAACCTGGCTGATCATCAGGATCACCTGCATTAATAGGTCAAAAATACCTATTCTTGGAGTTCCCTTGTGGCACAGTGAGTTAAGGATCTGGTGTTGTCTCTGCAACAGCCCAGATCACTGCTAAGGTACAGGTTTGATCCCTGGCCCACGAACTTCCACTTGCCACAGGCGCAGCCAAAAATAAAATAAAAACCTATTCTTTCGTCCCCAACCCAGACCCAGTGAATCAGAATGTGGGCTTGGTGAAGCTTCAGAATCTGTAGGTTTCAAAAGCTGATCAGCCCAGCTTGAGAACCCCATGCCTATTCATTCTCTCTTTTTCCTTCTGTGACTGTGTGGAGATTACCTTGACCTTTGGATCCTCTGGGAATGGTCTACCAAAAGGAGAGGGAAAATCAATAGATCCTGTGCTGATTTTGGTTTGCTGGAGAAATTTATTCTGGAGTATCTGAGCCCATGACCGGGGACTGTCTCAACAGAATCAAGGACAAGAGCGGATGGGTTATTTTACATTGTATAGTTAGCTTAGAATGGACATGATGAGCTGTGAGTTTGGAACAGAATCAGAGATTTGTGGATGTCCTCTCCTTAGTATTTAGACTAAAGTAAATGCAGCGAGATGGCTGGGTCAGCTGCCATGAATCTAACTTTAGCAGTAGGCTTTAGCTACCACGAGTGTGGCAGAAGCATCGGAGGGCTACGTGGTCTGGATCCCATTCCAGGCTCAAAGCTTAAGTCGCTCTTCACACTGAGCCAGAATATCCTTAGCTACAAAATGAGAATTATAGTATCTCTTTGGTAAACCTCCACATTCGGTCTCTTTCTAGATAAGGAACATTAACCTCTATATGCCTTGGTTTCCTAAATAATACAACCTACCTCGTAGGGTCATTGTAAGAATTAACTTAGGTAATAACGGAAAAAAGACTTAGCCCAAGTGCCTGGTACAGGTTCAAGCACTCAGTATGCTTACACTCCTGGAACAGCATGAATACTGTCTGGAGGTGCATGAAATATGACCCCTCCAAATGCATGGTAAAGTGATACTCAGGATGTAACTGAGGAGTAAGCATTAGAAAGGTGTGATAAGGGAGTTCCCTTCGTGGCTCAGTGGTTAACGAATACGACTAAGAACCATGAGGTTGCGGGTTCGATCCCTGGCCTTGCTTAGTGGGTTAAGGATCCGGCGTTGCCGTGAGCTGTGGTGTAGGTTGCAGACGCGGCTTGGATCCCGCGTTGCTGTGGCTGTGGCGAAGGCCGGCAGCTACAGCTCCTGTTAGACCCCTAGCCTGGGAACCTCCATATGCTGCAGGTGCGGTTCTACATAAAGGCAAAAAGACAAAAAAAAAAGAAAAGAAAGGTGTGATAGGGTATAATGCCAGAAATTTTGTTTGGAGTCCTCAAAATGTATGTTTATTTCCTTCCCCAAGATTGCCATTACACAGGATGTTACTGAAAGGTGCTGCGTAATTTCTGGTCTGTCGGGGAAGTATGTGCGTTTTTGTGTGTCTGCAAACTCCTGTGTCTGTAGGACAGCTCTTGTATTGTACATGTGGCACGCAGTGGGAGGTAGGCATCTCTGTGCGTTTGGCTGAGCAGTGTTGGACCGGGCATCAGAAAGCTCAGAGTTCCTCAAAGTGAGAGCACAAACTTTCATTGTAGTGGGTTTTCCTTTTCTCCCTCCCTACCGCTGCTGGATCGTATCGACGAGAAACATTATTATCATAAGCCAACGACAGGCGGTTTGTAATCCATCTCTTTCTCATTAGCCTAGTGGTTGAAACATTAAAAAAGGCAGACAAGGAGTCTGGGGACACGATTGGTCTTGTTTTAACTGGAGAGTCCTAAGAACCAGTCAGATGCAGATGATAAAATTGGAAGGAAAGTATTTGGGGACCGTGGCATCTGGGGGCCCGTTGGTTACAATTATCCACAGACAGGTCAGTACACTGCAGGCAGGCAGATCTTGAGAGTCAGTAGACAGGGACTGAAGGGTGCCTGGAAAGAGGAAAGGCAGAGTCTTTCAGCTGCTTATGTGAGGACAGTTTGTCAAGGGGAAAATAAGCCAATGCGTAGGCAGAATTGTTGGTCTTCCCTTATAATTAGCACAGGAAGTGTAAGAGAGGAATGGTCAATTGTCAAAGGAGAGAGAGAGGTAAAGTTTCCCTTTCAAGGAGCAGGAGCTGGAGTTCCCGTCATGGCTCAGCGGAAACGAATCCGACTAGGAACCATAAGGTTGTGGGTTTGATCCCAGGCCTTGCTCAGTGAGTGGGTTAAAGATCTAGCGTTGCCATGAGCTGTGGTGTGGGTCGCAGACACGGCTCGGGTCTGGCATTGCTGTGGCTGTGGCCTAGGCCGGCAGCTGTAGCTCCAATTAGACCCCTAGCCCAGAACCTCCACATGCCATGGGTACGGCCATAAAAATGACAAAAAAAAGAAAGAAAAGAAAAGAAAGTAGTTTAAAAAAAAAAAAGAAGAACCAGGAGCCATCACAAGGAGCTCCTCATTCTTTAAAGGCCAATATTAATTTTTCTTCGCCATTCCCATTGAAATGTTTCCTCGACCAGACACCTTGTGAAGTCTGGAATCGCTGTTAATAATCTCATGGTACTGACCTGCAAGCCTCTAAGCCAAGAGGAAGTGAGAAGGTCTTTCCTTTTTTCCTTTCACAAAGCTGGTGAAAGCTCTTTCTCTCTAGGTGTAAATCCAGTTACTTCGTTTCTATTGGCCTCCATCCTTCACCCTCTTACCACTTTTTTCTGGGTTTCTTTTTCATCTTTTTCGGGCCGCACCCACGGCACATGGGAGTCCAGTCCCCTGGGGGTCGAATCAGAGCTGTAGTCACTGGCCTGCACCACAGCCACAGCAATGCCGGATCGGAGCCACATGTGTGACCTACACCACAGTGCACGGTAACACCAGGTCCTTAACCCACTGAATGAGGCCAGGGATCGAACCATCATCCTCATGGACACTAGCTGGGTTCACAAACAGCTTAGCCACAACAGGAACTCTGTCTCTGGGTTTCTAAATGGTCTTTGGGAAACACCTTGTCCAAATCTTTTCAGATGAGATTGTGACGCCTCATGGCGACAGGGGTGAAGGGCCTTGGCCAAGATCATCATTCACTGGCTCCCTCAGCAAACACTGACCAGGTGTGTCCTAAAAACTGGGCACGTGCTGGGCTCTGGGAGTGTGATGAACCAAACGGACTTGGCTCCTGCTCCCCACCGCCAGCACTGACTGCTCCTCTGCATGAAAGACACGAAATAAATAGCTACAAAAACAAATACACCAAACTTAGCAGTTTTTGCTGTGAAGGAAAATACCAGGGGCTGTGAGGGAGGATAAAACTTGAGCGTGGTCAGAGAAGCTCTCTGAGAATTGAAGAATTATTCTGGGTTTAAGGATCACCCGGGGCAAAGAGATTGGCATATTTGCAAAACTAAAAGACCTTGCTCTTAATGTACCATGTAGTGAGTTGAAAAGGGGAAAAGTGAGGTTGGGGAGTAGGGATTGGCCAGATGGTCCGGGCCTGATCCGGTTTGCATTTAAAACTAGGCATAGTTAAGTGGGTAATCTTTGAAAAGTTTAAAGCAAATCAGTGGTGGGATTTGATTTCCATTTCAGAAAGATGCCTTCGGATGCTGTGTAGAGAGTAAATTGAAGGTTGGAGAGCTTGCCAGCCAGAGATGGAACATTAACCCCTGGCTTCTTATTCCTGGTCCGTTCTCATTTATCTGGGTCTCCCTTCTAGTTCCTAAGTGCCAACATGAATTAAGTAGAAAGTGCAAAATAGCCCTGAACTCAGGTCCCAATGGCTTTCTTACGCTCGCTCAACTTTTTTGGCCACGCCCACAACATGCGGAAGTTCCTAGACCAGGGGTCAAACCCGCGCCACTGTAGTGACTTGAGCCACGGCAGTGACGATGCCAGGTCCTTAATGCACTGAGCCACCAGGGAACTCCTGGTTGCTCAGTTCTAACAGTGAAAGAAAAAGACACCTCAGGCTTGCATCTCTAAACTATTGAGCATGCACAAAGTAACTAAGAGGCTTTTGTTCTGTAGTTCTCTGTCAAATACAGACTCCCTTTATTATCTACAACATGCTGTTTTTTGTTGGATGTCACACAGTCCTGAGTGCTGCAGTTACTAATGACTCTACCTTCTAAGCTGTAGCTTGTGTCTGCCATTTTCCAGGTAAACCAGCCTCTGGGGTCAATGGTGAAGCTCCTGGCATTGGACTCCCAGCTGGTGTGTTCCAGTTGTAGTAGTTTAGCAGCTTGTTTTTTTTTCTCACAAGATTAAATGTTCATTTTAGCTTTATGTCTTATTTTGAAATCATTCCTTTTTGTCAGGTGTCTCATTAATTTTATTTATTTAAGCTGTATATTTACAAATGAATGCAAATGATTATTTTGATTGAGAATCATCAACATGTTTATATATTTATTCTGCCTCTCAAGAAGTACTCGGTGTGCTTTTTAATCTGTTGATTGCTAATTCATTCAGCGTGTATTGTTTATTGACATGTAAAAGCACTGCAGGGTTCTGAAAAGAGCCAGGACTTTGGAGGCAGGCACCTAGGTCAGATTATGACTCTGCCCTTATGGCTCTGAGCAAGCTAGTTTGGTTTATCTTTAAAATGGGTGTAATAGCAAACTTGGTCATTAAGAAAAAACACCAAATTTTATATAAATCTAGTTTGTAAGATGCTTAATTTTCGCTACTTTATTATCAAATCAGCTTCATTGAGGTCTAATTCAACAATTAATAAATTTCACGTTTAGCAGATATGACGGATGTATTTTGACATATATGGTCCCATGAAATCATCAGACAAGCAGGCTTTTTCTCTCTCCATTTACCTGTGTTTGTACTGGTTGCATTGGCATTGCTATTGGGAGAAGGGAGTTGAACATTTTTTAGTATTTTAAGAATTATCATTGCTCTGTATTGATTTAATCATAACATTTATGATTCCTTGGATTTGGCATTAGAGGAAAGTTAGATTTTTAGGAGTTATCCAACAAAAATATCAAGACCTTCAAAAAGGAGTCCTTCCGCGTGGATCTTCCCAGCCTGTGTGCTGCAGGAGTCACAGAGAGTGCTTGTCGATGTGAAAAGAACTGGGAATCACAGAGTTCCCTGGCTGCACAGTGGCTTAAGGATCTGACTTGTCACTGGCTCTGGTTACTGCTGTGGCATGGGTTCGATCTATGGCCCAGGAACTTCCATATGTCCTGAGCACAGCAAAAAAAGAAAAAATTGGCAGTGGAAATCTCTGCTTCGGGGTATCGAAATGGCTCAGATACAGATCTCACCCTCAAGGATTTTTGAATCTAGGGATAGCAGTTCGAAAAATTACCTGTAAGGACAATAATTCTAACTGGCAGTGGGAAGAGGTAAAATGCTGCAGGAGTGTAATAACCTCTGTCTTGCAGGTTAAGCATCAGTGAGAAAAAAACATCCATTGCCTCCTTCACACATGTCTGTCTGAGATAGGTGTGCAGTGCAGTTTAGACAGATAACAGACTACGCCCACAGATAACTTAAAGCCTAGTGTTGTGCATTGTAGACTGACAGGTTGGGCATCTATCCAGCTCTTTTTCCGGGAGGGCTTCCAGCATTTCTGAGGAAAGAGCAAGTGTGCGGGACCCGAGTCCGAGCTCTCCAGTGCTCAGAACGCCTGCCTGACTCCTACGAATGAGGGAAGCCCCCTTTGGGTCGCCCACATAGATAACAGGGCTGCCATCTACCTCCACCTCCGGGTCAGGTGGGGCCCCCCTGGGGTGCACACCATAGTGATAGATTGATTGCTTCTGGGCCCTGGGGTCCTGGTTACCATCATAGCTGTCCCCTTCTGCTAGTGCTGAATAACAGATGAAATTTAATCAGATACCAAAGGAATTCTCGGCAGGAGGATTTGAGGAACCGTGCCCGGTACTTGGGCTCTAGTGCTTGGAATGCTTATAAGGAACCGGAATGATGTTTTGTGGTAAGGCTAAATGTATCATGCACTGTGTGAATTCTGATTTATTTTTAAAACATTCTTGCTCTCATTGGCTTCCCTTTTAATAGACTCACTGTAGCCTGTTTATTGTTACAGATGTTACTTTTAAATGAGGTCACCGAGCTTTCCTTACTTCCAAAGGCAGTGTTTGCCTTTTTATCGCCAGTTTGGCTGGGCTGCCTGGAGAAGGGAGCTAACATGAGATCAAGGTTAATGCTCAGACTCCCAGAAGACAAGGTGGAGAGATATCCTCTTCCATGTTTGCATGCACTCATGCCAGGCACAGGCCTCCAGAGAGAGACTGGTCACCTGGCACAGTGGAGAGGGGACAGGCATCATACACTAGCTTGACTCCCCTCTCATCTACTGTGAAACCTCAAGCAAGTCAACAAGGCTCTCTCAGCCTGTTTCCTCATCTGGAACCTGGGGAGAGTCACTGTTTGCTCCTAGGATTTTTGTGCAGATGCAGTGTGCTCTAGCTCCCTAGTGTATGTCGAGCAGGGCATCTGCCAAAGGCCTGAGGTACTGAACATGCCCGAGGCCCCCCATGTAGTACATTTTATCTGGAGTGGTTGAAGGAGCACTGACCAAGTCCGGCTTGCCACTGATGTTTGCAAGGACACTTTGAGTAAACACGTCTACACCGATGTCTGTGGCTGCTTTTGCACCAGAAACCAGCGTTCAGTAGTTGGGATAGAGGCCGTGTGGTCTGCAGAGCCAGAATCACTGACTATCTGGCCCTTTACAGAAGTTTGCTGACCCCTGAGCCAGACTCAAGGATGGCCATGTGGCATTCAGAGCTTAGTTTTTGTCAAATACACCTCATACTTTCTTTTTTTGCTCCATTTTCCTCTATATAGTGCTTCTGGTGCACTGCTGATTATAGGAGGGCTTGTTTTCTGCTCATCTTTGTATGTCTCGCAGCACGTAGAGCAGTACCCTACACGTGTAGTGTATATTACATAGGTGAGTTGGCATGGGACAGAAAGGGCATCAGAGAAGATAGAAAACTGATTGCCGGAGAGGATAGAAAGACTTCATGGAGATTTGCAGACGGGATTGCACACAATAAGATAGCTGCCTTTCCAGCTGCAGAACAGTGATACTTAGGAAGGGAGGCAGTACCACCTGATATAAAAAATCCGGGAGCCAGGACACCCAGATCTGAATCCCAGTTGATTTTCTCACCTCCAAAGTAAGGAGTATAATACCACGTTCACCCAAGGGTTGTTTTATGGATTAAATGAAATAATCTAAGGAAGAGCCTCTTTTCCGGTGCTGGCACACTGGAATCATCCTGTAAACTATTTGATTATGGTTCTGGACTTTCAAGTACCATCAGTGCTCTTTCCCTCATTACAGAGTGAACAAGGTCAAGGTCATAGGCCTAGTCCCTCTGGGGACTAGCCTGTTAATATTACTGTTTTCTCCAGTTAGCGCACATACCCCAAGTACACACTGGCCCAACAGGAACCAGCCCAGTGAGGAGAGAGATTAATGCAAATGAATCATTCATGCTGGAAAAATAATCCAGGACAGTTAGTGTCCCCCTACAGCGCTAAGAGTAATTGCTCCACTTGACTGAAACATTGGTTACATTTGCTATTCATGGGGTGTTTTTTAAGGTATAGAAAGAAAATGTTTAGTAGAAAATTTATAGCCTCATATCTAGTGGGATTTCTTCATACTACAAACCGTTTATGCAAAACAGATGCCTGAGGCGCAGTGCCTGCGTGCACCTGTGGATTTGGTGGTTATATTTCTCCCCCCTCCACCCCTCCAGTTCTTGCAGACAACCTGAAATCCAACCCTGGAATTAAGTGGCAGTATTTCAGTTCGGAAGAAGGAATTTTCACTGTTTTCCCAGCACACAAGTTCCGGTGTAAGGGCAGCTATGAGCATCGCAGTAGGTATGTGGACTTGGCTTGCCAAAGTTTTAATTACTGCGTCGTAAGAGTAATCTGTATTAAAATATAGACTCCTCATTCATACACACGGCTATGCCTCCAAACTCTGGTTTCAGAAACTCATTCTGAAATGACTTCACTAGTTCACATATGCGGGTGTGGAAATGCTAGGAAAGAGCAAATGATGAAGCCCTGAGCTTTTCCAGAACTATCTAACAAGCCAAGTAAAACTAGGTATTTACTAAAGAAATTAAAACTTTTGAAGCCTCTGGACTATTTTGAGACAGTCAGACTGACTTTTGTTAAGAGACAAATGATAATCCTTTCTCTTAAGTGTGGCCCTAAGAGACTTCACAGCATATCTCAGAATAGAGTTTGTGATTCTCCACTTTTCTTTCTGTGATAATGAGCTTGGCCATCCTTTTGAAATTTACACACAAGCCTTGGCTACTCGAAGTTTTATGGCCAGTCCAGAAAACACTGGATTAAGGATCATTAACATCCTGCTTTTCTCCAGAAATGACTTGAGATGCTAACCACTGAGCCAGAAGGGTGGTAATGATGAGATGCAAGACCCATCAATTTACAGAACCCTTTAGGCCAAGATACTTTTGAATGCCCGCAGTTTCCCTTTTGCAGTGTTATATGTTTGATGCCAGAACTGCTGGAACTAGTGCAAGATGCCCTCTTTTCAGGCCATATTTTTTGAGTCTAACTTCACCACCATTTTAGCTTCTCTCCATCTTTAAGTTTTATCTGTTCACTAAATTTATTGTGATAATCACTTCATGACGTAAGTCAAATCATGATGCTGTACACCTTAAAGTTACACAGAGCTGTATGTCAATTACATCTCAGTAAAACTGGAAGAGGAAAAAAATGCGTATCTAAAATTTTCCCCAAGGAGAAAACATCTTCTGTACTTTCCCTAGAAAGGCCTTTGTTTTATCTGTATAGTTTCATCCATTCCTTCTTTTGCAGTGTTATATGTTTGATGCCAGAACTGCTGGAACTAGTGCATTGTGTTAAAAACTTGGAAGTCTTGGAGACTGTACCAGAATCTGTTACCTTTTGGCTTCTGGTCAGCCTTAACCCTTAAGAGAGGCCAAAGACACCATGAACCATCTAATTCTCATTTACTTCTAAGAAGATCAGTTAGATGGCATTCTGCTTTTAATGAATCACCTGTGAGGGACGGTCCAAAAGGAAAAGCATCACCTTGTCACAAGCGACCATTCACCTACACTCGGAAGTTTTCATGCATCTCTGCCTTAAGTATGCATTAAATCAGTCCTCAAGCCTCTGTTCCCTTGGCTCAGCGATCCGAGTTCCTCTCCTCACAGATTGCTAGTGTCATCTCTTTACCTGTCCTGCTCTCCTCCGAGGCCTTTGCAAGCTCTCTCCATCCTTTGACGTGGAGTGGGTCCCCAGAGCACACCAGAAAGGAGCCAATCACACTTTGAGGACCACTTCCCAGATAGTACAATTAATGCTGCTATTTATGTATCCTACTGAAGCAGTTTAACAATTTATTGTGACAGTGTGAGCATATATTCTGCTTTTCATTTATGTGAGTAGAGTTGGAAAGAAGGAGGTATGTCATTTAAAAAAAAAAAGAACCTAAAAGTTCAGTATTTGACATGGTCATCGGTGTTGGGATAATTGACTTCTTATTTTCTGTTTCCTCTTTCTTTTCTGTAGCCACCTCTCCTGGATTCTTTTTATCCCATTTCCCTCCTTGGCTGGACAGTATTGACTAGTGAAAATAGCGTACTACTTTAGTATTGATGTAGGACTTTGGGCTTGAGAACAGTTAGTGTCAACTTGGCCTGATTTTGAGTTTTTTTTTTTTTTTTTTTTTAGTACCTTGCCTATATTTCTTCGTTTGTGGCCAGGCTTTTGTGACTCAACTGGCATCTAACATTTCACAGTTAAATCTAGTGTTTTAAGGGTATCAATAAAGGAGAGAATTCTCCGGAGGCTGATTTGCTCTCTTAAGCTCTCTCTAATTTGTTCCAGCTTTAAAATTGTGAATAGAGACCTCATTAAACCTCTTCTCACAAACCTGCCCGCACTGCACACAACAGAAAAAAGGCGGCTTCGAAGGGAGGCATTTCTCCTTTGCAGTTCCCCCACTCACCCCCTCCCCCTTTTCTCAATGTGGGCAAACAAAAACCTGGCAAGAAGAGTGGCTATCACGGGCTTGGACAAATTTGATGGCACAGTTTTAAATGCTCAGATAAGGGGCCTTTTGGTGGCTGACCTGTGTAAATTGCTTCAGTACAGAAAGGAAAAGGGCCCTCACAGCAGTGGCCTTTGTCTGGGAGAGGGAAACCAAACCTGCTATTCAGAGCTGCAGTGTGCTCACAGATGATTGGTTGCCTCGCTTTTGGCCACGCCCCCTCTAAATCAGCAGGGGCGGACCCAGCTGGGGGGCTGGGGGGGGCTTTTTTCTCCCTGCTGTGCCCTCTCTGCCGCAGGTGGGGCCACCACTTCCATTTCGTGTAGCAGGGTGTTTGGGTACCCGTCAGCAGCATCAGCCCCCTCAGCGCTGAGGGTGGGCTTTCATAGGTGCTGACAAGAACCATCCTTACACACAGTTTGCTTCTTAAAACCTTCCCCCAGTTACTTTAATCTTTGGAAGAAAGAAGTTATCGATCCCTCTTCTGCAGACACGCAGTCGTCTAAGAAGTGTTGTTGCTACAGTGTAGTTTCTCCTCCCGTTCTGGTCCCTCCATCCGTGTGCCACCCCCCACCCATGGAGACCAGCGTGCCTGCCCATCGGTAGCGCTCACTGCTGTGTTGAGTTGAGGCCTTTAACCTAAACCAGGACAGACCCCAAAAAGCTTCTTCTTTTTCTTCTAGACCTATCTACGTTTCTACGGTCCGGCCACAGTCAAAGCACATAGTAGTGATCCTGGACCACGGAGCTTCTGTCACGGACACCCAGCTGCAGATCGCCAAGGATGCTGCACAGGTCATCCTCAGCGCCATTGATGAACACGATAAGGTGACCATGATTCTAGTGATGACCTTTCTCCCCCTGACCCTCACCCCCCACACTGGATCTTTTTAAAGGTACTTTCTGGTTTTGATATGTATTTTTTTTTGTCTGGTTGGTTGGTTTTTGTTGTTGTTGTTTTTTAAGAGGCGCACCTACAGCATATGGACGTTTCTAGGCTAAGGGAGCTGTAGCTGCCAGCCCTACACCACAGCCACAGTAACCCGGGATCCGAGTCGCATCTGTGACCTATACCACGACACAGCTCACAGCAATGCCTGATCCTTAACGTGCTAAGCACGGCCAGGGATCAAACCCGTGTCCTCATGGATACTAGTAGGGTTTGTTACCGCTGAGCCACTGGTGGGAACTCCTTGGTATGTATTTTTAAATCCACGATTAAAAATGACTTTGAGGAGTTCCCGTCGTGGCTCAGCAGAAACGAATTCAGCTAGGAACGATGAGGTTGCGGGTTCAATCCCTGGCCTCGCTCGGTGGGTTAAGGATCTGGCATTGCCATGAGCTGTGGTGTAGGTTGCAAACGCGGCTCGGATACCCCGTTGCTGTGACTGTAGCTCCGATTAGACCCTTAGCCTGGGAACCTCCACGTGCAGTGGATGCAGCCATAAAAGGACAAAAAAAGACTTTGAGAAAAGAGAGTGGTTTGGTTTTTATTCTAGTATTTGAGGAAGCTGCTGCCAACACTGGTTCCAATCTCTTTAGAACCATCCCCACCAAACTGAGTCTTAGGCTTCCTTTATGGCTCCTCTTAAGACTTCTAATTAGCTGTGACTTTCACACTGGATCTTATACTGAGGAAGTAAGAGGGCTAGCGCTTGGATGCTGGTGGGTGTCTGGACTTTATCTCAAGATTGATGAGAGGTAAGGGAGAAAAGAAGGCTGCTAGAGCCTTACTAATCTCTATGACACCACAGAGATAGGTGTGTTTACAGCTAATGATAATCTCTTGCCTGTAGACATTTTCTGCTTCATCATTTTGACTTTTCCAACACTAAGGTTTCCCTCACTCATCTAGTTGCTTAAAACACTCACTCTGTGCCTTTACCCTTACCTCCAGCTGGAAAATCAAGACCGTACTTGCCAAGAGTTCTCCGCATGAAACACTGTTTTTTAATGTGATAGGTGAACACCATATTGCTGACTTCATCTTGGAACAAAAACCAAACTCAGGTTCCCTGTCCCATACTGATCCTTAACTAATCCTCTTCAAATCTGATACATTGATACATACATTGATGTCTCCAGGCACTTATTTTTAAACTCCCCAAAACTATTCTGGAGGACTTCTCACTCTTTGGGCTCACTCTTCCGAAATGTCAAAAACTTTTTCCTGGCAGGATAAGAAGTTGCTTTTTTTTTTTTTCCCTGCAGATCTCCGTGTTGACTGTGGCAGACACCGTCAGGACTTGCTCGCTTGACCAGTGCTATAAGACGTTCCTGTCTCCAGCCACCAGTGAGACAAAGAGGAAAATGTCCACCTTCGTTAGCAGCGTCAAGTCTTTGGACAGCCCTACCCAGCACGCTGTGGGATTTCAAAAGGCATTTCAGCTGATTAGAAGCACAAACAATAGCACCAAGTTCCAAGCAAGTAAGTGTGTTTGCTCAGAGGACTCATAAGCTAATAGGTAACGGATGGCAATAAAAATATATTGTAAATTGATCACACAGCTATGTCTAGAGGGATTTTTGTCCTAAATTGACAGGTTAATATTTCCTTGTGTTGTCATAATGGTCATCTAATACTAGGATCTTACTAGATTTTCTTATCTTTTCCAATCAAAGGTACCCAGTCTACACGATTTCTTCACTCTTCTTTCTGCCACTTTAGTAAGAACATATCCCCGTTTATTTCCCAGGGGAATATCTGCATCCTTTTTAATGCTAATTGTCAGCCTTGCCTCCTTGGTGACTTAAAGTGGATGTCTGCTTGTACTCATACGCACAGAACTGGGCAGCCCGAATTCTTGCCTTGATCCTTCCTTTTTCTAACCAGCTGTCATTTAGATGAGCACGGCCCTTCAAATGTACAAAGGCACTCTAATTTAATTTTCATGTAGTAAAGAAAAGCTAGAATTAGGATGCATGCTAAAGGAAAGGAAAGGACATTTGAAATAAGATACATGCTTTGAAACTGCTGAAAGGAATCTATGTCGTTTTCTCTTTTATATTCGCAAATCGGTTTGTAGGTTGTTTTTTTTTTAAAATGAATGTATCCTATTGAGATAAATGTAAAGAATATGAAGCTCTTCAGTGTGTCTGCATTAAAGCTAGGACAGTATTGATAAATGCACAGCTTATTGCTTGGCACACAGTGGGCCCTTGAAAGACAGAAGCGACTCTTAATTAATACAACTGGTGGTGTTAGGGGGCGTGTCGGCTTTATGTTTCCGCATGTTGTTTTCTCACAGTTCATTATCTCACTGTTTCCATGGGTCAGGAGTCCATGTGTTGCTTACTTGCTTCTCTTAGGATGCCCAAGGCTGCATTCTAGGTGTTAGCCAGGTCTGAGTTCTCATTTGAAGTTCAGAGACCTCTTCCAAGCTCAGTAGTTGGCAGAGTCCGTTTCCTTACAACTGTAAAACTCATGTCTACTTGCTTCTTCAAGGACAGTAGAAGAGCATTTTTCTTTCCTTTTTTGGTTGGGAGGGCACAGTTCACACTCTCACAGCACGTGGAATTTTCCAGGCCAGGGATTGAACTCGTGCCACAGCAGTAACAACATGGGATCTTTAACCCACTAGGCCACCAGGGAACTCTGAGAGCATCTTTTCTTCAATCCTCTCACGCAGACCCTCTTTTAAAGGGCTTGTCTGATCTAATCAGGCTCACACTCCCTTTTGATTTAATCAAGTCACTCTCCCTTGTGGTTAACTTATTAAGACCTTAATTATATCTGCAGAATCCTTCTGTCTTTGCCATAAATGTAGCATAGTCACAGGAATGCTATCCCACCAGCTTTGTCATGTTCTTTTGGCCAGAAGCAAATTACTGGTCATGTCCACACTCAAGACCCACACTCCAGTGGATCATTGGAGTCATCTTAGAATTTTTTGCTACAGCAATGGCAAGCACTGGCTATCACAGACCAATTGTACAGGCTGGCCGAGTGTAAAATTGTCCACAATTCAGTAAGGCCAAAGGATCAGACTGACCTCTCAAGTACTCAAAACAGATTGGCTAGTTGGTCAATGCCGTTTACCAGGTACCATCTGCCTGTCAGCATTCCTCACCAAGAGTGCTCTTTCTCTTTGATTCTTCAGTCATCAGACCACCTTTAGAAATTAAGTCCAGTTTTGATGACTGCACTATTTAAGTGACGGAAAGAAATGTGGAACCGGCAGTGAGTGTGAGTCAGGTAACTTTGAGGTAAGGTAAGTGAGAATCATTTGCAGAACACAGCAATCTAGAGGGCACATGGTGCATCAAGAAGGCAGCAGCTTTTCGGATCATCTTCTCATTGCCTTGCGGGAATGCCTGTCCAGTGCTGCCAGACTTTCTGTTTTAAGAGAAACCAAAAATCTAGGTTTTCATGTGAAATCCCTTGCTTTTCCAATGTTTATATATGTTCCAGCTTTAAAACTGTGGATAGAAACCTCATTAAACCTCTTCTTAACAAACCTACCTGCCTTGCCCATGAGCAGAGGGATGCTTTGACGGGAAACATTTCTCCTCTGGGTTTTGGGTTTTTTTTTTTTTTTCCTCAATGTTAGCAAGCAAAACCATGGCAAAAGAGTAACCATCACTGACTTGTGCAAATTTTGATGGTACTGTTTTTTAAATGCTCAGAGGAGCCTTTTTTTAGGCCAAGTAAGGTGTTTCTAAAGTTTAGCTCATAGGCCTCCACTTTACAGCTTCTACTGGCAGTTCAGAGGAAAAGGAACCCAAATTAGATTGCAGAAAGAAACTTATCAGGAGAGTTCCCTCTGCGGCACAGTGGGTTAAGGATCAGTGTTGTCTCTGCAGCAGCATGGGTTCGATCCCTGGCCGGCACGGTGGCCTAAAGATCCAACATTGCCACAGCTCTGGTGTAGGTCACAGCTGTGGCTCAGATTTGATCCCTGGCCTGGGAACTTCCATATGCTATGGGCATGGCCAAAAAAGGAAAAAAAACACAAAAGTGTTAGGAATTAGCATTATCCAGTTTATTAAAGAGATGTTTGAGGTGCCCTCAAGTGTATAGCATGGTAGTTAAGTATGTGGGTTTTGAATTTCAGTCAGTGTGAATTCAAATTCCTACTCTGAAATTTTTCTTAACTTGTGTAAATTATTTGATTTCTTCAGGCCTGCCTGGTTTCATCATCTGTAAACCAGGGTTGATCCAGAATTCCATCATACATAGTAAATAAACATTAGCTGTGGTTATTATGATACTCAGTGTCCCTCAAGACTTCTAGCTGCGGCTAAAGGAGAGCGGAATCCACAGGCATCCTAAATTGACCCCAAACCCAAAGATGGCCAAGGACCATTACTACTAGTCTTGGCTAGTGTGGTGAGGGCTCTACGTACCTCTCTTAGGAACTCGTACTCTAAATCATTGAATGTGTTCACTCCATTGGCATTTATTTAGCATCTACTATGTACCTGGCACTCTTTGAAGGCCAAGAGATGGGATATTCCAATTAGTGACACCTATGCTGGGGCCATCATAAGGATTAGTCAGTGCCTGAAAGTAAAGTGTCTGCCCTCCATCAGTGGCCGTAGGAACAAAAGCCACATGGCGTAAATCATGGTGGCTTTGTACTCATCAGAAAATCCAAAAAGTTTGTCTAATTCTGGCTCTTTTTTTCAGTCCCATGGTAGATCTTATAACTGATACCACTACACATTTGGATTGTTTATTCTAGGTTTGTTTGGGGGAGTAACTGATTAGAGGGTCATTTCATAGCAGGAGATATAAGATAGTTAGGAACTTGAATTGTTCTTCAGTCTTTGATATTGACCCCAAGGAATGCTGGTGGCTTAGACAAGGACTTGTTAAATGGAGAGTGTTGCATTTTCTTCCAGTTACATGATGTGTCTTTGCTCTGAGCCAAGTCCCTGTAAGTAATCATCCCTAATATTACTAATAACGAGGCTTAATGTTCCCGTGGAAATATCCTAGTAAGTTAAAAAAAAAAATCAGGCCAGATTTGGCAGATCTGATACCTAAAAATAGAAAAATAACTCAATTTTGCCTAAGGATGAGAGAGGAATAGAGTCAGGGACTGGGCAGGACAGTGAGAATGCTTGCAGAGTGTATGTCTTATTGTTGGGATGGAAAGAAATCTTGGTGGCTAAATGAGCCACAGGCTGCAGGCCTTATAGCTTTCCAGTCACATGCCTATACATAAAACCAGCTCTCAGTGACACCATATTTTATCCAGAATCGTAAAGCTAAGTAAGAAAACTCAAGGATTCGTTTTAAGTCAGGAATTTATCACACGTTACCTTTGCCATGGATGATGGTTTGCCTCATACTTTAGATTAGCTTCATGATATTAGGAAGTCAAGCAGTATTTTTTTTTTTTTTCTGTGACGCTTAAGTGAGCTATTGAGCACCTTAGAAAAGATTCTTTACAGGAAGTTCCTCAGAAAACTTAAAATGGAATTATCATATGATCCAGCAGTCTCACTCCTGGGCATATATCTAGACAAAACTATAATTCAAAAAGATACATGCACCCCTACATTCATAGCAGCACTATTCACAGTAGTCAAGACATGGAAACAACCTAAGTGTCCACTGACAGAGGAATGGATTAAGAAGATGCAGTATATATACAACAGAATATCACCCAGCAGTAAAAAAGAATGAAATAATGCCATTTGCAGCAACATGGATGCAACTAGAGATTCTCATGCCAAATGAAGTAAGTCAGAAAGAGAAAGACAAGTATCATATGAGATCACTGATATATGGAAACTAAAATATGGCACAAATGAACCTGTGTACAAAACAGAAATAGATTCACATAGAGAACAGGCTTGTGGTTGCTAAGGGGGAGAGGAGAGGAAGTGGAATGGACTCAGAGTTGGGATTAGTGGATGCAAACTATTAATTTAGAATGAATAAGCAATGAGGTCCTACTGTACACACCAGGGACTATATCCAATCTCTTAGAACATTATGAAAAATATTATGAGAAAAAGCATATATATATATATATATATATATATATATATATATATGGGGAATGTGTATTATATATATATATATATTTATATATGAGAGACTGTCACTGTGCTGTACAGCAAGAAATTGGTACAACACTATAAATCAAATATACTTTAAAAAAAGAAATTGAAAACTTAAAAAAATATAATGTATAAACAATAAAGTCCTACTGTATAGCACAAGAACTGTGTCTAGTTCTTGTGCTCCTGGGATGGACCATGATGGAAAATAATGTAAAAAAAATAATAATTTACAAGACTGTATTTACAATATTGGAAAAAGACTGACATCTAGTTTAAGACAAGGGGTAATCCCTAGCTTCTGATATTTTGTTGCATCAGCTTTCACTTCCTAATTTCTGATGAATAAATATACAATTTAAATTTACAGTTAGTGTTTATTAGAGAATAATTCAAACATCAAAATTATCTTTAGGACTTGCTGATATAGTAAGTCTGAGTAGTAATTAATTATTCAGTTCTCTGTGGTAAAGGACGCCTCAGTGTCTAAAATGAAAATTTACAAAGGGAAGCAAATTCAGTCATTGTATCCTCATCATTGTTAGAATAATTATTTAAAGAGTAACTGTATTTGGAGTTCCCTCTGTGGCACAGTGGTTAAAGAATCCAACTGCAGCAGCTCAGGTTGCTACAAGAGGTGTGAGTTTGATCTCCAGCTTGGTGCAGGGAGTTAAAGGATCTGACATTGCCGCAGCTGTGGCATAGGTCACAGTTGCAGCTCAAGTTCAGTCCGTGGTCCAGGAACTTCCCCATGCCACAAGTGCAGAGTGCAGCCATTTAAAAAATGGGGGCCATTCCCAGTGTGCCTCAGTGGGTTACAAATCCAACTAGTATCCACGAGGATTTGGGTTCGATCTCTTTCCTCACTCAATGGGTTCAGGATCCAGCATTGGCGCAACCCTTTAAAAAAAAAGAAAAAAAAGAAAAAAAAATTTAAATAAGGGGGGAACTATATTCATTATTCTGGGTAACAGATTACCCAACACACGGTGGCTTAAGACTGTAAACATATCTCAGGGTCTGTAGGTCAGGAATCTAAGCAAAGCATACTTTGGTTAAAGATATCTTCTGAGGTTGCAGTCAGACTGTTGGCCAAAGTCACTGTCATCTCAAAGTTTAAGCTCCCTTCCAAGTTCATTCACGTGGTTGCTGGCAGATTCTTTCCTGAGGGCCTCCATTCCTTGCCTCTCTGTCGTATAACTCACAATATGTTCTCTGGCTTTTCCAAGAGATGACACACAGGTGGAAGCCACCATCTTTCTGTAACCTAATCCATCTCTTGACATCCCATGACCTCTGCTGCATTCTGTTCAGAAGAGGCAAGTTGTTAAATCAAGCCCATACAGAAAGGAGAATATCATGAAGGAAGACCACACGGAAAGGAGAATATCATGAAGTGGGCTCATCAGGGGACCAGCATGGGGCTTTCCTACCACACAGTAACTATAAAACAACTTCAGATAAGTGACAGCAATAAGAAACTGAAGAAATAAGCATATAACACATCAATCATTATTTCTCAATAAAAGGTAAACTTTTATATAGAATGTCTTAAAAATAGATAGTGAGTCAGAGTATCTCCGATTAGAAAGACAATATAAAAGTGCAGTTCACTTACTTCCTTCCATTACAGCTGGCATTCAGCCTTTGCATCTCTAGTGGCAGGAAATACACCACTTTTATTTTGAGTAAATCCGCTTGAAAGTTTTTTCACACTGAGCTAAAATGATTTCTCAGTTATTCTGTGCATTAGCCCTAGGTGGAGATTCATTTTACTCTTGAGTCATAGGTGCCACTTCAGGCCGGTGCCAGGGTCTTGTTTTTGTTTTGTATTTGTGTTAAGGTTTCTTTCTTTTCTCTTTTATCCTCTATTTACCATCATCTTTTTGCTTCACTCTTTTAAACAGTCCTCACAGCACCCCTGGGAAGAAAACACTGTCATTATCCCCATTTTTGTAAATGAGGAAATTTAGGTATAGAAAGGTTAAGAAATCTGCCTAAAGGGACCCAGACACCACTTGAAAGTAGCAGAGTTGGGATGTGAACCCAGGCAACCTAGCTCCAATGTCCATATTTTTACTGCTCTCCTACATTGATGGATTTTTAAAAACATAAGTGTTTTTGGAGCCACTTAGCATAGAGACAGATAACCTTGCATGTCTCGGGAGTCCCTGGAAGAACCACCTTTTTAAAATCTAGTCCCCCAGCCCCCAAATGTATGTTCCTGGTGAAGACCCCGAATCACTGAGACTAGGATCCGTCAGGTTCTGAATCCTCCATTTCAGAAGGCGAAAGAAGTGTCTTTTTGGGTGGTAAATTACCACAACCGTGGTTGCCTGAAGGAACTCGCCTTCTCTGATCTGATAAACTCATTAGCAGTATCTCCTTCCCCAACCCTGGGTAAAGGAGGCCTTGCTGGCCCATCGCAGGCAGAATGGAGAGAAGCAGAGGCAGGGAGATGACAGGGAGGAGGAGGAACGCTGGGCCGGCCAGGTCCTCAAGGCAGAAGGGTCCAGGGGAAATAGAAATGAAACAGACTTACTGCCTTTAGCTGGACTCCCATGTAATGTTCAGTTTGTATGTGTTTGTTTAGATACAGACATGGTCATAATTTACCTGTCCGCTGGAATTACATCAAAGGACTCTTCAGAAGAAGATAAAAAGGCGACTCTCCGTGTCATCAATGAAGAAAATAGCTTTCTAAACAACTCCGTAATGATTCTCACCTATGCCCTCATGAATGGTAGGTAGTGTGCCGAGATTCTTTTCTTTCAGATGAAAGTTCTCTCCAAGTGCATGCTGCTTTCAAAACCGAAGAACCATCACAATGTGCTTTGATGAAGGAGATCAGAAGCAGCTTCCTTCCCAGGCCCGTCTCCGTCTGCCTCACTCGGGGACCCAGGGTGTGTGTTAGGATGTTTCTGTGTCTTCACTCTCTCTCTCCGGCCAGCCCCTCATTGCAGAACCTTGTCCAGTTATGTGCTCTTGCACAGGGATTCGGTCCAACTGCATTTTTTTCACGTCTTCGTATTCTTGGATTTTGATGCTGCATGGAAGTTGTTAACTTACCTCATTGGTTTAAGCTGCAGGAAGCCGAAGCACTGACCTAGATTCTTCAGTGTAACCATGGCTGTGAGCATTACATTTCCCTGCAGAATCACCATCTGAATGAAGCCTCTCCGGCCACTTTCTCCACCTCGAGATAAAAATTATCTACTTGACAGGCTTGTTGTGAAGACTAACCCTGAGGCACGGTAAACACCCAGGACAATACCAGGCACTTGCTAGGTGCTCATTAAGGTTGGTTTTGTTGCTGTTAGACAATATGTGAGAGGGTTTAGTAAACCGGCGAAGCTGAAGAAATTTTTTCCTTCCACAGTTTAACTGTCCTCCAGTCTGATGACAGCTCAATTATCTAGCCTCTCTGCTGCGTCTTGTGTCCTCATCTATGTAGACACTGCTCTTTGGCCTCGTCTTCCCTGGACCCCATCCTCAATCTTCAGGGTGGCCCCATTCTCTTACCTTTAAGAGAGTGTGTCTTGATCCAGCAGCCCTTCCCAGCCCTTTTATTTCCCCTACCCACTTCCCGATTTCCATGCAAAACCAGGTGGCTTTAGGGACGCTGGTGCTCATATGGAATGAGGATAACCTGGACACTGATTTTTTAAATGCAGATTCCCAGGCAGTATCTAAGATTTGTATTCAAACTCACTAAGATGGCGTCCAAGAATCTGCGTTTTGGCTACGGTGGTCGTTTTCCAGATATTCCGTGGACCACACGCACGTGGAAGAACCCAGGAACTGGTGTCTAGTTTTAGCCTCCGTTTGCTAGCCATGTGGCTTATGGCAAGTTAATCTCTTGAGGGCCTCAGTTTTCTGTAAAAGGAAAACAATAAAGTCTGCATAGGGTTGCTGTGATAATAAACATAACAAGATATGTTGGGTTTCTTGAGCACCTGCCATATACAACATAGCGCACTGAGGTTCTGGAGCTGTATTACACATCTCTGTCTTCAAGAAGCCCTTAAGCCAGCGAGGAAGACAGCCAAGGCAAATGAATTAAATGCAGTGGTACAGGGAGTTCCCACTGTGGCACAGTGGAAACAAATCTGACTAGTATCCATGGGATGAGGGTTTGATCTGGCCTCACTCAGTGGGCTGAGGATCCAGCGTTGCCCTGAGCTGTGGTGTAGATCACAGATGCGGCTCGGATCTGGCATTGCTGTGGCTGTGGCGTAGGCCAGTGGCTACAGCTCCAATTCGACTGCTAGCCTGAGAACTTCCATATGCCGCCATGTGGCCCTGGAAAGCAAAATAAAATAAAATAAATGCAATAGTACCAGGAGTGAAGAAACATAAAAGGAAGTCTTCACATCTTTTCCATTTGATTTGGAAAAGATGTGAAGACACCGAGTAAAAATATTTTCTTGGTGTCACTCATCTCTTCACTGGTCCTGGATCTTCCCACTGGAGTATCTTGTGCAGCTGCCGTGCCCCTGATAAATCCATTCTTTAAAACTTCTGGTTATTTCTCTCTAACCATCTTCTCTCTTTCTCCCCTTAATCTAGCCAGGCACACATCCTCACTACAGGTTTCCCCCCTCTCTAAGAGGTATCTCTGAACATTATTCACAAAGGTTGACACCATCCCTTACTCTGTCAGTTCAAATAGGGAAGCAGAGCCTCTATGAACATTTTGGTTTAACAAATGTATAATCAGAATAAGAGTGTATATACTTGGTGGGAGTATGAATTTGTGCATCAGCCACTGTGGAAAATAGTGTGGCAGTTCCTTAAAAAACTAAAAATAGAGCTACCATATGATCTAGCAATCCCACTCCTAGGCTTATAACCAGAAAAGATGAAAAATCTGATTCGAAAAGATACATGCACCCCAGTGTTCATAGCAGCAGTATTTACAACAGCCAAGACATAGAAACAACCCAAGTTCCCATCAACAGATGATTGTTTTGAGAAGATGTGGTGTATATACACAAAGGAATATTAGCCATAAAAACGAATGAAATAATGCCATTTGCAGCAGCATGGATGGACCTAAAGATTATCGTAGTAAGTGAAGTAAATCAGACAGAGACAAATACTAAATCACCTGTATGTGGAATCTAAAAAAAAAACAAAAACAAAATAATACAAGTTAATCTATATACAAAACAGAAGTAGACTCACAGACATAGAAAACAAACTTATTGGGAACCAAAAGGAAAAGGGAGTACAGGAAGGGATAAATTAGGCATATGGGATTAACAGATTCAAACCACTATACATAATATAGATAAGCAATGAGGATTTACTGTATAACACAGGGAGCTATATTTAATATCTTATAATAACCTGCAAAGGAAAATAAGCTGAACACTGACATACATATACAAAACTGAATCACTTTACGTCTGAAACTAACACAATATTGTAAATCAACTACACTTTAATTTAAAAGAGTAAGAGGTGTTCCTGTTGTGGCGCATTGGGTTAAGAGTCGTGTTACTGCAGCTGTGGCGTAGGTTGCAGCTGCGCTCAGATTTGATCCCTGGCCCAAGAACTTCCATGTACAGCTTTAAAAAAAAAAAACAATGGTAAAAAGTAAAAAAGAGTAAGGATACACAATGGTGGGGAAACCTGGAGGAGTAAAGATGCAAAGTGAGGACTTGACAACTTCCAGTTTATTAACAGCTGTGGTCTGGATGAACGAGTTGGAGCTTATGGGGTTGTCTGGAGGCTGGGAACGCTGAAGACACTTAGGAGGTCTGGTGTAGAAGTCTGTGAGAGGTTTTGGCTCTTCGTGGCTGCTCCCCCGGAGAATTCTCAGTGAAGCAGTCGGGAAAGGAAACTAAACAGAAAAGGGGAAAGAGCTGGAATGTTCAGATCCCTCTGTGCCTGTCCCTTAACATCTCTCACGTCAGCTTTCAAATCTTACACTTCATGTCTGGCCACCTTTAACCAGGAAGCCTAGAAAAAGAAGATTCTGGGAAACACAGTTTCTAGTGTGACCGTGTAGATGGTAGAATAATCCAGTCTGCCATCCTACCGACCCTACTGCCACCCCTGCACAATATTTCATGTTGCGGTGACATAAAATACCCAGTCTTTGATAGCCTGTACGGTGCTTCTGTGTCTAGTAGGTGTTCCTGTTTGTTACTCTTCTTGTACATTTTGAAAGAGCCACGGGGTACATCACAAAGAAAGGAAACGTATTTATTCTCTTGAATTGTCTCCTTTTATCATTCACCCCTTGTGAGCTTCTCCAGGGTGTAGGATCAGCGATCAATCGCATCTTTTGTGTTGTCTGTTGCTCTGGAGTATACCTCTCCCCTCCCATCTCAATTCTGTGTCAGGTAAAGGCGACAATAATCTGATCCTGACTTTCCCGTTGCATTGCCTGTGTGGAGCAAAATCCAAGTTATTCAAGTACAGTGTTAAGAAAGAAATTATATCCATGAGATCCTGCTATGATTTTAGAAATGAACTTTCAAGGGCTGAAACTCCCTATTTAGAAATGATAAAGTCATGTGAGGTAGGTGAACCATGGACTCCAGATTTTTTAATGACTGAAACTGTTGAAGAACATGAGACAAAACCTTTTTAAAACCCATTGGTAGAATCTCAGTAGTGACGGAAATCATTTGATTTTGTTTACTGTGGTACCCATATGGGATCAGTTACTAATCCGTTTAACTGTGTTCCAACAATAGCAAACTGAAACTTTTTTTAAAGTTTATTAAATTTATTTTTTGTGCTATCGATTACAGATGTTGTAGAACAATACATCCCAGTATGCCCGAATCTTTTACCAAGATTTTAAAATTCTTCAAACAAAAAATATAAGTAAATCAAACCAGTATTATCCTAACAATATAAAGCATGAAAACATTATAATTAAAATGAGCTTAAAGAAAGAGGGTTTGGAGGCATCACTAAATACAATCCATAATTCTTTCATTTCATTCCATGAGACCTAGGCGAGGGTTTAATAGGCAGAGGTAAAAAATGAGATGGTAAACCTCCATCCTTTAAAACTCTTACAGTTTCATCTAATTTAAATTAAATGCAGACTTGTTAATCATTACTTTTGCTTTCAAATATTCTAAAAATAATTTAAATTTTATAATTAAACTTTTAGGGAAGAATATCCTTGCTGAATGGGGCGCCTTTATTTACTCATGTGTTTTTTATCACTGTCTTTTGAAGAGTTCCTTTGCCTTCTTGACTGTTTGAGGAAAGACCATGCCTCTAGCTTTGTTCCTCAGCAGGAACTGGTCCCGAGTCCAGACTGTCTCTGCAAGGACCCCTTTGGCATTGCAAGACCTCATCCAGACCCGTATTAGGTCTAAATGGCAAGGTTATTAAATGGATATACACTCTTTTGTTTTACATGCCTTCCCGTGGCTTTCTGTTTCAGATGGGGTGACTGGTTTGAAAGAGCTGGCTTTTCTGAGAGATCTGGCTGAACAGAACTCAGGAAAGTACGGCGTGATAGAGCGGACCGCCTTGCCTGTGATCAAGGGCAGCATGATGGTGCTGAACCAGCTGAGTAACCTGGAGACCACCGTCGGCAGGTTCTATACCAACCTTCCCAACCGGATGATTGACGAGGCTGTCTTTAGCCTCCCCTTCTCTGATGAGATGGGAGATGGTGAGTTTGGAGAACACTTCCTACTCAAGGAAGGGGAACAGACATGGATTTGAGGGAAACAGGAGCTTTTGAATGTTGTTCAATGCCTAGAGCATTATGGGGTCTGGACAGGCTCAGGAGTGGACATCCCTTCCTCTGGTCAGTGGGTTGCATAGCCCCTCTATTGGTCTTGATAGCACTGTATACCAAGGGCAGAAATCCGCAGCCCCATTTCTTCGTCATTGAACTAACGTCAGTCTGTATAATGGGTACATCTACTATGGAAGCTTTGTGAGGATACCCCCGTAGCTAAAAGC